>OZ024741.1:404756648-404849148 GCA_964016885.1 Eledone cirrhosa | reverse complement strand
TAGATAGATAGATAGATAGATAGATATATTTCTTTATTTGCCACAAGGGCGCACAAGAAAAGGGGACAATACAAAGACACATGCCGGTGATTTTACATATATTCGTGTAAAAATATTGAAACAAACAATTATAACAATCGAAATCCCCAAATAGGGGGGAGGAGACACAAATGGGTTGTTTAATACCCCGTCGATAGAACAACCCTCAACTTCAGAAGCTTTCCGCCACAAATCAAAGCCGACACAATGCGAAGGACTGTGATTTTTCGCACGATTTTGAACAAACAAAAAAAAAACCGGCTTTCCTTACTCAAGGCGAAATTGAAATCGTCTTGAAAGAGGCAATGCCGGAAATACAATACATACAAAGGGCTAAACTATATGGAAGCATTTCGGTGCTCTTCAAAAGTGAGACCCTTGCGAAAATATACTCAGTGACCCCAGTCACCTCTGCCACACACACCTTTTTCCCTACATACATGGGAAAAGGAACACAAAGAATAAACATTAACAATATACCACCCAACATTAACATCTGATGGATTCTGGCAGGGTTCTTGGAGGAGGATGAAGACACAATACTGTCGATTCAAAAATCCACAAGAAACACCTGGAACGGCACAAGCTTGGAAATTTTGGTCCAAATGAAACCGAATAGAATTTCCAAGATACCAGAAAGGGTGCCAGTAGACAATACAAACTATATACAGATTTCGGCAGAAGGAAAAGGGCCACATTGTTTTAAATGCGTAAGCACATAGCATTTAAAGGCCTCCTGTCCCCTCTTACGACCCCCCCCCCCCAAAAAAAAAGAAAAGTACTTTTACAACACCAACTCCAAAACCACCACCACAACAACAACAACACACAAAAACAAACAACAATACACATACATTAACACAAACAACAAAAATTTGATGGAGGTCATCTCCCAAGACCCCAAAGTAGAAACCGAGGGGAAAACTTTTGTAAAAGCATACACTTAACCACACCTAAAACTAATAAGGGTTTCGATAGAAACCTATCAGAAATTGAAAGAACAGTTTTCACAGGACGTTAGCAACCCCTGCCAAAAACAAAATAAATCGTGTCCTGTTGAAATGTTTTCCCACCCCACTCAACACCCCCACCAGAACTGTAATGGAGATTGAACAACCCGATCTTCAGGAAACGAAAAGGTAAGTGCACCTTTTCGTCCTAATCGCCAACTCTTCTCCACCAACATGGCTGACTTACGAGTTGGAAGCGTGAATGTGCATGGCCTAGGGATGCCCTGGAAACAGGGCCAACTTTTAAACGACCTTAGGTCACACGGTATAGATGTAATAGCCATCACCGAGTCCAGGATCCACAACAGGCAGCAACTAACTCCCCATCTTCAATAACTTTGAGATCTACGCATTTCTCTGTCAGCCGGGAGGTGGAGGTGGAGTGACTGTCATGTTTCGGAAAAACCTGGATCTCGAAGTACAACAAGTACACTTGGACCCGGAGGGTAGACTGGTAGTCCTAGACGTGAACAGTATTGGAGGTGGAGCCTTCAGACTGGTGGCCGTTTATGCCCCGACCGGACAATCACAATCGCGGCCAGACTTCTTTAAGCGTCTTGAGTCTTTTCTGGGAACGTCTCGCTCCTTGCTTTTAGTGGGGGGACTGGAATGGTATCCTAGATGCACGATGGGACTATGTGGGAACATGTCCCAGTAGAGCGGGGTGCAACAGCCTCAAAAATCTAATCGGCCAATTGCAACTGGCCGATAGATATCAACTAGATTTCCCGACTGCACCACAGTGGACGAGAGCAAACCGCAGCGGGACATCTAGATCGCATCTAGATAGGTTTTTCATTAGAGAAAAGGACAAGAAGATGTTAAGCTGTCCACAAATGCACATGGCTTCCTATTCAGATCACAAACTAGTCGTCTGCATAGTCAACCGTGATAGAATACATAGACAAGGACCCGGATACTGGAAGCTGAACCTGTCGTTGCCGGCACGAAAAGCCTACAGTGAACGGATAAGTAGATTAGTTAAGCAAGAGTTGACGGGAGCCATCGTCAACAATAGATGGTGGTACTCTCTCAAGAGAGCAATTAGAGTAGAATCGATAGGGTTTAGCAGAGAATTAGCTTCAGAGAAAATCATACCAGAAACAGAACTAGTAGCCTAGGTAGAAGAGGCGCTTAGGAGTGGAAACGCAGCCAGAGTGCTAGCAGCGAGAACGGCACTGGACCAGTTCTTCGACGCGAAACACGAAGGCTGCGTGGTCAGAAGTAAATCACGTGCTCTAGGAAACGAGGGAGCAAAAGCTGTTAGCTGGGTCCGAGTGGCGGAAGCGAAAAGTGGCAACAAGTCCACGATTCGGTCTTTGAAAGACCAAAACGGACGCGTGCTACTTGACCCCAGGAAAATGTGCAGACATATAGATAGATAGATAGATAGATAGATAGATAGATAGATAGATAAATAGAAAGATAGATAGATATGTTTCTTTATTAGCCACAGTGGCACAAAAGAAGGGGACAAATACAAAGGGGGAAGTTTACATACAATAAAAACGTGTAAAATATTATCACAAATGCAATTTAAAAATTAGTCGATTTTCCCCAATAGGGGGAGACATTACATATGGGTAACACATAACCCCGAAAAAAATGTGAAACCCTCATATCCAGGAGTACGAAGAGTTTGTACCCCTTTCCTCTCTTCCTCTTTTTCCTCAACCTACAGGCTGATATAGAGAGAAGGCCCATTCACTCGGGCCATTCTCGCCACTTTCACCCACCTTTCATAAAACTTGCTGGGGTACAGCACCTCTCTCTCCATCCTGATTCTTCTTCCAAAGTGGTATTTGAAAAAAAGAATCAGTTGTCGGCCGGAGAGAAAGGTGTCTGACCTCAGCCCTTTCGACCTTGTCCACCATACAACCTCTTTTGCATAGTTATCACACAAAGGAAAACCGCCTCTACTTCGTTTTTGAAGGACGGTGGCGGGTTGATCATGATAATGGACTCGGTGGTCAACCGGATTGGTCCCACCCGCGACAATAGTCGTTCTACATAGTCCCACAGGTCGGTAACGCCCGGGCAGTGTATGAATGCGTGCGCGACGGTTTCTTCATCTCGCACGTACCTCGGACAGATCTTTTTTGCAGGGTCCCTGCCCGGGTGCCCATGTCTGTAGAACTTGTCTCGAACTGGTAGAGCTCCTCGGTAGCACTGCCAGACCAGAGACTTTTGGAAGTTGTCCATCGGTCCTGGGCGGAAGGTCCTACGGAACAGACTGGCCAGTTCGTCTTCCTCTAAGCCTAGAGTTTCACCGAGCGCGTCGTCGCATTTGCTGCGGATCAACCCTCTATAGAATGACGAAGTTCGCCGGGTTCGCCTGCCAGAGGACTGTGAGCGCCTGAGCACATTCGATGTGCCAGTCGCCCATTTACCTCGGTCTTTGCTTGACCCAGGACTGCAGCTTGGTCAGCGAGACGAATCGTGGGAAGGCTCGCCTCACGAACGGGGCCCACACCGGTGAGGAATACGTAGAGATGCCGCATCCTGAGCGCGTGTTTGCGCATCGTCAGCCACGGCACCCCCAGCCCTCCGCTGGAAGGGTGTTGGCAGCAGATGGATCTTCTCACCAAATGAATTGGAAGAGAGCGCGCTCCATTTTGGTGAGCGTTTTGGCTGGACAAGGCACGACGGTCAAGCGGTAGTAGATGGCGGACGCTATAAAAGTGTTCGCCACCTCCGCTCGACCTTTCAAGAATAGTTTGCACTCAGCCCACTTCTGGGTGAGTGCAAACACCTTGGCTGTCACCTCGTTCCAGTTCTTCTCCACCTGAAGGTCCGGACCAAACCAGACCCCGAGCAGCTTTACCGGTCCTTCCGTCCAGCGTCCGACGACGCCATCGGAAGGCATCGGTTTGCCTCTCCACGATCCGAGTTGCAAACCGATGAACTTGTCTCGGTTCACCTTCGCTCCTGTGAACCTTTCGTATTCCTTTAGTAAGGTGCCGAATTCCTCGATTTGCGAGGCGCTCTACACCATTACTGTACCCGCTTTTCGCAGTCCCAGTTCCAGAAGGATGCCCTGCAATAGCTCCAACTTCCGCAGTAGTGGCTCGAGAGTCAGTACGTACAGAAGAGAGGAGAGAGGGCATCCTTGTCGAATGGATCGCGTGATATGGAGAGATAGATACATAGATAGATAGATAGACAGATTGATAGATAGATATATTTCTTTATTTGCCACAGGGGCGTACAAATATGGGACATTACAAGACTTGACGGCAGGGGTTTTACATAAAAATCATATAACTTTAACATTAATTAATAACAATAAACTATATATAATAAAATAACAATTGAAATCCCCAATAGGGGAAAACGTTACTGCAGGGTTGTTTTACACCCCGTGGATAGAACAACCCTCATCACCAGGAACACCTTTTGTAGGTGTTCCTGTCTTCCCTCTGTTTATCTTCCTCAACCTACAGGTTTATATACAGAGAAGGCCCATTCACTCGGGCCATTTTCGTCCCATTCACCCACCTTTCAGCGAATTTAGTGGGGTGTAACACCTCTCTCTCCACTCTCCCCTTCTTTCTGAAGTGATACGTAAAGAAGAGGATAAGTTGTTGTCCGGAGAGAAAGGTGTTTGCTCTCAGTCCTTTTAACCTCGTCCACCATATTACCTCTTTCGCCATAGCCACCAGACAGAGGAAAACCGCCTCTCCTTCATTCTTAAATGAAGGCGGCGGGGTGATCCTCACGATGGACTCGGCTGACAACTGGATGCGTCCCACACGTGAAAGTAGCTGTTCGACATAATTCCACAGGTCAGTCCCCCCTGGGCACTGAACAATTGCGTGCAGAACGGTTTCGATGTCCTGCTTGCATCTTGGACAGGTCCATTTGGCAGGATCTCTGCCAGGGCGTCCGTGCCTGTAGATTTTGTCTCGAACTGGTAGAGCTCCTCGGTAGCACTGCCAGGCCAGATACCTCTGGAAGTTATCCATAGGCCCTGGACGGAAAGTCCTCCCGAACAGACTGGTCAGTTCGTCCTCATCGATGCATAGAGTTTCCCCGAGAATGTCGTCGTACTTATCCTCCACTGATCCCTATAGAATGTCGAAGTGGAGTCTCCGCTGATTGCCGTTTCCGCTTGGTAGAGGGCTGTGAGCGCCTGAAGGCACTCGAGATCCCAGGCACCCATTTTCAGTCTTCGCTTGTCCCAGGGCTGCAGCTCTGTTAGTGAGACGAGTTGTGGAAGAGCTTGTCTCACAAACGACAGCCACACCGGTTCACCGGTCAGGAATACCTGGAGATGGCGTAGCCTCAACGCGTGTTTGCGCATCGTCAGCCACGGCATGCCCAGCGCTCCGTTAGAAGGGTGTTGACAGCAGATGGATCTCTTCACCAATGGAGCCTGTTTCTTCCAGAGGAACTTGAAGAGAAAGCGTTCCATTTTGGTGAGGTATTCGCGAGGGCAAGGCACGACTGTCAAGCAGTAGTAGATGACGGACGCTATGTAAGTGTTTGCCACCTCTGCTCGACCTTTCAAGGAGAGTTTGCACTCAGCCCACTTCTGGGTGAGTGCAAACACCTTCACCGTGACCTCTTTCCAGTTCTTGTC
The DNA here is from genome assembly GCA_964016885.1 of Eledone cirrhosa. NCBI lineage: Eukaryota > Metazoa > Mollusca > Cephalopoda > Octopoda > Eledonidae > Eledone > Eledone cirrhosa. Next base: position 404,843,517 of record OZ024741.1, on the reverse strand, counting down.
CACCTGGAGTTTTGGACCAAACCAGACCCCGAGCAATTTCACAGGTCCTTCCGTCCAGCGTCCAGCGACACTGTCAGAAGGCATGGGTTTCCCTCTCCATGTGCCGAGTTGCAAACCGACAGACTTATTTGGGTTTAGTCTTGATCCTGTCAACGTTTCGTATTCCTGTAATAGGTTGCCGATTACCTCGATTTCCGAGGTTTTCGACACCATTACGGTTATGTCGTCGGCATAGGCCGACGCTGCTTTCCGCACTCCTGGTTCGATCGGGATACCCTGTAACAGCTCCAACTTCCGCAGAAACGGCTCGAGAGTCAGTACATACAGAATGGAGGAGTGAGGGCATCTCTGACGGATGGAACGCATAATTTGGAATGGCTCCGATAGGTAGCCATTCACCTTGTCTGCCGAGCAGATGCTGGTGTGCATGGCAGCGATCCAGCCTCTGAAGATGAGACCGAAGCCAGCCGCCTTGAGAACCGCTTCCAAGTATTGATGGTCGACCCTATCAAATGCCTTAGACTGATCTAAATTGATCAGAGCCCCACCGAACCCAGGTTTACACCCTGCCCTCTCTATAATGTATCGCATGAAGTGGAGGTTGTCGTGTATGGACCTGGTCGGGATTGCACCCGTTTGAGCTTATCCCACCAGGTTCTCGACGACAAGCGCCAGCGTCACTGCTAACACCTTGGCCAAAATCTTTAACTCTGTGTTGAGCAGAGTTATGGGCCTGAAATTGCTTATTTCATCCCCCCTTGTTCTCATCTTTCCTGATCAGCGTTACTACGCCTCTGCCTACAGAATTGGGAATCTTCCCGTTCTGCTGCCAGTTGCAGTAGACCGCTTCGAGGATGCCAGAGAACAAGTCTGGCATGCCTATGTAAAACTCATAGGGTAGACCATCTAAACCGGGTGATTTGCGTTTCCCGCAGCGGTCTAGGGCATCTTCTATTTCGCCCGCTGTGATCGGCCTTTCGCAGCTCTCCACATCCGTGCTCGAGAGTCGTGGTACGCCGTCGAGGTAGGAGCTGGAGTCCATCACCTCGCTCGACGTACCGCTTTTCCCGAATAGTTGTGCAAAATGCTGCTGGAAGGCCGTGCACATCTGCTTGGATTCAAGTATAATGCGTCCATCTTTGTCTTGCAAAGACCGAATTGTGGATTTGTTGCCACTTTTCGCCTCTTCCACTCGGGCCCAGCTAACAGCATTTGCTCCCTCGTTTCTTAGAGCACGTGTTCTACTTCTGACAATACAACCTTCGTGTTTCACGTTGAAGAACTGCTCTACTGCTGTTCTCGCCGCTGGCACGGCAGCTGTACTGCCATTCCTAAGTGCCTCTTATACTTTAGCTACCAGTTCCTTTTCAGTTTTGTTTTTTTCTAAAGCTAATTCCTTGCCCAATGCTATCGATTCTATTCTAATTGTTCTCTTGAGAGAGCTCTACCACCTGATGTTGACGATCGCCGCCGTTAATTGGCACTTAACTAAGGTGCTAATCCCGTTTACTGTAGGCCTTACGCGCCGGGAGCGACATGTTCAGCTTCCAGTATCCGGGTCCCTGTCTATGTATTCTATCAAGGTTGACTATGTAGGTGACTAATTTGTGGTCTGAATAGGCAACCGTGTGCTTGAAGAACTCTGGTTGCGATGTCCCAGTCGGAGCATATACGGCCACCAGTCTGAAAACTCCACCTTTACTACCATTCACGTCCAGGACCACCAGGCTGCCCTCCGGGTCCAAGTGAATCGTTTGTATTTTGAGATCCAAGGTTTTTCGAAACGGAACAGCAACTCCTCCTCCATCTCCTGGCTGACAGAGAGATGTGTAGATCTCAAAATCCTCGAAGATGGGGGTTAGCTGCTGCTTGTCGTGAATCCTGGACTCGGTGATGTCTATCACATCTATACAATATGACGTGAGATCATTTAAAAGCTGGCCCTGTTTCCAGGACATGCCCTGACCACGTACGTTCAAACATCCAGCTTGTATAGTCGCCATGTTGGTGAAGAATAGTTAAGGAGAGAAAAGGCAGGAACACTTAACTTTTCGTTTCCTGGAGGTCGGGTTGTTCGATCTCCATGTCCAGATTGGTGGTGTTTGGGAAGGGAGAGAATCCTTTTAGCAGGACACGGTTAAGGGGATTATGGAAAGGGGGGGGGGGGGGGCACATCATGTGGGAAGTTCTCTTTTAAAGTTTCGTACTGTAGAAATAACATTTGTTTTCCACGGAAAGAAGCACAAACTGATCAATGCCACAATATGGGATATCTGAGAGTGTTTTGGTAGCATTGATAGTTAAACAAAGATTAAATTCCTTTAGTCAATGTTTTGAAGACTGGAGGCGATGATGGTCAATAATTCAACCACCACTGCTGAGATAGAGAGAGAGAGAGAGAGTGGCCGGGGTGATATTTACCAAAGGTGAATGAATGTGAGGCATCTGTTTGAAGATGTAATTACACATCTGTACTGAAGGTTTTGAAGCCAGGAGGCGAAGATGGGTAGACATTCTGCCACCACTTCTAATCCACCAGCAAGAAGTTATTACGGTTGAGAGTCGACGCACCCAATGAACGTTGGACATCGTCTGATGACATGAATGTCTCCTGGCCAAGGCTATGTTAACCAAAGGTGAATTAATGTGAGGAATCTTCTTGAAGATTTAATTATGCCTCTTTGGTCAAGGTTTCGAAGACGATGGCATAGGAAATAGCATTATGAGGTGAAACTGAAAACTCCAATGGATGACCGTTAATGATATCGGTAGATTGCATGAAGGTTTCGAGTGTAATGTCATAGATTTGTAGGTACAGGTTTAGAGACGACATATCAAAAAGATGAACACAACTTGGAGGTACTATAAGATATATATATATATATATATATATATAAATATATATGGATGTATATATAATGTATTTTGCAATACACTTTATGCTTAATTAAAAGCATTTTGAAGACCGTAAGCTATTGTTTTTTAGAGTAGTGACAAATTCACTTACTTTGATCTCAGCAAACAGGGGAGATAAGCCGATAAGGTCTTGTTTCGCTTTTGTTGAAGCTTATCAAGGCTAACTACTCCCACCTGTCTACCGAGATCACTGATGTTATATTCTTATAGAATTCTAGTAAATAAACAGGAGCTGATTATGCAGAGCGGTTGTTGGTCAGGCAGAAATAAAAAATTAGAATTGGAGCTCTGAAATAGCAATATATATATGGATGTATATATAATGTATTTTGCAATACACTTTATGCTTAATTAAAAGCATTTTGAAGGCCTTGTCGGCTTATCTCCCCTGTTTGCTGAGATCAAAGTAAGTGAATTTGTCACTACTCTAAAAAACAATAGCTTACGGTCTTCAAAATGCTTTTAATTAAGCATAAAGTGTATTGCAAAATACATTATATATACATCTATATATATATTGCTATTTCAGAGCTCCAATTCTAATTTATAAATATATATATATATATATATATATATATATATATATATATATATATATATATATATACACGTAGACAGATGCATTCATAGAGATATACTTGCATATGATGGAACTTTAAGAACGGAGGTAGATGTGAATGCCAAACTCGCTTTTATCAGTTCGGTATTTATGCCAACCTTTATCTGTGGAAATGAATCTTGGGTAATGACCGAAATAATACGATCGTGAACACAAGCTGAAATGGGGATCCAAAGAGTCTTTGGAGTAGATCCTGAGCAAGATGGTTAGATAACATTTATGTGCTCTGCTGGTACCGTCCAATTGAAGACGGTTGCTTCTGACATAACTCGCTAGAAGGAGTGTTTGAGGACCCCGTCCCCCCACGACCCCCGGGAAATAAGTAGACGAAGAAGAAAAAGAAAAGGTATTTATTATCGTTTCACTTTCGTCTTTTATAATCATCAGCGGCATAGCAAGATGGCGTTTATCTTCAGTGTCGATGCTGTCACGACGTTGTCTTATGAAACATTTCATTGGATTGGCAGTATCGGTAGAGGGTCGGACGCCATGCTTTGAAGCATAGAGTTACCTCCCTTTATGATTTGATTTCAGATCCCGCCGAGATTAACTTTGCCTTTCATCCTTACGGGGTCGATAAAATAAAGTACCAGTAATGCACTGGGATAATTGCTGGTCTTGTGCCAAAAGTAGAAACAATTATTTAACTAGAGAGGACCTCAGTCTATCACAAATAACATTTCGCCACACGAGATGAAATAAATTCAACACCATCACCCAACATAACACTTTATAATTATGTTGCTGAAATAACAAATAGTAGGGATTTGATCCGAACAAAGCCCCAAACGGAAGAAGATATTTGAGATTTAAGAGAGTCTTATGGACATATGGTTAGAATGTCTCGGGAAAGAATTGATGGACAGATTTTACAGGTAAAACCAACAGGTAGGAAACCCAGGGGTAGACCTCGAACAAGATGGTTGGATAATATCCATGAGCTTAGCTGGTCTCTCTTGGGGAACCAGCCGGATCAGTTGGAGACTGTTGTAACTGACAGGACCTGGTGGAGGGAGGGTTTGAGGACTCTGTCCCCACAACCCTCTCAGGAATAAGTGTGAAAAGAAGAAGAAAAAGAAGAAGCTGAAGAAGAAGAAAAAGAAGAAAACGAAAAAGAAGAAGAAAAATAAGAAGAAAAAGAAGAAAAAGAAAAAGAAGAAAAGGGAAAAGAAGAAGAAAAATGAGAAGAAAAAGAAAAAAAGAAATATAAGAAGAAGAAGAAGATGAAGAAGAAGAAGAAGAAAAAGAAAAAAGAAGAAAAAGAAAAAAAGAAGAAGAAAAAGAAAAAAAAGAAGGAGAAGAAGAAGAAGAAGAAGAAGAAGAAGAAGAAGAAGAAGAAGAAGAAGAGATTCTTCAGGGAGATTAAAAGAAAAAAAGATTTAACAATGCCTGAGACAGTGACAGGACAGCAACCAGTCTCTTGATAGGCCATCAAGTACTCTATTAAGTCGGCCATTTTTATTCCTTGTCATATTTTCATGTATTTGGATTATAGTTGATTGTTCAGTATTTGCTGTTTTGTATTATCTCCAATGTTCAATATCTGGAAAGGTTTCTGTTTTATTACTTTCGTTTCGCTATGAAAACATAATAAGTTTATTGATTATATCTGAAAAAAAAAAATCTTTTCAGATGCCAACAACTGTAGAATAAATTGTAATGATATATAATTGTTTCTACGTTAGGCACAAGGCCAGCAATTACCCAGTGCATTACTGGTACTTTATTTTATCGACCCCGTAAGGATGAAAGGCAAAGTTAACCTCGGCGGGATTTGAACTCAGAATGGAAAGGGGCGTAACTCTATGCGTCAAAGCATGGCGTCCAACCCTCTACTGATACTGTCAATCCACCGCCCGAATAATCGTTTCTATTTTAGGCACAAGGCCAGCAATTCACCAGTGCATTACTGGTACTTTATTTTATCGACTCCGTAAGGCAAAGTTAACCTTGGCGGGATTTGAACTCAGATCGTAAACGGACGTAATTATGCTGGAAAGCATGTCGTCCGACCCTCCACCGATACTGCCAATTCACCCCCCCAACTGTAGAATAAATTGTAATTGTTTCTACGTTAGACACAAGGCCAGCAATAACCCAGTGCATTACTGGTACTTTATTTTATCGACCCCGTAAGGATGAAAGGCAAAGTTAACCTCGGCGGGATTTGAACTCAGAATGGAAAAGGCAGTAACTCTATGCGTCAAAACATGGCGTCCGACCCTCGACCGATACTGCCAATTAACTGCCCATATTGGTATTGACATAATCATGGCATTGATAAACAATGTTTAATGTCAACCTTATATTGTAAAAATATTTCTTGCTTCACAATTCTTTGGAATTAATTTTAGAGTGTAATTAAAAGATTGAATATAAATTTACATTATTTTGGGTGACAAAATCAGCAGTGGTGGAGGGTGCTCCGAAAGTACTGTAGCTAAAGTCAGAACGGGATGGAAAAGGTTCAGAGAGCTTGTACCACTATTGGCCGCTAAGGGTTTCTCTCTGAAAATGAAAGGCCTGCATACGATCAGCGATGTTACATGGCAGTGAGACATCACCACTACCAACTCAACCACCACAACCAACACTACCAACACAACCACCACTACCAACTCAACCAACACATCCACCACTACCATCACAACCACCACTACCATCACAACCACCACTACCACCACAACCACCACTACCATCACAACCACCACTACCAACACAACAACCACTACCATCACAACCACAACTACCACCACAACCACCACTACCAACACAACCACCACTACCATGACAACCACCACTACCATGACAACCACCACAACCACCACTACCAACAGATCCACCACTACCACAACTACCACCACTATCAACACAACCACCACTACCATGACAACCACCACAACCACCACTACCAACACAACCACCACTACCAACACAACCACCACTACCATCACAACCAACACTACCACCACAACCACCACTACCACCACTACCAACACAACCACCACTACCATCACAACCACTACTACCACCACAACCACCAATACCACCACTACCAACACAATCACCATTACCATCACAACCACCACTACCATCACAACCACCAGTACCATCACAACCACCACTACCAACACAACCACCACTACCAACACAACCACCACTACCAATACAACCAACACTACCAACACAATCACCACTACCATCACAACCACCACTACCATCACAACCACCACTACCAACACAACCACCACTACCAACACAACCACCACTACCAACACAACCACCACTACCAACACAACCACCACTACCAACGCAACCACCACTACCAACACAACCACCACTACCAATACAACCACCACTATCATCACAACCACCACAACCACCACAACCACCACTACCACCACTACCAACACAACCAACACTACCAACTCAACCACCACAACCACCACTACCATCACAACCACCACAAACACCACTACCACTACTACCAACACAACCACCACTACCATCACAACCACCACTACCAACACAACCACCACTACCATGACAACCACCACAACCACCACAACCACCACAACCACCACAACCACCACTACCATCACAACCACCACTACCACCACTACCACCACTACCAACACAACCAACACTACCAACACAACCACCACTACCATCACAACCACCATTACCACCACAACCACCACTACCACCACTACCAACACAATCACCACTACCATCACAACCACCACTACCATCACAACCACCACAACCACCACTACCACCACTACCAACACAACCACCACTACCATCACAACCACCACTACCAACACAACCACCACTACCATCACAACCACCACTACCATCACAACCACCACAACCACCATTACCACCACTACCAACACAACCACCACTACCATCACAACCACCACTACCATCACAACCACCACTACCATCACAACCACCACAACCACCACTACCACCACTACCAACACAACCACCACTACCACCACTACCACCACTACCAACACAACCACCACTACCATCACAACCACCACTACCACCACAACCACCACTACCACCACTACCAACACAATCACCACTACCATCACAACCACCACTACCATCACAACCACCACAACCACCACTACCACCACTACCAACACAACCACCACTACCATCACAACCACCACTACCATCACAACCACCACTACCACCACAACCACCACTACCACCACTACCAACACAATCACCACTACCATCACAACCACCACTACCATCACAACCACCACAACCACCACTACCACCACTACCAACACAACCACCACTACCATCACAACCACCACTACCATCACAACCACCACTACCACCACTACCACCACTACCAACACAACCACCACTACCAACACAACCAACACTACCAACACAACCACCACTACCAACTCAACCAACACATCCACCACTACCATCACAACCACCACTACCATCACAACCACCACTACCATCACAACCACCACTACCAACACAACCACCACTACCATCACAACCACCACTACCAACACAACCACCACTACCAACACAACCACCACTACCATCACAACCACCACTACCAACACAACCACCACTACCAACACAACCAACACTACCAACACAACCACCACTACCATCACAACCACCACTACCATCAAAACCACCACTACCATCACAACCACCACTACCAACACAACCACCACTACCATCACAACCACCACTACCAACACAACCAACACTACCAACACAACCACCACTACCAACTCAACCACCACAACCACCACTACCACCACTACCACCACTACCAACACAACCACCACTACCATCACAAGCACCACTACCAACACAACCACCACTACCATCACAACCACCACTACCAACACAACCAACACTACCAACACAACCACCACTACCAACTCAACCACCACAACCACCACTACCACCACTACCACCACTACCAACACAACCACCACTACCATCACAACCACCACTACCAACACAACCACCACTACCATCACAACCACCACTACCAACACAACCACCACTACCAACACAACCACCACTACCAACACAACCAACACTACCAACACATCCACCACTACCATCACAACCGCCACTACCACCACAACCACCACTACCATCACAACCACCACTACCAACACAACAACCACTACCATCACAACCACAACTACCACCACTACCAACACAACCACCACTACCATGACAACCACCACTACCATGACAACCACCACAACCACCACTACCAACAGATCCACCACTACCACAACTACCACCACTACCAACACAACCACCACTACCATGACAACCACCACAACCACCACAACCACCACAACCACCACTACCAACACAACCACCACTACCAACACAACCACCACTACCATCACAACCACCAGTACCACCACAACCACCACTACCACCACTACCAACACAACCACCACTACCATCACAACCACCACTACCACCACAACCACCACTACCATCACAACCACCACTACAAACACAACCACCACTACCACCACTATCAACACAACCACCACTACAACACAACCACCACTACCATCACAACCACCACTACCACCACAACCACCACTACCATCACAACCACCACTACCACCACAACCACAACTACTACCACTACTATCACAACCACCACTAACATCACAACCACCACTACCAACACAACCACCACTACCAATACAACCACCACTATCATCACAACCACCACAACCACCACAACCACCACTACCACCACTACCAACACAACCAACACTACCAACTCAACCACCACAACCACCACTACCATCACAACCACCACAACCGCCACTACCACCACTACCAACACAACCACCACTAACATCACAACCACCACTACCAACACAACCACCACTACCATCACAAGCACCACTACCAACACAACCACCACTACCAACACAACCAACACTACCAACACATCCACCACTACCATCACAACCGCCACTACCACCACAACCACCACTACCATCACAACCACCACTACCAACACAACAACCACTACCATCACAACCACAACTACCACCACAACCAACACAACCACCACTACCATGACAACCACCACTACCATGACAACCACCACAACAACCACTACCAACAGATCCACCACTACCACAACTACCACCACTACCAACACAACCACCACTACCATGACAACCACCACAACCACCACAACCACCACTACCACCACTACCAACACAACCACCACTACCAACACAACCACCACTACCATCACAACCACCACTACCACCACAACCACCACTACCACCACTACCAACACAACCACCACTACCATCACAACCACAACTACCACCACAACCACCACTACCAACACAACCACCACTACCATGACAACCACCACTACCATGACAACCACCACAACCACCACTACCAACAGATCCACCACTACCACAACTACCACCACTACCAACACAACCACCACTACCATGACAACCACCACAACCACCACTACCAACACAACCACCACTACCAACACAACCACCACTACCATCACAACCAACACTACCACCACAACCACCACTACCACCACTACCAACACAACCACCACTACCATCACAACCACCACTACCACTACAACCACCACTACCACCACTACCAACACAATCACCACTACCATCACAACCACCACTACCATCACAACCACCACTACCATCACAACCACCACTACCAACACAACCACCACTACCAACACAACCACCACTACCAATACAACCACCACTACCAACACAATCACCACTACCATCACAACCACCACTACCATCACAACCACCACTACCAACACAACCACCACTACCAACACAAACACCACTACCAACACAACCACCACTACCATCACAACCACCACTACCAACACAACCACCACTACCAACACAACCACCACTACCAACACAACCACCACTACCAACACAACCACCACTACCAACACAACCACCACTACCAACACAACCACCACTATCATCACAACCACCACAACCACCACAACCACCACTACCACCACTACCAACACAACCAACACTACCAACTCAACCACCACAACCACCACTACCATCACAACCACCACAACCACCACTACCACCACTACCAACACAACCACCACTACCAACACAACCACCACTACCAACACAACCACCACTACCATCACAACCACCACTACCACCACAACCACCACTACCACCACTACCAACACAATCACCACTACCATCACAACCACCACTACCATCACAACCACCACAACCACCACTACCACCACTACCAACACAACCACCACTACCATCACAACCACGACTACCAACACAACCACCACTACCATCACAACCACCACTACCATCACAACCACCACAACCACCATTACCACCACTACCAACACAACCACCACTACCATCACAACCACCACTACCATCACAACCACCACTACCATCACAACCACCACAACCACCACTACCACCACTACCAACACAACCACCACTACCACCACTACCACCACTACCAACACAACCACCACTACCATCACAACCACCACTACCACCACAACCACCACTACCACCACTACCAACACAATCATCACTACCATCACAACCACCACTACCATCACAACCACCACAACCACCACTACCACCACTACCAACACAACCACCACTACCATCACAACCACCACTACCATCACAACCACCACTACCACCACAACCACCACTACCACCACTACCAACACAATTACCACTACCATCACAACCACCACTACCATCACAACCACCACAACCACCACTACCACCACTACCAACACAACCACCACTACCATCACAACCACCACTACCATCACAACCACCACTACCATCACAACCACCACTACCAACACAACCACCACTACCATCACAACCACCACTACCAACACAACCACCACTACCATCACAACCACCACTACCAACACAACCACCACTACCAACACAACCACCACTACCAACACAACCAACACTACCAACACAACCAACACTACCATCACAACCACCACTACCATCAAAACCACCACTACCATCACAACCACCACTACCAACACAACCACCACTACCATCACAACCACCACTACCAACACAACCAACACTACCAACACAACCACCACTACCAACTCAACCACCACAATCACCACCACCACCAATACCACCACTACCAACACAACCACCACTACCATCACAACCACCACTACCATCAAAACTAACACTACCACCACTACCACCACTACCAACACAACCACCACTACCAACACAACCAACACTACCAACACAACCACCACTACCAACTCAACCAACACATCCACCACTACCATCACAACCACCACTACCATCACAACCACCACTACCATCACAACCACCACTACCAACACAACCACCACTACCATCACAACCACCACTACCAACACAACCACCACTACCAACACAACCACCACTACCATCAAAACCACCACTACCAACACAACCACCACTACCATCACAACCACCACTACCAACACAACCAACACTACCAACACAACCACCACTACCAACTCAACCACCACAACCACCACTACCACCACTACCAACACAACCACCACTACCATCACAACCACCACTACCAACACAACCACCACTACCATCACAACCACCACTACCAACACAACCACCACTACCAACACAACCACCACTACCAACACAACCATCACTACCAACACATCCACCACTACCATCACAACCGCCACTACCACCACAACCATCACTACCATCACAACCACCACTACCAACACAACAACCACTACCATCACAACCACAACTACCACCACAACCAACACAACCACCACTACCATGACAACCACCACTACCATGACAACCACCACAACCACCACTACCAACAGATCCACCACTACCACAACTACCACCACTACCAACACAACCACCACTACCATGACAACCACCACAACCACCACAACCACCACTACCACCACTACCAACACAACCACCACTACCAACACAACCACCACTACCATCACAACCACCACTACCACCACAACCACCACTACCACCACTACCAACACAACCACCACTACCATCACAACCACCACTACCACCACAACCACCACTACCATCACAACCACCACTACAAACACAACCACCACTACCACCACTATCAACACAACCACCACTACAACACAACCACCACTACCATCACAACCACCACTACCACCACAACCACCACTACCATCACAACCACCACTACCACCACAACCACAACTACTACCACTACTATCACAACCACCACTAACATCACAACCACCACTACCAACACAACCACCACTATCATCACAACCACCACAACCACTACAACCATCACTACAACCACTACCAACACAACCAACACTACCAACTCAACCACCACAACCACCACTACCATCACAACCACCACAACCACCACTATCACCACTACCAACACAACCACCACTACCATCACAACCACCACTACCAACACAACCACCACTACCATCACAAGCACCACTACCAACACAACCACCACTACCAACACAAACACCACTACCAACACAACCACCACTACCATCACAACCACCACTACCAACACAACCACCACTACCAACACAACCACCACTACCAACACAACCACCACTACCAACACAACCACCACTACCAACACAACCACCACTACCAACACAACCACCACTATCATCACAACCACCACAACCACCACAACCACCACTACCACCACTACCAACACAACCAACACTACCAACTCAACCACCACAACCACCACTACCATCACAACCACCACAACCACCACTACCACCACTACCAACACAACCACCACTACCAACACAACCACCACTACCAACACAACCACCACTACCATCACAACCACCACTACCACCACAACCACCACTACCACCACTACCAACACAATCACCACTACCATCACAACCACCACTACCATCACAACCACCACAACCACCACTACCACCACTACCAACACAACCACCACTACCATCACAACCACGACTACCAACACAACCACCACTACCATCACAACCACCACTACCATCACAACCACCACAACCACCATTACCACCACTACCAACACAACCACCACTACCATCACAACCACCACTACCATCACAACCACCACTACCATCACAACCACCACAACCACCACTACCACCACTACCAACACAACCACCACTACCACCACTACCACCACTACCAACACAACCACCACTACCATCACAACCACCACTACCACCACAACCACCACTACCACCACTACCAACACAATCATCACTACCATCACAACCACCACTACCATCACAACCACCACAACCACCACTACCACCACTACCAACACAACCACCACTACCATCACAACCACCACTACCATCACAACCACCACTACCACCACAACCACCACTACCACCACTACCAACACAATTACCACTACCATCACAACCACCACTACCATCACAACCACCACAACCACCACTACCACCACTACCAACACAACCACCACTACCATCACAACCACCACTACCATCACAACCACCACTACCATCACAACCACCACTACCAACACAACCACCACTACCATCACAACCACCACTACCAACACAACCACCACTACCATCACAACCACCACTACCAACACAACCACCACTACCAACACAACCACCACTACCAACACAACCAACACTACCAACACAACCAACACTACCATCACAACCACCACTACCATCAAAACCACCACTACCATCACAACCACCACTACCAACACAACCACCACTACCATCACAACCACCACTACCAACACAACCAACACTACCAACACAACCACCACTACCAACTCAACCACCACAATCACCACTACCACCACTACCACCACTACCAACACAACCACCACTACCATCACAACCACCACTACCATCAAAACTAACACTACCACCACTACCACCACTACCAACACAACCACCACTACCAACACAACCAACACTACCAACACAACCACCACTACCAACTCAACCAACACATCCACCACTACCATCACAACCACCACTACCATCACAACCACCACTACCATCACAACCACCACTACCAACACAACCACCACTACCATCACAACCACCACTACCAACACAACCACCACTACCAACACAACCACCACTACCATCACAACCACCACTACCAACACAACCACCACTACCATCACAACCACCACTACCAACACAACCAACACTACCAACACAACCACCACTACCAACTCAACCACCACAACCACCACTACCACCACTACCAACACAACCACCACTACCATCACAACCACCACTACCAACACAACCACCACTACCATCACAACCACCACTACCAACACAACCACCACTACCAACACAACCACCACTACCAACACAACCAACACTACCAACACATCCACCACTACCATCACAACCGCCACTACCACCACAACCATCACTACCATCACAACCACCACTACCAACACAACAACCACTACCATCACAACCACAACTACCACCACAACCAACACAAACACCACTACCATGACAACCACCACTACCATGACAACCACCACAACCACCACTACCAACAGATCCACCACTACCACAACTACCACCACTACCAACACAACCACCACTACCATGACAACCACCACAACCACCACAACCACCACTACCACCACTACCAACACAACCACCACTACCAACACAACCACCACTACCATCACAACCACCACTACCACCACAACCACCACTACCACCACTACCAACACAACCACCACTACCATCAGAACCACCACTACCACCACAACCACCACTACCATCACAACCACCACTACAAACACAACCACCACTACCACCACTATCAACACAACCACCACTACAACACAACCACCACTACCATCACAACCACCACTACCACCACAACCACCACTACCATCACAACCACCACTACCACCACAACCACAACTACTACCACTACTATCACAACCACCACTAACATCACAACCACCACTACCAACACAACCACCACTATCATCACAACCACCACAACCACTACAACCATCACTACAACCACTACCAACACAACCAACACTACCAACTCAACCACCACAACCACCACTACCATCACAACCACCACAACCACCACTATCACCACTACCAACACAACCACCACTACCATCACAACCACCACTACCAACACAACCACCACTACCATCACAAGCACCACTACCAACACAACCACCACTACCAACACAACCAACACTACCAACACATCCACCACTACCATCACAACCGCCACTACCACCACAACCACCACTACCATCACAACCACCACTACCAACACAACAACCACTACCATCACAACCACAACTACCACCACAACCAACACAACCACCACTACCATGACAACCACCACTACCATGACAACCACCACAACAACCACTACCAACAGATCCACCACTACCACAACTACCACCACTACCAACACAACCACCACTACCATGACAACCACCACAACCACCACAACCACCACTACCACCACTACCAACACAACCACCACTACCAACACAACCACCACTACCATCACAACCACCACTACCACCACAACCACCACTACCACCACTACCAACACAACCACCACTACCATCACAACCACCACTACCACCACAACCACCACTACCACCACTACCAACACAATCACCACTACCATCACAACCACCACTACAAACACAACCACCACTACCACCACTATCAATACAACCACCACTACAACACAACCACCACTACCATCACAACCACCACTACCACCACAACCACGACTACCATCACAACCACCACTACCACCACAACCACAACTACTACCACTACTATCACAACCACCACTAACATCACAACCACCACTACCAACACAACCACCACTACCAACACAACCACCACTACCAACTCAACCACCACAACCACCACTACCACCACTACCACCACTACCAACACAACCACCACTACCATCAAATCCACCACTACCAACACAACCACCACTACCATCACAACCACCACTACCAACACAACCAACACTACCAACACAACCACCACTACCAACTCAACCACCACAACCACCACTACCACCACTACCACCACTACCAACACAACCACCACTACCATCACAACCACCACTACCAACACAACCACCACTACCATCACAACCACCACTACCAACACAACCACCACTACCAACACAACCAACACTACCAACACATCCACCACTACCATCACAACCACCACTACCACCACAACCACCACTACCATCACAACCACCACTACCAACACAACAACCACTACCATCACAACCACAACTACCACAACAACCAACACAACCACCACTACCATGACAACCACCACTACCATGACAACCACCACAACCACCACTACCAACAGATCCACCACTACCACAACTACAACCACTACCAACACAACTACCACTACCATGACAACCACCACAACTACCACAACCACCACTACCACCACTACCAACACAACCACCACTACCATCACAACCACCACTACCAACACAACCAACACTACCAACACAACCACCACTACCAACTCAACCACCACAACCACCACTACCACCACTACCACCACTACCAACACAACCACCACTACCATCACAACTACCACTACCAACACAACCACCACTACCATCACAACCACCACTACCATCACAACCACCACTACCAACACAACCAACACTACCAACACAACCACCACTACCAACTCAACCACCACAACCACCACTACCACCACTACCACCACTACCAACACAACCACCACTACCATCACAACCACCACTACCAACACAACAACCACTACCATCACAACCACAACTACCACCACAACCAACACAACCACCACTACCATGACAACCACCACTACCATGACAACCACCACAACCACCACTACCAACAGATCCACCACTACCACAACTACCACCACTACCAACACAACCACCACTACCATGACAACCACCACAACCACCACAACCACCACTACCACCACTACCAACACAACCACCACTACCAGCACAACCACCACTACCATCACAATCACCACTACCACCACAACCACCACTACCACCACTACCAACACAATCACCACTACCATCAAAACCACCACTACAAACACAACCACCACTACCACCACTATCAACACAACCACCACTACAACACAACCACCACTACCATCACAACCACCACTACCACCACAACCACCACTACCATCACAACCACCACTACCACCACAACCACAACTACTACCACTACTATCACAACCACCACTAACATCACAACCACCACTACCAACACAACCACCACTACCAATACAACCACCACTATCATCACGACCACCACAACCACCACAACCACCACTACCACCACTACCAACACAACCAACACTACCAACTCAACCACCACAACCACCACTACCATCACAACCACCACAACCACCACTACCACCACTACCAACACAACCACCACTACCATCACAACCACCACTACCAACACAACCACCACTACCGTCACAACCACCACTACCAACACAACCACCACTACCAACACAACCAACACTACCAACATATCCACCACTACCATCACAACCGCCACTACCACCACAACCACCACTACCATCACAACCACCACTACCAACACAACAACCACTACCATCACAACCACAACTACCACCACAACCAACACAACCACCACTACCATGACAACCACCACTACCATGACAACCACCACAACCACCACTACCAACAGATCCACCACTACCACAACTACCACCACTACCAACACAACCACCACTACCATGACAACCACCACAACCACCACAACCACCACTACCACCACTGCCAACACAACCACCACTACCAACACAACCAGCACTACCATCACAACCACCACTACCACCACAACCACCACTACCACCACTACCAACACAACCACCACTACCATCACAACCACCACTACCACCACAACCACCACTACCACCACTACCAACACAATCACCACTACCATCACAACCACCACTACAAACACAACCACCACTACCACCACTATCAACACAACCACCAGTACAACACAACCACCACTACCATCACAACCACAACTACCACTACAACCACGACTACCATCACAACCACCACTACCACCACAACCACAACTACTACCACTACTATCACAACCACCACTAACATCACAACCACCACTACCAACACAACCACCACTACCAATACAACCACCACTATCATGACAACCACCACAACCACCACAACCACCACTACCACCACTACCAACACAACCAACACTACCAACTCAACCACCACAACCACCACTACCATCACAACCACCACAACCACCAATACCACCACTACCAACACAACCACCACTACCATCACAACCACCCCTACCAACACAACCAACACTACCAACACAACCACCACTACCAACTCAACCACCACAACCACCACTACCACCACAACCACAACTACTACCACTACTATCACAACCACCACTACCATCACAACCACCACAACCGCCACTACCACCACTACCAACACAACCACCACTACCATCACAACCACCACTACCAACACAACCAACACTACCAACACAACCAACACTACCAACACACCCACCACTACCATCACAACCGCCACTACCACCACAACCACCACTACCATCACAACCACCACTACCAACACAACAACCACTACCATCACAACCACAACTACCACAACAACCAACACAACCACCACTACCATGACAACCACCACTACCATGACAACCACCACAACCACCACTACCAACAGATCCACCACTACCACAACTACCACCACTACCAACACAACTACCACTACCATGACAACCACCAAAACCACCACAACCACCACTACCACCACTACCAACACAACCACCACTACCAACACAACCACCACGACCATCACAACCACCACTACCACCACAACCACCACTACCACCACTACCAACACAACCACCACTACCATCACAACCACCACTACCAACACAACCAACACTACCAACACAACCACCACTACCAACTCAACCACCACAACCACCACTACCACCACTACCACCACTACCACCACAACCACCACTACCACCACTACCAACAGATCCACCACTACCACAACTACCACCACTACCAACACAACTACCACTACCATGACAACCACCACAACCACCACAACCACCACTACCACCACTACCAACACAACCACCACTACCAACACAACCACCACTACCATCACAACCACCACTACCAACACAACCACCACTACCATCACAACCACCACTACCAACACAACCGCCACTACCAACACAACCAACACTACCAACACATCCACCAACCATCACAACCGCCACTCCCACCACAACCTCCACTACCATCACAACCACCACTACCAACACAACAACCACTACCATCACAACCACAACTACCACCACAACCAACACAACCACCACTACCATGACAACCACCACTACCATGACAACCACCACAACCACCACTACCAACAGATCCACCACTACCACAAATACCACCACTACCAACACAACCACCACTACCATGACAACCACCACAACCACCACAACCACCACTACCACCACTACCAACACAACCACCACTACCAACACAACCACCACTACCATCACAACCACCACTACCACCACAACCACCACTACCACCACTACCAACACAACCACCACTACCATCACAACCACCACTACCAAGTCAACCACCACTACCAACACAACCAACACTACCAATACATCCACCAACCATCACAACCGCCACTACCACCACAACCACCACTACCATCACAACCACCACTACCAACACAACAACCACTACCATCACAACCACAACTACCACCACAACCAACACAACCACCACTACCATGACAACCACCACTACCATGACAACCACCACAACCACCACTACCAACAGATCCACCACTACCACAACTACCACCACTACCAACACAACCACCACTACCATGACAACCACCACAACCACCACAACCACCACTACCACCACTACCAACACAACCACCACTACCAGCACAACCACCACTACCATCACAATCACCACTACCACCACAACCACCACTACCACCACTACCAACACAATCACCACTACCATCAAAACCACCACTACAAACACAACCACCACTACCACCACTATCAACACAACCACCACTACAACACAACCACCACTACCATCACAACCACCACTACCACCACAACCACCACTACCATCACAACCACCACTACCACCACAACCACAACTACTACCACTACTATCACAACCACCACTAACATCACAACCACCACTACCAACACAACCACCACTACCAATACAACCACCACTATCATCACGACCACCACAACCACCACAACCACCATTACCACCACTACCAACACAACCAACACTACCAACTCAACCACCACAACCACCACTACCATCACAACCACCACAACCACCACTACCACCACTACCAACACAACCACCACTACCATCACAACCACCACTACCAACACAACCACCACTACCGTCACAACCACCACTACCAACACAACCACCACTACCAACACAACCAACACTACCAACATATCCACCACTACCATCACAACCGCCACTACCACCACAACCACCACTACCATCACAACCACCACTACCAACACAACAACCACTACCATCACAACCACAACTACCACCACAACCAACACAACCACCACTACCATGACAACCACCACTACCATGACAACCACCACAACCACCACTACCAACAGATCCACCACTACCACAACTACCACCACTACCAACACAACCACCACTACCATGACAACCACCACAACCACCACAACCACCACTACCACCACTGCCAACACAACCACCACTACCAACACAACCAGCACTACCATCACAACCACCACTACCACCACAACCACCACTACCACCACTACCAACACAACCACCACTACCATCACAACCACCACTACCACCACAACCACCACTACCACCACTACCAACACAATCACCACTACCATCACAACCACCACTACAAACACAACCACCACTACCACCACTATCAACACAACCACCAGTACAACACAACCACCACTACCATCACAACCACAACTACCACTACAACCACGACTACCATCACAACCACCACTACCACCACAACCACAACTACTACCACTACTATCACAACCACCACTAACATCACAACCACCACTACCAACACAACCACCACTACCAATACAACCACCACTATCATGACAACCACCACAACCACCACAACCACCACTACCACCACTACCAACACAACCAACACTACCAACTCAACCACCACAACCACCACTACCATCACAACCACCACAACCACCAATACCACCACTACCAACACAACCACCACTACCATCACAACCACCCCTACCAACACAACCAACACTACCAACACAACCACCACTACCAACTCAACCACCACAACCACCACTACCACCACAACCACAACTACTACCACTACTATCACAACCACCACTACCATCACAACCACCACAACCGCCACTACCACCACTACCAACACAACCACCACTACCATCACAACCACCACTACCAACACAACCACCACTACCATCACAACCACCACTACCAACACAACCAACACTACCAACACAACCAACACTACCAACACACCCACCACTACCATCACAACCGCCACTACCACCACAACCACCACTACCATCACAACCACCACTACCAACACAACAACCACTACCATCACAACCACAACTACCACAACAACCAACACAACCACCACTACCATGACAACCACCACTACCATGACAACCACCACAACCACCACTACCAACAGATCCACCACTACCACAACTACCACCACTACCAACACAACTACCACTACCATGACAACCACCAAAACCACCACAACCACCACTACCACCACTACCAACACAACCACCACTACCAACACAACCACCACGACCATCACAACCACCACTACCACCACAACCACCACTACCACCACTACCAACACAACCACCACTACCATCACAACCACCACTACCAACACAACCAACACTACCAACACAACCACCACTACCAACTCAACCACCACAACCACCACTACCACCACTACCACCACTACCACCACAACCACCACTACCACCACTACCAACAGATCCACCACTACCACAACTACCACCACTACCAACACAACTACCACTACCATGACAACCACCACAACCACCACAACCACCACTACCACCACTACCAACACAACCACCACTACCAACACAACCACCACTACCATCACAACCACCACTACCAACACAACCACCACTACCATCACAACCACCACTACCAACACAACCGCCACTACCAACACAACCAACACTACCAACACATCCACCAACCATCACAACCGCCACTCCCACCACAACCTCCACTACCATCACAACCACCACTACCAACACAACAACCACTACCATCACAACCACAACTACCACCACAACCAACACAACCACCACTACCATGACAACCACCACTACCATGACAACCACCACAACCACCACTACCAACAGATCCACCACTACCACAAATACCACCACTACCAACACAACCACCACTACCATGACAACCACCACAACCACCACAACCACCACTACCACCACTACCAACACAACCACCACTACCAACACAACCACCACTACCATCACAACCACCACTACCACCACAACCACCACTACCACCACTACCAACACAACCACCACTACCATCACAACCACCACTACCAAGTCAACCACCACTACCAACACAACCAACACTACCAATACATCCACCAACCATCACAACCGCCACTACCACCACAACCACCACTACCATCACAACCACCACTACCAACACAACAACCACTACCATCACAACCACAACTACCACCACAACCAACACAACCACCACTACCATGACAACCACCACTACCATGACAACCACCACAACCACCACTACCAACAGATCCACCACTACCACAACTACCACCACTACCAACACAACCACCACTACCATGACAACCACCACAACCACCACAACCACCACTACCACCACTACCAACACAACCACCACTACCAGCACAACCACCACTACCATCACAATCACCACTACCACCACAACCACCACTACCACCACTACCAACACAATCACCACTACCATCAAAACCACCACTACAAACACAACCACCACTACCACCACTATCAACACAACCACCACTACAACACAACCACCACTACCATCACAACCACCACTACCACCACAACCACCACTACCATCACAACCACCACTACCACCACAACCACAACTACTACCACTACTATCACAACCACCACTAACATCACAACCACCACTACCAACACAACCACCACTACCAATACAACCACCACTATCATCACGACCACCACAACCACCACAACCACCATTACCACCACTACCAACACAACCAACACTACCAACTCAACCACCACAACCACCACTACCATCACAACCACCACAACCACCACTACCACCACTACCAACACAACCACCACTACCATCACAACCACCACTACCAACACAACCACCACTACCGTCACAACCACCACTACCAACACAACCACCACTACCAACACAACCAACACTACCAACATATCCACCACTACCATCACAACCGCCACTACCACCACAACCACCACTACCATCACAACCACCACTACCAACACAACAACCACTACCATCACAACCACAACTACCACCACAACCAACACAACCACCACTACCATGACAACCACCACTACCATGACAACCACCACAACCACCACTACCAACAGATCCACCACTACCACAACTACCACCACTACCAACACAACCACCACTACCATGACAACCACCACAACCACCACAACCACCACTACCACCACTGCCAACACAACCACCACTACCAACACAACCAGCACTACCATCACAACCACCACTACCACCACAACCACCACTACCACCACTACCAACACAACCACCACTACCATCACAACCACCACTACCACCACAACCACCACTACCACCACTACCAACACAATCACCACTACCATCACAACCACCACTACAAACACAACCACCACTACCACCACTATAAACACAACCACCACTACAACACAACCACCACTACCATCACAACCACAACTACCACTACAACCACGACTACCATCACAACCACCACTACCACCACAACCACAACTACTACCACTACTATCACAACCACCACTAACATCACAACCACCACTACCAACACAACCACCACTACCAATACAACCACCACTATCATGACAACCACCACAACCACCACAACCACCACTACCACCACTACCAACACAACCAACACTACCAACTCAACCACCACAACCACCACTACCATCACAACCACCACAACCACCAATACCACCACTACCAACACAACCACCACTACCATCACAACCACCCCTACCAACACAACCAACACTACCAACACAACCACCACTACCAACTCAACCACCACAACCACCACTACCACCACAACCACAACTACTACCACTACTATCACAACCACCACTACCATCACAACCACCACAACCGCCACTACCACCACTACCAACACAACCACCACTACCATCACAACCACCACTACCAACACAACCACCACTACCATCACAACCACCACTACCAACACAACCACCACTACCAACACAACCAACACTACCAACACACCCACCACTACCATCACAACCGCCACTACCACCACAACCACCACTACCATCACAACCACCACTACCAACACAACAACCACTACCATCACAACCACAACTACCACAACAACCAACACAACCACCACTACCATGACAACCACCACTACCATGACAACCACCACAACCACCACTACCAACAGATCCACCACTACCACAACTACCACCACTACCAACACAACTACCACTACCATGACAACCACCAAAACCACCACAACCACCACTACCACCACTACCAACACAACCACCACTACCAACACAACCACCACGACCATCACAACCACCACTACCACCACAACCACCACTACCACCACTACCAACACAACCACCACTACCATCACAACCACCACTACCAACACAACCAACACTACCAACACAACCACCACTACCAACTCAACCACCACAACCACCACTACCACCACTACCACCACTACCACCACAACCACCACTACCACCACTACCAACAGATCCACCACTACCACAACTACCACCACTACCAACACAACTACCACTACCATGACAACCACCACAACCACCACAACCACCACTACCACCACTACCAACACAACCACCACTACCAACACAACCACCACTACCATCACAACCACCACTACCAACACAACCACCACTACCATCACAACCACCACTACCAACACAACCACCACTACCAACACAACCAACACTACCAACACATCCACCAACCATCACAACCGCCACTCCCACCACAACCTCCACTACCCTCACAACCACCACTACCGTCACAACCACCACTACCAACACAACCACCACTACCAACACAACCAACACTACCAACATATCCACCACTACCATCACAACCGCCACTACCACCACAACCACCACTACCATCACAACCACCACTACCAACACAACAACCACTACCATCACAACCACAACTACCACCACAACCAACACAACCACCACTACCATGACAACCACCACTACCATGACAACCACCACAACCACCACTACCAACAGATCCACCACTACCACAAATACCACCACTACCAACACAACCACCACTACCATGACAACCACCACAACCACCACAACCACCACTACCACCACTACCAACACAACCACCACTACCAACACAACCACCACTACCATCACAACCACCACTACCACCACAACCACCACTACCACCACTACCAACACAATCACCACTACCATCACAACCACCACTACAAACACAACCACCACTACCACCACTATCAACACAACCACCACTACAACACAACCACCACTACCATCACAACCACCACTACCACCACAACCACCACTACCATCACAACCACCACTACCACCACAACCACAACTACTACCACTACTATCACAACCACCACTAACATCACAACCACCACTACCAACACAACCACCACTACCAATACAACCACCACTATCATCACAACCACCACAACTACCACAACCACCACTACCACCACTACCAACACAACCAACACTACCAACTCAACCACCACAACCACCACTACCATCACAACCACCACAACCACCACTACCACCACTACCAACACAACCACCACTACCATCACAACCACCACTACCAACACAACCACCACTACCATCACAACCACCACTACCAACACAACCACCACTACCAACACAACCAACACTACCAACATATCCACCACTACCATCACAACCGCCACTACCACCACAACCACCACTACCATCACAACCACCACTACCAACACAACAACCACTACCATCACAACCACAACTACCACCACAACCAACACAACCACCACTACTATGACAACCACCACTACCATGACAACCACCACAACCACCACTACCAACAGATCCACCACTACCACAACTACCACCACTACCAACACAACCACCACTACCATGACAACCACCACAACCACCACAACCACCACTACCACCACTACCAACACAACCACCACTACCAACACAACCACCACTACCATCACAACCACCACTACCACCACAACCACCACTACCACCACTACCAACACAACCACCACTACCATCACAACCACCACTACCACCACAACCACCACTACCACCACTACCAACACAATCACCACTACCATCACAACCACCACTACAAAGACAACCACCACCACAACCACCACAACCACCACTACCACCACTACCAACACAACCAACACTACCAACTCAACCACCACAACCACCACTACCATCACAACCACCACAACCACCACTACCACCACTACCAACACAACCACCACTACCAACACAACCACCACTACCACCACAACCACCACTACCACCACGACCACCACTACCACCACTACCAACACAACCAACACTACCAACTCAACCACCACAACCACCACTACCATCACAACCACCACAACCACCACTACCACCACTACCAACACAACCACCACTACCAACACAACCACCACTACCAACACAACCACCACTATCATCACAACCACCACTACCACCACAACCACCACTACCACCACTACCAACACAACCACCACTACCAACACAACCACCACTACCACCACAACCACCACTACCACCTCTACCAACACAACCACCACTACCAACACAACCACCACTACCAACACAACCACCACTACCACCACTACCAACTCAACCACCACTACCAACACAACCACAACTACCACCACTACCAACACAACCACCACTACCACCACTACCACCACTACCAACACAACCACCACTATCATCACAACCACCACTACCACCACAACCACCACTACCACCACTACCAACACAACCACCACTACCACCACTACCAACACAACCACCACTACCAACGCAACCACCACAACCACTACTACCATCACAACCACCACTACCAACACTACCAACACAACCACCACTAGCATCACAACCACCACTACCAACACAACCACCACTACCAACACAACCACGACTACAACCACTACCAACACAACCACCACAACCACTACTACCATCACAACCACCACTACCAACACAACGACCACTACCACCACTACCAACACAGCCACCACTACCAACACAACCACCACTACCAACACAACCACTATTACCATCACAACCACCACTACCAACACAACCACGACTACCACCACTACCAACACAACCACCACAACCACTACTACCATCACAACCACCACTACCAACACAACGACCACTACCAACACAACCACCACTACCAACACAACCACCACTACCAACACAACCACTACTACCAACACAACCACTACTACCAACACAACCACCACTACCAACACAACCACCACTACCATCACAACCACCACTACCACCACAACCCCCACAACCACCACTACCAACACAACCACCACTACCAACACAACCACCACTACCATCACAACCACCACTACCAACACAACCACGACTACCACCACTACCAACACAACCACCACAACCACTACTACCATCACAACCACCACTACCAACACAACCACCACTACCATCACAACCACCACAACCAACACAACCACCACTACCAACACAACCACCACTACCAACACAATCACCACTACCATCACAACCACCACTACCAACACAACCACCACTACCACCACTACCAACACAACCACGACTACCACCACTACCAACACAACCACCACAACCACTACTACCATCACAACCACCACTACCAACACAACCACCACTACCAACACAACCACCACTACCAACACAACCACCACTACCAACACAACCACTACTACCAACACAACCACTACTACCAACACAACCACCACTACCAACACAACCACCACTACCATCACAACCACCACTACCACCACAACCCCCACAACCACCACTACCAACACAACCACCACTACCAACACAACCACCACTACCATCACAACCACCACTACCAACACAACCACGACTACCACCACTACCAACACAACCACCACAACCACTACTACCATCACAACCACCACTACCAACACAACCACCACTACCATCACAACCACCACAACCAACACAACCACCACTACCAACACAACCACCACTACCAACACAATCACCACTACCATCACAACCACCACTACCAACACAACCACCACTACCACCACTACCAACACAACCACGACTACCACCACTACCAACACAACCACCACAACCACTACTACCATCACAACCACCACTACCAACACAACCACCACTACCATCACAACCACCACAACCAACACAACCACCACTACCAACACAACCACCACTACCAACACAATCACCACTACCATCACAACCACCACTACCAACACAACCACCACTACCACCACTACCAACCCAACCACCACTACCACCACTACCAACACAACCACCACTATCAACTACACTGGTCTTGCCATGGGATGGATAGATTACCAAAAGGCATTCGACATGGTACATCCTTCTTGGATAACCAAAAGCCTAGAGATCTTCAAGGTGCAAATAACATCAGACAGTTGTTGAGCAAAAGTATGAAGTCCTGGGAAACAGAGTTAACATCGGGTGGAGAATCATTGGGAAGCGTGAAGATCAAGAGAGGTATCTTCCAGGGAGATAGTTTGTCCCCTCTGTTGTTTGTCCTTGCCCTGATACCCCTGTCCGTTATATTGCGAAAAGTAAGAGCAGGATACAAGTTGGGAAAAAGAGAGCTTACCATCAACCATCTCCTCTTCATGGACGATCTTAAGCTCTTTGGGAAGAGTGAGAAGGAGTTGGATGTACTTGTTGACACTGTCCGTATTTTCAGCAATGATATATGTATGGAATTTGGTATTAATAACTGTGGAGTGCTAGTGATGAAGAGGGGTAAATTGAACAGAAGCAACGGAATCCAGGTACCAACAGGTGAGATGATAAAGGAAATTGACACTGAAGAAGGATACAAATATTTAGGTGTTCTGGAGGCAGATGACATCAAGAACAAAAAAATGAAGGAATTGATAAGATCTGAGTACATAAGGAGAGTAAGGAGCGTATTAAAATCACATCTAAATAGTAGGAATGTCATAAGTGCAGTAAATTCCCGAGCTGTGTCTATTATTAGGTACAGTGCGGGAATTCTGAGATGGAATGTTGCTGAACAAAAAGAAATGGATAGGAAGACTAGGAAGCTATTGACTATCTACAACATGTTCCACAAGAGGAGTGATGTCGATAGACTCTACTTAAGGAGATCTGAAGGTGGAAGGGGTCTTATCAGCATAGAGGACTGTGTTCAGATGGAGAAAAACAACCTAAACAAATATGTGATTGATAGTAGGGAGCGAATGCTCAAAATTGTACTGAAGGAGAAGACAATAGACCGGGAGATGTCCAAGGAGGAAATAACAACAAGCAGGAAGAGCAACCTTCATGAAAAATCTCTCCATAGTACCTTCTTTAAGAACACGGAATTTAGAGATCCGCAGACATGGAACTGGTTAAAAAGAGGAGACCTTAAAAAAGCTACAGAAGGAATGCTAATGGCTGCGCAAGAGCAGGCCTTCAGAACGAAGTGGGTGAAACACCATATTGATAAGGAGGAGGCTAGCTCACTGTGTAGGATCTGTGGAGAGAGAGAGAGAGGAGACTGTGGCTCACATTGTATCCGAGTGTAAACACCTAGCCCAGACTCACTATAAAGGCTGGAGACATGTGTGATAGGCAGGGTGATCCACTGGCATCTATGCAAAGTAAACAATTTACCACATTCTGAGAAGTGGTATGAGCATAAGCCAGAGTCGGTGATAGAAAACGATCAGGTGAAGGTGCTCTGGCATTTTAGGATACATACGGACAAGAAATTAGAACACAATAGGCCTGACCTGGTGGTGTTGGACAAGGAAAAAGGATCGTGCCTGATTGTAGATGTAACCTGCCCATTTGACACGAGAGTGCAAGAGAAGGAGAGGGAGAAAATTAACCGATAATAGGATTTAAAGTGGGAGTTAAAAAGGATTTGGAATTGCCATGAAATAAAGGTCGTCCAGATTGTCATAGACGTACTAGGTACTATCTGAAGGAGTTTCCAAGGATGGTTAAAGATTATTCCAGCTCCGCTTTTGGGAACACTTCAAAAGGCATACTTGCTGCAAGAACCCTCCGATACGTCCTGAATATCTGAGGCTGCAGGTAATGGCTTGATATTCATTTCAACAAACTTTCCAGTTAAATAACATCAATGACTGAGACTCAAAGAACATTAATAATAATAATAATAATAATAATAATAATAACCATCCAAACAGACCGAAAAATAGATGCAAATAGACCTGATATAATATTGAAGGACTTTAAAAAGAGGGTATGCCTGCTAATTGATATGTCTGTTCCAATAGACAAGAATGTATCTATAAAAACATTTGAAAAATTGAGCAAGTATAAGGACCTGGAGATAGAAATTGGAAAAATGTGGAAATTGAGAACTAAAACAATACCAGTGGTTGTAGGCGCTCTGGGAATGATACCTAAGGGGTCTAATGATTACTTATCGCAAATCCCAGGAAACCCGCGTATAGGAGAAATACAAAAGATAGTACTAATGGGAACTGCCCATATACTAAGGAAGATTCTGTCAATATAAGTACATCACAAGTCTAAACACTAAAGATGCATGTGTGAATATGTATGTTCTTTCTTGAACATGGCGGACCTTGTTGTCTCTTGAGGTCACTGGTTGTGACTTGGTGATAACTCGTATGAACATAAAGCAAGATAAATGCAGCTGTAATAATAATGATAATAATAATAATTGTTTCTACGTTAGGCACAAGGCCAGCAATTACCCAGTGCATTACTGGTACTTTATTTTATCGACCCCGTAAGGATGAAAGGCAAAGTTAACCTTGGCGGGATTTGAACTCAGAATGGCAAGGGCCGTAACTCTATAGTCAAAGCATGGCGTCCGACCCTCTACCAATACTGCCAATCCACCGCCCCGTGATAATAATAATAATGATTTCATTTATTGGCCACATGGGTCAACATGTGGGGTGCAATACAAAGACAGGGACAGTGGGGGGTTTACAATAAGGTTAAGTAAAAGTGCACAATGGCAAGACAATAATAAGAAAATAATAATGATAATAATAATAATAATTGTTTCTAATTTTGGCACAAGGCCAAAATAATAATAATAAGAAGGGAAATCAAACATACACAAACAATAACCACAAACATTACCACCACCACCACCACCACCACCACCACCACCACCACCACCACCACCACCACCACAATAACATCCCATCAAAATGTAAAACAAAAGAAATGATTTGTGTAATTTAGAGCTGTAAACCAAGAAAGACCTCATGATTGGTTGTTGTGGACAACATTACATTTGATTGGTTGTTGTGGACAATATTACATTTGATTGGTTGTTGTGGACAATATTACATTTGATTGGTTGTTGTGGACAATATTACATTTGATTGGTTGTTGTGGACAATATTACATTTGATTGGTTGTTGTGGACAATATTACATTTGATTGGTTGTTGTGGACAATATTACATTTGATTGGTTGTTGTGGACAATATTACATTTGATTGGTTGTTGTGGACAATATTACATTTGATTGGTTGTTGTGGACAATATTACATTTGATTGGTTGTTGTGGACAATATTACATCTTTATTGGAGATGAATATGAGAGGTTACAGGTTTTTAGAGCAGCCTGGAAATCTCTCCAACCATATTCAGTGTCACGTCTGAATGTGTTGAGTTTTATTAAATATTGAGGGAGAAAAAATAGAGAGATATGAGTGGCTGGTGTAGTGGTGGTGGTGGTGGTTGTGGTGGTGGTGGTAGGGGGGAAATTATATTAGAAAGAATATAGGAAAATGTAAGGACAGAAATATGCTGGAGAAACTTGTATTGTTGATGGTAGCCAGCTAGTCTGATGTATGAATGAGAATATGTATGTATGTATGTATGTATGTATGAGAATATGTATGTATGTATGTATGTATGTATGTATGAGAGTATGTATGTAAGTATCTATGAGAATATGTATGTATGTATGTATGTATGTATGTATGTATGAGAATATGTATGTATGTATGTAGGTATGTTATCTCTTTCTCTTAATTTCGAGTATATTTTTTTTTTGACCGGCCACCTTCCTGGTGGCAAGGTTGTAAAAGAAAAGAAATTGTCATTCCTTGAATCGCAAGAATGTTTTGCAAATTTTGTAGACTATGAATTAGGGAGCTGCGCTTTTTGTCCGCAAATCCAAGTTCAGTCATACTTTGGTCCAAGCGGGTTGGTATATAACCCGTAGCTCCAATAATGATGGGTATGAAGCTAAAGGTGTATCTTGGATACTGGATTTGTAAACTCCTCATCAATGGTCCGTAGATGTCCTCCTTCTCCTGTATTTTTCTGACAACGTTTACATCAAGTGGGCAGCTGATCTCCACAACAGAACACGTTTTCAATGTGTGGTCCCAAACAACAATATCAGGCCGGTTGTGCTTTAATTTGGTGGCAGTTTTTATTTTCAGGTTCCACCAGTATTCCTTAGTGCCATCTGTCTCAATATATTCTTCCTCGTTTGTTGTTAATTTTGTTTTCCGAAGTGCGTTCCAGATGGTTCTAGCTATCCCATCGTGTCTCATGGGGAGGTAGTAGCGAGAAGACATTCTTTCGCAGCTGGCAACAATGTGGCTTACATCCTCGATCTTTGTTTTACATAGCCTACATTTATTGTCAGCTGCTGGCCCTCCTCTTTTGTGCAGCAGATATTTGGTAGGGAGTTCTTGTTCCTGTATTGCATAGAGATATCCCTCAAGGTGTGATGTCATAAACTTGTCGGAACTCCATGCCAGGCTTTTTGAGTGGTTTATCCCTCTATGGTCTGTGTTTTACTCCTCAAGTATCCATGCACAACTTTTTCTGTAAATTGGTCAATTTTTTTTTATCTTGTTTGAACATTGAATAGGATCTTCCGATTTCTCTGGGTGAGAGATTTAGATCAGGCTTTATTCCATATCTCTCCTCCAGATCAGTCGCTATTCTAATGATTTTTTTTTTCATGCTCATAAACCTGGGCAAGATGGTTGCCAACCTTTTTCCTCTGTTGAAGGTGTTGCTTCAGTGTTACTATCCGGGTCTCATATGTTGTTAATATTGATTTTAGACCCCGGCCACCTTACTTGCGTGAGAAGTATAGCCTATCCACATCACCATTGATGTTAAAGTTCCCAGTAACACTGAGAAGTTTTCGAGTTCTAACATCCATCTCACTTAGTTCTTGCAATGACCAGTTCAGCAGGCCAAATGTTGGCATTAGAATTGGCACAGCATAAGTATTGTGGGCAATGTATTTGTTGTACGCTGACAGTTCTGATGACCATATTTTCTTCACTCTTCTGAGGTATTCAGTTCTGGTTCTCTCCTTATTTACATACATACATACATACATACATACATACATACATACATACATACATACATACATACATACATACGTACGTATGTATGTATGTATGTATGTATGTATGTATGTGGGAGTGGGACTGGCTTTGTGCAGTGCCTTTGCTCACTATAAAATCTTCACGGCACAAGCATTGCTTTATATCTGGAGATCTCTCTGCAGTTGTCGTTACATGGTACCATGGGCCCAGCACTAGGTGTCAATAATTGTCACAGGTGTAGTGTTTGTACCAGAGTTTTCAAGTCGCTGGCTGGACTAAAAAGTCACACTTGTTTAGCGCATCGGTAGGGGTTCTCCTACATGGATATAAAGTAGTGGCCGTACTCGAAAACGAGTTGGCAGCCACCATGTATGTATGTATGTATGTATGTATGTATGTATGTATGTATGTATGTATGTATGTATGTATGTAGGTTCTTCTGGTTTTATAATTTCACAAAGTTTTACCAATAGAGAGAGAGTCGGTTTCTAAGATAGACGCAAGATTCTCTATTTGGAATTTACACAACATCAACTAGGTAGATATGTCTGCATGTCTGCATACATGTGTAGATATGGATGTTATTGTATGTGTGGATGCGTATGTTTTGAGTTGTATGTGTGCATGTGTATATGCTTAGTATCTGCATATGTGTATATGCTGTTATTAGATGCAAAATGCTTGGAATGTTTTACATATTTTTACTGTTCCATTAATGGATTGTATTTGTAATTTCCTAACTAGTTGTGTTCTTTCTGTTCCTGTGAAGCCTAGCTTCTCAAGATTTATATTGAGGCAGTTACTAACATATCCCAGTGCCCCAATAATCACAGGCATACATCTGAAGGTATAATCAGGGTGGAGTATCTGCAGATTTCTCATCAGTTCTGCATAAATATCTCCTTTTCGCTAATTTTTGATATTATATTGGCATCTGCTGGGCAGATGTTCGACGTGGCTGCTAGGAAGTCTAGTAGCATGGCGACCTGTAGCACGTGTTGTTGATTCCATGTTTGTTGTGGGGGACTTGCAATTAATAATCTTTATCTTATTTATACGTTCAACAAACGTCGCTTGCTGGCGTAATTGTTTCGCTGTGAAGTGATTTAGCTCTGGGGGTATTTCGTCCCAGTGTAGCTTCATTCTGTTCATATAGCCAATGGAGGGATTGTTTTTTGCCATTTTATAACAATTAAATAAATCATCATTAAGTTCGCAACTCCAAGAGAAATGCGATTTATAATTTCGGTTTCTTCTGTAGCTACAACAGAATAAACTTTGTTTACCTTTCTCGTTTTTCTTCGGTATTCCACTGATGTTGTTGATGTTGTGTTCAGCCATGCTGTTTGTAGCAAATTCTTGTAAAATGAATTAAGTATTTAGTCGGATATCTCTACGAATAGGTCTCTTCAGTTGATATAGTTAGAAGAATATCCAGTTATTCAACATGACTGGTAGTTGTGGCATTACTGTCAGAGATGGTATTCATCTTAAATTTAATGAATAGTCTCCGACGCCAAAATGTGCGACTGACTATGTATGTATGTATGTATGTATGTATGTATGTATGTATGTATGTATGTATGTATGTATGTATGTATGTATGTATTATGTATGTATGTATGTATGTATGTATGTATGTATGTATGTATGTATGTATGTATTCATGTGTGTATGTATGTATGTATTCATGTAGCTATGTCTGTGTGTCTGTGTATGTATATTTGTGTACGTAAAAAGTAAACGGAAACAACAAATTAGACAACACAGTACATTGAAGAAATATATTAGTTTAACGCTTGACATAGTAGAAAAAGAGTTTTATGTTTCGGACACTAGTCCTTCATCGGAAGATAGAATGAGATACGAGGATGAAATATAGAGATAGAGAGTGAGTAGAGGAAGGATGGGGAAAATATTTTTGAGAAAAAGCACGCGTGGCTTCAGTCAGCCATTTTAGAGAAATACTGTAGCTGGTTAATTTATATCTAGGAGATAGAATAAGAATAGCGAAGTAAAGAAATAACAAGTTTAGCTAATGAGGGAGCCTCTATAGGACAACATAAAAAGACTCGATCGACTTTCGTCAAATAGGACCGAGGAAACAATGTTTCCGTTGTTCTTTCCAGTTGCTAATACTATCTATTGGTCGCAACTCCAAGTAGAAGGAGCAACGTGAAATAAAGTGTCTTGCTCAAGGACATAACGCATGACCCGGTCCAGGAATCGAACTCACTACCTCACGATTGTGAATCCAATTCTCTTACCACTCAGCCACACGCCTTCACTGACAACATAATCAGCTAGAAATAGCAGCCACATCATTCTAAAATCTCACATCAAGGTTTTAATAACAGAGGGAAGACAGGATTAAGAGGGAGAGTCTGTGATGACATGTTTGAAAAGATGGAAAAGGCATGGCTAGGGTGTGTTTGACTTGGTGGTAAATAACAACAAATATAACAACAACAAGAACAATAACAACAACAAGAACAACAACAACAACAACAGCAACAGTAACAACAAGAACAAGAACAACAACAGCAACAGTAACAACAATAACAGCCACAACAACAATAACAACAATAACAGCCACAACAACAATAACAACAACAACAATAACAGCAATAACGACAGTAACAGCAACAGCAACAACAACATTAACACCAACAACAATAACAACAACAACAGCAATAACAACAGTAACAGCAACAACAATAACACCATTAACACCAACAACAATAACAACAACAACAACAACAACATTAACACCAACAACAATAACAACAACAGCAGCAACAACAACATTAACACCAACAACAATAACAACAACAACAGCAACAGCAACATTAACACCAACAACAATAACAACAACAACAGCCACAACAACAACAACAACAACAGCAATAACAACAACAGCCACAACAACAACAACAGCAACATCCACAACAACAACATCAACAACAACAACAACAGCCACAACAATAACAACAACAACAACAATAACAACAACAGCAACAACAACAACAATAACAACAACAACAGCCACAACAATAACAACAACAACAACCACAACAACAACAACAGCAACAACAACAACAGCCACAACAACACCAACAATAGCCACAACAACAAGAACAACAGCAACAACAACAACAACAGTCACAACAACACCAACAACAGCAACAACAACAATAACAACAACAACAGCCACAGCGACAACAACAACAACAATAACAACAACAACAGCCACAACAACACCAACAACAGCAACAACAACAACAACAACAACAGTCACAGAAACAACAACAACAACAACAATAACAATAACAACAGCCACAACAACAACCGCAAGAGCAACAACATCAACAACAACAGCCACCACCACAACAACAACAACAATAACAACAACAGCCACAACAACAACAACAACAACAACAATAACAACAACAACAGCCACAACAAGAAGAAAAGCAAAGTGTGAAGAAAAGCAAAGCTAACCTCGGCGGGATTTGAACTTGGGATGTAAAGGGACGTAACTATATGCTACATGACGTAGCACCCACGTGATGTCTACTCATTATGACTCCACCCCCCTTCTCCCCTTCCTTCACCTTCTTCTTCTTCTTCTTCTTCTTCTTCTCTATTCTGACGTAGCCATATAATTTACCTATCGAAATTACCTTGGGTCGCCATCAGCATAAAAACAACATATTGCTAACGCCCTGTTTAATAATAGCCAAGTTACAGATATTGTGGTTTTCCCTGTGACGCCCCACCATAGCTCAGTGGTTAAGATGTTTGCTTCGCAATGTTGAGGGCCCACTTTCAATCCCATTGCGGGGAACCTTGGGCCAGTGTGTTTACCATAGCCACGTCACGACATTCTGGACATTCTGTTTATCGGACGATATTAAATGCTCATCGCCGAAACCGACGTAGATTCCATCACCAGTTTCTCCTACATACCACCACCATCCTACCACACCACAAGTATAATTCTGATTTTAATTAATTAATTGAGATTTCTGAGGTGTCACTACCCTTATCTCATTTCATTAGATTTAAGCTTTGAGCAAATATTTACCTTTCCTCACAGCCTTGTCAGTCTTCGTTAATTAAACAAATAAGCAAAGCATTTGGTTAAACCAAAATATATGATAGTGCTGAATTCTTTGGGTAGGCGTGAAAAGTCCCAATGCCTACAGATACCTAGTTATCTAACGACAGCAACATCTGACTGATAAAATGACAAGTGAGTCAATCATATTGGTGGCCTCCCCACAGCCCCGGCGGACAGAATAGAGAAGGCGTTTCGCCAGAGGACGGCAAAGGAGACGTTAATTATATTTTGTTTTGCCTACAATAGTGTGTTAGCACAGATCTGACGTGATTAATATGCTATCCTCTTTACTTAATGGCAGCACAATAAATTGATTTCAATAAGTATTTACTAAGTTTACCATAAACTTAGTAAATACTTATTGAATCACATTTGTTTCATATTAGTTACAAAAAACAAATCAATATTTTCACTTAGGGAACATGTTATTTATATAAATCTGAAGGGCGGTAGATTAGCAGTAATCAATAGAGCGTCGGACATCATACTAAACGGCATACAGTTACACCCCTTTACGCTCTTATTTCAAATCCCACCGAGGTTAGCTTTACATTTCATACTTACGGGGTCGATAAAATAAAGTACCAGTAATACACTCGTGTCAATTTAATTGTTGGCCTTGTGCTTAAATCAGGAACCAATGGATTGCAAACAGTGGATTGGCAGAATCGGCAGAGCGTTGGATACCATGCGTTGCGACATAGAGTTACGGCCCTTTACGTTCTTATTTCAAATCCTGGCGAGGTTAGCTTTGTCTTTCAGCTTTACGGTGTCGATAAAATAAAGTACCAGTAACAAACTGGGCTCGATTTAATCGATTTTTCCCTCCTCCAAATTATTGGCCTTGTGCTTAAATCAGAAACTGCTATTTATCTCAGGCGGTGAATTATGTGAGTCCCTAGAACATCAGATAGAATGTTCTACGCTATTTATCTCAGGCGGTGAATTATGTGAGTCCCTAGAACATCAGATAGAATTTCTACGTTATTCGTTTTGGTTCTCTACTCTCTGAGTTCAAACCTCTCCAAAGTCAACTTTGTCTTTCGTCCCTTCCAGGTCGATAAAAAAGTACCAGACAAGTACTCGGGTCGATTCTTACTCTATATCTCTTTCTCACTTCCTTCTTGAGGACTCTCTCCTTCTCTGGAAGAAATCGGCCTTTTTGAGCCCTTGAAATAAGACGGTCTCTGCTAGGGTTAAATTTCCCAAGATGGCGCCCCTGAGACTCTATCAGGATTTACGGATTCATACATATATATAAATTTTAAAAAGTTGAATAATGATATTTTGTCTGCATATATTTATATATTTTAATTGATTGAAGAACAGCTGCAACATAAACTGCCAACAGACTTAACTCCCAGTGTGGTTCGGCGACTTCGGGCGC
The DNA here is from genome assembly GCA_964016885.1 of Eledone cirrhosa. Classification (NCBI taxonomy): domain Eukaryota; kingdom Metazoa; phylum Mollusca; class Cephalopoda; order Octopoda; family Eledonidae; genus Eledone; species Eledone cirrhosa. Next base: position 404,803,034 of record OZ024741.1, on the reverse strand, counting down.
CGCTCAATATCTGCCATAGCACAGCCCGATTACATTCATGAGGTTCTTAACAAAACACCTAAACCAATGTGGACTGAGAACTCGAGTCAACTGTGTCCCTCTGGCTTCACCAGTGTCGGGCTTAGGACAAATGAGGCACAGTGCTAGTTAAATCACGAGGTCCCTTACTTGGGCCCGGAAGGAGGTAGGCCCGGTAAAACATTTGAAAAAATTAATCGTAAACATTTTTTGAGGGGCAGGAAGATGCCCCCTTCCCTGGCCAACGGGGCCCTGTGCTTGAGCACTCCTTAACACAATAGTAAACCCGACACTGCGCTTGACAATGCAATTCAACCTACACGAGAATCGAGTTTTCCTCAGATCAAAACCGTCACTGCCTCCCAGCCACCAAACAGCGGTGCATGGCTCAATTTGGTACCGTGTTTGTCGTCTGGTACCCTTTCTTGATGGTGAGAGAACCCCTATAGGTGCAGTCCTACCCCTTTGACCCCGTGTTTATGTGTCACACAAATATCATGGTGGAGCCTCTGTCGAGGAGTTTGGACTACACCGGTTCTCTTGCCACTGGAGTGAAGGTCGGTTTACTCTGTGGACCACCTTCAATGATATCATCGGAAGAAGATTTGACGAGGCCAGTTTTCTGTTATAATTGGATCCTCCCAGTATCGACAGTGGTGATGTTAAAAACCCAGATGGTATAACCCTTTTCACGTTAGTGTAGGGGTAAATCATATGTCTGGGATGCCATATGTTCTGCTGTTTGTTTCTTACAGTTTATAAGTTCAACATTTATATCATTCGGTTGGGTTTCGCTGACTGAGGGGTAGTTTCCTTTGGAAAACATTCTCTTCATAAATAATGGTTTCAGATTTAAGCACAAGGCAGAAATTCCTATTTTTTGGGATAGGGGAAGATCGATTAAATCGACCCCTGTGCGTTACTGACACTTTATTGTATGGACCCCGTAAGGATAAAAAACAAAACTAACCACGAATTTTAAATCAGAACGTAAACAAACGTAAATACCACAAGGCATGTTGTCCGACGCTCTACCGATTCTGCTAATCTACCGCTCTCCTCATCCACAATAATTGTTTCTACTTCAGACACAAGGCCAGTAATTTCAAGGGCAGGGTAAAGTCGATTAAATCGACCCCAGTGTTCACTGGTACTTTATTTTATCGACCCCGCAAGGATGAAAGGCAAAGCTAACCTCAGCGGGATTTGAACACACATCGTAAAGGGCCATAACTCTATGCTGCAAAGCATGATTTTTGACGCTCTACCGATTCTGCCAAACCAACGCCCTCCTCGTCCAAATAATACTAATTGTTAAAATTGAAACCGTTAGAAGGTATGTGCATATTATGTCCTGGGGTTGTTAAAGCTAAGAGTCATGACCCCAAGCTAAGAGTCATGACCCCGAGCTAAGAGTCATGACCCCGCAAATGATGGAAAGTCGAGTTTATTTGAACGGAATACAAATGAATATTGTTGCATTCTCGAAACATCTTCACAGACCACAGCTCCGATACTACAGACATATGGTTAGAATGTCTCAGGAAAGAATCTCTGAATTGAGAGATCACAGCTCTGATACTACAGACATATGGTTAGAATGTCTCAGGAAAGAATCTCTGAATTGAGAGATCACAGCTCTGATACTACAGACATGTGGTTAGAATGTCTGAGGAAAGAATCTCTGAATTGAGAGATCACAGCTCTGATACTACAGACATGTGGTTAGAATGTCTCAGGAAAGAATCTCTGAATTGAGAGATCACAGCTCTGATACTACAGACATATGGTTAGAATGTCTCAGGAAAGAATCTCTGAATTGAGAGATCACAGCTCTGATACTACAGACATGTGGTTAGAATGTCTCAGGAAAGAATCTCTGAATTGAGAGATCACAGCTCTGATACTACAGACATATGGTTAGAATGTCTCAGGAAAGAATCTCTGAATTGAGAGATCACAGCTCTGATACTACAGACATATGGTTAGAATGTCTCAGGAAAGAATCTCTGAATTGAGAGATCACAGCTCTGATACTACAGACATGTGGTTAGAATGTCTGAGGAAAGAATCTCTGAATTGAGAGATCACAGCTCTGATACTACAGACATGTGGTTAGAATGTCTGAGGAAAGAATCTCTGAATTGAGAGATCACAGCTCTGATACTACAGACATGTGGTTAGAATGTCTGAGGAAAGAATCTCTGAATTGAGAGATCACAGCTCTGATACTACAGACATGTGGTTAGAATGTCTGAGGAAAGAATCTCTGAATTGAGAGATCACAGCTCTGATACTACAGACATATGGTTAGAATGTCTCAGGAAAGAATCTCTGAATTGAGAGATCACAGCTCTGATACTACAGACATGTGGTTAGAATGTCTGAGGAAAGAATCTCTGAATTGAGAGATCACAGCTCTGATACTACAGACATGTGGTTAGAATGTCTGAGGAAAGAATCTCTGAATTGAGAGATCACAGCTCTGATACTACAGACATGTGGTTAGAATGTCTCAGGAAAGAATCTCTGGATTAAGAGATCACAGCTCTGATACTACAGACATGTGTTTAGAATGTCTCAGGAAAGAATCACTGGACAGATTTTACGAGCAAAACCAACCGGCAGGAGACCCAGGGTACACCTCGAGTAAGATGGTTGGAGAACATCCATAAGCTTGGCTGGTATCGGTTGGGAATTCAGCCGGATCAGTTGGAGACAGTTGCTTCTTACAGGACCTGCTGGAAGGAGTGTTTGAGGACTGCTCCCCCACCCCACGACCCTATCAGCAATAAGTGAGCGATGACGAAGGAGTAATATAAGTTTAAAAAATATATTTAGAATTCTCTCATGAGAATTAGGATACAAATTGCATGTGATGACAAATATTTACAATTACAAACACAAAATATTTATTAAAGATGAATTCCAAGAGGGTTTCCGTGTATCTGATATCAGATGTAAATTTAAGGTTTACAAATTTTATCCAATTTCATAACTCCTGAGGGTTTATAAGAATCGATATATTCAGCACGATATATACTCATATTCTCAGAAAACCAATATTGACCTATATATTCGCACGTAGAATTACACACACACACACACACACACACACACACACACACACACACACACACACATCTAACCTCTATACATGATACCCATTTCCATAACTTCTATTTCTATTTCTATATATTTATCAAAACTCATCTGATAAATTTAAATGTATTTTGATTCTCAATTCTCTCGCTTAAGAAATTTTGCACATATATAACAATACTTGGATTGAGGCAAATAGACATTCACACACACACACAGACACACACTAACATAGGCACACACAGACACACACACACATACATACACACACACACGCACATGCACATTTACTTAAACATAAATACATTTATATATCTAATTCTGATGTTTGGATCGTAACAGCTAAATTGAACATAAATCATTTACTAAGAACTGTAAACATCTTTAATAGAAGAGATAAAACTCACAGTTGATACAACATGGTTGAAAGGAAAGTTCATCTTTATATATCCACACACACACACACACACACACACACACACACACACACACACACATACACACACACACACACACACACACACACACACACACATATATAGTGAGATATTGGGGGTTACCAGTTTAGACTAGTGAGACCATGTTCAGCTAAGTACTCGATACTTAGGAAAGTAGAATGTATATATATATATATATATATATATATATATATGTAGAGTATATATATATATATACACACACTCTATTGTATTCGGGAGAAATCATCAGGTTTCCTGATGATTTCTCCCGAATGAAACAGTTCTAGTCCTGTAGAAGCCTTTCTATATTAAATATTTATACTCTGCCTTGTATTGAGTACCTTACTTACCGTGGTTGCCCCCGATTGAACCCGGTATATATATATATTTATATATAGTTATAGGAATAACCAAAGAGTGCTTAGAAATACATTGTTTTATTAGCTAACAGTGTTTCATCCATACACCATGGCAGGAATCCTCAGAGCCTACAAACATGAGTATATCAGTAGTTGCATCCTTATCGAGCCGTCTTCGGATGTTAGTCTTCACATTTATTATTACTATATATATATATATATATATATATATATATTAGAAAGTGAGGTTTTTTTTACAAAATGAAAAATAACCGAGGTGTCCTACACGAGTGAAAGTATAAAGAAAAAGAGATGAAATCGAAAATGCAACTGAAGTCTTATTTTTAAAAAAAAAATATATATTTATTTGGTTCCTTTACCGGTTTCGCAGTTCTTCTGCTTTTCAAAAGGTGAGTTGAGATGGAGGGTCTGTGGTTTTTCTCACATCTGGTTGGTCTCTGAATGTTACTTGTTTTATATGGAAGTGGCTCGAAATTCCAGGTTTTTCGAGAAGTAATTTGATTGGTTTGTCAATAATTATAATAAATTTCGCGCCAGTTCGCGTTACAATAGTTCTTCAAATAAGAGAGGGGGGGGGGGTTGTCACAGGTTGTTTTTTCATATATGAGTGTTTGAATTTCTTTTTACTTGAAAAAAGGAGGCTCATATATGAAAAAACAACCTGTGACCCCCCCCCCCCCCCACACTCTCTTATTTGAAGAACTATTGTAACGCGAACTGGCGCGAAATTTATTATAATTATTGACAAACCAATCAAATTACTTCTCGAAAAACCTGGAATTTCGAGCCACTTTTTCCATATAAAACAAGTAACATTCAGAGACCAACCAGATGTGAGAAAAACCACAGACCCTCCATCTCAACTCACCTTTTGAAAAGCAGAAGAACTGCGAAACCGGTAAAGGAACCAAATAAATATATATATTTTTTAAAAAAATAAGACTTCAGTTGCATTTTCGATTTCATCTCTTTTTCTTTATATATATATATATATATATATATATATATATATATATATATATATATATATATATATATATATATATATACGTTAGAATATGTGTAATAAGGCCAAGACAATGCAGATATGGACATAGAAAAAAGAATGCAATAGTGAGAGATATTGATGAGAATTCGTCTTTCACCTTGAATTTATTTAAATGTCCTTAATTTTCGAGATAATATCTCTTCTTCGGAGGGAAGTAAAAGTCTCAGACCAGCGTCTAAATTTCCAATGAAGCCATGCTGACCGGAAATAGTATAGAGTTCTAACTTTAATATCAAAGAATTAAAATTAGGTGGGTAAAGAGTAGTCTCCCTTTAAGAGGGGTTTGTTTATGTTTTTGTTGTGTTTTTTTTTTTTTTTTAAATTTTATATGCGTGCCTGTATATGTGTGTGGGAGAAAGCATGAAGGTGTAGGTATGTGGGTGTGTGTGAGTGTGGGAAGATAGGTCTAATCGTAAAAGTGAACTATAACCTCCTCCATATATATATATATATATATATATATATATATTAGTAGTAGTATTACCCACTCTACTACCCTCAGTATTGAGTACTCTGGTACGTTATGGTCCAACTGGTTCCTTATCACACTTCCTTCGTTATATATATATATATATATATATATATATATATATATATATATATATATATAGTCACGCCGTATACATGTTTCACAAATGACCTGCTTAGGACCCTAAAGGCATGATGAAGAAATCAAACCGCTGATTGTAATAGTTCATGGCTCAGATGTGGCTATTCCAAAAAAGAATGCGTTATACGAGATTACAAATAAAACATATTAAACTGAAACTTCGAACGCTTAATATAAACATTGAACATATTACGATAAAATACACTTTTAAAACTGAATATCTAATTCACTTAAAAGCATAGAGTGCTGAACAATTTTATTATCTTTCAACTGGTGATATATATATAAGCTTCTACAGGACTAGAACTGTTTCATTCGTGAGAAATCATCAGGAATGAAGATTTATCACGAATGAAACAATTCTGGTCCTGTTGAAGCTTTTCTATATTAAAGCATTTATACTCTGCCATGTATTGAGTACCTTACTTACTGTGGTTACCCCCGATTGAACTTGGAATAACTTATATATATATATATATATATATATATATAACAAATGAATTGTGGTAAGGAACCAGATGGACCATAACCCACCAGAGTACTCAATACTTAGGGTAGTAGAGTGGGTAATAGGAAAAAGCATGACCCCGACGGCAGAGCTCAAGCCGTTTCGACGGCTATTTCTAGACTCAGAAATAGCCGTCGAAACGGCTTGAGCTCTGCCGTCGGGGTCATACTTTTTCCTATATATATATATATATATGTATGTGCATACATATATATACACATATCTACCTGCATGCATACATACTCACAGACATGCGCATACACACATATATATATATACATGAAATAAATGCATACTTACATACACATATGTATATAACTTTGAGATTTGTATCTAAATCGACATCCCAAGAAATTTGTTTTTGCTCGTTGCTGGAAAATAAACTTCTTTTTATGTTAGTCTTGTTCTATATCTTCACATTTACAGACGTACATCTTCACTGACACATAATCACAGAATGTGTGTGTATATGTGTATGTTTATGTATGTGTGTGTGTATGTATGTGTGCGTACGTATGTGTGTGTGCGTGCGTGTGTTTGTATGTGTGGATCAATACTTTAGTTCTTAATTTCTTTTTCGTTTTCCCTTTTAAAAGAAAACCATGATAAATATCTCTAGTAATACACAACTGTAATTTGTTTTTATGCAGGAGATGAAAAACTACTTTCTCCTCCTTTGTAAGGCATATCAATCAATTTGACTTTCCCAAGTATTTATTGCAGGGGTCTATAGATTTTATGAAGCTAGCATGCTATATCTACAACTTTTCTGATATCTCGTGCCAACATTTAATTATTTCTCAGTAAAATGTGAAATTCCACGTGACTAGGAAACTTCCACGAAGTCCTTTAACCCTTTTCCCTGACAGTAACAACTCCTGGCAGAAGGTATTATCAGTAATTGAAAGACAAATGATGGTTTCTTAAATATTTTGAACTGATCTCATGCAGTCCAGTCTCCTTTTATTATTAAGGGCGGTGGATTGGCAGTATCGGTAGAGGGTCGGACGCCATGCTTTGCAGCATAGAGTTACGGCCCTTTATGATCTGAGTTCAAATCCCGCCGAGGTTAACTTTGCCTTTCATCCTTACGGGGTCGATAAAATAAAGTACCAGTAATGCATTGATGTCGATTTAATCGACTTTCCCCTCCCCTTCAAATTGTTGGCCCTGTGCCTTACTCAGAAACTATTATTAAGGGCGATGGTTTGGCAGTATCGGTAGAGCGTCGGACAAAAGGCTTCGTGGCATGCAGATACAGCCCTTTACGTTCTGAGTTCAAATCCCACCGATGTTAACTTACATCCTTACGAGGTCGACAAAATAAAGTACCAGTAATGCACTAGGGTTGATTTAAATGACGCTCCCTTTCCCCGAAATTGTTGGCCTTGTACCTAAACCTATTTATTGTGGTGAATTGGCAGTATCGGTAGAGCGTCAGACAACATGCTGTGTGGCATGTAGTTACGGCGCTTTATATTCTTAGTTAAAATCCCACCGAGGTTGATTTTGCCTTTCATCCTTACGTGGTTGATATAATAAAGTACCAGTAACATACTGGGGATTGATTTAATCGACTTTCTCTTCCCCCAAAATAAGAAACCCTTATTACGGACAAATCAGTGAGATATCGTATGATAAGGTGGGCAATTAATTACAGGTACGATATAGAAAATAGAGAAAGGAAGAACTAGATGGAGATAGATAGATAGATAGATAGAGAGAGAGAGAGAGAGAAGAAAAGTGAAAGTATGAGGGGTAGGACGAAGGAGAGAGAGGGATGCACACACACACACACACACACACACACACACATATGTATATATGTATATATATATAGAGGGAGTGAATGAGAGAGTGTGAGAGGGGGATATATTTATGTAGTGGGATAGCAGACAAAGTAAGAGGTAAGGAGAGATACGTGCAGGAGATGTAGAGGGACATTAGACAGAAGAAGTCGCAGTGATAGACATCTTTCAAATACAGGTGGGTGATACAGAAGTGGTGGATAGCTTCCGGTACCTAGGTGATCAGATTAGCATGGGAGGGGGGGGGGTGTTCCGAGGCCATAGTATCTAGAATAAGGACGGGTTGGAAGAAGTTTAGGGAGCTGCTTCCTCTGCTGACGAAGAAGGGTTTCTCCCTGCGTACGAAAGACCGGTTATATGATGCCTGTGTGAGGAGGCGCTGCTGCATGGTAGTGAGACATGGGCAGCAACTGCAGAGGATATGCGACGGCTAGAGAGAAATGAGGCAAGCATGCTCCGTTGGATGTGCATTGTCAATGTGTGTGAACGACCCAGCATGGATGAGTTGAGAGAGAAACTGTGTCTGAGAGGGATAGCATGTAGTGTACGGGAGAGGAGACTGAGGTGGTATAGACATGTGATGTGCATGGAGGATGACCGATGGGTGAAGAAGTGCCAAGAAATGCCAGTTGAAGGAAGACGTGGTAGAGGTAGACCACGAAAAACATGGGCGGAGGTGGTGAGAACAGACCTCAGATCGCTGAGGCTCACGGTAGAGATGACGAAGGACCGTGACAAGTGGAGAGATGCTGTGCTGAATAGGACCCGTCCCACCCTTGCAAGCAGGGAAAAGCAGACGTAAAATGATGATGATGATGATGATGATATATATATATAAACGGAATAAATGAAACGAAATTTCATTTCTCACTCTTAGTACGGCTGTTACTAAAATATAAGTATGTATACGTACATACATATATGTATACAGACGTACAGTAGTATGTATATATATATACATACATGCACACATATATATATATATGTACGTATGGATTCACCGAACATTTATTATAATGCTCGGTGTGTTTGTAAACAAACATCCCGAATTAAGCCGTACAGTGTCTAACAACCATCGTTGCTCATTTGTTCAACACTGACAAAGGAACGCTGTACTAGTTTCAAGCTTATTAGTTATCGTCAGCAACATACCTTCCTGCCAGATGATTGAACGCCTGATATGCAAATTAACTCACTCGATATGCAAATTAGGCTGCTCAGCCGTTAATATGCATAAGGGAAGTATATACTTTCAGACGTTCAATCATCTGGCAGGAAGTTATACGTTGCTGACGATAGCTAATATGCTTGAAAGTAGTACAGCGTTCCTTTGTCAGTGTTCAATAAATGAGCAACGATGGTTGCTAGACACTACGGCTTAATTCGGGATGTTTGTTTACAAACACACCGAGCATTATAATAAATGTTCGGTGAATCCATACATACATATAAATATGTGTGCATGTATGTATATATATATATATACATACTACTGTACGTCAGTATACATATATGTATGTACGTATACATACTTATATATATATATATATATAGAGAGAGAGAGAGAGAGAGGGAGAGAGAGAGAAAAGATGAAGTTGGAAATAGCACGGGAGATATATTTAAGAGTCTGTTTTACTTTTTTGATTCGTCAAAGTGACATTATTGAAAAGATAGTGTTATTAAAAAGATGTTATTAAAAGAAGAGGGGGACAATTCTTTTTTTTTTTCTTTTATGAAGTATATAAAGTATATGAGAAAATTACTGGTTTCGATGTATTAAGATCAATCTTGTCAAATGTAGTGTAAGAAGTTAATTAAAAAGAGTTGATAGGAGTAAAAAAAGAAATGTTTAAAATTAAAATCAAAATCGAATGTTTAATTTTTCTTCCATCCTGCTTCCTGAAAAGTTGGTTGGAAATGAGAACAAGTTGTTTACTTGTAAGAGAGGAAGCTGTTGATGTGAAAAATATGCTGTGAATGTATTCTTTAATCTAGTGGTCAATAGTTCTAAAGGGGATAGGGGGTTGTAAGAACTGAATTCTGTGGTAGGTTGGTATGTGTATATACTTACACACACACATATATATACCCGTATACACATATGTATAGAGAGAGTGTGAGGGTGTATATACAACAGTACACACATGTGAGTGTGTGCGTATATGTATGGATAAACACGTGTGTGTATGTGGGGTTGCTGCGTGTGTGTTTTTTTAGTCTGTCTGTTAAAGTTACTTTTGTGGAGGGGAACTAAGAAAACATTCTTTTCTCTCCAAAATTCAGAAAGTTGTCAAAAGTTAAGAGCTAAAATCCAAACGATTACCAGAATCCAAAAAATTTAAAAATTAAAGGAGTTAAAAAAGTTAAGAAAATTCTTCCAAAAAACTTCAAAAAATACTTTTCAAAAGAAACTCTTAAAAAAATCTTTCTCTCTAAAAAATCATTTTTTTTTAAATTAAAAGATCTTAAAAAATCTTTTCAAAACGAGACACAGTGCGTGTATATATAAATGATTGAATAAATAAATAAATAAATATATACACAGAGGGAATTAAGTAACATTTTTTTCTACAAAATTCCGAAAATTGTCAAAAGTTAAAGGCTAAGAGCTAAAGGATTCTCGGAATCCCAAAGTTTAAACATTAGAAAAAAATTCTTTTAGAAAAAAATATTTTTTCTTTCTCAAAAAAATCTCTTTCTTTGAAGAGGGCCAGAATATCAGTGGCATTAGCTTTTGCAATGGGTAATTTTTTACCCTCGTACTTTGTGGTGTATACACACATACATATATACATATATATATATCTCCATGTATATACATATATGCACACACACACATACGCACACTGCAGTGCGCGCGTGTGTGGGGGGAAACTAATGAGGGTGATTACATATTTAGTTTTGGTTTAAATTTGTTAAATAGTTTTTCCTTATTTATTCTTTGTTGTTGAGTGAAAGAATTGGAGCACTTGTAAAGGGGGAGATTTTAAAGTTGGGGAGAGTCGTTCCTGCACAATCTGCAATGTGTTTACGTCTCGGATTTATTGGCGATGGATGGTCATTCTTTTGCGTATGAAACTCCGTCTGTCCTATATAGTTATGTTGACAACCACCACATGTGATTACATAGATTAGGTTCTCCGAGTTGCAAGTGAAGTTGTTTTTCACTGTAAAAGATTGACCATCTTTGAACGTGATTTTTTGCCCTTCAATTAAGTATAGGCATGTTCCACAGTTCGTTCTTTCGCATTTTGTTACCGTAAGGTTGTAGATAGGTTTGTGTGTCTTTGTGATTTGATGTGAATAGGAGGTACTGTTTGGAGTCCGTGGGTTTGTAATAGATGTCTGTCTCTATTTTCCCATCTGTTTTTAGAATGAGAATATCCAGGAAGGCTAATTCCTTGGAGTTAAATCCCATTGTGAACTGTATATTATTGTTAATGTTGTTAATCATATTCTTGAAAAGGGTGAGTGTATTTGTGTCTTCCTGCCATAGAATGAAGCAATCGTCGAGGTATCTCTTCCAGTTGTTTTTGAGATGCGTAAGGAGAGAGTCTCCGAATAATAGAAGGGATTGGTTGTAGATTTGTTGTTCGGGGAATCCTATGACTAAGTTGGCGTATGTGGGGCTATCTTTGTGCCCATTGCAGTACCTGAGATTTGTCGGTATGTTGAGTCATTGAAAGTAAAGAAATTATTCTGTAAGATAAATCGGAGTCCATCAATAATGAAGTTTTTGTTGATGCGTGTTGGTTTTTCAGATTGGTGAGTATCTAGCCAGTACTGGATTGCTGTTATTCCATGGTTATGGGGTATGTTAGTGTAGAGAGTTATTACGTCAAAGGAGACTAGAATAGTGTTTACACTTACTGTTTTGGGTAGGTGGTTCAGCATATCCAGGTCATCTCGTATGTAGCTCTGTATATGTTTTAGAAAGGGCTTCTGTAGGATGTCCAGGAAGTTGCTAAGTCTGTGGGTTTCACATGCAGGGCCTGCTATAATTGGTCTGAGTTTTAAGTCTTCTGGTGGTGTTAATTGTATGTATCATATTTGTTATTTGAGGTGTCGCATGCATTGCTTATGGGTTTACATTTATGAATCTTCGGTAAGCCGTAGAAAGCACTTGTATTACATTTGAAATGTATTTAAATTCCTTTGTGGTTAGGCTACTGCGGTATTTTTGCAGTAATACTAGGAGGTTCCCTATAGTTTTAGTTTGTTTGTAGTTTGCTGTTTTTTCGTAGTATCTGTTGTCTAAGATCTTGAGTGCCAGGTCTCTATAGAAGTCAGTGTCCATAATGACTACAGTGCTCCCTTTATCAGCTTCTTTGATGGTTATTTCAGTGTTGTTTCTCAGTGTGAATAATTCTTTCCATTCTTGTTTGGAGAGGTTCGATTTCGTGTGTTTATTTGTGATTTGTTCATAGGAAAAGTTGATGGTGCGTTCGCAGTAGGTGTCCAGTGTTGTGTCCCTCCCTTTCTGTGGGCAGAAATCACTTTTGTTTCTGACTATTGATTCATCTTCAGTGTTGCTGTCATTGGAGAAGTATTCTATGAGTCTACGTTTTCAGCAGAATTCCATGATGTCATCTTTCATTTCGGGGAAGTTAGATTTTTGTGGTGTGGGTGTAAATTTCAGTCTTAATATATTAATTTGTGTGTTGATTAGTGGTATCTTTGAGAGGTTAATTATTTTCGGCTTCTCATGAGTGGGGGCCATCGTGTGTCCTCGCATTTCAGTCTTGTTCCTAAGAAAGGAATGTTGTTTTGGTTGTAATTGTAGTCTGCTTGTCTGTTTTGTATGGGTCTGTAGTTTGTTTTTTTCATGAGAGTTAATGTGGTGATGGGGGTGGTGTCTGTTGTAGTTGTTATTGTGTAAGGGTTCTGTTGCGGGTTCATGTGGTCTGGGTGGGTTCCTTCTGGGATACACAGTGTTGATGTTGTGGGGTTGTTTCTTGTAGTGTTGGGAGTGATACCTGTTGTAGTTGTTAATATGGAGAGGTTTTGTTGGGATTTCATGTGGTCTGGGTGGATTTCTTCTGGAGTGTATGGTGTTTGTATTGCTGATTAGTTCTATGTTGTTTAGGGGTTGGTTTCTGTAGGGGATATTATTGTGGGTACCTATGTTGTGGTGGTTAGGTATGTTTCTTCTGCTGTAGTTGGTTGTATTTGGTCTGCGTAGAGTGGGGTTTTGTCTGTGGTTTATGTGTGTTGGTGTTGGAAGTATGTATGTTGCTGAGGGGATTCCTGTTTTGTTAAATTTCTTTGTAAAGGGGTTATCTGTGTGATGCATTGTTTTGAAGTCCTCTTCATATTTGAGGAACCAATTTTAAGATTTTTCCCATCGTTATATATATATATATATATATATATATATATATATATATATATATATATATATACAGAGAGAGGGATATATATATATATATATATATATATACAGAGAGAGGGATATATATATATATATATATATACAGAGAGAGGGAGAGAAATGAGTGAGTGAGAGTGAAAGAGCGAGAGTATGAGAGAGAGAGAGAGAGAGAGAGAGAGAGAGAGAGAGAGAGAGAGAGAGAGAGAGAGAGAGAGAGAGAGAGAGAGAGAGGAGACTCGGCACCAATATTGGACCTTATTTATCGCTTCTGCTGAGATAACATGGAATGTTGACTTCGGTCGTATTTCATTCCAGAGTTAGAACGAGTAGCGGAAGATATTCTGTCTGACGCTCTACTGATTCCACCCCCGCCTTGTATAGATACATATATAGAAATCACATATTTATCGAAACTTTTCTCTTTAGATTGCTTCGTTTCACTTGAGAAATATAGAGATGTTTTATCAACAAATTTAATTAGCAGATATTAAAGATTTTAATGAGAATAGATGCGAGATTTTATGGCTCACTGACCCGATTCTCATCTATTTCAGCACTCGTTCACTGAGATTTGACAAATTACAAATTATATTGAGCAATAATCTGACAATGAACAATACAATAAGATACAGGGGGGCTAAAATGTTGGTAACGACCGGAAAAAACGTCATCATAACAATTTTCATCCAATCTATATTTGGTGGTTTTATTATAATTTACAAACTGTACAACCTGTTAAAACGATTGAGCTGCAACAACTGTACTTATGTAGCAGTAACTCTTGGTGCTGTCGTAGGGGCACCGTAATGACATACGGTATTTTTAGGGCATTAAAAAAACCTTGGCGAAACCCATCTCTAGGTCTCAATATAACAGGTTTCTTCCTGGGAGGGATAGGGAGTGAAGGAATTGAAGTGAGAAAGAGATATAGAGGATGTTTCTACCCCAGTACTACACTGGTACTTTTTATCGATCTTGAAAGGTAGAGTCGACCTTTGCGGGATTTGAACACAGAGAGCCAGAACGAACCCCACGAAGTATTCTATCAGACTTTCCAACAGCTCCACCAATTCAGCGCCTAGCACCTGTACTAAATCATTTGAAGTATTTCTCAATGAGGAGAAAACAAGCATGTTTGGTGGAGACGATAGATTATAGAACTACAAAACATTACTCTGTGTCTCGAATAATGCTACAGAGGGCGGTGAAAATGGCAAAGTGAGTTCAAATCCCACCGAAGTCGAATTTGTTTTTCATCCTTTCGAAGTCAATAATTAAAATACCAGTCAAATTCTTCCTTTCTCTCCCCTCTCTTTATAATTTTCTTGAAGAAATTGGATGTGTTCTGATCTGATGAGGGGATGGGTTCTACGGTCTTTAAATGTTCGCCACACGCTGTATGTCTTGACGAATGCCTCTACGATTCTACTAAGGGTTCTGAGCCCAAGGATGAGTGAGTGAATAATGATATTGGGACTATCTTCTCTCCATGTCTAGAATATTGCGTTGTTGTATCCTGGCGGAAACATATGAACCCAACGGTAAATGTTTGTTGAAAGTTCTTTTTAATGTTCAATCAGGCGATGAAGGGCGTTCCTCTTTGTCTGTAATATGGAGACTCCACGTTTGTGACGAAAATGGTGGTTGAAATCACATTTAATGATTTATCCATAAACATTCCAAAAGAGACCAAAACTGAGTGACAAGTTAGGTGACCTAGGTAAGAACAGGTTCAGTCAATCTGACGGACCTCGTCACAATTTTGGGTCTCACATTATGTTATACCGAAGGCATAAGTCATCTCTAGGCTATGGTAGAAGATACTCGATGTGGCCCGACAGATGGATCGACCCTAGACTAGGTAGAAGACATCCAATGTGGCGCGTGACATGGGTCGACACGAGATTATTGCAGAAGACACACAATGAGGCGCGAGGCATGGGTCGACCAGTGACTATAGCAGAAGACCCCTAATGTAGCACAAGGCACGAGTGAGACACAGACACACTGGCGAGAGGCATGGGTAGACTCGATACTGTAGTAGAAGACCTCCAATATAGCTCAAGATATGAGACAGTCATAGAAATGTTAGAAAATACTCTATATGACACCCCTTGGTATCGAACTCGGTAACACTTTGTTGTAGCAAGCTGTTCTTCTGAATCACACAGTCATGTTTACTTCGATATATGCTAATATCTGTACTGATCTTTGCAATCTTTCATCTAGTTTTGATTTCCCCAATCTAGACATTCTTATTTCATGTCTTGCTGGGAATCGTTTAAGAGTTGAAGAATAACAGTTTCAGGAGTGTGTGCTGGATCTACTTGTTCTAGAAGAATGTACACACATCATTACTCTCTTTAGACAGCACCATTTCACTGACAAATACAGAGATGCTATTTTCTTATCAAATTTAATTAGCAGATATTAAGACTTTAATGAGAATAGATGTGAGATTTTACGATTCAATGACTTAAATTTCAACTATCTTACTCTCTATTATTGAAAATTAACGCATTACAAATATTTATCAGTATTTGAAAATTAGCAATAAACGGGGTCAACATGTTAGAAAACAGCAGGAATTATATGCCAACATTTTCCACCCAATGTATGTGTGGGGTTTTCTTTTATAACTTTCACAGTCTGTACAACCTATTTATTTTTAGTACTGAAATCTCTGAGACAGATTTTAGAAGATCTTTATGAAAAGTTCATAGGCAGACCAAGATACTCTGATGGAATGATCAAATGAGACAAGATTTCACAGCTCTAGCGTCACTCCGTCATAGTCCTCCTATGAACTTTTCATCCGACCCTCGTATATGTCAGAAAGAAAGAGGATGTATTTAGGTCTTGAATGACGATTTTGTGTGCACAGAAACATATTTCCCAACCCATGCAAATGCTGTCAAAGAACACTGGGGTCAATTTAATCGACTTACCTCTCTCCAAATTGTTTGCCTCGGTCCTAAATAAGAAATTATTATTAGTATTACATTACGGCCCTTTTTGGTCTGAGTTCAAATCCCGCCGAGGTTAATTTGCCTTTCATCCTTACGGGGTCGATAAAATAAAGTACCAGTAATGTACTGGGGTAGATTTAATCGACTTTCCCCTCCTGCAAAATTGCTGTCCTTGTGCCTATATAAGAAACCATTATTATTATTATTATTATTATTATTATTATTATTATTATTATTATTATTATTATTACAATGGTAAATATCAAATCCTCTTGATACAGCAGTTTTCATCAGGATGGTAAAATCAAATTGATTATTGTCGATGGAATCAATACTGCAGAGTCTGATGTCATGTCTAGGATAATGAAATTAGTTCTCTTGGTCACGTCCACCACAAACCATCCGTATCTGCTACCCCACATTCCACCCCTTTCAATCAAATAGCAGATCTGCATTGAGTCTGGCATGTACATAGCAATGTATGTATGTATGTATGTATGTATGTATGTATGTATGTATGTATGTATGTATGTATGTATGTATGTATGTTTATATATTTGTTTGTTTCTATGTATGTGTGTATATATATGTAAGCATGTATGCAAGAATTCATCAATGCGTGCATGTACGTATGCATATATGAATGTATGATTTGAATATATGATTTGCATATATGTATGTGTGTATGTATGCATGTGTGTATGCATGTATATATATATATGTGTGTCTGTGTTTGTATACATATACATATAGACCGAATTTGTAGTATACAAAGATACAATTCAATATTCATCACGTACACAAACACACACACATATACACCAATATGCGTATATGTTTATATAGATATACACTTTACACACATACATAAGCAGGCACACACACATATACATATATCCTACATATATGTATATATGTATCTATCTAGCTAACTTAATCACTCTGTTTTTACTCTCTTTCTCTGTATATATATGTATTTATATAATTATATATTTCTATGTATACATATGCATATATCTATATCTCTTTATCTCTCTATCTCTCCATCTATCTAACTATCCATCTATTTATCGAATCAATCTATCTAAATATAACATATGTATATATATATATATATACATATATATACACCACACACATATGTATACATATATGCATGTATATATTCATAGTTACATGCGCATGGGAGTACAAATAAAAACACTCATATATATATATATATACAAACGCACACGCGCGCACACACACACACACAAAAACACACACACACACACACACACACACACACACACACACACACACATATATATATATTTACATTAATGTATGAAACTTTATCCTATGACCAATTTGTCAATATGCCTTTAGAAAAGCAAGTCCTTCTATTGTGTAATGTTTTATACATTATTAAACTGCAGTGGGAGATATTTTTTCTGTCTATTGTTTAGTACAATGATGTCTTATTTAGTCAACATGGCTACTATTTACTTAATTGATTAGGAATTAGAATTTCATTGGTCCCTTATTTCATCGGATTCGGTAATATAAATAGCAATAGCAAAGTTAGTGTTATTAACATTGTTAATGTACTGAGGATAACAATATCTAATTAGAGATTAGTTTGCAACGAGGAAAAGATAAGACAACGTTATTAATAATTCCTGCAAGCATGGGAGATAACTTCGGATATACTTCTATTGTATTGGACTTCGTCAGTGGATGATATACTTCACAGTAATTCACGAGAGCTTCTAATTAGGAGAACATTGTTCTAATTAGGAGAACATTGTTCTACACAATTTGTAAAGCGTTTATACATGTAGAAGACAACCGACAAGAATGAAACCCCGATATTAATTACTCATTAGTGAAGGTACATGGCTTAGTGGTTAGAGGATTGGGCTTGCAATCGAAAGGTTGTGAGTTCAATGCTTGGACCGGGTGATGTGTTGTTTCCTTGAGCAAGACACTTTATTCCACGTCGCTCCAGTTTACTCAGCTGTAGAAATGAGATCATAGGACTGGGGTCCCTATCATTAAATTACCAAAGACACCTCCAACGAGTTATACCATGGAGGAGGCCAGCTAAACCTACATAGGTGTGAGCTGTAACAACAACAACAACAACATTAAGATCGCATACATTAAACTAATAGTTAATTTAATAAACGAGGGTCGGCTGAAAACTTCGTAGGCTGAAACATTCATAGGCTGACTCAGATACTCTCATGGAATGATCAAATGAGGTTTATTTTTCAATATATTCTCTAGAAAGAATCAATGCAGTTATTAATAAGAATAGTTGAAATTAATGCATGCAAGATTTCACAGCTCTAACATCACTCCTTCATAGGCTGACCAAGATACTCTCATGGAATGACCAAATGAGGTTTATTTTTCAACATAGTCCCTGGAAAGAAACAAAGCAGTTATAGATAAGAAAAGCTGAAATTAATGCATGCAAGATTTCACAGCTCTAGCATCCCTCCTTCATATTCAGCCTATAAACCACTCAGACAACTCTCGTATATTATTGAATTTCGAGGCATCTTTTAAAAGCATTGTGTCAGTATAATAATTTGAAATGATTGGAAGGTTAAACAATTCCTATAAGCTTTCTATGTATTGTTTGACCTTCGAATTATTTTAAAATAGTTCAACTAATGTCGATATATCTAATGGACTGATCTATCAACAATCTAAATACAACTAAATTGACATATTTATTTAAATAGCAACATCGGCCTTGCAAAATTTGAATTGGGATTGTAGAGCTACAAGAGTAAATGATGTTATTGATTATAGTTTCAATGATAACGTGAGGCTCGGCCCCTGGGTATGAAAAATTACATTTTCCCAAGAGATTATAGTTTGAATGAAAAGGTGATGGTAGAGCCTAGGATATGTTAAATGACATTTGCCCAAGTTGCTGTGGCTTCAATCACAGGGTGAGGGTCGACCTCAGGATATTTTAAATGATATTTGCCCCAAGTACAAAGCTGTGAGAGTGAACTTGGGATCTTATTGTCAATCTATCTATCTATCTATCTATCTTTCAATCTAGCTGTCGTCTGTTCTACAGTGTGGATGTAATTCACTTCGCGCAGAAGTTTTGTTCAAATTTATTGCGGAAATTTTGTGAGTTCAAATTTAATTTTGATATTATTGTGTAGCTTGACCCCCCGTCTGAACTGTCAGGCGGTGGGTCAGCTCATCTTTACCCCTCCTAGAGGTGAAAAACCTGTTTTAAAAAATTTTGTGGCAAAAAAATTTCAATCGTCTGACAGAAATGTTAAACGAAGCGAACGAAAATAGTGGTGGGGGGACAGCGGTAAGAGTTGTAAGCTCGCACGCTTTAGTCCCCCCTTCCTTCCCAACTAACGTCATAGAGAAGGAAGGAAAAAATAAAATAAAAACAGACGAATCTGCGGAGAAAAATGACGAAAACACAAATCTGGATTCCAACAACGAAAAAAAAAGATTTGAAAACACAAATCTGGATTCCAACAACGAAAAAAAAATAATTTGAAAAATTGCATGACAATACTAATACCACAAACAAAGACACAACAAACACAAAAATAACATTTGAAAATAACACCATAACAGAAAGCAAAGCAGACGACAGAGTCAACAAGATTTCATTTGCACAAACAACAAAGAAATCTTTGACATATATACCTGAAAATATTTCAGATGTGGCACGAAGAATCACAGACGCCAAACAATACATAAGTGAAGGAGAGAATGGTATTTTATCGGTAAAAATGCCTCAAGAACTCACCAAAGACATTGAAAGTAGAACGGTCGTGTTCCGCACCATCAACAACACTTCAAAAAAACCTGAACAGCCAACTCAGGCAGATATCAAAACTACTCACAGAAGTACTTAATGAAACCACTTTCATAAGAAAAGACAGACTGTATGGAAGCCTAGCAATTATTATGAAGAACGAATCGGCGGCAAAAAAATGTGCTTTGTCACCGATTCGTTCGAAAAATTTTACCTTTTATCCATCTTATATGGGTAAAAGAACTCAACGCATATGGCTGGATGCAATGATGCCAGATGTGGACTACTGCTGGCTCATAGCTGGCTTCATCGATCCAGTGAATGACAACGTAATTTCCATTGGGAAAACCACAGGCAATGCGTTCAGTGGAACAGGTATAGAGCTGGTAGTGCAAATGAAGCCTGAACGCATCGCCCAAATACCCGACAGAATCCTATTAGAGGGCCACGCGTATATAAAAATTAGCGTGGAGGGGAGAAGGCCGTCCTGTCATATCTGTGCAGGCAGAGGGCACCTGAAGGCCGCTTGTCCCCAACTCAACAAAAAGAAAACCCTGCTACCAACACCAGCTCCACCACCACCACCACCACAACAGATAAACAAACAACAAAACTCAGTCCCACCCAACCCGTCCCTCAGTAAATCTACACCACCACCACAACACAAACAGTCACAACACATTACCCCAAAACAAAATACAGGCCCACCCAACCCCTCACTCAATAAAACAACACAACCACCGCAGACACAACACACAACACAGTCTAACATAGTGACATCCATCTCCCCCACAAAGAAAACCAACACGGAAACATTACCAGCAAACATACCTCTTCCCTCCAACACTGAAGATAACCCAACGAATTCGGAGGAAGAAACGGAGTCCTTCAGACAGATTAAAAGGAAAAAAAGAAAACATGTGCAAAACACACAAGGCCAAACAACCCCCACCCAAATCTCAACACAATCCAACAAAACAGAAAACACCCCTCCAGCAACAAACAAAACCAAACCTGTCCCTCCCCTCTTCGAAACACTCACACCATCCGAAAAAAAGACATTACACTATACTTACATCAACAGAAACAATAATAAATTAAATGAACTCATATACAATAATCCTTCGGTACAAACCGAAGGTGTAAACTTTGTTTCTTCAGAAAACTACCCACATTTAAAATTAATAAAGATCCCAATGAACCTCTACCAAAAAGTAAAAAAGGATTTTAAGGAGGACGTAGGACCACCCTCTGTCAAACCCATAAACCGTTTCCTACTAAAAAGCTTTCCCGCTCCCCTTCCCCTCCCCAACACAACTCCAAACACCCCAACCCCACCACACACTGACAACCCCACACCATCACAAGACACCCCTTCACCCAACACCCCCGACCCCATGGAAGTCGTGCGACCCGAACCCCGGGAAGCGGAAAGGTAGGTCTCTACACTCTCCTTTGGCTTTGCCGCCCACATGGATCTGTTAAGAGTAGGATGTTTGAATGCACGTGGCCTGGGCTCAACTTGGAAGCAAGCAAAGCTTCTAAATGACCTCAGGTCATGTGGTATAAATGTAATGGTTATCTGTGAGACTCGAATCAGCGTCGTGCGGCAGCTGGCCCCTACCTTCGATGACTTTGAGGTGCATGCATCTCTCTGTCAACCTGGAGGTGGAGGTGGGGTTGTCGTACTGCTGCAAAAACACCTGGGTCTTGCCGTACAGGTTGTGCACTCGGACCCGGAGGGTCGTTTGTTGGTGCTAGACGTTGGCAGTAGTGAAGGTGCGGCCTTGAGACTGGTCGCCGTCTACTCCCCTTTCGGAGCTGAACGGCCCGACTTCTTCCAGCGTTTGGAGACTTTTCTGGGAACGTCGCGTTCCCTGCTTCTAGCGGGGGATTGGAATGACATCCTAAATGCACGTTGGGACTATGCAGGAGCATGTCCTAATAGAGGGGGGTGTAACAGCCTCAAGGGGTTACTCGACCGTTTTAACTTGGTCGATAGATATCGACTAGATTTTCCAACTGTGCCTACCTGGACTTGGAGAAACCACAGTGGTCAATCTAGATCGTACTTAGATAGATTCTTAGTTAGAAGTCAGGATAGGGACATATTAAGCTGTCCAGAAATGTGCACGGTTGTCTACACAGATCACAAATTAGTGACCTGCGTAGTCAATCTCGAGAAAACACATAAACAGGGTCCCGGTTACTGGAAACTTAATTTGTCTTTACCGGCAAAAGAGACTTACAGAAACCGGATTAGCAGATCAGTTAAGGAGAGGTTGACGGGTGCAATCGTCAACAACCGATGGTGGGCATCTCTCAAAAGAGAGATTAGAACAGAATCAATAAGTTATAGCAAGATGTTAGCTGCCGATAGGAATAGAAACGAGAAAGAATTAACAGGTAAATTAGAAGAGGCAATCAAGAGCGAAGATGTGGCCAGAGTGCTGGCATCGAGGACGGCCTTGAACCAGTTTTTCGATGCAAAGCACGAAGGCTGCGTCATTCGAAGTAAAATACGTGCTCTAGGTAATGAGGGGGCCAAAGCCGTTGGCTGGGCCCGCGTGACAGAAGCTAAGAGTGGAAATCGATCCACCATCCGGTCGTTGCAAGACGAGGATGGACGGGTGATCCGGGAGCCTAAGCAGATGTGCGAGGCCTTTCAAAGGCACTTTGCCCGATTGTTCGGGGGAGGCGAGGGTCCGGGCGGGGGCGTGGATTTCGGTCCATACCTCGACGGCCTGCCGCGTCTCTCGAGCGAAGAGGCAGAGTCCTGCGAGGGACCAATCTCGGCTGATGAGATCGGAGATGCGCTGAGCCAATGCAGCAGACGCAAATCTCCAGGTCTCGATGGTATACCTTACGAACTTTATTTAGCAATGCCGGTCTTCTTCTCCGAACTCCCCGAAGCGGTCTACTGCAATTGGCAACAGAACGGGAGAATTCCTTGTTCTATAGCCAAGGGCGTAGTCACGCTGGTGAGGAAGGACGAGAACAGGGGAGATAGTATAAATAATTTTCGGTCCATAACCCTGCTAAACACAGAGTTAAAAATTTTGGCCAAGGAGTTAGCAAAGAGGTTGGCGCTTGTCGTGGGTGGCCTGGTGGGAGATGCGCAGACATGTGCTATCCCATCCAGGTCCATTCACGATAACCTCCACCTCATGCGATACATCATAGAGAGGGTTGGCAACAAACCCGACTTCGGTGGGGCCCTGATCAACTTGGATCAGTCTAAGGCCTTCGATAGGGTCGACCATGGTTACCTGGATGCGGTGCTAGCGCCGGCTGGGTTCGGTCCTGTTTTCAGAGGCTGGATCACTGCCTTACATAGCAACCACATCTGTTCTAGGATCAGGGTGAACGGCTACCTTTCGAAACCGTTCGAAATCACACGATCCATTCGACAGGGGTGCTTTCTCTCCTCCCTTCTGTACGTATTGACTCTCGAGCCTTTACTGAGGAAGTTGGAGTTGTTGCAGGGTATCCCCCTGGAACCAGGATTGAGCAAAGCGGTGTCGGCCTACGCCGATGACGTAACAGTAATGGTATCGACCGACTCGGAGATCGAGGCGATCGGTAACTTACTGGAGGATTACGAAAGGTTGTCAGGAGCGAAACTGAACCAGGAAAAATCCATCGGGCTGCAACTCGGAACGTGGAGAGGCAGACCGATGCCTCCCGGCGGTGTCGTCGGACACTGAACGGAGGGCCCGGTGAAGTTGCTTGGGGTCTGGTTTGGACCGGACCTCCAGGTGGAAAAGAACTGGAACGAGGTTACGAACAAGGTGTTTGCACTAACCCAGAAATGGGCCAAGTGTAAGCTGTCCCTAAAAGGGCGGGCGGAGGTGGCGAACATTTACATAGCGTCCGTCACTTACTACCGCCTGACTGTCGTGCCTTGCCCTAAGGAAACACTCACCACCATGGAACGCATGCTTTTCCAATTCCTTTGGAAGAAGCGCCCTCCTATGGTGAGAAGATTCATCTGCTGCCAACAACCTTCGAAAGGAGGGCTGGGGATGCCGTGGTTGATGATGCGTAGGCACGCATTAAGGCTACGGCACCTACAGGTATTCCTCACTGGTCAACCGGTGTGGGCTCCGTTCGTGAAACGAGCCTTTCCGAGACTCGTCTCGCTCACCGAACTGCAGTCCTGGGTCAAGCAAAGATCCGGAAAACTGGGAGACTGGCACACTGAGTGTGCTCAGGCGCTCAGGGCTCTCTGGCAAGCGGGCCAGGCCGTCGGTGGAGAATCCACCTCATCATTCTATAGAGGGCTGGTGGCTAGCAGGGGCGATGACACCCTTGGAGAGTCGCTGGACATGGAAGAGGACGAACTGGCCAGCCTGTTCGGTAAGACTTTCGGCCCGGGACCAATGGACAACTTCCAGAAATCACTATCCTGGCAGTGTTACCGGGGGGCTCTACCCGTTCGAGAGAGGCTCTACAGACACGGGCGTCCGGGCAGGGATCCCTCAAAAAAGATTTGCCCTAGATGCGTGCGTCACAAAGAAACCGTTGCGCACGCATTGGTGCAATGTCCGGGCGTAGCTGATCTGTGGGGCTACGCCGAACGACTGCTGTCGCGGGTGGCGCCGATTCAATTGACCGCCGAGTCCGTGATGACAATCAAACCGCCTCCCCTCTTCACAAAGGAAGCAAAGGCGGTTTTTCTGTGCGTAATAGCCATGCTGAAAGAGGTTGTTTGGTGGACACGATTGAAAGGTCTGAGGTCAGGCAACTTCCTCTCTGGCCATAGTCTGGTCTACTTCTTCCGATATCACTTCGGAAGAAGGATAAGAATGGAGAGAGAGGTGCTTGGCCACAGGCAGTTTTATGAAAGGTGGGTGATAGTGGCGAGAATGGCTCGTGTAAATGGGCCTTCTCTGTATACCATCCTGTAGGTAAGGAAGTAAAGGAGAGGGGAGCACCTTCTCCATGTGCTCCCCGGGCAAAGGATTGCACACTTTTTCGGGGGGGGGGGTGCAACCCCCATCACGTCCCCTCCCTTTTGAGGTTATTTTCGATTATTTTCATTTTATACCCTTTTTACTCGATTGTATGTAAACTCCCCCTTTGTATTTGTCCCTTCTTTTTATGCCTTTATGGTAAATAAAGAAATATATCTATCTATCTCTCTTTCTGTCTGACGTGTGGAATATCGCCGGTAAGTTTTTTGTTAATTTCTATGCAAAAACCGATCTAATTGTTTGAAAAAAATACAACACTTTGTAGATTAACCCCCAAGCTGAATTGTCAGCTGGGTGGTAATCCCATTTTTCGCCCCTGTAGGGGCGAACATTTTATTTAAATATTTGTTTTAAAATATCAGATTTTACAAAGTAAAAAACTTGAGCAACACTAGAACGCTGGAGAACGTTAATAGAGAAAAGAGAGAGAAAGAGGCAGATATTAACGTTATATCTGCTTCTGCTGCTATGGACGTTGCCATAGATACAACTGTCACAAAAGAAAAAAATATATCAACATTTGAAAACTTTACAATTTCTACCGCCGAAGCGGAGAAAAATGACAATAACACACAGGAAAACACAGCAAAAAAACCCATTGACATACATACACATGAAAAAGACATCAACAACTCTACAGATACATCTACACATAGAATTTCCAACAACGATAACATCATTATCAACAACAATACCACAAAAAAAAAAGAAAATGACTTTCGCTGAGACAGTCAACAAGAAACAAGATTATATAAATCTTGATATCTCCAACGCAAGAGATATGCTCCAGCAAGGGAGAAAATGTGTAACTTTCGAAGAAAGAGGTGGGTTTAGAATTAACTCACCCTTTGAAATAAAGGAAGACACAAACCGCCGATCAGTCACTTTTAGGACTGTGTCAAATTCGTCAAGAAAACCGACATTTGTTAATCAAGCAGATATAGAAGATTATTTCAAGGAGATTCTAGGAAATGTCGATTTTCTCCAGCGAGGAAAACAGTACGGAAGTGTTTCCGTACTGTTTAAAAGCGAGGCACTCGCCCCAAAAAACTCTGTGACACCAATAGTGTCACAAGCATAGACCTTTTTCCCTACGTACATGGGGAAAAGGACACAAAAAATAAAAATAAAAACATACCTCCAAGCATTAACATCGGGTGGATCTTGGCTGGCTTCGTAGAGCCAGAAACAGACATAATACTTTCGATACGAAAATCCATTCGACAAAGGTGGGCGGGCACCGATTTGGAGATTCTGTTGCAAATGAAACCGGAGAGAATCTCCAAAATATCCGAAAGAGTCGTTATTGATAATAACAACAAAATAAACATTTCGGTGGAAGGACGAAAATTTCACTGCTTTCGCTGTGGTAGCACATCTCACTTAAAAACCTCTTGTCCACAAACACACAACAACAACATCATTAAAAAAACGCTATTACCAACACCAACACCAAAACAATCACCACCACAAGTACAACGACAGACGAAACGAGCAACCACACCAAAACAAACAGACACTCAACCAACAACAACAGAAAAAACAGAGACAACACCCCTGAAGAACACATCCCCACTCCATCCCACTCCATCAAACACTACCACAAACACACATACTGAAACACCACCACCACCACACAACATACCCTTACCCCACACACCTAACGATGATTATTCATCGACGGATGCAGCTGCTTCTCCTTCTTTAAGTGAAGAAGAGGGAGAACCGCGGAAATCTAAAAAACAAAAAAAGAAACACCACAAAACCCCCAAAACTCCAATCACCAACACCAACACACAACCACAGACACAAACAACAACACAAACAACACCACAGTCAAACATCCCCCTATCAGCAAAACCAGCACCAACACCACCCCAAACACAAGCACCCACCATAAAAAGAAAACTCCCGGATGAACAACAAACTAAAACAACACAACAAAAACACAAACAACAATACGCATACATCAACACAAACAACAAGAGTTTGATGGAGGTCATCTCTCAAAACCCCAAGGTGGAGACGGAGGGCAAAACTTTCGTCAAGGCAGAATCGTCTCCACACCTTAAACTTATAAGGGTTTCTATGGAAACCCATAAAGACCTAAAAATTAAATTTTCACAGGACGTGGGCAACCCCTGCCACAAAGCCATCAACCGCGTCCTGTTGAAAGGTTTCCCCGCCCCACCCAACACCCCATCCAGCACCCAAATGGAGATTGAACAACCCGATCTCCAGGAAACGTAAAGGTAAGTGCACCTTTCGTCCTTTTTCTCCAACTTTTCTTCACCAACATGGCTGGTTTACGAGTTGGAACCGTGAATGTGCGTGGCCTAGGGATGCCCTGGAAACAGGGCCAACTTTTAAACGACCTTAGGTCACACAGTATGGATGTGATAGCCATCACCGAGTCCAGAATCCACAACAGGCAGCAACTAACCCCCATCTTCGACGACTTTGAGATCTACGCATCTCTCTGTCAGCCAGGAGATGGAGGTGGAGTGGCTGTTATGTTTGGGAAGAACCTGGACGTCGGAGTACAGCAAGTACACTTGGACCCGGAGGGTAGACTGGTAGTCCTAGACGTGAACAGTATCGGAGGTGGAGCCTTCAGACTGGTGGCCGTTTATGCCCCGACCGGGCAATCGCAATCACGGCCAGACTTCTTTAAGCGTCTAGAGTCTTTTCTGGGAACGTCTCGCTCCTTACTTTTTGTGGGGGACTGGAATGGTATCCTAGATGCACGATGGGACTATGTGGGAGCATGTCCCAGTAGAGCGGGGTGCAACAGCCTCAAAACTTTAATCGGCCAATTCCAACTGGCCGATAGGTATCGACTGGATTTCCCGACTGCACCACAGTGGACGTGGGTAAACTGCAGTGGGACATCTAGATCGTATTTAGATAGGTTCTTCATTAGAGAAAGGGACAAGGAGATGTTAAGCTGTCCACGAATGCACATGGTTGCCTATTCAGATCACAAGTTAGTCGTCTGCTTAGTCAATCGTGATAGAATACATAGACAGGGTCCCGGATACTGGAAGCTGAACGTGTCGTTGCCGGCACGTAAAGCTTACAGTGAACGGATAAGTAGACTAGTCAAGCAACAGTTAACGGGAGCCATCGTCAACAATAGATGGTGGTACTCTCTCAAGAAAGCAATTAGAATAGAGTCGATAGGGCATAGCAGAGAGTTAGCCTTAGAGAAAAACAGAATAGAAAGAGAACGAGTAGCCAAGGTAGAGGAGGCACTTAGAAGTGGCAACGCGGCTAGAGTGTTAGCGTCGAGAACGGCACTGGACCAGTTCTTCGATGCGAAACACGAAGGCTGCGTGGTCAGAAGCAAAACACGTGCTCTAGGAAACGAAGGAGCGAAAGCTGTCAGCTGGGCCCGAGTGGCGGAGGCAAAAAGTGGCAACAAGTCCACGATTCGGTCTTTGAAAGACCAAAACGGACGCGTGCTACTTGACCCCAAGCAAATGTGCGCGCCCTTTCAGCGGCACTTTGCGCGACTGTTTAAGCAGAACGACGGTGAGCCGAACGGGGCAATGGACTTTAGTTCATACCTCGATGGCCTGCCGCGTCTCTCGAACACGGACGCCGAGTTCTGCGAAAGACCGATCACGGACACTGAGATACGGGACGCTCTGGGCCGCTGCGGGAAACGCAAGTCACCCGGTCTAGATGGTCTACCCTACGAATTTTACATAGGCATGCCGGACTTGTTCTCTGGCGTCCTCGAAGCCGTCTACTGCAATTGGCAGCAGAACGGGAGAATTCCCAGTTCTGCAGGCAAGGGCGTAGTAACGCTGATCAGGAAAGACGAGAACAAGGGGGACGAAATTAACAACTTCAGGCCCATAACTCTGCTCAACACAGAGTTAAAGATTTTGGCCAAGGTGCTAGCGACGAGGTTGGCGCTTGTCGTCGAGAACCTGGTAGGGAAAGCGCAAACGTGTGCAATCCCGACCAGGTCCATACACGACAACCTCCACCTCATGCGATACATCATAGAGAGGGTGGGTAGTAAACCCGGCTTCGGTGAGGCTCTGATCAACTTGGATCAGTCTAAGGCATTCGATAGGGTCGACCATCGATACTTGGAAGCGGTTCTCAAGGCGGCCGGTTTCGGTCCCGTGTTCAGAGGATGGATCGAGGCGATGCACACCAGCATCTGCTCGAGGGTCAAGGTGAACGGCTACCTATCGGAGCCGTTCGCAATCACGCGTTCCATTCGACAAGGATGCCCTCTCTCCTCCATTCTGTATGTATTGACTCTAGAGCCACTACTGCGGAAATTGGAGCTGTTGCAGGGCATCCCCCTAGAACCGGGACTGCGCAAAGCGGCGTCGGCTTATGCCGACGACGTGACAGTAATGGTGTCGAGCACCTCGGAAACCGGGGTGATCTGCAACATACTGAAAGAATACCAAACGCTGGCGGGAGCAAAACTAAACCCAGACAAGTTTGTCGGTTTGCAACTCGGTACGTGGAGAGGCAAACCGATGACATCCGACAGCGTCGTTGGACGCTGGACGGACGGTCCGGTGAAATTGCTCGGGGTCTGGTTCGGTCCAGACCTCCAGGTGGAGAAAAACTGGAACGAGGTCACGGCCAAGGTGTTTGCACTCACTCAGAAGTGGGCAGAGTGCAAACTGTCCTTGAAAGGTCGAGCGGAGGTGGCGAACACTTTCATAGCGTCCGTCATCTACTACTGCTTGACTGTCGTGCTTTGTCCCCGTGAACACCTCGCCAAGATGGAACGCATGCTCTTCCAGTTTCTGTGGAAGAAGCAGGCTCCGCTGGTGAGGAGATCCGTCTGCTGTCAGCACCCTTCCAACGGAGGGCTGGGAATGCTGTGGCTGATGATGCGCAAACATGCGCTGAGGCTGCGGCATCTCCAGGTATTCCTCAGCGACCCCCAACCGGTGTGGGCACCGTTTGTGAGACAGGCTTTCCCACAGCTCGTCTCGCTAACGGAGCTGCAGTCCTGGGTGAAGAAAAGACCGAAAACGATGGGCGCCTGGCACATTGAATGCGCTCAGGCGCTCACAGTCCTCTGGCAAGCGGGCGCAGCAATCAGTGGAGACTCCACCTCGACATTCTATAGAGGGATTGTACGTTACAAGGGCGACGACGTGCTCGGAGAGACTCTGGGCGTCGAAGACGATGAGCTCACCAGTCTGTTTGGTAGGACTTTCCGCCCGGGACCTATGGACAACTTCCAGAGGTCCCTGGCCTGGCAGTGCTACCGAGGAGCTCTACCGATTTGTGACAAGATCTACAGGCACGGACGCCCTGGCAGGGATCCTTCCAAGAGGACGTGTCCAAGATGTGCGCAGGACATTGAAACAGTTCTGCACGCAATTGTACACTGCCCGGGCGTAAGCGACCAGTGGAACTATGCAGAACAACTGCTGTCGCGTATGGGACAAATACAGTTGACTGCCGAGTCCATAGTAAGGATCAAACCGCCAGACTCTTTCAAAAACGAAAGAGAAGCGGTTTTCCTCTGTACGGTGGCTATGGTGAAAGAAGTTATATGGTGGACGAGGTTGAGAGGACTGAGGACAGATGCCTTTCTCTCCCGACAACAATTGATTCCCTTCTTTAAGTATCACTTTAGAAGGAGAATCAGGGTGGAGAGAGAGGCACTGCACCCCAGTAAATTTACTGAAAGGTGGGTGAATGAAGCGAAAATGGCCCGAGTGATTGGGCCTTCTCTGTTTATAAGCCTGTAGGTTGAGGAAGAGAACAAAAGAAAGAAAGGAGCACTTGCACAACACGCTCTTCGAGTTGAGGGTTGTTCTATCGACGGGGTATTAAACAACCCATTTGTAGCGTCTCCCCCCTATTGGGGATTTCGATTGTTGAAATTGTTTGTTTTTATATTTTTTACACGACTGTATGTAAAATCCCCGGCATGTCTTTGTATTGTCCCCTTTCTTGTTGCGCTCTTGTGGCTAATAAAGAAATCTATCTATCTATCTATCTATCTATCTATCTATCTATCTATCTATCTATCTATCTATCTATCTCTCTATATCTCTCTCTCTCTCTCTCTCTCTATCAGACGTGTGTAACTTCGCGGAGAAGTTTCCGTTAATTTATGTAAGAAAAAAACGTCAGTTTTTAGTTAAATTTTATATCATTATGTAACTTGACCCCCCCCCCCCCGTCTGGACCTTAAGGTGGTGGGTCAACTCATTTTCGCCCCTACAGGGGCGGAATATCCATTTGAAAAATTTTTTCTCCATAGGATCTTGGAAAAAATATTGTAAAATTTTGATTACGTTATGAACGCTGCGTCCAACGATAATGGTGGTGGAGAGGCGGTAAGACTACAAAGCTCGCAGTCAACAACCTCTTCTTCACTAGATACTACAGAGATGGAAAGACGAAATGAAAATGTAAAAACGAATTCATATCCAAACAACACAAATGACACCAAACAATTCGATGACAACAAAAATAACAGCAACACCAATAATGATGATAAAAGCAACAATGATAACAACAACAAAGAAAAAAATAAAGACAACACCAATAACACCAGCATCAAAGACAACAACAACACCAAGGAAAATACGAATAATACCAACATCGGTGACAACAAGAATAACAACAACAATAACAACAATAATGACAACACCAACAACACGGATTCCACAAAGAAACCAAAATCTCCTTTACAGAGAAAGTTAAAAAAAAGGAAGAATTGATATATCTCGACATAACAAATGCTGAACAACTTTTAAAGGACGCTAGGAGATATGTCACTTTCGAAAAAAATGGTGCTTTCAGCATCAATTCTCCGGTAGAAATTCGCAAGGAAACTGCTCTCAAAACGATAGTTTTTAGGACAGTTTCCAATTCTACCCGAAAACCAGTCCAATTGTCACAGAAAGAAATTGATCTGGTTTTCAAAAATTCAATGAATGATATTGCATTCATTCAAAGAAGCAAACTTTTTGGGAGTATTTCGGTACTCATGAAGGATCAATTGATGGCCCAAAATTACTGTGTCGCCAATTGTATCCAACCTGTACACCTTTTTCCCTACATACATGGGAAAAAGAACACAAAAGATCAGAATCACGAGTGTCACACCAAAGGTGAACATATGGTGGATACTGTGCGGCTTCATCAATTTTGATGAAGACAGAATACTGTCAGTAGGAAAGTCCCCAAGAGATGTATTCAATAGGACTAGCATTGAAGTTCTGGGGCAAATGAGCCCAGAGCGAATAGCTATGATCCCACAACGTGTAGTCCTGGACGGACTCACCTACATAAACTTTTCGGTTGAGGGTAGGCGGCCTTCATGTTACCATTGCTTTAGCAGGGGTCACCTGAGGGCTTCCTGTCCTAAATTAATGAACCAAAAAAAGGCTCTTCTGCCGACACCCATCAAAACAACACAACCACCAACACCACCACAACAACACCAACACACAAAAATAACCACAATAAACACAGTCCCACCCAACCCCACTCCACCTAAAACCACTGCAAAATCACATACAGACACAACAGCTCCCCAAGACATACCCCTCCCCAATCACACAGACGATACAACAGATGAGGCTATCTCGCTATCACCCAGTGAAGATGAGGGAGAACCCCATCGCTCGAAAAAAAAGAAAAGACATCACAAAAGCAAAAAACCAGCAAACACTACCACAAACATACAACCACCAACACAAACAACAAAAACATCACAAATAAAACCCCCACCTCCTGAAAACAAAATACCTACAAGAAAACGAAAGCACACACAAGAACTACAGACAAAAACAAACACAACACAAGAAAATTACACTTACACTTACATAAACACTGAAAACAAAACACTAATGGAGACCATCAAGAACGACCTTTCGGTGAAAACCGAAGGGAAAACTTTCGCCCACTCTATTAAAAATAGCAAAAAACTGAACCTAAAACTGATTAGGGTCCCTATACAAACTTATAGGTCCCTAAAAAAAATATTTCAGAAGGATGTGGGGAATTCCTGCGTGAAACCACTCAACCGCGTCCTTCTCAAATGTCTCCCCACCCCAGACACCCCCATCCCACCAGACCCCACCCCACCAAACATCTCCGTCCCCACCCCGCCGGAAACCACCACCCATCCAGACAACCCCTCCAACACCCCCATGGAAATCGTGCGGCCTGGTCCCCAGGAGACGAAGGGTGAATGATCTCTTTTCCTCTTTTAACTTTTCAGCACCAACATGGCCAATATAAGAGTTGGATGTGTGAACGTACGCGGCCTGGGGATGCCCTGGAAACAGGCTAAACTCTTAAACGACCTCAGGTCGCACAGTATGGATGTGGTAGCCATTTGCGAGTCCAGGATCCACAGCGAGCGACAGCTGGCCCCCATCTTCGACGACTTTGAGATCTACGCATCTCTCTGTCAACCGGAAGGTGGGGGCGGAGTTGCCGTTTTGCTGCGGAAACACCTGGGCCTCGCAACACAGACGGTACATCTGGACCCGGAGGGTCGACTGGTGGTCCTAGACGTTGACGGTAGTGAAGGT
Organism: Eledone cirrhosa; assembly: GCA_964016885.1. Lineage (NCBI taxonomy): Eukaryota > Metazoa > Mollusca > Cephalopoda > Octopoda > Eledonidae > Eledone > Eledone cirrhosa. The sequence goes on along the minus strand of OZ024741.1, from coordinate 404,769,444 downwards.
GGAGCCTTCAGGCTGGTGGCCGCATATGCCCCATCCGGGACACCGCGGCCAGACTTCTTCAAACGTCTAGAGACTTTTCTGGGAACGTCCCGCTCCTTGCTTTTAGTGGGGGACTGGAATGGAATCCTAGATGCACGTTGGGACTATGTGGGAGCATGTCCCGATAACGGGGGGTGTAACAGCCTCTAACAGTTAATCGACCGATTTGACCTGGCCGATAGATATCGACTAGATTTTCTGACTGCGCCACTGTGGACGTGGAGTAATCGTAGCGGAACATCTATATCGTACCCAGATAGGGTTCTAGTTAGAAATAAGGATAGGGACATGTTAAGCTGTCCACAAATGTTCATGGTTGCCTATTCAGATCACAAACTAGTGACCTGCATGGCCAACCTTGATAGAACCCATAGACAAGGACCCGGCTACCGGAAGCTGAACTTGTCGTTACCGACAAGCAAAGCCTACAGTAGACGGATTAGCACTTTAGTTAAACAGCACTTGACAGGGCCATTGTCAACAACAGATGGTGGTACTCTCTCAAGAGGGCAGTTAGATTAGACTCGATAGTTTTTAGTAAAGAATTAGCGTTAGATAGAAATAGAACCGAGAAGGAACTGGTAGATAAAGTAGAAGAGGCAATTAGAAGTGGCAACGTAGCCAGCGTGCTAGCAACGAGAACGGCCTTGGACCAGTTCTTCGACGCAAAGCACGAGGGCTGCGTTGTCAGAAGCAAAATACGTGCTCTGGGAAACGAGGGAGCCAAAGCTGTTAGCTGGGCCCGAGTGACGGAGGCAAAAAGTGGCAACAAGTCCACGATTCGGTCTTTGAAGGACCAAAACGGACGCGTCATACGTGAGCCGAAGCAGATGTGTGCGGCTTTTCAGCGGCACTTTGCTCAGCTGTTCGGAGGGGGGGGGGGAGAGACTATGGATTTCGGTCCATACCTCGACGGCCTACCGCGACTCTCGGACAGCGAGGCAAAGCTCTGCGAAAAGCCGATTTCAGCCACTGAGATAGGGGACGCGCTGAGCCAATGCGGCAAACGCAAATCTCCAGGTCTCAACGGTCTACCCTACGAATTTTACGTAACAATGCCGGACTTATTCTCCGGTCTCCTGGAAGCGGTCTACTGCAACTGGCAACAGAACGGGAGAATTCCCAGTTCTGTAACCGGGGGCGTGGTCACACTAATCAGGAAGGACGAGAATAAGGGGGAATGACATAGGCAACTTCCGGCCCATAACTCTGCTAAACACAGAGTTACAGATTTTGGCCAAGGTGTTGGCAAAGAGGCTGGCGTTTGTCGTCGAGAACCTGTTGGGAGAAGCGCAGACATGCGCAATCCCGACCAGGTCCATACACGACAACCTCCACCTCATGCGATACATCATAGAGAGGGTAGGGTGTAAACCCGGCTTCGGTGGGGCCCTGATCAACTTGGATCAGTCTAAGGCTTTCGATAGGGTTGACCATCGTTACCTGGATGCGGTGCTCGAGGCGGCAGGCTTCGGACCCGTGTTCAGGGGCTGGATTGCTGCAATGCACAACAGCAACATCTGCTCAAGGGTCAAGGTGAACGGCTACCTCTCGGAGCCGTTCCATATTACACGATCCATTCGACAGGGATGCCCTCTCTCCTCCCTTCTGTACGTACTGACTCTCGGGCCACTACTGCGGAAGTTGGAGCTATTGCAGGGCATCCCTCTGGAACCGGGACTGCGGAAAGCGGCGTCGGCCTACGCCGACGACGTGACAGTAATGGTGTCGAGCGCCTCGCAAATCGAGGAAGTCGCCACCTTACTGAAGGAATACGAAAGTTTCACAGGAGCGAAGCTGAACCGGGACAAGTCCATCGGTTTGCAACTCGGATCGTGGAGAGGCAAACCGATGCCTTCCGATGGCGTCGTCGGACGCTGGACGGAAGGACCGGTAAAGCTGCTCGGGGTCTGGTTTGGTCCGGACCTCCAGGTGGAGAAGAACTGGAACGAAGTAACGGCCAAGGTGTTTGCACTCACCCAGAAGTGGGCCGAGTGCAAACTATCCTTGAAAGGTCGAGCGGAGGTGGCGAACACTTTTATAGCGTCCGCCATCTACTACCGCTTGACCGTCGTGCCTTGTCCAGCCAAAACGCTCGCCAAAATGGAACGCGCGCTCTTCCGATTCCTTTGGAAGAGGCGGGCTCCTTTGGTGAGAAGATCCATCTGCTGCCAACACCCTTCAAACGGAGGGCTGGGGATGCCGTGGTTGACGATGCGCAAACACGCGCTCATGCTCCGGCATCTCTACGTATTCCTCATCGGACAACCGGTGTGGGCCCCGTTCGTGAGGCGAGCCTTCCCACGACTCGTCTCGCTGACCGAGCTGCAGTCCTGGGTCAAGCAAAGACTGAGGAAAATGGGCGACTGGCACATCGAATGTGCTCAGGCGCTCACAGCCCTCTGGCAGGCGGAGCCGGCGATCAGTGGAGACTCCACTTCGTCATTCTATAGAGGGTTGATCCGCAGCAAGTGCGACGACGCGCTCGGTGAAACTCTAGGCGTAGAGGAAGATGAACTGGCCAGTCTGTTCGGTAGGACCTTCCGCCCGGGATCGATGGACAACTTCCAAAAGTCCCTGGCCTGGCAGTGCTACCGAGGAGCTCTACCAGTTCGAGACAAGCTCTACAGACATGGGCGTCCGGGCAGGGACCCTGCAAAAAAGATCTGTCCGAGGTGCGTGCGAGACGAAGAAACCGTCGCGCACGCATTCATATACTGCCCGGGCGTCACTGACCTGTGGGGCTATGTAGAACGACTATTGTCGCGGGTGGGACCAATCCAGTTGACCACCGAGTCCATTGTCATGATCAAACCGCCACCCTCCTTCAAAAACGAAGGAGAGGCGGTTTTCCTTTGTGTGATAGCTATGGCGAAAGAGGTTGTATGGTGGACAAGGTTGAAAGGGCTGAGGTCAGACACCTTTCTCTCCGGCCAACAACTGATTCTTTTTTTCAAATACCACTTTGGAAGAAGAATCAGGATGAAGAGAGAGGTGCTGTACCCCAGCAAATTTTATGAAAGGTGGGTGAAAGTGGCGAGAATGGCCCGAGTGAATGGGCCTTCTCTCTATATCAGCCTGTAGGTTGAGGAAAAGGAGGAGGAGAGGAAAGGAGTACAAACTCTTCGTACTCCTGGAGATGAGGGTTGCACATTTTTTTTCGGGGGTATGTGTTACCCATATAAACTGTCTCCCTCTATTGGGGAAAATCGACTAACTTTTTAAATTCCATTTGTGATAACATTTTACACGTTTTTATTGTATGTAAACTTCCCCCTTTGTATTTATCCCCTTCTTTTGTGCCCCTGTGGCTAATAAAGAAACATATCTATCTATCTATCTATCTATCTATCTATCTATCTATCTATAGGTTGAAGAAGAGTGCAAAAGGAAAAAAGGAGCACTTGCACAACATGCTCCTGGAGTTGAGGGTTGTTCTATCTACGGGGTATGAAACAACCAATTTGTAACGCCTCCCTCCTATTGGGGATTTCGTTTGTTGAATTTGCATGTTAAATTGTTTACACGATTGTATGTAAGGTCCCCGCCATATTTCTTTGTATTGTCCCATTTTCTTGTGCGCCCTTGTGGCAAATAAAGAAACATATCTATCTTTCGATATATCCCTTTATCTATCTATCTATCTATCCTTATATATATATATATATATATATATATATATATATATATATATATATATATATATATATATAAAAGAATAGAGGTGTAACACACGAGTTGTGATATATTGGTAAAAGGAAAAGAAAATGCTGACAAATTGTTCCCAGTGAAAAATAGTTTAATTAGGAATAAGTAAAAATTAGTAATAGTATTGGTTAGTATTCAGTTTTAGTTTTAAGCTTTTACCGGTTGCGCATTTCTAATGCTTTTCAAAAATAATTTTGAGATAGAGCGCCCGTGATGTTTGCTCTAATCTGAATAGAGCAAACATCACGGGCGCTCTATCTCAGAATTATTTTTGAAAAGCATTAGAAATGCGCAACCGGTAAAAACTTAAAACTAAAACTGAATACTAACCAATACTATTACTAATTTTTACTTATTCCTAATTAAACTATTTTTCACTGGGAAAAATTTGTCAGCATTTTCTTTTCCTTTTACCAATATTTATATCTATATATCTATATCTATATCTATATATATATATATATACAGTATATATATATATCTACCTTTGTGTCATTCTGTCAGTATCCATCACGCCATCTTTCTACAGTATTTTACCACTTACTGCTGCAGCTCTATGTTCTGAGTTCCAATCTTACAAGGTCGATGTAAAACCTGTCATGCGCATCTAACATTGATTTCATTTTGACACGCTGTCAGTGTTTTGATATTTCTTCAACTCTTGAAATATATTTTTTTTTCCAACATGACAAACGGTAAGTTTATGTTTGTTTAAGTATGTGGGTTAAGAACCTTTTTAATTGCACACACATATACACCAGGTCCGAACACAAAGGAACCAAACACCCACAGTCACTGTCTCCATCTCTCCTGCTCTCCTCATCACATATATACACCAGGTCCGAAGACAACCAAACTCCCACTGCCATCACCTCCGTCTCTCCTGCCCTCCTTCCCTCCCCATGTTGCTATTTAAAAAACAAAATAGGTTAATACGACCATGCTGAATTGACTTAACGTAGAGGTAAAATATCAATGATTTGTCAGCAATATTTTACTACATCATAGATTGTATTTGTTAATTAAAACATTAAAAAAATTTGAGTGGTTAAACACATTTGAAAAAAATATATAAATATTATGTTTGGCAAATTTCCAGCAAAAAAATTAAGCCAAAGTTTCGATGAAAGAGGATCAAATAAATGGTCGGATCTTAACCGGATAGATTTGTTGAGACTTAAGTTGAAATAAACATCTTATATAATTCTCCAACAGATCAGAAGAAAGTCAAACTGATTGAAAATCTCGCCTACGTGAATTTTTATCACTTCAGCCAAATGTCTCTCTCTCTCTCTCTCTCTCTCTCTCGCTATCTATCAATCAACCTCTCTCCCTCTGTCTGTATCTATCCAGCTCCCTCTCACCCCTCTCTCTCTATTTATCAACCAATCAACCTCTATCCCTCTGTCTGTATCTATCCAGCTCCCTCTCACCCCCCTCTCTCTCTCGCTATCTATCAATCAACCTCTATCCCTCTGTCTGTATCTATCCAGCTCCCTCTCACTCCCCCTCTCTCTCTCGCTATCTATCAATCAACCTCTATCCCTCTGTCTGTATCTATCCAGCTCCCTCTCACTCCCCCTCTCTCTATTTATCAACCAATCAACCTCTATCTATCTGTCTGTATCTATCTATCCAACTCACTCTCATTCAATCTCTCTCTCTCTCTCTATATATATATATATATGTTTATTGATTTATTTACTTGTATGCCTGTCTATCTGCCTCCTTGTCTGTCTTTCTGTCAGCGAGAATATTACGAAGGAAACAGTTCTAGTCCCGTAGAAGTCATTTCTCTCTATATATAATAAAGATGCTTATACTCTATTAACGTATTGAGTACCTCCTTTAATAGTGCCCCCCCCCCCTCTCACACTCTCAATATATATATATATATTGTAGTGACCTACATTCCGCGGGCTCACATACATTCTCTGTGCGTGATTTGGCTCAGCTCAGCCAATCAGCGCCAGCAGAAGAGCATGTATCCCTACGCGTCCTGAGAGAGAAATTACCCGCGAAGATTTGAAGAAAATCTCTCTCTCGCACCTGGGACTTCGAACCTCCGACTTTCGGGCGCAATGACACATTCCCTTTTGTAACCTCATTTTTATGTGTAACTTCAACCATACAAGTTAACCAACATTATTTGTGCTACAACAAAAATAAACATACATTTCATCTCTAATTTCTGCTGTTGACATCATTATTATGTTACTCGTGTCCCAATAACATTTAATTTACCATGCTGATTATTTGGCGACCGGCTCTCGGTCAGTTCACTCACGAGTAAGTTTGTTAACCTTATTATATCTGTATCGAATTTAATTAGTGGTTGGCCTGCAGTGGCGTTTACCAAAGTAAATAACCCTGTGACCAATTCCCTAAATATATATATATATATAATATATTAAAGTGTTAAACAATATTCAATGATTATGTCAAATAATGAGTTTTACAGTAGATTGGAAGCACTCTACGAAAAAAATTATTTTCCTCAGTTATTAATATTAAAATATAAATATAAATATTAATAAAATAGATGTTCTTTTTATCAATTACATTTTATTATACTCTGTACAATGGAGACCCTGTTGATTATTCATAACTATGAGACCCTAATTAACAAAAAAGTGAATTATTCTCTAGTTGCCTCCATAAAGCTACGTCCACATTTTTAGCCTCCCATAAAACGAGAAAAAAAGAGACAATAATACCAAACCATTAATAACTTGGTTACCAGGAATATATAATCAACAGTGAAAAACATTAATGGCCTTTAATATTGCTTTATATTATAGCTATCTAAAGAAGAAATAACGCTCGAATGAATGACACTTGTTCAATAACATGCCAGAACATTGATACACATAACATTATTTTATTAACTTTGATCAATACCATCATTTCTTTATTTCTTTATTTCTCTATCTATCTTCCTATCTATGCTTATAATTTAGTCTAATACCCAATCCTTACATATTTACGGAACTTATCTATAACTGTGAATTTTTAATGCATTTTTGATCTCTTTTAAATTTTAGTTTAATACCCAATCCATACATATTTACGGAACTTATCTATAACTGTGAATGTTTAATGAGTTTTTGATCTCTTATTTATAGTATAATATAATATAGTATATGTATATATTTTTTAAATATATTTACTGCACTTTAAAATCTAAAAATTGAAACAGATTCAAACTTATATATAAATGTGAATTTTTGCTGCGCTTTTGATCTCTTATTTATAATATGTATTATAATATGTATGTAGTTATATATTATATTTTATTATATTTTATATATTTTTAAATATTTTTAAATATACCTACCACATTTCTATATATATGATTCAAATATAGAGAAAATATCCAAACTAAAAATTATTATAGACATTACTTTGAACTCTGAATTATCCATGCACTCATTATTGTTTCTCTTATATATATATATGTATTTAAATGTAACACGTTGAACTCTACTTTATAAAATTATAACTGTTATCATTTACATAAAGTATACTACACCACTAATACCTAATATATATCTATATATATACCTCCCTATATCTTCCTATACGCAATTTTTACTTAACTTCTAAATTTCTTGATTACGTACACTCTGAACTAAAAATAATTAATGCATTTACACCCCGTTATATATAGGTGTATATTTTGCCGTAACATGCCTCAATTTATTTTTATTTTCGTTATCATTTACCTAAAATATACTGGATCAATAATATATATCTATATACATAATCGTTATTTAAATATTTCTAACAATAAATACTTCAGAAGCTTTACATACCTAATATGTTGATATCTTGGTTAAAGAATAATTAATGCATTTACATCCAGTTATACATAGGTGTACATTTAACCTTAACATACCTCAATCTATTATCTTATTTTATTTTTATCTTCGTCGTTATTATTTACCTAAAATATACTGGCTCATTAATATATACCTATATACATAATCGTTATTTAAATATTTATAACAATAAGTACTTCAAAAGCTTTACATACCTAATATGTTGGTATCTTTGTTAAAGTTTAAATTTAGGTAATTAATCAACAGTATAATATTTAATTCTTTATGTGCCAGCTAAATGCTTTAAATGTTACCCTCGTAAAATTCTGAACCTTAGAAATGATAACACACTTATCGAATTTATAAAACTAATATATAAATAACCAGCAAATAATCCTGAAATCTGGAGTCTTCACCCTAATATTATAAATTAAATATTTTCAAATTTAACCGTTTAACTTTCAGAAAAAATCTCCTTCTGCATATATCACCCCCCCCCCCTTTATCTTTCCCTCTTTATAAATCCTTTTCCAGTGGCTATCACTGGCTGTTATGATTCATGAGATGTTTTCCTAGATATATCGTAGTATCATACATTTTAAAATCTCTAGAACAGTTACAGTAAGCAACGTTGTTCTTACTCACACATTCTCTAATGAATTTATTACGTTTTCGCATTTTCTCATAATTAGAGTATATATGTTAAATTTTCTCTTAGGTTAATCACTACCTTGACTAAATCTTAACCATTTAACATGTCAGGGTATGTCATGTATCATTATATTTTGTCTGATGAGGACGTACTGTTGTACATCCGAAATATGTATAATAAAATGTAATTTATCAAAAGAACATCTATTTTATTAATATTTATATATATATATATATATATATATATATATATATATATATATATATTTATATTGAACCTTGTTTAACTTTTAAATATAAATATATATATATATATGTATAGTGAAATAAGATAACAAGGACGATTGGTTACTCCTTCATTACGTTTATTGGTTGGTGACGCGCGTTTTGCCACTGATCAGCTCAAGGTTCGATCTGTATCGATCTGACCCGACTCTGTAATTCGCGGCTCGTCAGACCCCTTGTAATGCTAATGCAAAAATGAATATACATGCCTTGAGCTGGTCAGTGACGAAACGCGCGTCACCAATAAACATAATGAAGGAGTAACCAATCGTCCTTGTTATCTTATTTCACTATAATACACTCTGTCTAGCTCTACATCTCGACACTGAAGTGAACCTAAACATCGAGTGCTCACCCGGGTGAACCTACAGTAACTCCAAGTTACACTCCCTGGATATATATATATATATATATATATATATATATATATATATATATATATATATATATATAAAAAAATAAAAGATTAAAGTTTGAGCAAAGAATCGCTGCTTTCACCCTTAACGGGATCTTCTGAAACTAAAAGAATCAATCTGTGAACGCAGAAGTAAATATTTCGAAAAACGTTGGATTTTAGTCTTCAAATTTATTATTATTACTATATATATATATATATATATATATATATATATATATATATATATATATATATATATATATATATATTAGAAAGAGTTGGGGTGCGACGGTTGAGTTCGCCCTTGCCGTTTCACCAGATGGAACTAGCTGTTTAAACAGAAGAGCTCAGCCGTCGGGCACCGACTCTTTCTTATATAGCCACACTCTACTATCCCAATTCCCAAGTGTCGCGTACTCTGTTGAATAATGATCTAACTAGTTTAAAGCTGGTTTAATCCTGATAAATATATATATATATATATATGGAAAGTTATATTTAAATTGTTGGGTTAACAACGAGTAAATATTTATAACTGATATAAAAGCACTCAACAAGTATTTGGAGTATATTTATGATATTAAATATGGTTTTATAAATATAGTTTCCATTTATTTAATATCATATATATATATATATATATATATATATATGAATATAGACATAGAATATTCGAAAATATTCTGTATGTTTATAATAAACATTTTGAAGACCTAATCGCTATAGAATAGAATACGTCACGTATTACAATTAGATTCTCGATAAAAGCAAGGGAAGTAATCTACGCGTTTCATTCTTTTTAGAAATCATCAGGACTACATATCCAGTGCTTTTATCGAGAATGACACAGCTAGAGACTTATAGAATACTTAGCTGTGTACAGGAACTGGTTTGAAAGAGCGGTTGCCGGTCCGGCAGAAATTAGAAATTGGAATAAATGCTCTGAAATAGCGATATATATGTGAATATATATGATTTCTAAAAAGAATGAAACGCGTAGATTACTTCCCTTGCTTTTATCGAGAATCTAATTGTAATACGTGACGTATTCTATTCTATAGCGATTAGGTCTTCAAAATGTTTATTATAAACATACAGAATATTTTCGAATATTCTATGTCTATATTCACATATATATCGCTATTTCAGAGCATTTATTCCAATTTCTAATTTCTGCCGGACCGGCAACCGCTCTTTCAAACCAGTTCCTGTACACAGCTAAGTATTCTATAAGTCTCTAGCTGTGTCATTCTCGATAAAAGCACTGGATATGTAGTCCTGATGATTTCTAAAAAGAATGAAACGCGTAGATTACTTCCCTTGCTTTTATCGAGAATCTAATTGTAATACGTGACGTATTCTATTCTATAGCGATTAGGTCTTCAAAATGTTTATTATAAACATACAGAATATTTTCGAATATTCTATGTCTATATTCACATATATATCGCTATTTCAGAGCATTTATTCCAATTTCTAATTTCTGCCGGACCGGCAACCGCTCTTTCAAACCAGTTCCTGTACACAGCTAAGTATTCTATAAGTCTCTAGCTGTGTCATTCTCGATAAAAGCACTGGATATGTAGTCCTGATGATTTCTAAAAAGAATGAAACGCGTAGATTACTTCCCTTGCTTTTATCGAGAATCTAATTGTAATACGTGACGTATTCTATTCTATAGCGATTAGGTCTTCAAAATGTTTATTATAAACATACAGAATATTTTCGAATATTCTATGTCTATATTCACATATATATCGCTATTTCAGAGCATTTATTCCAATTTCTAATTTCTGCCGGACCGGCAACCGCTCTTTCAAACCAGTTCCTGTACACAGCTAAGTATTCTATAAGTCTCTAGCTGTGTCATTCTCGATAAAAGCACTGGATATGTAGTCCTGATGATTTCTAAAAAGAATGAAACGCGTAGATTACTTCCCTTGCTTTTATCGAGAATCTAATTGTAATACGTGACGTATTCTATTCTATAGCGATTAGGTCTTCAAAATGTTTATTATAAACATACAGAATATTTTCGAATATTCTATGTCTATATTCACATATATATCGCTATTTCAGAGCATTTATTCCAATTTATATATATATATATATATATAGTAGATTGGTGACTGGGTAGAGAATTTCTTATAAAAGTGAAGACTACGTTTTGATCACGAATTATTTTGGACTCACACCGATCCAATTTGATTTCTTGCTAGAATCTAATATGTGATACGTAATTTCTCGTAGATGTCATCATCATTCATCATCATCATCAGCAGCAGCAGCACCAGTAACAATAACAACAACAATAGCAGCAGCAGTAGCAGCACCAGCATTATATGAAATCTTCTGTTAAACCTGGACTGACATACAAAGCAAACATTCGAACATTGCGTTATATATTATATATATCCACACACACACACACTCACACACACACACACACACACACACACACACACACACACACACACACACACACACACACACATGTAAATATACATACAAATGGATAAATAGAAAGATATATATATATATATATATATATGTATATATATATATATATATATATATATGTAAAAGGTAACAGAAATGACAACACAATCGGTACAGTATATGGAAGGGATATATTAGGTTAACGCTTGATATAGCAGGAAGGGGGTCTAGCATCATCATCATCATCATCATCATTTTACGTCCGCTTTTCCCTGCTTGCAAAGGTGGGACGGGTCCTATTCAGCACAGCATCTCTCCACTTGTCACGGGCCTTCGTCATCTCCTCCGTGAGCTTCAGCGATATATATATATATATATATAGATAGATAGATAGATAGATTGACAGACAAATATTGTTTCTACTTTTGGCACAAGGCCAGCAAATACCCAGTGCATTACTGGTACTTTATTTTATCGACCCAGTAAGGATGAAAGGCAAAGTTAACCTCGGCGGGATTTGAACTCAGAATGGCAAGGGCCGTAACTCTATGCGTCAAAGCATGGCGTCCGACCCTCTACCGATACTGCCAATTCACCGCCCCCTATTGAGGGACAAATATATTGATAAATAGTTAGTTAGATAGATAGATAGATACAAACACACACACACACATATATAGAGAGAGAGGCAGATATATATATATATATATATATAAAATAAAATAAATAAGTCAAATGTGTTTAAAATTTGGCTTCGTTTATTACTGCTATATATATTTCGGTGACAGCCATCTTTGGCTGTGACCTCTTCAGGCAGTCCGAATTAGCGTGTTAGAGACGAGTACACAGTTCCTCAGTGAAATAACAACCCACACTGATTCGGACTGCCTGAAGAGGTCACAGCCAAAGATGGCTGTCACCGAAATATATATGGCCGTAATAAACGAAGCCAAATTTTAAACATTTGACTTATTTATTTTATTTTATTTTACATTACTCCGGAGTAACCAAACCAACCTGCGCACTTCGTTGAGTGCTCCAATCTGCATACTGAGGTGTTGGTATACAACCAACATATACTCAATATATATATATATATATATATATATATATATATATATATATAAATGTAAGCTATCGCCGTATTTTGACTAAAGAAATTAAAGAAATTATTTAGCCTGATAGTGGGGTTAAGAACCCTCGGAGAAATGGAAAAAGATGAGTATTGACGTACATGTACGTCAATACTCATCTGTTTCCATTTCTCCGAGGGTTCTTAACCCCACTATCAGGCTAAATAATTTCTTTAATTTCTTTAGTCAAAATACGGCGATAGCTTACATTTCTAATAATTTCAAACCAATTCGCTGTTTCGAAAATATTCCTACTTGATATATATATATACCTCAAAAACATACTTACATATATATATATGTATATATACAAATTTTAGTAC
>OZ024741.1:404677288-404742288 GCA_964016885.1 Eledone cirrhosa | reverse complement strand
CCTTGAGCAAGACACTTTATTTCACGTTGCTCCAGTTTACTCAGCTGTAGAAATGAGATGATAGGACTGGGGACCCTATCATTAAATTACCCAAGACACCTCCAACGAGAGATACTTTGGAGGAGAGTCAGCTAAACCTGCATAGGTGTGAGCTGTCTCTCTCTCACACACACACACACACACACACACACACACACACACACACACAAATATAGTAAAGGAAAAAATATATGATATTTATTTATACATAGTATATATTATATTATATATAAATTAACGATTTTATTTATTATTTACAATTTGTGTGTAGGCAGTTTTCTCTGGAAATAGGGTTGGGGGTGCTGTCAGTATTACATGGCCGTGAGAGGGGGTCGTGGCCCCAACTGTGCTTGATATCATTTAAATACGGTGTTGCTGCTACTTCTGTTGTCTCTGTTGTCGCTAATAATGGTTTCTGATTTAGGCACAAGGCCAACAAATTTAGTAAATATGAAAAGCAAAGCTAACCTCGGCAGGATTTGAAATCAGAAGGTAAATGGCCATAACTCTCTATCACGAAGCAGGGTATCCGACGCTCTACCGACACTGCCAATCTGCTTGACCTAGGAATTGTTGCAGATGTATCAGTGTCAATGTATGTCTGTGTTTGATTAGTGTCGATATCTCGAGTCCTGTGGAGTGGCTGTTGGCAGCGGATAGATCTCCAGGCTAGCGGAGAAGCAAAAGAACATACCTTACAAGAAGCAAAAGAACATACATTCCAATCAGGGTAGGTATTTCCAGGTGGTAATACATTGCCGCACTAATATGGCCGTTCGCTATTTCTGCCGGCATTTTAAGAACAACATTCTATCAGCTCATTTTTGAGTGAGACTCATCATCTTGTTCACAAAGTCTGTCCAGATTTTATCCCCCTGGAAATCAGGGCCACACCAAAATACCAACCACCTTAACTCAATCCGTGTTCCAACAACAGGAGCTGCCCTCCTATTGCTTCTCCAGGTTGGGCGATGAAACACTTTGACATTTTGAGCTTAATACATGCTTTCGTCACCGATCCTCGAACAGAACTCTTCTAACCACCATAATTTCTGATGTGACTGATTCTATGGCGGTGAGCTAGGCTACTTATCCAGACATGGATCTTCTCTGCTCCGGCTAGAGAAAGATACAACACAATGCCACTAAACTCCAGCGAGATTACTTTACAGATTTCAGTCATTGTTGAATTTAAGAACCGGTTAGTAGGATTATCGACTGAATTTTGTATATAATCTTTAAATATTATGCGAAGTCTGTCGAATTCTAGGCTTTCAAACAGTTATTTATACCTACATCTGTTGCTAAAGATTTAGCTTCTGGGTATATTGAAGAGAAAGTACTGCGATGTTTTCTACTTTTTATGTATATTATACTTTAAGAGAAGGGTTTGTTGTGTGTTTGTGTGGTTTTCTGTTTTAGCCGACAGTCTATTGGAGTCTATAAATATATTTAGGTTTTGCTTCAGACGAATCTGTAGGAAATCTCCTTCAAAGGATTTAAAGGATATGAAAACTTGTGGAGTATAGATTATGTTTCTGTGTGTTAATGTCTTCTGTATGTATATGTCCCTGTATGTATATGTCCTCTGGGTGTATATGTATCTGGGTGTATATGTCTCTATGTATATGTATCTGGGTGTATATGTCTTTCCATGATTATGTCCCTGTGTTTATGTCTCTCTCTATATATATCTATATCTATGTATATATATATCTATATATCTCTCTCTATATATGTCTCTCTATGTGTATGTCTCTCTCTATATACCTCTCTCTATGTATATGTTTCTCTCTATGTATAACTCTCTCTATGTATACCTCTCTCTATGTATATGTCTCTCTCTATGTATAACTCTCTCTATGTATACCTCTCTCTATGTATATGTCTCTCTATGTATACCTCTCTCTATGTATATGTCTCTCTATGTATACCTCTCTCTATATACCTCTCTCTATGTATACCTCTCTCTATGTATACCTCTCTCTATGCATACCTCTCTCTATGTATATGTCTCTCTATGTATGTCTCTCTATGTGTATGTTTCTCTCTATATATATATCTATGTATATGTCTCTCTCTCTATATATATATCTATATATCTCTATATATATCTCTCTATATATATGTCTTTCTATGTATATGTCTCTATGTCTATGTCTCTCTATATATATGTCTCTATGTATATGTCTCTCTATTTATATATCTCTATGTATATGTCTATATATATATATCTATGTATATGTCTATATATGTATATGTCTCTCTATGTATGTGTCTCTGTGTGTATAATTGTATAGTTCTCACTGCCTATATTTGTGTGTTGTCTTCTCTCTGTGTGTTTACTTTTTATATTTATACGATTACCTAATTGTAAATACACTTATATATGTAAATGAATGTAAGTAACGTTTCTGTGTGTACCTATATATGTATTTATATACGCAAACATTTATATATACATTCCTGCATGCGTATGTTTATCATGTGAGCGTGTTTGTGACCATCCCTCGCAGTTGTGTTTTTTCTATAGTGCATACCTTAGTGAATAAACCTGTATATATTACAAGAGACGTAAATAATCGATGTTCTATCTGGAAGGAAATATTTAAACTCGTTTTATATTAGAAACCCCGAGATATCTGTAGGACGCATAATATGCAGTTATAGTACTACATGTATTGACTAATGTATGTGAGAGTCAGGTTTCAATACATGCTTCTATATATGTTTATACACAAGCATACAAACGCGCACACTCAAAGTCTCACAAACATCTCTGCTGGTTTATAGAAGCCTGAACATCTATAGCTAATGTTTGTATAAATGTGTTAATATACAGACAAACAAAGTATTTGATATGTATATGAATGTATAAACGTTAATAAAACATTCATATGGAAACGTCTGTTTCTCCAAAAAATATCAATAGATTAAAACGAGGAAGGATGCCAATCTATTTGCTTACTTAGTGGGACGGACCTCGCCAAATCGGAACGGAAGGTACAACGTCAAATAAATTGATTTGAACAATGACATAACGCATCGTCCCGTTCGGGTATCGAACTCACAACCTCAAGTTTGCGAATACAATTCTCTAACCACTAAACCACATGCCTTAACAGATCAAAGAAGCCGAATACAATGAATAATTGGTAAATTCGTCAGAAATAAATAAAGTAAGAATAAAAAACTAGAAACCAAAGAAAACGTGATGTCAGTGTGTAATAGCACAAGCGAACTTCGTGCTGTCGTGTGGCATTCGAAAGCAGACAATAATGGCGACCAAAATGACATAACGTGAAACCATTTAAAGTTATTGTTAGCTAAAAGCATGTAAGAAAATGAAAGGAAGACAAGAAATAATTATTCTATGAAATATTGACAGAAATAAAGGAAGAACTCGAGATGACAGCACAGTCACACAGTCTCTAAACAAATCAAATAATAAAACAAACAAACATTATATATATGCGTGTATATATATATATATATATATATATATATATATATACTGGTATTAGTATTGGTGCTCTGAAATAGCAGTGTATACATGAATGTATGTATAGTATATTTGGCAATATAGTGTATGTTTAATTAATATATACTATACCTACATTCACGTAAACATCGCTATTTCAAAGCACCAATACTAATACCTAATTTTTGCTGGGCCGGCAATCTCTCTGTATAATCTGCTCCTGATTATTACTGGAATTCTGTAAGAATACAGCCTCTAGAATTCTCGACAAAGGCAACTGAGTGTGTGGTTTTGATAAACACTCGGCCGCTCTCTGTTGTTTTTGCTGAGAATAAGTAAATGTCATAGTCACTACTTTAAAACTCATAGCGTATGGTCTTCTAAATGTTTTTAATTAAACATACAATATATTGCCAAATATACTATACATACATTCATATATATATATATATATATATATATATATATATATATATATATATATATATATATATATATATATATATATATATATTGAGTAACCCCTCACCGTACGTCAACTCTATCCAGCGTAGTAATTAACCATTACTACATCTAGGATAATCCTAAACCTAATATACATATATATATATATATAAAGAATTAATATATCTACCGACATATGTATACAGATGCATACCTATTATGCTAGCAAATATATATGTTTTGTCTTAGTAACTTTGTGGTTCTATGCAGGGGGATGCAGAACAATTATATGAAAGACGTAAATAAGAAAGTTATGAAAATTGACTTACTTACTAAAATTTCACTCCAACTAATTAGTTTCTGTAAGGGGATAAATATAGTTACGTAATAATTTTACGTAATAATTTTAGTAAGTAAGTCAATTTTCATAACTTTCTTATTTACGTCTTTCATATATATATATATATATATTCATATACATGGGTGTGTATGAGGCATGTGATTTTGTATGTCTAGCGATATACGGTATGTTTATGAATAAATATTTTGAAATCCTTCCAAGCAGGATAAGATGCAATGGCTTGATAACGACCAGCGTTAGAAACTTTGACGTCATTGTCGTCAGTTATCCACCTCTGCCGTCGGTGTCCTGAACCTATACCTATATATATATATATATATATATATATATATATATATATACATATATATATATATATATATATATATATATATATATATATATATATATTAGGTATAGGATTATCCAAGATGTAGTAATGGTTAATTACTACACTGCATATGGTTGACGTACGGTAAGAGGTTACTCTACGAGTTAAGGAAGAATTGTTGAAGAAACTTAGTTCCTGATACTTCAGTATTCTGGAGTGTATATAAAGAATGAATAATAATGATGTCTACCTGTATATAAAGAATGAATAATTATGATGTCTACCTGTTATTATTCATTCTTTATATATATATATATATATATATATATGTGTGTGTGTGTGTGTGTGTATAATCTATTCTTTATCATTAACACTAATATGAACAATTATAAACATATATAATTATTTAAATTTTTTATTTAGCAGAAATTGTTTTCAGAGGAGGGCCTCAAATATATAACTTGGGGCCTCAGCAGGTGAAAGTCCTGCTCTGGCTGAAACAAACATATCACACTGTCTACGTAAGAGTACATAACTAAATACACAAGATATTCTGACAGTCATTCCACAGACACGTGGATACAGGAATAAATGTTTGTGAAAAAAAGAATCATCGATTGAAGAAAAAATATATATGCCTTATTTATGACATTAACATTATTTACAGGACAATTGCTTCATTTTATTTTGTCTGATTGTTTTGTTATTTTCAAACTTCAAACTAACGAGGGACTTTATCTCCTTTCTTTCTTAACAAATGAATAAAAACGAAAAAGAAATAGAAAACAAAGAAGAAATAGAAGAACGAGGAAGTGAATGATAGAAAGGATAAAAAGAAAAGAATATCATTTTCTTTAACGAATATATTTAACTTGTTGAAAGCCCAAAAGACAGTTAATTATTCATAAAATATTTAAGTTTTCTGCCAAATAGATTTTTTTTATCAGAAATGTTAATGTGTGTGTAAGTATCTGTTCTGTGTGTGTATGTGTGAGTGAGAGAGATAGAGTGAGAGAGAATGAGTGAGAGAGAGATAGAGAGATAGAGTGAGAGAGAAAGAGAGAGTGAGATAGAGTGTGTAAGACGGAGAAAGAAATAGAGAGAGAGAGGGGGGGAATAAGTAAGGGAGATGAAAAGAGAAACCGAGTATCAGTGAGAGATTGAGAGAAAATGAGAGAGAGAGAAAGAGTGAGATAGATAAATAGATATATATATAGAGAGAGAGTAGGAGAGAGAGAGGGGGAGGAGATAGAGAGTAGGAGAGAGAGAGGGGGAGGGGAGAGAGAGAGTGGAAGAGAGGGTGTGTGTAAGGGGCATGAAGAAGAATTTTAAACTAAAATGAAACCCGATTCCACGAAGACTATTTTGGTACTGATTAACATATCGTTTGGAAAAAAATATATTTGGCTTCTATTTCTAACAGGTTGAGTGACCACGTAGAGGCCTTCTCAATATCTCGTATGTATGGATGCTTTAGTAGCGGAAGTAGTTCAGGACTGAAAAGCCATTTGAGATCTCATGGCACGAAGCAAAAGACGTAAAATGCAAGAACTCAAGCTTTGTATGGAACAGACGACCTTCATTCATTCATTCATCGATCGACTTTCATCAAATCGAACCGAGGAAACAATGTTTCCGTTGGTCATTCCAATTGCTAATACTATCTATTGGTCGCAACTCCAGGTAGAAGGAGCAACGTGAAATAAAGTGTCTTGCTCAAGGACATAACGCATCGCCTGGTCCAGGAATCCAACTCACAACCTCAAGA
This sequence comes from Eledone cirrhosa, assembly GCA_964016885.1. Taxonomy (NCBI): domain Eukaryota; kingdom Metazoa; phylum Mollusca; class Cephalopoda; order Octopoda; family Eledonidae; genus Eledone; species Eledone cirrhosa. Next base: position 404,735,885 of record OZ024741.1, on the reverse strand, counting down.
TTGCGAATCCAATTCTCTAACCACTCAGCCACACGGCTTCATATATATATTTATTATTGAGAAAAAGTGGAAGAGGTAAAGAAGGGCAGATCTGGCTGTATAGGAAAGTAGAAGAAAGGACTATAAATGCCACAAATGAAAGGAAAAGGAGGGGAAAAACAAGAAATCTAGGGCTACAAAAGAAAGTGGGATCACCTGAAACTTTTAGATGACTCCGCTTAGGGTGAAAGCAGAAATTGTTTGCTTAACCTTTTAATCTGTATTAATAATAAATATTTACTCCATGGGTTTATGTATATTTATATGTATATATATATATGTATATATAACCGTTATCTTATATATATGTATATATATATATATAAGTATGTACACATACATACATATATGTATACAGACGTACAGTAGTATGTATATAAATATACATACATGCACACATATATATATGTACCTATGGATTCACCGAACATTTATTATAATGCTCGGTGTGTTTGTAAACAAACATCCCGTATTAAGCCGTAGTGTCTAGCAACCGTCGTTGCTCGTTTGTTCAACACTGACAAAGGAACGCTGTACTAGTTTCAAGCTTATTAGCTATCGTCAGCAACGTATACCTTCCTGCCAGATTGTTGAACGTATATACTTACCTTATGCATATTAACGGCCGAGTAGCCCAATTTGCATATCGAGTGGGTTAATCGGCCGGGTGCACCGAAAACGATAAACGGAAAAAATGAAACGAAATTTCATTTCTCACTCTTAGTACGGCTGTTACTTAAGTATAAGTATGTACACGTACATACATATATGTATACAGACGTACAGTAGTATGTATATATATATATATATATACATACATGCACACATATATATATATGTATGTATGGATTCACCGAACATTTATTATAATGCTCGGTGTGTTTGTAAACAAACATCCCGTATTAAGCCGTAGTGTCTAGCAACCATCGTTGCTGGTTTATTCAACACTGACAAAGGAGCGCTGTACTAGTTTCAAGCCTATTAACTATCGTCAGCAACGTATACCTTTCATTTCCCACTCCTAGTACGGCTGTTACTTAAATATAAGTATGTACACGTACATACATATATGTATACAGACGTACATGAAATTTCGTTTCATTTTTTCCGTTTATCGTTTTCGGTGCACCCGGCCGATTAACCCACTCGATATGCAAATTGGGCTACTCAGCCGTTAATATGCATAAGGTAAGTATATACGTTCAACAATCTAGCAGGAAAGTATACGTTGCTGACGATAGCTAATAAGCTTGAAACTAGTACAGCGTTCCTTTGTCAGTGTTGAAGAAATGAGCAACGATGGTTGCTAGACACTACGGCTTAATACGGGATGTTTGTTTACAAACACACCGAGCATTATAATAAATGTTCGGTGCATCCATACGTACATATATATATATATATGTGTGCATGTATGCATATATACATACTATTGTACGTCTGTATACATATATGTATGTACGTGTACATACTTATATTTAAGTAACAGCCGTACTAAGAGAGGGAAATGAAATTTCGTTTCATTTTTTCCGTTTATCATTTTCGGTGCACCCGGCCGATTAACCCACTCGATATGCAAATTGGGCTACTCAGCCGTTAATATGCATAAGGTAAGTATATACGTTCAACAATCTGGCAGGAAGGTATACGTTGTTGACGATAGCTAATAAGCTTGAAACTAGTACAGCGTTCCTTTGTCAGTGTTGAACAAACGAGCAACGATGGTTGCTAGACACTACGACTTAATACGGGATGTTTGTTTGCAAACACACCGAGCATTATAATAAATGTTCGGTGAATCCATACGTACATATATATATGTGTGCATGTATGTATATATATATATATACATACTACTGTACGTCTGTATACATATATGTATGTACGTGTACATACTTATATTTAAGTAACAGCCGTACTAAGAATGGGAAATGAAATTTCGTTTCATTTTTTCCGTTTATGTATATATATATATGTATATATAACCCTTATCTTATATATATGTATATATATATGTATATATAACCCTTATCATATATATATATATATATGTATATATAAAACCCTTATCTTATATATATGTATATATATATGTATACATAACCCTTATCCTTATATATATGTATATATATAAAATCAGGGTCAAGCAAATAGAGAAAAAGTTTTGAAATAAATTTCTAAAAATGTTACTGTACTTACTAAATGTGCCTTTACCGCGGTTTCTGATCCCAAAATAAACAGATAATCCAAGCGGATTTTCATTGAGAAAGAGATCGTCGTCAGAAGGCTTTTCTCACTCGGAGAATATAACATTTTCGAGTTCTAATCACAAACTGGCGCCACACACAATTGTTCCCGAATGAGAGTAAATGAGAGATGAAACAATTCTGCCTGGTACCGTGTGCAAAAGCAAAAGCTAGGTGGACAGGTCAATGTACTGCTACTAAAAATAGCAGCCGTTCAAATGACCAAAGATTTCTTAACCTTTATCATATATATATAACCCTTATCAGGTCCTCTTTGGAATTTGGTCGTGGTATTTATTATTCCTACACTCACGCACACTCTCTCTCTTACACACACATACTCATACACAGATGCACACACTCACACACACACACACACACACACACACATATATATATATAATAATAATACAAGGACGATTTGTTATACCGTCATTACGTTTATTGATTGGTGACGCGTGTTTCGCTATTGATCAGCTCAAGGTTCGATCTGAATCGATCTGGCCCGATATATGTAGATATATGGATTATTAGATATATATATCAATCAAGATTTTACCATTATTCGGCACAGTATTGGATACTTGGGATTCATATCTAATAGTGTGGTGCAGCACACAAATGCAATGAAATCTAGAGGCCTAGATACATCATCTCTCCTTTCCCTTCATCTCCTTCCTCCTCTTCATCTTATCCCCCCTTCATCTCCCCCTTCATCTCCTTCCTCCTCTTCATCTTATCCCCCCCCTTCATCTCCCCCTTCATCTCCTTCCTCCTCTTCATCTCATACCCCCCTTCCTTTCCCCTCTGCTCCCTCTTTCGGCCACTTTAGCCCACTTTTTTCTTCTTAACCACTCTTTGCCCCTCCACATGTCTACTTACTAAACGTTCCTAAGTTTTGTCCCATTCCTCTCTCTCTCACCGGACCCCTCTATTCCCCACTTCACTATTTTGCCTTAGTTTGATCCTAATTTGGCCTCCTTGCCCACTCTTGCCCCATTTATCCAGAAAGGCCGAGTGGATATTGTGCTGACCCAGACACTAGTTCAATATATTGTAGTTCAATTTCTTTTCACGCATTTTTTGTTGTGTATTTAACCAGTAGACGTCATTCTAAGTGTTTTCAATCACCTATATATCAGTAATGGGTTCTGGCTTACTGATATGTTAATATAGAATATCATTTATTCTAAAAATGTTATTGAGAATAGATTTATCCACTTAACGTAGAGCTTTGGAGACATTTCCAATAGCTGTTAGAATAGAACAGAGACAATGAACAGTAAAAAAAAACCGACCAGCTCCAATATAAAACCAGCTACGAAAGAGCAAACAAGCAAAATGGACGAAATAAAAGAAAGAGTAGAGAGAAAGTGACTCTCATATACTGCGGTTGTTTAGACCTCATTGCAATCCCAGACACGCCAATCATGGTCTTTAGTAACGAGGAAAAAAAAACAGGGTATACAAAAAAACAAAACAAAAAAAAACAACCATAAAAACACAACAAAAAATGAGAAAAAGTATTGATTGAGAGAAGGATTTAATTTTCAGCTAAATTTGTAATGAAGCCAGAACAAATATTGATTTTTGTATGGCTAGTATGTTAAAGTTTTCTTTTGTTTCATCTCCGGTTACTTGGCTCAAGTTCATATTGCTTTATGAGAGATATGCATTGAAAACGATTGGCTTTATTGCGATAACCATACACAAGCCGAATGGGTTTTAATTTCATTGTATTGGACACATAAATGTCGACAACTTGTAATGTGGCAGTGTATTGCTGTAATAAATGTGTTAGCGTCAGACACGAGAAGAAAAAGTTTTCAATGAAGTGACTTTTGGTTGTTGTGAACATTTTTATTATGTCCCAGGTCATCAATGAATACACAGACAATCGATCTAAAGCTTTCAAGCCCCTATCATACCATCCTATATTCAAATTGCCCATAGCAGTGGAGAGTTCTGGTGTACTTGGCCCTAGGACCACTTCCCTATACACTACCATCAGTACCCTGTAGCAGTGGAGACTTCTAGTGTCCTTGGCCCTAGGACCACCTCCCTACACACCACCATCAGTACCCTGTAACAGTGAAGACTTCTGGTGTCCTTGGCTCTAGAACCACCTCCCTACACACCACCATCAGTACCCTGTAACAGTGAAGACTTCTGGTGTCCTTAGCTCTAGAACCACCTCCCTACACACCACCATCAGCACCTCGTAGCAGTGGAGACTTCTGGTGTCCTTAGCCCTAGGACCACCTCCCTGCACACCACCATCGGCACCTCGTAGCAGTGGAGACCTCTGGTGTCCTTGGCTCTAGGACCACCTCCCTACACACCACCATCGGCACCTCGTAGCAGTGGAGACCTCTGGTGTCCTTGGCCCTAGGACCACCTCCCTACACACCACCATCGGCACCTCGTAGCAGTGGAGACCTCTGGTGTCCTTGGCCCTAGGACCACCTCCCTGCACACCACCATCGGCACCTCGTAGCAGTGGAGACCTCTGGTGTCCTTGGCCCTAGAACCACCTCCATACACACCACCATCGGCACCTCGTAGCAGTGGAGACCTCTGGTGTCCTTGGCCCTAGGACCACCTCCCTACACTCCACCATCGGCACCTCGTAGCAGTGGAGACCTCTGGTGTCCTTGGCCCTAGGACCACCTCCCTACACACCACCATCGGCACCTCGTAGCAGTGGAGACCTCTGGTGTCCTTGGCCCTAGGACCACCTCCCTACACTCCACCATCGGCACCTCGTAGCAGTGGAGACCTCTGGTGTCCTTGGCCCTAGGACCACCTCCCTACACACCACCATCGGCACCTCGTAGCAGTGGAGACTTCTGGTGTCCTTGGACACTAGGACCACCTCCCTACACTCCACCATCGGTACCACGTAGCAGTGGAGACTTCTGGTGTCCTTGGCCCTAGGACCACCTCCCTACACATACACACCACCATCAGTACCCTGTAGCAGTGGAGACTTCTGGTGTCCTTTGACCTAGGACCACCTCCCTACACACCACCATCAGCACCTCGTAGCAGTGGAGACTTCTGGTGTCTTTGGCCCTAGGACCATCACTCAACTCCCAACCATCGACACGGAGCTGGCTACCCGCAGGTGTGTGCATCGCGAGATGGAATGGCTGCTCTTCCCACAAGACTTCCTCACCATCCTCCTGGGAAACACCTTCTCTATTCTGTCCACAGGAGTTGCGGGGTGACCAATGTATGGACCCCCATTTGCTTATAATAGTGAGAGATGGGGAGAGCGGGAGAGACGGAGGCAGTGACTATACCAGCATTGCTGAAGTATTTTGTAGAGTTAAAGGTAAAGTGATTTCGTTAAATACCTTATTCAACTGACAATGTATATATATATATATATATTTATACACGCACACACACACACACACGCACACACACATAGACTAAGGTTAGCTGGACATGCTCACCTACATCCAAAGTTGACACTGCACTCAGTGCTCCTGTGGGAGCCCCTGCATGGACACACTGGAAGAGGAAGGCCGAGGTTAACATATATTGATGCCCTAAGGACAGGCACTGGTCTCATGGCAGCGATAATGAGGGACAGAGACCGCTGGAAAGAACTCGTCCATGGATCTCGAGAATTTTACCCACCCTAGATATATATATATATATATATATACTTATATACACAGTTTGACTACATCATATATAATATTAAAGCCTACTGCTAAAGAACCCCTAACTGATCTTGTTTCTGAAGAGGTTGAAGTCAAATCTCAAACCATGGCGACACTAAGGAATTAACAATGGCTTGTATACATGAGTATATTATACAACGTGTCCTAGATTTTATTTTAAAGACATTAGAGATTGATCTGTATTGGCATACGTCGACTGAATAAAGTTCACAGAATGTAATTAGTATGATGTGGGATTAAAAGTAGTGTGGTTGTTGTAAGAGGGTGCTTTACCGGAGAATGACAGGTAGCAATCTGTGACAGACACTGGTGTAGAGTGATATACTGGCAGAAGGGGAGAAGAAGTAGAGGAAGAAGAAAAAAAGAAGAAGAAGAAAGAAGAAGAAAAAGAAGAAAAGGAGAAGAAGAAAAAGAAAAAGAAAATGAAAAAGAAAAAGAAAAAGAAAAAGAAAAAGAAAAAGAAGAAGAAGAAATCAATCGACAAGATCCCAGACCTCATTGGCTTCTCAAGTGAGGTGGAAAATAGGCAAATCGGACCAAGGAAACAATGTTTCCATTACTCTTTCCATTGCTGATACTATCTAGATGTTGAAACACCTGGCAGAAAGATCATCATGAAATAAAGTGTCTTACTCAAGGACATAAGCTATGTGCGGTACGGGAATCGATCTTGCTACCTCATGATTGCGAATTTATTTCTCTAACCACTAAATCATGAGAGGTGGAAAGAAAATAGTAGAGAAAGGGCAAGGAGCAAAACAGTGTGAGGGAAGGAAGTGTGAGTGAGTACATCTTCCCATCACAACTGGAGCCAGCAGGCCTCAACCGCGGAGAGGACAAGGACTCAGACGGAACTACCCTCTTCGTATTCGAAGGAGGTTGATCCCTCATCTGGGACGCCACATGTGACATGTTCTCTGTCTCTAACGTTGTCGCTTCGGCTACAAACCCCGGTACTGCGGCCCGCAATGCCGAGGAAAGCAAGACAAACAAATAACAGGGATTGTCCGGCCGCTTCCTCTTCGCACTTGTCGCCATCAAGACCTCAGGCATACTTGGACCCCGTACTGCCGAACTCCTCCCTCCGCAAAATCGGAACATAAGCACTCCGTATGAAGAAGGAGCCCTGCGAGGTGGGGTGGATGTTGCAGCGGGTATCGCTGGCTATTATCCCCTGAAATTCTTTTGCGGTCTTGACCACGGGGCGCAGTCCCAACACCGCCTCACTCTAGGCCCAGAGCCCATCACCACCTCCACCCTTTCTTCTGTGGCCCTAGAGTCCTTGCTTTTCTTCCTTCTTTCCCTCTCATGGTTTTCATAGTCCTTTCCTCTACTTTCCCATACAGCCAGACCTGCCCTTCCCTTTACCTATTTTCTCCTTACTTGATTTTGCTTTTATCTTTCTTTCTCATATTTACTTACGACATTCTCATATTCACTGAATCGAAGAGGTTGATATAAAGTAGATGAGGGCTTTCATGTTTCGGACAAAGGAAGAATAAATAAAACAGAAGTAATAATTAGAGCATTAGTGGATATATCTTGTCCTAGGACAGAACTGGTCGAGTACACTTGAAATTAAAGGCATCCCAGACACATCCGTTTATATCAAGATACTCTCATGGAATGATCAAATGAGGTTTATTTTTCAACATAATCCCTAAAAAGAAGCAATGCGATTATTAATTAAAAGAGTTTAAATTAATTGTTTCTACGTTTGGCACAAGGCCAGCAATCACCCAGTGCATCACTGGTACTTTATTTTATCGACCCCGTAAGGATGAAAGGCAAAGTTAACCTCGACGGGATTTGAACTCAGATCGTAAAAGGACGTAACTATGTTGGAAAGCATGGCGTCCGACCTTCTACCGATACTGCTAAATCACCGCCATAAAAGAGTTTAAATTAATGCATGCAAGATTTCAGTTCTAGCGTCAATAATTCATAATCAGTCTATGAACTTTCCAGCCTACCCCCGTATATGTTGTGTGTGTGTGTGTGTGTGTGTGTGTGTGTGTGCCTCTCTCTCTCTATGTGTGCCTCTCTCTCTCTGTCTCTCTCTCTCTCTCTGCCTGTCCTTCTCTCTCTCTCTCTCTCTCACTCTCCTTCTCTCGGTGTGCCTCCCTCTCTCTCTCACTCTCCTTCTCTCGGTGTGCCTCCCTCTCTCTCTCTGTGCCTGCCTCTCTCTCTCTCACTCTCTCTCTCTCTGTATATTACTTTGAGTGGTTATTTTGGAAACAAATCATTATATATGTACATAAGCAGGATTTCCTATTGTCCACTTTAAGGATTATATCTGAGGTTAACAACAAGTAAAACCAAGAAGAAAATTATGTTTTCAGTTTAACTCCTTTCGCTTCTTTAAAGCTTCACCATCGTTAGATATTCCTAGTCTGCTTAGAAATTCTTGTAGTTTTAAGGAAATCGAATAATTTGAAAGAGATTTGACTGTAATTTTTAGCAGGTTGCATGTTGGCATAAGTAGATCTCTCGTTGATACGGTGGATATGGGGTAGAGGTGGAAGGATCAATGTTATTGATACGGTGGATATGAGGTAGAGGGGGAAGGATGTTATTGATAGAGATAAAGATGCAAACGAAAGTTACTGACCTCTCAGAAATAGTTGAAAAGAATTCCAAAACATCGAATGAGATGAAGAGGAGGTTATGTTCTCGGGGGAATACTGTATTACAAACATGGAAAAAATAATGATTCATTAGTTATAAGGTTACATCTGAAGTTGAAGCTGAAAGGAGTTGATATACTCCATCAAAAGGTGATGTTAGGGCGTCCAGGGCTTTGATCTTCTAAATATTTAGGGTCACTAATGCTTATTCTCCGCCTCCAGTCCTTATCCTTAGTCGTATCGATATCATAGCAGATAGCTGAAGAGAAACATCACAGATCACCATAATCGACAAGTTGGCGCAATGAATATTACTGAACGGAATACACACACACACACACACACACACACACATGTATGAATATACATATATATATATACAGGAAAAGAGTCAGAACCCCGACGGCAGAGCTCAAGTCATTTCGACAGCTATTTCTGGACTCTGAATCCAGAAATAGCTGTCGGAACGGCTTGACTCTGCCGTCGGGTTCTGACTAGTTTCCTATTACCCACTTTACTACCCAAAGTATCGAGTTCTCTGGTATATATGCATACAAATACATACATGCACGTATATCTATCTATCTATCTATCTATCTATCTATCTATCTATCAAGAATTTGAAAACAACAACAACAACAACAACGACAACAACAGCAACAATAAAGACAACAAAAACAACAACAACACAAACGTCACAAGTATCCACACACCAAACGAGAAAGACAACAACAACAACAAAGATGAAAACAACTCAAACGACGAGAAACAAAACAATACTAAAATCCAAAGCGAAAACAAAATATCTTTTGCACAAACGGCTAAATTATCAGTCGCGTATGTGCTGGAAGACATTTCAAAAGCAAAAGAAATGCTGGAAAAAGACAAGAAATATGTATCTTTTGGCGAAAACGGTTCGTTTTCTATACATTCACCTCCAGAACTAAAAAAACAGACGGAATTACGAACTGTCGTATTCCGAACAATTTTAAATAAAACAAAAAAACCAGCACAACCATCTCAAGCTGAAATTCTGTTAGTATTGAAAGAAGCGATGAGAGACATCACTTTTATACAAAAGGATAAACTCTATGGGAGTTTATCCATATTGATGAAAGACGAATTGGCAGCGAAAAAATATTCTGTGTCGCCAATTCGGTCCACACACTACACCTTCTTCCCCACCTACATGGGTAAAAAAACCCAGAGGATATGGATAACCACCATCACCCCAAACATAAACTACTGGTGGTTATTAACCGGTTTCCTCAATTTAGACGGGGACAACCTCATTTCAATAGGGAAGGCATCCGGCGACGCGTTCAGTGGAACGAGCATCGAAGTTATGACCCAAATAAGGCCAGAACGCATCGCCCAAATCCCTGAGCGCGTCATGCTGGATGACCGTACCCACCTCAACATTATTGTGGAGGGTAGGCGTCCCTCCTGTTACCTCTGTGGCAATAGAGGTCACCTGAGGGCTGCCTGTCCCCAGCTCACACAGAAAAAAACACTGCTACCAACACCAACACCACCCTAACAACAACAACAAAAACAACCACAACAACAACAACAACAAAAACCAACAACCCCACCACCACCACCACCACCACCACCACCACCACAACAACAACAACAACAACAACAACAACAAACACGTGAACAAATAACACAGAATACTGTCCCACCCAAAACAAATACAAAAACACACACACCGCAAACACTACCAGAAAACATACCCCTCCCACCCAACAAGGAAGACGAACCCCTTTCGTCGCACGACGAAAAAGATCCCTTCCAACAAGTAAAAAGAAAGAAGAGGAGACGCACCACAGACACACATGTTAACTTTAACCCCCCCCCCCCCCAAGAGAACACAAACTACACACAAACCACCCCTCCCTGTCACACAACACTAACTGCTACACAAAAAAAGACCTTACAATATACATACATGAACACAGACAACAAAGAATTACGGAAATCAATTTCAGCAAACCCTTCGGTCCAAACTGAAGGGCCTAACTTTAAAACTGCTGTGGGACTACCTCATTTAAAAATGATAAAAGTCCCAATGCACTTGTACAAAACACTGAAAATAAATTTCACGGAGGACGTGGACCCCCCCCCCCCCCCCCCTGCGCCAAACCAATCAACCGCGTCCTCCTAAAACATTTCACACCCCCCCCCGACACCCACTCAACCACAAACACCCCAACCCCACAACACACCGATGCCCCTTCACTTCCACAAACCACCACCCCACCCAACAACCCATCCCCAACCAACATGGAAATTGAGCGGCCCGTTTCCCGGGACGCAGAGAGGTAAGTGCCTTTTCTCCTTTCCACCAACATGGCTGTGCTAAGAGTAGGGTGTCTAAATGCGCGTGGCCTGGGCTCGTCTTGGAAGCAAGCAATGCTTCTAAATGACCTCAGGTCACAATCTATAAATGTGATGGTTATCTGCGAGGCCCGGATCAGCAGCATGCGACAGCTAGCCCCCACCTTTGACGACTTTGAGATGCACGCATCTCTCTGTCAGCCCGGAGGTGGGGGTGGGGTTGTCGTTCTGCTGCAAAAACATCTGGGCCTTGCAACACAGATAGTTCACTTGGACCCAGGGGGTCGACTGGTGGTGCTGGACCTTGGCAGTGGTGAAGGCAGAGCTTTTAGGCTGGTAGCCGCATATGCTCCTTTTGGGACAGAGCGGCCCGACTTTTTCCAGCGTCTGGAGTCTTTTCTAGGGACGTCCCGTTCCTTGCTTTTAGTGGGGGATTGGAATGGTATCCTGGATGCACGTTGGGACTATGCAGGGTCATGTCCCGATAGAGAGGGGTGCAACAGCCTCAAGGGGTTACTCGGCCGATTTGACCTGGCCGATAGATTTCGACTAGATTTTCCGACGGTGCCAACCTGGTCTTGGTCAAATCTAGGTCATACCTAGATAGATTTTTAGTTAGAAATAAGGACGGGGACATTTTAAGTTGTCCAGAAATGCTCATGGTTGGCTATTCAGACAACAAGTTGGTGACCTGCATGGTCAACCTTGATAGAACGCATAGACAGGGCCCCGGTTACTGGAAGCTCAACTTGTCCTTGCCGGCAAGTAGAGCTTACAGGGATCGGATTAGTACGTTAGTTAAGGAACGGTTGACTGGAGCGATCGTCAACAGCAGGTGGTGGGTATCTCTAAAGATAGAGATTAGAGTAGTCTCGATAGAATTTAGTAAGGTTCTAGCTGCGGATAGGAATAGGAAGGAAAGGGAGCTAATAGATAGAGTAATAGAGGCAATTAGAAGCGGCGACGTGGCCAGAGTGCTAGCGTCGAGAACGGCTTTGAGCCAGTTTTTCGACGCGAAGCACGAAGGCTGCGTTATCCGAAGTAAAATACGTGCTCTAGGGAACGAGGGGACCAAAGCTGTTAGCTGGGCCCGCGTGACAGAGGCCAACAGTGGAACTAAATCCACCATCCGGTCTTTGCGAGACCTGGATGGACGGGCGATTCTTGAACCTAAGCAGATGTGTGAGGCCTTTCAAAGGCACTTTGCCCGACTGTTCGGGAGGAGCGGGGAGCCGGTTGGGAACATGGACTTCGGTCCATACCTCGACGGCCTGCCGCGTCTCTCGGACAGGGAGGGGAAGTCCTGCGAACAGGCGATTTCGGCCGCTGAGATAGAGGACGTGCTGAGCCAATGCGGCAAACGCAAATCCCCGGGTCTCGATGGTCTTCCTTATGAATTATATCTAGCTATGCCGGACTTGTTCCCCGATCTCCTCGAGGCGGTCTACTGCAACTGGCAACAGAACGGGAGAATTCCCTGTACTGTGACCAAGGGCGTAGTCACGCTAGTGAGGAAGGACGAGAACAAGGGGGACGAAATAAGTAACTTCAGGCCCATAACTCTGCTAAATACAGAGTTACAGATTTTGACCAAGGTGCTAGCAAAGAGGTTGGCGCTTGTCGTGGGCAACCTGGTGGGAGATGCGCAGACATGCGCTATCCCGTCCAGGTCCATCCATGACAACCTCCACCTCATGCGATACATCATAGAGAGGGTTGGGAACGAACCCGGCTTTGGTGGGGCTCTGATCAACTTGGATCAATCTAAGGCGTTCGATAGGGTCGACCATGGTTACCTGGATGCGGTACTAGCGGCGGCAGGCTTCGGACCCGTTTTCAGGGGCTGGATCACTGCTATGCACAGCAGCCGCATCTGCTCTAGGGTCAAGGTGAACGGCTACCACTCGGAGCCGTTCAAAATCGCGCGGTCCATCCGACAAGCGTGCCCTCTCTCCTCCCTTCTGTATGTGTTGACTCTCGAGCCACTACTGCGGAAGTTGTAGTTGTTGCAGGGCATCCCTTTGGAACCGGGATTGCGGAAAGCGGTGTCGGCCTACGCCGCTGACGTGACAGTAATGGTGTCGACGGCTTCCGAAATCGAGGCGGTCGTCACCTTACTGGAGGAGTACGAAAGGTTCACAGGGGCTAAGCTGAACCGGGACAAGTCGATCGGTTTGCAACTCGGCACGTGGAGAGGCAGACCGATGCCCTCCGATGGCGTCGTCGGACGCTGGGCGGAGGGCCCGGTGAAGTTGCTCGGGGTCTGGTTCGGACCGGAGCTCCAGGTGGAGAAAAACTGGGCGGAGGTTACGAACAGGGTGTTTGCACTGACCCAGAAGTGGGCCAGTTGCAAACTATCCCTGAAAGGTCGGGCGGAGGTGGCGAACACCTATATAGCGTCCGTCATCTACTACCGCCTGACCGTAGTGCCCCGCCCAAGGGAAACCCTCACCAAGATGGAGCGCGCGCTCTTCCAATTCCTTTGGAAGAGGCGGGCTCCTATGGTGAAGAGATCCATCTGCTGTCAACACCCTTCGAAAGGAGGGCTGGGGATGCCGTGGCTAATGATGCGTAAACACGCATTAAGGCTACGGCACCTCTACGTATTTCTCACCGGTCAACCGGTGTGGGCCTCGTTTGTGAGACGAACCTTTCCTAGACTCGTCTCACTCACCGAGCTGCAATCCTGGGTCAAGCAAAGACCGAGAAAACTGGGCGCCTGGCACACTGAGTGTGCCCAGGCGCTCACCGCCCTCTGGCAGGCGGATCCGGTTATCAGTGGAGACTCCACCGCAACATTCTATAGAGGGCTGGTACGCAGCAGGTGCGACGACGCCCTCGGAGAAGCCCTAGACATGGAGGAGGACGAACTGGCCAGCCTGTTCGGTAGGACATTCAGCCCAGGACCTATAGACAACTTCCAGAAGTCCCTGGCCTGGCAGTGCTACCGAGGGGCTCTACCCGTTCGAGAAAAGCTCTACAGACACGGGCGCCCGGGTAGGGACCCCGCCAAAAAGATCTGTCCCAGATGCGTGTGCGACGAGGAAACCGTTGCACACGCATTGGTACACTGCTCGGGCGTAGCCGATCTGTGGGGCTATGTCGAACAACTGCTGTCAAGGGTGGGACCGATCCGGTTGACCACCGAGTCTATTGTAATAATCAAGCCGCCTTCTCCCTTCAAAGATGAAGGAGAGGCGGTGTTTCTGTGCGTAATAGCCATGGTGAAAGAAGTTGTATGGTGGACGCGTCTGAAAGGACTGAGGTCAGGCACCTTTCTCTCTAGCCAACAACTGGTCCGTTTCTTCCGATATCATTTCGGAAGAAGGATCAGGATGGAGAGAGAGGTGCTCCACCCCAGTCGTTTTTATGAAAGGTGGGTGAAAGTGGCGAGAATGGCCCGTGTGAATGGGCCTTCTCTTTACATAAGCCTGTAGGTGGAGAAGAGGAAGGAACGAGGGAGCACCCCCTCTCTGTGCTCCTGAGGAAAAGGGTTGCACACTTTTTTCGGGGGTGTGTGCGACCCCCCAAGGCGCCTCCTCTCTATTGAGGATTTTGTTATAATTCTATTTTTTGTTATATTTTATTTTATTTTTATATATTGTTATTGCATCCTCCTTATTGAGGACGCCTTATTTTGTAAACTCCCCCCATTGTACTTGTCCCACTTTTGATGCCCTGGTGGCAAATAAAAGAAACATATCTATCTATCTATCTGTCTGTCTGTCTGTCTGTCTGTCTGTCTGTCTATCTATCTATCTATCTATCTATCTATCTATCTATCTATCTATCTATATGTCTGTCTGTCTGTCTGTCTGTCTGTCTGTCTGTCTGTCTGTCTATTTATCTATCTATCTATCTATCTCCCCTCCAACGCGGAAGATGACCCTAGTTCGTCGTCAGACGAGGAGGAGCACTTCCACACAACCAAAAGAAAAAAAAGAAAACACACCTCAGACACACAAATGAAAACAACCCCTCCCCAAAACATAACACTGACACCAACACAAAAGAGCTCACAACAACAGCAAACAAAAAACACCACACAAAAACAAAAACATGCATACACATACATAAACACAAGAAATAAAAAACTGCTAAACATTGTATACAACAACAATTTAGTGAAAACCCAAGGGCCTAACTTCACCCAGGCAGGGGATTTGCCCCACCTCAAAATGATTAAGGCTCCAGAGACACATAAAACGCTTAAAAACAACTTTAAAGTGGAGATGCCCCCCCCCCTGCGTCGGGCCCATTAACCGCGTTCTCCTGAAAAATTCCTCACCCCCTCCTCAAACACCCATACAACTCCAAACACCCCAACCACACAACACACTGATGCCCCTACACTCCCACAAACCACCACCCACCCAGCAACCCATCCCCACCCTCATGGAAATTGTGCAGCCCGATACCCGGGAGCAGAGAGGTAAGTGCCTTTTCTCTTCACCACCAACATGGCTATGCTGAGACTAGGTTGTCTAAATGCTTCTAAATGACCTCAGGTCACAATGTATAGATGTGATGGTTATTTGCGAGGCCCAGATCAGCACGTGCGACAGCTGGCCCCCACCTTTGATTACTTTGAGATGCACACATCGCTCTGTCAGCCCTGAGGTGGGGGTGGGATTGTCGTTCTGCTGCAAAAACAACTGGGTCTCGCCACGCAGACGGTACATTTGGACCCGGAGGGTCGACTAGTGGTACTGGACCTTGGCAGTGGTGAAGGCGGAGCGTTTAGGCTGGTAGCCGTCTACGGCCCTTTCGGGTCAACGCGGCCGGAGTTCTTCAATCGTCCCGCTCCTTGCTATTAGTGGGGGACTGGAATGGTATCCTAGATGCACGTTGGGACTACGTAGGGGCCTGTCCCGATAGAGAGGGGTGTAACAGCCTCAAAGAGTTAATCGGCCGATTTGACCTGGCCGATAGATATCGACTAGATTTTCCGACTGCGCCAACCTGGACTTGGGCAAACTATAGCGGATCATCTAGGTCGTACCTAGATAGGTTCTTAGTTAGAAATAAGGATAAGGACTTTTTAAGTTGTCCAGAAATGCTTATGGTTGGCTATTCAGACCACAAGTTAGTGACCTGCATGGTCAACCTTGACAGAACGCATGGACAGGGACCCGGTTACTGGAAGCTCAACTTGTCCTTACCAGCAAGTAAAGCTTACAGGGACCTGATTGGCACTTTAGTTAAGGAGCGGTTGACGGGTGCCATCGTCAACAGCAGGTGGTGGGGATCTCTCAAAAGAGAGATTAGTGTAGTCTCTATAGAATTTAGTAAGGTGTTAGCCTCAAATAGAAATAGGAAGGAAAGGGAGTTGGTAGATAGTGTAGAAGAGGCAATTAGAAGCGGCGACGTGGCCAGAGTGCTAGCGTCGAGAACGGCCCTGGGCCAGTTCTTCGACGCGAAACACGAAGGCTGCATCGTCCGAAGCAAAATACGTGCTCTGGCAAACGAGGGGACCAAAGCTGTTAGCTGGGCCCGCGTGACAGAAGCCAAAAGAGGGAGTAGATCCACTATCCGGTCTTTGCGAGACCAGGATGGACGGGTGATCCTTGAACCTAAGCAGATGTGCGAGGCTTTTCAAAAGCACTTTGCCAGATTGTTCGGAAGGGGCGGGGAGCCGGTTGGGGATGTGGACTTCGGTCCATACCTCGACGGCCTGCCGCGTCTCTCGGATAAGGAGGCGAAATCCTGCGAGGAGCCGATTTCAGCTGCTGAGATAGAGAACGTGCTGAGCCAATGCGGCAAACGCAAATCCCCGCGTCTCGATGGTCTTCCATACGAACTATATCTAGCTATGCCGGACTTGTTCCCTGATCTCCTCGAGGCGGTCTACTGCAACTGGCAACAGAACGGGAGAATTCTCTGTGCTGTGACCAAGGGCGTAGTCACGCTAGTGAGGAAGGACTAGAATAAGGGGGACAATATAAGTAATTTCAGGCCCATAACTCTGCTAAAGAGGTTGGCACTTGTTGTGCGAAACCTGGTGGGAGATGCACAGACATGTGCTATCCCGTCTAGGTCCATCCACGACAACCTCCACCTCATGCGATACATCATCGAGAGGTTTGGGAATGAACCCGGCTTTGGTGGGGCCCTGATCAACTTGGTTCAATCTAAGGCGTTCGATAGGGTCGACCATGGTTACCTGGATGCGGTGGTAGCGGCAGCAGGCTTCGGACCCGTTTTCAGGGGCTGGATCACTGCCATGCACGGCAGCCGCATCTGCTCTAGGGTCAAGGTGAACGGCTACCTCTCGGAGCCTTTCGAAATCACGCGTTCCATCCGACAAGGGTGCCCTCTCTCCTCCCTTCTGTATGTAATGACTCTAGAGCCACTGCTGTGGAAGTTGGAGTTGTTGCAGGGCATCCCGTTGGAACCGGGATTGCGGAAAGCGGTGTCGGCCTACGCCGAGGACGTAACAGTAACGGTGTCGACGGCCTCGGAAATCGGAGCGATCGGCACCTTACTGGAGGAGTTCGAAAGGTTTACAGGGACTAAGCTGAACCGGGACAAGTGGATCGGTTTGCAACTCGGCACGTGGAGGGGCAAATCGATGCCCTCCGATGGCGTCGTCGGGCGCTGGACGGAGGGCCCGGTGAAGTTGCTCGGGGTCTGGTTCGGACCAGACCTCCAGGTGGAGAAGAACTGGAGTGAGGTAACGAACAGGGTGTTTGCACTGACCCAGAAGTGGGCCGAGTGGAAACTGTCCCTGAAAGGTTGGGCGGAGGTGGCGAACACTTATATAGCGTCCGTCATCTACTACCGCCTGACCGTCGTGCCTTGCCCAAGGGAAATGCTCGCCAAAATGGAGCGCGCACTCTTCCAATTCCTTTGGAAGAAGCGGGCTCCTATGGTGAGGAGATCCATCTGCTGTCAACATCCTTCGAAAGGAGGGCTGGGGATGCCGTGGCTGATGATGCGTAAACACGCATTAAGGCTACGGCACCTCCAGGTATTCCTCACCGGTCAACCGGTGTGGGCCCCGTTTGTGAGGCGAGCCTTTCCTAGACTCCTCTCGCTCACCGAGCCGCAATCCTGGGTCAAGCAAAGACCGAGAAAACTGGGCGCCTGGCACACCGAGAAGAAGCCCTAGGCATGGAGGAAAACGAACTGGCCAACCTGTTCGGTAGGACATTCAGCCCGGGACCTATGGGTAACTTCCAGAAGTCCCTGGCCTTGCAGTGCTACCGAGGGGTTCTGCCTGTTTGAGAAAGGCTCTACAGACACGGGCGCCCGGGTAGGGACCCCTCGAAATGGATTTGTCCAAGATGCGTGTGCGACGAGGAAACCGTTGCACACGCATTGGTACACTGCTCGGGCATTGCCGATCTGTGGGGCTATGTCGAACAACTGCTGTCACGGGTGGGACCGATCCGGTTGACCACCGAGTCTATCGTAACGATCAAGCCGCCTCCCCTCTTCAAAAACGAAGGAGAGGCGGTGTTTCTGTGCGTAATAGCCATGGCGAAAGAGGTTGTATGGTGGACGCGTCTGAAAGGACTGAGGTCAGACACCTTTCTCTCTGGCCAACAACTGGTCCGTTTCTTCCGATATCATTTGGGAAGAAGGCTCAGGATGGAGAGAGAGGTGCTGCACCCCAGCCGTTTTTATGAAAGATGGGTGAAAGTGGCGAGAATGGCCCGTGTGAATGGGCCTTCACTCTACATCAGACTGTAGGTGAGGAAGATGAAAGATTAAGGGAGCACTGTCTCTCTCTGCTCCTGAGGAGAAGGGTTGCACACTTTTTTCAGGGTTGTGTGAACCCCCCAAGGCGCCTCCTCCCTATTGAGGATTTTGTTATTAAATTTATTTTTGTTATATTTTATATTTTATATTTTTATATTTTGTTATTGCCTCCTCCTTATTGGAGGACGCCTTTTTATGTAAACTTCCCCCATTGTACTTGTCCCACTCTTTGATGCCCTGGTGGCAAATAAAAGAAAGTTATCTATCTATCTATAGCAGTTTCTACCCCAGTAGGCCAATAAGGGGTAGACCCCCCCCCCCACACACCATAACTTCCATGGCTAAAAAAACTCCCATAGGAAGATGGAATGGATGGTTCAAAGCCATACGGACACCCCAAAACAACCATCAGGTGAGAAAAATGATCGTACATGCAGTAGGAGCTAAAACTACCCCAAAGGGCCACATGTTTAAATTTAATAAGAAAATTTACACCCAGAATGAGGGAGCAGCCATTGACGTCAGAATAGCTGGTGATGTTGCCAACATATTTATGGTGTGGTGGTAAAGGAGACTCAGATAACACCTGGAGGAGAACTCCATAGCCCTTGTCATGTAATCTCGTTACACAGACGATATCAATATAGTAATAAAAACACCCCTACAAGAGAGTAACAATAAACCCGAATTAGAAAATAACACAATGGAGAGTATCCAGCAGATAGCTAATTCCATACACCAGAGTATAACTGTAACTATAGACTTCCCTTCCAAACACCCTAACAATAGACTACCTGTATTAGACACGGAACTCTGGTTAAACATTATAAACGAGAAAATCCAAATTCTCCACTCACATTATGCTAAACCCATGGCCTCCAAATACCTGATACATAAAAACTAAGCGATGTCCAACAGTGCTAAGTTTGATAATTTGATCGCAGACTTGGTAAGAATGATGAAGAACGTGTCCCACATGTGCGACCCAATTGAAATGGAAAGACACATCCAACACTTCATCAACCACATGCAGTTCTCTGGCTACAACCAAAGAGACAGAATCAATGTGTACAAAGGAGCCATGGAGAAATATAAGACCGTCATAGTGATGGAAATGAAAGGGATTTGTCCATTGTGCAGGAGCATATCATGGAATAGCTTAGATAGGACATAGAAACATAAGATAGGGAAAGCAGCTTCATGGTACGACAACCAGAGATACCAGAGTGTCATGTTCGTGGATGTTACCCCTGGGGGGAAATTAGCTAACCAATGTAGAAAGACCCAAAGAAAGACATATTTAAAGATTAAAGTGGTAGAAAAGCCAGGAACTACCATAACAGCCCTGATCAGCAAGACATACCCCTTTAAGAAAACCCACTGTACTAATAAGAAATGTGTTATATGTAGAATAAATCCACAAATAAACTGTAAAACTAGAAATGTAGCCTGTAGCATAAGATGTACAGAGGGTACTTGCAGAAACATGACGACGACATACATAGGTGAGACAGCTGGGAGCATAGGAGAAAGAATAGACCAACACTGGGGGGAACTAAAAGGAGAAAAAGACGGTTCGGTACTATATAAACACGTGTTTCAATACACGATTTCATACCAAAAAACCATGCAAAAAAAAAAAAAAAAAAAAAAAAAAAAATATATATATATATAATTTCCCAGTACATTACTGGTACTTTATTTTATCGACCCGGTAAGGATGAAAGGCAAAGTTAACCTCGACGGTATTTGAACTCAGACCGTAAAGGGACGTAACTATGCTGGAAAGCATGGCGTCCGACCCTCTACCGATACTGCCAATAATATTAGGAACAATAAATTTCAAAGGATTTCACTTAATACTGTGTTATTTGATAAGAAATAACACACGAAAGGGCATTTTCAGAATATAGTTCTGTAATGTAGTATTCATACTGAGCGCCTATCTGTAGTAGAGTGCAGTAGAAACCGGACAGTCATAAACCTATTGGAAAACAATTTTATTTCTTACATGAAAGATAACTTTTTTAGAGAAATCCAATAGCGTTCTATTAAACGCTTGGTACTCAGCCAGGGTATATATACATGCATACATATATTCATATATATATATATATATATACATACCCCCATATATATATATATATATATATATATATATATATATATATATATATATATATATATATATATATGTGTGTGTGTGTACGTATATATATTTTTGTAAACTTATCAAAGTTTTGGCTCTAATGAACCCATTTTAGAAATTGCAGACTTTTTTCCTGGAAGGACCTCTATCTGTATATATATATATACATACACACAAACACACACTCACACATATATATGTATCTCTCTCTCTCTCTCTCTCTCTCTCTCTCTCTCTCTCTCTCTCTCTCTCTCTCTCTATATATATATATATATATATATATATATATATATATATATATATATATATAGAGAGAGAGAGAGAGAGAGAGAGTTATATATATATATATAAATTAATAAAAACAATGAATAAAAACATTGAATAAAAACAATGAATAAAAACAATGAATAAAAACAAAGAAACAGTTCCTTATATTAAAAAAATCATCATTTTACGATCGTTTCTAGGATATATATGTGTGTATTGGTATGTATATCATATAGATCTATGTAAAAGTTTTTCTCTTTTCATGATATTTGGATTACATTGAGTTCTTCATACGGATTGGACACTACCGTATATTTTTGGTAGATTTCGATCTCTCTCTCTCTCTCTCTCTCTTTCTCCCCCCCTCTCTCTCTCTCTTTATCTCTCTCTCTCTCTTTCTCCCCCCCCTCTCTCTCTTTCTCTCTCTCTCTCTCTCTCTCTCTCTATATATATATATATATATATATATTACAAATTGCAAGTAGAGTGAAAGTAACTAAATAATATTTTCTGTCTGAGATGAAAGCAATGTTTTACAGTAGATATTACAGGGTTAAAAGACAATGTTATTGTCCTCTTGATGAGAGTTTCATGCTATAAAACATTCAAAGAGGGTATATAGATCAAAGTGGTTCAACGAGGGTCGCCTGAAAAGTTCATAGGCTAAAAGGTTCATAGGCTGACCAAGATACTCTCATGGAATGACCAAATGAGGTTTATTTTTCAACATAGTCCTTAGCAAGAAACAATGCAGTCATTAATTAGAAGAGTTGAAATAAATGCATGCAAGATTTCACAGCTCTAGCATCACTCTTACATAGATAGCCTACGAACCTTTCAGCAAACCCTATAGACACAGTGGGTGTGTGATAATGATCCTTTTTATACTGGATGTTGGTCATAGGAAGTGAAACGATAATGTATTTGTTTCACCCCAGGGATTATGTGGAAAAATAAATCACATTTGGTCATTCCATGAGAGTATCTTGGTAATAGGCTAACTATGAAGGATTGTGAAATCTTGCTAGCATTAATTTCAACTTTTCTTATTAATAACTGCATTGTTTCTTTCCAGAAGCTTTGTTTAAAAATAGAACTCATTTGGTCATTCCATGAGAGTATCTTGGTTATAGGCTGACTATGAAGGATTGTTGCTAGAGCTGTGAATCTTGCTTGCATTAATTTTAACTTTTCTTATTAATAACTGTATTGTTTCTTTCCAGAAGCTTTGTTTAAAAAGATACCTCATTTAGTCATTCCACGAGAGTATCTTTGTCAGCCTATGAACTTTTCAGCTCACCATATGACATATTCTTTGAATACTCGTGTATAAGGACATTTGATCTACTTTCGTGTATATAACTTTCCCCTCCAAAATTTGTAGATTTATTTCCAGACGGACCAACACGAACAACTATAAATAAAATCAAATATATTTTGATTTTATGAAAACTAGAAAATATATATTCCGA
Organism: Eledone cirrhosa; assembly: GCA_964016885.1. NCBI lineage: Eukaryota > Metazoa > Mollusca > Cephalopoda > Octopoda > Eledonidae > Eledone > Eledone cirrhosa. Next base: position 404,713,343 of record OZ024741.1, on the reverse strand, counting down.
TCGTCTGTCGAATATTTGATGTTCAAAAAGTAGGAAAAAAATTAGAATCATATTATAAATCGTATGTTATATTACGTTGTCATCTTATTTTATTTTGTTCTATTTTATTTCCTTTTTTTCATGTTCATTTATATTCCGGACAGGATTACCACGGATTAGCAATACACAGCTGCAGAAGAGAAATCCCGGCTATATTATGATAATGAAAAATGTGTGGAATGTTTTGATAGAAGTCTGAATGTGTTCAAAAGAAACATGTCAATATTTTAATAAGTAGAAGCAATATTTTCATACCAAGTAGTAATGCTAAATCGGTTACGTTGCGATGAAAGAACATTCCAGATATATTAATACACAGATTCAATGCATCTGTCTGTCTTAAGTATTATTCTTTAGTTCAGTAATTTCATTTAATAATTCAACCGAAGCACCGCCCCAACCTCGGAGTAGAACATGACATCCTCTCGCCTTCCTCCTCTCTTTCTTCCGTGGCCTAATAGTCCCCTCTTTCTTCCGTGGACTAATAGTCCTCTCTTTCTTCCGTGGCCTAATAGTCCCCTCTTTCTTCCGTGGCCTAATAGTCCCCTCTTTCTTCCGTGGACTAATAGTCCTCTCTATCTTCCGTGGCCTAATAGTCCTTGCTCTTTCCTACATTTTATTCTCATTTATGGCATTTATAGTCCTTTCCTTTACTTTCCAATTCAGCCAGATCTGCCCTTCTTTAGACCTTCCCCACTTCTTTTCATTGTGGATTGGCAATATCGGTAGAGGGTCGGACGTCATGCTTTGACGCATAGAGTTACGGCCCTTATCATTCTGAGTTCAAATCCCGCCGAGGTTAACTTTGCCTTTCATCCTTACGGGGTTGATAAAATAAAGTACCAGTAATGTACTGGGTAATTTCTGGCCTTGTGCCAAAAGTAGAAACAATTATTTATATAATTAATTATGAAAATGTAATAACTTATTTACAAAAGAAACAAAGAAATATAATAATTCAACTTAGACATATCTTTAGAGTTCTGCCAATTCAGTGTTTGAACTTTGTATAGAAGTGATTCGATTTCCTTAAAACTACAAGAATTTCTAAGCAGACTAGGAATATCTAACGATGGTGAAGCTTTAAAGAAGCGAAAAGAGTTAAACTGAAAACATAATTTTCTTCTTCGTTTTACTTGTTGTTAACCTCAAATATAATCCTTAAAGTGGACAATAGGAAATCCTGCTTATGTACATATATAATGATTTGTTTCCAAAATAACCACTCAAAGTAATATACAGAGAGAGAGAGAGAGAGAGGGGGCACACAGAGAGAGGGGGCACACAGAGAGAGGGAGAGTGAGTGAGAGAGAGAGAGAGAGAGAGAGGCACATAGGGAGAGAGGCACACACACACACACACACACACAACATATACGGGGGTAGGCTGGAAAGTTCATAGACTGATTATGAATTATTGATGCTAGAGCTGTGAAATCTTGCATGCATTAATTTAAACTCTTTTAATTAATAATTGCATTGCTTCTTTTCAGGGATTATGTTGAAAAATAAACTTCATTTGATCATTCCATGAGAGTATCTTGGTCAGCCAATAAACTTTTCAGTCTACCCTTGTAATTATATTTTTATTTCATTACAGAAATACTCCTACAGGACTAGAACTGTTTCATTCGTAAACAATAACCAGGAAATACTTTCCTGATGATTTCTTACGAAATATGATAGAATCCTGATCTCACATGATTGTGTAGCGAACGTCTTCAAACTAAGAATGTAATATGGCCGAAGGAAAATATATCAGGGGCCGTTCAGGATAATAAATACAAAGAAATTAGTCTCATATATGTTTAGTGAGTTGGTCCCAGGGTTACTTACTCCAGTAAGCACCACTGGAACCCAACTACTAAATTTAATAGAAATAAGAGATAGGAGAACCTCCACAGAACCCTACGCCGCGCGAGAACCATCTCTCAATACATCTGAAGTAATAACTGAAGCTTAATAAGTTTCTCAAAAAGAGTATCAAAATAACTTGCGTTTATTGTAGTCCGTGAATTACATATGTGGTAAACAAATGTGCCTCGTGGCATGACAAGGTATAATCCTGAATTATAAGATATGGTTGAAAAAGGTTAGCATGCTTGCGCTCGATGTGACCAGTTTGAGAATTCAGGGTGGAAAGTAATGAATTGGAGAGAGAGAATTCAGGGTGGAAAGTAATGTATTGGAGAGAAATAATTCAGGGTGGAAAAGAATGTATTGGAGAGAGAGAATTCAGGGTGGCAAGTAATGTATTGGAGAGAAATAATTCAGGGTGGAAAGTAATGTTTTGGAGAGAAAGAATTCAGGTTGGAAAGTAATGTATTGGAGAGAAATAATTCAGGTTGGAAAGTAATGTATTGGAGAGAGATAATTCAGGAAGGAAAGTAATGTACTGTAGAGAGAGAATTCAGGTTGGAAAGTAATGTATTGGAGAGAATTCAGGTTGGAAAGTAATTTATTGGCGAGAAATAATTCAGGGTGGAAAGTAATGTATTGGAGAGAAATAATTCAGGGTGTAAAGTAATGTATGGCAGAGAAATAATTCAGGGCGGAAAGGAATGTATTGGAGAGAAAGAATTCAGGTTGGAAAGTAATGTATTGGAGAGAAATAATTCAGGGTGGAAAGGAATGTATTGGAGAGAGAGACTTCAGGTTGGAAAGTATTGTATTGGAGAGAAATAATTCAGGGTGGAAAGGAACGTATTGGAGAGAGAGAGAATTTATGGTGAAAAGTAATGTATTGGAGAGAAAGAATTCATTGTGGAAAGGAATGCATTGGAAAGAAAGAATTCAGGGTGGAGTGTAATGTATTGGCGAGACAGAATTCAGGGTGATAAGTAATGAATTGGAGAGAAATAATTCAGGGTGGAAAGTAATGTATTGTAAAGAAAGAATTCAGGGTGGAAAGTAATGGATTGGAGAGAATGAATTGAGGTGGGAAAGTAATGTATTGGAGAGAAATAATTCAGGCTGGAAAGTAAAGTATTGGAGAGAAATAATTCAGATTGGAAAGTAATGTATTGGAGAGAAATATTTCATGTTGGAAAGTAATGTATTGTCGAGAAATAATTCAGGTGTAAAGTAATGTATTGCAGAGAAATAATTCCGGGCGGAAAGGAATGTATGGGAGAGAAATAATTCAGGTTGGAAAGGAATGTATTGGACGGAGAGAATACAGGTTGGAAAGGAATGTATTGAAGAGAAATAATTCAGGGTGTAAAGTAATGTATTGGAGAGAAATAATTCTGGTTGGATAGTAATGTATTGGAGAGAAATAATTCAGGTTGGAAAGTAATGTACTAGGGAGAAATAATTCATGTTGGAAAGAAATCTATTGGAGAGAAATAATTCAGGTTGTAAAGTAACGTATTGCAGAGAAATAATTCAAAGCGGAAAGGAATGTATTGGAGAGATTTAATTCATGTTGGAAAGTAATGTATTGGGGGAAATCATTCAGTTTGGAAAGGAATGTATTGGACAGAGAGAATTCAGGTTGCAAAGTAATGTATTGGAGAGAAAGAATTCATGTAGAAAGTAATGTATTGGGGAGAAATAATTCAGGGTGGAAAGTAATGTATTGGATAGAAATAATTCAGGGTGGAAAGTAATGTATTGGAGAGAAATAGTTCAGGGTGGAAAGGAATGTATTGGAGAGAGAGAATTCAGGGTGGAAAGTAATGTATTGAAGAGAGAGTTAATTTAGGGTGGAAAGTAATGTATTGGAGAGAAAGAATTCGGGATGGAAAGGAATGTGTTGGAAAGAAAGAATTCAGAGAGGAAAGTAATGTATTGGAGAGACAGAATTCAGGGTGATAAGTACTGTATTGGAAAGAATGTATTCAGGTTGGAAAGTAATGTATTGGAGAGGGAGAATTCAGGGTGGAAAGGAATGTATTGGAGAGAAATAATTCAGGGTGGAAAGTAATGTATTGGAGAGGAATAATTCAAGTTGGAAAGTAATGAATTGGAGAGAAAGAATTCAGGTTCGAAACTAATGTATTGGAGAGAAATAATTCAGGGTGGAAAGTAATGTATTGGAGAGAAGTAATTCTAGTTGGAAAGTAATGTATTGGAGAGAAATAATTCATGTTGGAAAGTAATGTATTGGAGAGAAATAATTCAGGGTGGAAAGGAATGTATTGGAGAGAAATAATTCAGGTTGGAAAGTAATGTATTGGGGTGAAATAATTCAGGTTGGAAAGGAATGTATTGGACAGAGAGAATTCAGGTTGGAAAGTAATGTATTGGAGAGAAATAAATCAAGTTGGAAATTAATGGATTGGAGAGACAGAATTCAGGGTGATAAGTACTGTATTGGAGAGGCAGTATTCAGATTGGAAAGTAATGTATTGGAGCGAAATAATTCAGGCTGGAAAGTAATGTATTGGAGAGAAATAATTCCGGTTGGAAAGTAATGTATTGGAGAGAAATAATTCAGTGTGGAAAGTAATGTATTGCAGAGAAATAATTCAGAGCGGAAAGGAATGTATTGGAGAGAAATTATTCAGGTTGGCAAGTAAGGAATTGGAGAGAAATAATTCAGGCTGGAAAGTAATGTATTGGAGAGAAATAATTCAGGGTGTAAAGTAATGTATTGCAGAGAAATAATTCAGGTTGGAAAGTAATGTATTGAATAGAAATAATTCAGGTTGGAAAGTAATATATTGGAGAGAAATAATTCAGGTTTGAAAGGTATGTATTGGAGACAAATAATTCAGGTTGGAAAGTAATGTTTTGGATAGAAATAATTCACGTTGGAAAGTAATGTATTCGAGAGAAATAATTCAGGGTGGAAAGTAATGTATTGGAGTGAGAGAATTTAGGGTGGAAAGTAATGTATTGGAGAGAAAGAATTCAGGGTGGAAAGTAATGTATTGGAGAGAAATAATTCAGGGTGGAAAGTAATGTATTGCAGAGAAATAATTCAGGTTTGAATGGTATGTATTGGAAAGAGATAATTCAGGTTGGAAAGTAATGTATTGGAGAGAAATAATTCAGGTAGGAAAGTAATGTATTGGAGAGAAAGAATTCATGTTGGAAAGTAATGTATTGGAGAGAAATAATTCAGGGTGTAAAGTAATGTATTAGAGAGAATTTTATTCAGGTGTAAAGTAATGTATTGCACAGAAAAAATTTCGGGCGGAAAGGAATGTATGGGAGAGAAATAATTCAGGTTGGAAAGGAATGTATTGGACAGAGAGAATTCAGGTTGGAAAGTAATGTATTAGAGAGAAAGAATTCAGGGTTGAAAGTAATGTATTAGAGAGAAAGAATTCAGGGTGGGAAGTAATGTATTGGGGAGAAATAATTCAGGGTGGAAAGTAATGTATTGGAGAGAAAGAATTCAGGTTAGAATGTAATGTATTGGAGAGAAATAATTCAAGTTGGAATGTAATTTATTGGAGAGAAATATTTCAGCTTGGAAAGGAATGTATTGAAGAGAAATATTTCATGTGGAAATTAATGTATTGGAGAGAAATAATTCAGGGTGTAAACTAATGTATTGCAGAGAAATAATTCCGGGCGGAAAGGAATGTATGGGAGAGAAATAATTCAGGTTGGAAAGGAATGAATTAGACAGAGAGAATTCAGGTTGGAAAGTAATGTATTAGAGAGAAAGAATTCACGTTTGAAAGTAATGTGTTGGAGTGAAATAATTCAGGTTGGAAAGTGATGTATTGGAGAGAAATAATTCAGGTTGGAAAGGAATGTATTGGAGAAAAAAAATTCAGGTTGGAAAGTAATGTATTGGAGAGAAATAATTCAGGTTGGAAAGTAATGAATTGGAGAGAAAGCATTCATGTTGGAAAGTAATGTATTGTAGAGAAATAATTCTAGTTGGATAGTAATGTATTGGAGAGAAATAATTCAGTTTGGAAAGTAATGTATTGGAAAGAAATATTTCATGTTGTAAAGTAATGTATTGCAGAGAAAAAATTCAGGTTGTAAAGTAATGTATTGCACAGAAATAATTCAAAGCGGAAAGGAATGTATTGGAGAGAAATAATTCAGGGTGGAAAGTAATGTATTGCAGAGAAATAATTCAGGTTGGAAAGTAACATATTGGAGAGAGAGAATTCAGGGTGGAAAGTAATGTATTGGAGAGAAATAATTCATGTAGGAAAGTAATGTATTGGAGAGAACGTATTCATGTTGGAAGGTAATGTAATGGAGATAAATAATTCAGGGTGTAAAGTAATGTATTGGAGAGAAATAATCCAGGGTGGAAAGGAATGTATTGGAGAGAATGAATTCAGGTTGGAAAGGAATGTATTGGGGAGATATAATTCAGGTTGGAAAGGAATGTATTGGAGATAGAGAATACAGGTTGGAAAGGAATGTATTAGAGAGAGAGAATTCAAGGTGGAAAGTAATGTATTGGAGAGAAAGAATTCAGGTTGGAAAGTAATGTGTTGGAGAGTAATAATTCATGTAGGAAAGTAATGTATTGTAGAGAACGTATTCATGTTGGAAGGTAATATAATGGAGATAAATAATTCAGGGTGTAAAGTAATGTATTGGAGAGAAATAATTCAGGGTGGAAAGAAATGTATTGGAGAGAATGAATTCAGGTTGTAAAGTAATGTATTGGAGAGTAATAATTCATGTAGGAAAGTAATGTATTGTAGAGAACGTATTCATGTTGGAAGGTAATATAATGGAGATAAATAATTCAGGGTGTAAAGTAATGTATTGGAGAGAAATAATTCAGGGTGGAAAGGAATGTATTGGAGAGAATGAATTCATGTTGGAAAGTAATGAATTGGGGAGATATAATTCAGGTTGGAAAGGAATGTATTGGATATAGAGAATACAGGTTGGAAAGGAATGTATTGGAGAGAGAGAATTCAAAGTGGAAAGTAATGTATTGGAGAGAAATAATTCAGGGTGGAAAGGAATGTATTGGAGATGGACAAATCAGGCTGGAAAGTAATGTATAGGAGAGAAATAATTCAGGGTTGAAAGTACTGTATTGGGGAAAAAGAATTCAGGTTGGAAAGTAATGTATTGGAGAGAAATAATCCAGGGTGGAAAGGAATGTATTGGGACAGAGAGTATTCAGGGTGAAAAGTAATGTATTGGAGAGATATATTTCAGGTTGGAAAGTAATGTATTGAATAGAAATAATTCAGGTTGGAAAGTAATATATTGGAGAGAAATAATTCAGGTTTGAAAGGTATGTATTGGAGACAAATAATTCAGGTTGGAAAGTAATGTTTTGGATAGAAATAATTCACGTTGGAAAGTAATGTTTTGGAGAGAAATAATTCAGGGTGGAAAGTAATGTATTGTAGTGAAAGAATTTAGGGTGGAAAGTAATGTATTGGAGAGAAAGAATTCAGGGTGGAAAGTAATGTATTGGAGAGAAATAATTCAGGGTGGAAAGTAATGTATTGCAGAGAAATAATTCAGGTTTGAATGGTATGTATTGGAAAGAGATAATTCAGGTTGGAAAGTAATGTATTGGAGAGAAATAATTCAGGTAGGAAAGTAATGTATTGGAGAGAAAGTATTCATGTTGGAAAATAATGTATTGGAGAGAAATAATTCAGGGTGTAAAGTAATGTATTGGAGAGAATTTTATTCAGGTGTAAAGTAATGTATTGCAGAGAAATAATTCCGGGCGGAAAGGAATGAATGGGAGAGAAATAATTCAGGTTGGAAAGGAATGTATTGGACAGAGAGAATTCAGGTTGGAAAGTAATGTATTAGAGAGAAAGAATTCAGGCTGGAAAGTAATGTATTAGATAGAAAGAATTCAGGGTGGAAAGTAATGTATTGGGGAGAAATAATTCAGGGTGGAAAGTAATGCATTGGAGAGAAAGAATTCAGGTTAGAATGTAATGTATTGGAGAGAAATAATTCAAGTTGGAAAGTAATTTATTGGAGAGAATTATTTCAGCTTGGAAAGGAATGTATTGAAGAGAAATAATTCAGGGTGTAAAGTAATGTATTGGAGAGAAATAATTCTGGTTGGATAGTAATGTATTTGAGAGAAATAATTCCGGTTGGAAAGTAATGTATTAGAGAGAAATAATTCATGTTGGAAAGTAATGTATTGGAGAGAAATAATTCATGTTGTAAAGTAACATATTGGGGGAAATCATTCAGTTTGGAAAGGAATGTATTGGAGAGAGAGAATTCCGGTTGGAAAGTAATGTATTGGAGAGAGAGAATTCATGTAGAAAGTAATGTATTGGGGAGAAATAATTCAGGGTGGAAAGTAATGTATTGGATAGAAATAATTCAGGGTGGAAAGTAATGTATTGGAGAGAAATAGTTCAGGGTGAAAAGGAATGTATTGGAGAGAGAGAATTCAGGGTGGAAAGTAATGTATTGAAGAGAGAGTGAATTTAGGGTGGAAAGTAATATATTGGAGAGAAAGAATTCGGGATGGAAAGGAATGTGTTGGAAAGAAAGAATTCAGGGTGGAAAGTAATGTAATGGAGAGGAATAATTCAAGTTGGAAAATAATGAATTGGAGAGAAAGAGTTCAGGTTCGAAACTAATGTATTGGAGAGAAATAATTTATGTTGGAAAGTAATGTATTGGAGAGAAATAATTCAGGGTGGAAAGTAATGTATTGCAGAGAAATGATTCAGGGCGGAAAGGAATGTATTGGAGAGAAATAATTCAAGTTGGAAATTAATGGATTGGAGAGACAGAATTCAGGGTGATAAGTACTGTATTGGAGAGACAGTATTCAGATTGGAAAGTAATGTATTGGAGCGAAATAATTCAGGCTGTAAAGTAATATATTGGAGAGAAACAATTCCGGTTGGAAAGTAATGTATTGGAGAGAAATAATTCAGTGTGGAAAGTAATGTATTGCAGAGAAATAATTCAGAGCGGGAAGGAATGTATTGGAGAGAATTTATTCAGGTTGGAAAGTAATGAATTGGAGAGAAATAATTCAGGTTGTAAAGTAATGTATTGCAGATAAATAATTCAGAGTGGAAAGGAATGTATTGGACAGAAATAATTCAGGTTGGAAATTAATGTATTGGAGAGAAATATTTCATGTGGAAATTAATGTATTGAAGAGAAATAATTCAGGGTGTAAAGTAATGTATTGGAGAGAAGTAATTCTAGTTGGAAAGTAATGTATTGGAGAGAAATAATTTATGTTGGAAAGTAATGTATTGGAGAGAAATAATTCAGGGTGGAAAGTAATGTATTGCAGAGAAATGATTCAGGGCGGAAAGGAATGTATTGGAGAGAAATAATTCAAGTTGGAAATTAATGGATTGGAGAGACAAAATTCAGGGTGATAAGTACTGTATTGGAGAGACAGTATTCAGATTGGAAAGTAATGTATTGGAGCGAAATAATTCAGGCTGGAAAGTAATGTATTGGAGAGAAATAATTCCGGTTGGAAAGTAATGTATTGGAGAGAAATAATTCAGTGTGGAAAGTAATGTATTGCAGAGAAATAATTCAGAGCGGGAAGGAATGTATTGGAGAGAATTTATTCAGGTTGGAAAGTAATGAATTGGAGAGAAATAATTCAGGTTGTAAAGTAATGAATTGGAGAGAAATAATTCAGGGTGGAAAGTAATGTATTGGAGAGAGATAATTCAGTGTGTAAAGTAATGTATTGCAGATAAATAATTCAGAGCGGAAAGGAATGTATTGGACAGAAATAATTCAGGTTGGAAATTAATGTATTGGAGAGAAATATTTCATGTGGAAATTAATGTATTGAAGAGAAATAATTCAGGGTGTAAACTAATGTATTGCAGAGAAATAATTCCGGGCGGAAAGGAATGTATGGGAGAGAAATAATTCAGGTTGGAAAGGAATGAATTGGACAGAGAGAATTCAGGTTGGAAAGTAATGTATTAGAGACAAAGAATTCAGGGTGCAAAGTAATGTATTGGGGAGAAATAATTCACGTTTGAAAGTAATGTGTTGGAGAAAAATAATTCAGGTTGGAAAGGAATGTATTGGAGAGAAAAAATTCAGGCTGGAAAGTATTGTATTGGAGAGAAATAATTCAGGTTGGAAAGTAATGAATTGGAGAGAAAGCATTCATGTTGGAAAGTAATGTATTGTAGAGAAATAATTCTGGTTGGATAGTAATGTATTGGAGAGAAATAATTCAGGTTGGAAAGTAATGTATTGGAGAGAAATAATTCATGTTGGAAAGTAATGTATTGGAGAGAAATAATTCAGGTTGTAAAGTAATGTATTGCACAGAAATAATTCAAAGCGGAAAGGAATGTATTGGAGAGAAATAATTCAGGGTGGAAAGTAATGTATTGCAGAGAAATAATTCAGGTTTGAAAGGTATTTATTGGAGAGAAATAATTCAGGTTGGAAAGTAACGTATTGGAGAGAAATAATTCAGCGTGGAAAGTAAAGTATTGGAGAGAGAGAATTCAGGGTGGAAAGTAATGTATTGGAGAGAAAGAATTCAGGTTGGAAAGTAATGTATTAGAGAGTAATAACTCATGTAGGAAAGTAATGTATTGGAGAGAACGTATTCATGTTGGAAGGTAATGTAATGGAGATAAATAATTCAGGGTGTAAAGTAATGTATTGGAGAGAAGTAATTCTAGTTGGAAAGTAATGTATTGGAGAGAAATAATTTATGTTGGAAAGTAATGTATTGGAGAGAAATAATTCAGGGTGGAAAGTAATGTATTGCAGAGAAATGATTCAGGGCGGAAAGGAATGTATTGGAGAGAAATAATTTAAGTTGGAAATTAATGGATTGGAGAGACAGAATTCAGGGTGATAAGTACTGTATTGGAGAGACAGTATTCAGATTGGAAAGTAATGTATTGGAGCGAAATAATTCAGGCTGGAAAGTAATGTATTGGAGAGAAATAATTCCGGTTGGAAAGTAATGTATTGGAGAGAAATAATTCAGTGTGGAAAGTAATGTATTGCAGAGAAATAATTCAGAGCTTGAAGGAATGTATTGGAGAGAATTTATTCAGGTTGGAAAGTAATGAATTGGAGAGAAATAATTCAGGTTGTAAAGTAATGAATTGGAGAGAAATAATTCAGGGTGGAAAGTAATGTATTGGAGAGAGATAATTCAGTGTGTAAAGTAATGTATTGCAGATAAATAATTCAGAGTGGAAAGGAATGTATTGGACAGAAATAATTCAGGTTGGAAATTAATGTATTGGAGAGAAATATTTCATGTGGAAATTAATGTATTGAAGAGAAATAATTCAGGGTGTAAACTAATGTATTGCAGAGAAATAATTCCGGGCGGAAAGGAATGTATGGGAGAGAAATAATTCAGGTTGGAAAGGAATGAATTGGACAGAGAGAATTCAGGTTGGAAAGTAATGTATTAGAGACAAAGAATTCAGGGTGCAAAGTAATGTATTGGGGAGAAATAATTCAGAGTGGAAAGTAATGTATTGGGGAGAAATAATTCACGTTTGAAAGTAATGTGTTGGAGAAAAATAATTCAGGTTGGAAAGGAATGTATTGGAGAGAAAAAATTCAGGTTGGAAAGTATTGTATTGGAGAGAAATAATTCAGGTTGGAAAGTAATGAATTTGAGAGAAAGCATTCATGTTGGAAAGTAATGTATTGTAGAGAAATAATTCTGGTTGGATAGTAATGTATTGGAGAGAAATAATTCAGGTTGGAAAGTAATGTATTGGAGAGAAATAATTCATGTTGGAAAGTAATGTATTGGAGAGAAATAATTCAGGTTGTAAAGTAATGTATTGCACAGAAATAATTCAAAGCGGAAAGGAATGTATTGGAGAGAAATAATTCAGGGTGGAAAGTAATGTATTGCAGAGAAATAATTCAGGTTTGAAAGGTATGTATTGGAGAGAAATAATTCAGGTTGGAAAGTAATGTATTGGATAGAAATAATTCAGGGTGGAAATAATGTATTGAAGAGAAAGAATTCAGTGTGGAATGTAATGTATTGGAGAGAAATAATTCAGGGTGGATAGTAATGTATTGGAGAGAAATAATTCAGGGTGGAAAGTAATGTATTGCAGAGAAATAATTCATGTTTTAAAGTAATGTATTGGAGAGAAATAATTCATGGTGAATATAATGTATTGGAGAGAAAGAATTCAGGGTGGAAAGTAATGTATTGGAGAGAAATAATTCAGGTAGGAAAGTAATGTATTGGAGAGAAAGAATTCTTGTTGGAAAGTAATGTATTTGAGAGAAATAATTCAGGGTGGAAAGGAATGTATTGGAGAGAAATAATTCAGGGTTCAAAGTAATGTATTGCAGTGAAAGAATTCAGGGTGGAAAGTAATGTATTGGAGAGAAATATTTCAGGTTGGAAAGTGATGGATTGGAGTGAAATAATTCAGGTTGGAAAGGAATGTATTGGAGAGAATTATTTCAGGTTGAAAAGTAATGTATTGGAGAGAAATAATTCAGGGTAGAAATTAATGTATTGGAGAGAAAGAATTCAGGGTGGAAAGTAATGTATTGGAGAGAATTAATTATGGGTGGAAAGTAGTGTATTGGAGAGAAATAATTCAGGGTGGAAGGGAATGTATTGAAGAGAGAGAATTCAGGGTGGAAAGTAATGTATTGGAGAGAAATAATTCAGGGAGGAAAGTAATGTATTGGAGTGAAACAATTTAGGTTGGAAAGTAATGTATTGGAGAGAAATAATTCAGGTTGGACAGTAATGGATTGGAGAGAATTAATTCAGGTTGGAAAGGAATCTATTGGAGCGAAATAATTCAGGTTGGAAAGTAATGGATTGGAGAGAAACAATTCAGGTTGGAAAGGAATGTATTGGAGAGAAATAATTCAGGTTGGAAAGTAATGAAATGGAGAGAAATAATTCATGTTGGAAAGTAATGTATTGGAGAGAATTATTTATGGTTGGAGAGTAATGTATTGCAGAGAAATAATTCAGGTTTGAAAGGTATGTATTGTAGAGAAATAATTCAGGTTGGAAAGTAATGTATTGGAGAGAAATATTTCAGCGTGGAAAGTAATGTATTGGAGAGAAAGTATTCATAGTGGAAAGTAATGTATTGGAGAGAAAGAATTCAGGTTGGAAAGTAATGTATTGGAGAGTAATAATTCATGTAGGAAAGTAATGTATTGGAGAGAAATAATTCATGTTGGAAAGTAATGTATTGGAGAGAAATAATTCAGGGTGTAAAGTAATGTATTGGAGAGAAATAATTCAAGGTGGAAAGTAATATATTGGAGAGAAATAATTCAGGGTGGAAGGGAATGTATTGAAGAGAGAGAATTCAGGGTAGAAAGTAATGTATTGGAGAGAAATAATTCAGGGAGGAAAGTAATGTATTGGAGTGAAAGAATTTAGGTTGGAAAGTAATGTATTGGAGAGAAATAATTCAGGTTGGACAGTAAAGGATTGGAGTGAATTAATTCAGGTTGGAAAGGAATGTATTGGGGAGATATAATTCAGGTTGAAAAGGAATGTATTGGACAGAGAGAATTCAGGTTGAAAAGTAATGTATTGGAGAGAAAGAATTCAGGGTGGAAAGTAATGTATTGGGGAGAAATAAATCAGTGTGCAAACTAATGTATTGGAGATAAATAATTCAGGGTGAAATGTAATGTATTGGATAGAGAGAATTCAGCGTGGAAAGTAATATATTGGAAATGAATAATTCAGGGTTGAATGTAATGTATTGGAGTGAAAGAATTCAGGTTAGAAAGTAATGTATTGGAGGGAAATAATGCAGGTTGGAAATTAATGGATTGGAGAGAAATAATTCAGGTTGGAAAGGAATGTATTGGAGAGAAATAATTCAGGTTGGAAAGTAATGAATTGGTGATAAATATTTCGGGTTGGAAAGTAATGTAATGGAGAGAAATATTTCAGGTTGGAAAGTAATGTATTGAATAGAAATATTTCAGGTTGGAAAGCAATATATTGGAAGGAAATAATTCAGGGTGGAAAGTAATGTAATGGAGAGAAAGAATTCAGGTTGGAAAGTAATGTATCGGGGAGAAATAATTCAGGGTGGAAAGTAATGTATTGTAAAGAAATATTTAAGGTTGGAAAGTAATGTTTTGAAAAGAAATATTTCAGGTTGGAAAGTAATGTGTTGGAGAGAAATAATTCAGGGTGGAAATAATGTATTGAAGAGAAAGAATTCAGTGTGGAATGTAATGTATTGGAGAGAAATAATTCAGGGTGGATAGTAATGTATTGGAGAGAAATAATTCAGGGTGGAAAGTAATGTATTGCAGAGAAATAATTCATGTTTGAAAGTAATGTATTGGAGAGAAATAATTCATGGTGAATGTAATGTATTGGAGAGAAAGAATTCAGGGTGGAAAGTAATGTATTGGAGAGAAATAATTCAGGTAGGAATGTAATGTATTGGAGAGAAAGAATTCTTGTTGGAAAGTAATGTATTTGAGAGAAATAATTCAGGGTGGAAAGGAATGTATTGGAGAGAAATAATTCAGGGTTCAAAGTAATGTATTGGAGAGAAAGAATTCAGGGTGGAAAGTAATGTATTGGAGAGAAATATTTCAGGTTGGAAAGTGATGGATTGGAGTGAAATAATTCAGGTTGGAAAGGAATGTATTGGAGAGAATTATTTCAGGTTGAAAAGTAATGTATTGGAGAGAAATAATTCAGGGAAGAAATTAATGTATTGGAGAGAAAGAATTCAGGGTGGAAAGTAATGTATTGGAGAGAAATAATTATGGGTGGAAAGTAGTGTATTGGAGAGAAATAATTCAGGGTGGAAGGGAATGTATTGAAGAGAGAGAATTCAGGGTGGAAAGTAATGTATTGGAGAGAAATAATTCAGGGGGGAAAGTAATGTATTGGAGTGAAACAATTTAGGTTGGAAAGTAATGTATTGGAGAGAAATAATTCAGGTTGGACAGTAATGGATTGGAGAGAATTAATTCAGGTTGGAAAGGAATGTATTGGAGCGAAATAATTCAGGTTGGAAAGTAATGGATTGGAGAGAAACAATTCAGGTTGGAAAGGAATGTATTGGAGAGAAATAATTCAGGTTGAAAAGTAATGAAATGGAGAGAAATAATTCATGTTGGAAAGTAATGTATTGGAGAGAATTATTTCTGGTTGGAGAGTAATGTATTGCAGAGAAATAATTCAGGTTTGAAAGGTATGTATTGTAGAGAAATAATTCAGGTTGGAAAGTAATGTATTGGAGAGAAATATTTCAGCGTGGAAAGTAATGTATTGGAGAGAAAGTATTCATAGTGGAAAGTAATGTATTGGAGAGAAAGAATTCAGGTTGGAAAGTAATGTATTGGAGAGTAATAATTCATGTAGGAAAGTAATGTATTGGAGAGAAATAATTCATGTTGGAAAGTAATGTATTGGAGAGAAATAATTCAGGATGTAAAGTAATGTATTGGAGAGAAATAATTCAAGGTGGAAAGTAATATATTGGAGAGAAATAATTCAGGGTGGAAGGGAATGTATTGAAGAGAGAGAATTCAGGGTAGAAAGTAATGTATTGGAGAGAAATAATTCAGGGAGGAAAGTAATGTATTGGAGTGAAAGAATTTAGGTTGGAAAGTAATGTATTGGAGAGAAATAATTCAGGTTGGACAGTAAAGGATTGGAGTGAATTAATTCAGGTTGGAAAGGAATGTATTGGGGAGATATAATTCAGGTTGAAAAGGAATGTATTGGACAGAGAGAATTCAGGTTGAAAAGTAATGTATTGGAGAGAAAGAATTCAGGGTGGAAAGTAATGTATTGGGGAGAAATAAATCAGTGTGCAAACTAATGTATTGGAGATAAATAATTCAGGGTGAAATGTAATGTATTGGATAGAGAGAATTCAGCGTGGAAAGTAATATATTGGAGTGAAAGAATTCAGGGTTGAATGTAATGTATTGGAGTGAAAGAATTCAGGTTAGAAAGTAATGTATTGGAGGGAAATAATGCAGGTTGGAAATTAATGGATTGGAGAGAAATAATTCAGGTTGGAAAGGAATGTATTGGAGAGAAATAATTCAGGTTGGAAAGTAATGAATTGGTGATAAATATTTCGGGTTGGAAAGTAATGTAATGGAGAGAAATATTTCAGGTTGGAATGTAATGTATTGAATAGAAATATTTCAGGTTGGAAAGCAATATATTGGAAGGAAATAATTCAGGGTGGAAAGTAATGTAATGGAGAGAAAGAATTCAGGTTGGAAAGTAATGTATCGGGGAGAAATAATTCAGGGTGGAAAGTAATGTATTGTAAAGAAATATTTAAGGTTGGAAAGTAATGTTTTGAAAAGAAATATTTCAGGTTGGAAAGTAATGTGTTGGAGAGAAATAATTCAGGGTGGAAATAATGTATTGAAGAGAAAGAATTCAGTGTGGAATGTAATGTATTGGAGAGAAATAATTCAGGGTGGATAGTAATGTATTGGAGAGAAATAATTCAGGGTGGAAAGTAATGTATTGCAGAGAAATAATTCATGTTTGAAAGTAATGTATTGGAGAGAAATAATTCATGGTGAATGTAATGTATTGGAGAGAAAGAATTCAGGGTGGAAAGTAATGTATTGGAGAGAAATAATTCAGGTAGGAAAGTAATGTATTGGAGAGAAAGAATTCTTGTTGGAAAGTAATGTATTTGAGAGAAATAATTCAGGGTGGAAAGGAATGTATTGGAGAGAAATAATTCAGGGTTCAAAGTAATGTATTGCAGTGAAAGAATTCAGGGTGGAAAGTAATGTATTGGAGAGAAATATTTCAGGTTGGAAAGTGATGGATTGGAGTGAAATAATTCAGGTTGGAAAGGAATGTATTGGAGAGTATTATTTCAGGTTGAAAAGTAATGTATTGGAGAGAAATAATTCAGAGTAGAAATTAATGTATTGGAGAGAAAGAATTCAGGGTGGAAAGTAATGTATTGGAGAGGAATAATTATGGGTGGAAAGTAGTGTATTGGAGAGAAATAATTCAGGGTGGAAGGGAATGTATTGAAGAGAGAGAATTCAGGGTGGAAAGTAATGTATTGGAGAGAAATAATTCAGGGAGGAAAGTAATGTATTGGAGTGAAACAATTTAGGTTGGAAAGTAATGTATTGGAGAGAAATAATTCAGGTTGGACAGTAATGGATTGGAGAGAATTAATTCAGGTTGGAAAGGAATGTATTGGAGCGAAATAATTCAGGTTGGAAAGTAATGGATTGGAGAGAAACAATTCAGGTTGGAAAGGAATGAATTGGAGAGAAATAATTCAGGTTGAAAAGTAATGAAATGGAGAGAAATAATTCATGTTGGAAAGTAATGTATTGGAGAGAATTATTTCTGGTTGGAGAGTAATGTATTGCAGAGAAATAATTCAGGTTTGAAAGGTATGTATTGTAGAGAAATAATTCAGGTTGGAAAGTAATGTATTGGAGAGAAATATTTCAGCGTGGAAAGTAATGTATTGGAGAGAAAGTATTCATAGTGGAAAGTAATGTATTGGAGAGAAAGAATTCAGGGAGGAAAGTAATGTATTGGAGTGAAAGAATTTAGGTTGGAAAATAATGTATTGGAGAGAAATAATTCAGGTTGGACAGTAAAGGATTGGAGAGAATTAATTCAGGTTGGAAAGGAATGTATTGGAGAGAAAATATTCAGGTTGGAAAGTAATAAATTGGAGGGAAATAATTCAGGTTGGAAAGTTATGTATTGGAGAGTAATAATTCAGGTAGGAAAGTAATGTATTGGGAGAAAGAATTCATGTTGGAAAGTAATGTATTGGAGAGAAATAATTCAGGGTGTAAAGTAATGTATTTGATAGAAATAATTCAAGGTGGAAAGTAATGTATTGGAGAGAAATAATTCAGGGTGGAAGGGAATGTATTGAAGAGAGAGAATTCAGGGTAGAAAGTAATGTATTGTAGAGAAATAATTCAGGGAGGAAAGTAATGTATTGGAGTGAAATATTTCAGGTTGGACAGTAAAGGATTGGAGAGAATTAATTCAGGTTGGAAAGGAATGTATTGGAGAGAAAATATTCAGGTTGGAATGTAATAAATTGGAGAGAAATAATTCAGGTTGGAAAGTAATGTATTGGAGAGAATGAATGCATGGTGGAAAGTAATGTATTGGAGAGAAAGAATTCAGGTTGGAAAGTAATGTATTGGAGAGTAATAATTCAGGTAGGAAAGTAATGTATTGGAGAGAAATAATTCAGGGTGGAGAGGAATGTATTGGAGTGTAATAATTCAGGGTTCAAAGTAATGTATTGGAGTGAAAGAATTCAGGGTGGAAAGTAATGTATTGGAGAGAAATATTTCAGGTTGAAAAGTAATGGATTGGAGAGAAATAATTCAGGATGGAAAGGAATGTATTGGAGAGAATTATTTCAGGTTGAAAAGTAATGTATTGGAGAAAAATAATTCAGGGTAGAAATTAATGTATTGGAGAGAAAGAATTCAGGGTGGAAAGTAATGTATTGGAGAGAAATAATTCTGGGTGGAAAGTAGTGTATTGGAGGGAAAGAATCCATGGTGGAAAGTAATGTATTGGAGAGAAAGAATTCAGGTTGTAAAGTAATGTATTGGGGAGAAAGAATTCAGGTTGGAATGTAATGTATTGGAGAGAAAGAATTCAGGTTGTAAAGTAATGTATTGGAGAGAAATAATTCAGGTTGGAAAGTAATGTATTGGACAGAGAGATTTCAGGTTGGAAAGTAATGTATTGGAGAGAAATAATTCAGGGTGAAAGGAATGTATTGGAGAGAAAAAATTTAGCGTGGAAAGTAATGTATTGGAGAGAAATAATTCAGGGTGGAAAGGAATGTATTGAAGAGAAATAATTCAGAGTGGAAAGGAATGTATTGGAGAGAGAGAATTCAGGGTGGAAAGTAATGTATTGGATAGAAATAATTCAGGGTTGAATGTAATGTATTGGAGTGAAAGAATTTAGGTTGGAAAGTAATGTATTGGAGAGAAATAATTCAGGTTGGATAGTAAAGGATTGGAGAGAATGAATTCAGGTTGGAAAGGAATGTATTGGAGAGAAAATATTCAGGTTGGAAAGTAATAAATTGGAGAGAAAGAATTCAGGTTGGAAAGTAATGTATTGGAGAGAAAGAATTCATGGTGGAAAGTAATGTATTGGAGAGTAATAATTCAGGTAGGAAAGTAATGTATTGGAGAGTGAGAATTCAGGGTGGAATGTAATCTATTGGAGAGAAATAATTCAGGGTTGAAAGTAATGTATTGGAGAGAAAGAATTCAGGTTGTAAAGTAATGTATTGGAGAGAAATAATTCTGGGTGTAAAGTAATGTATTGGAGAGAAATAATTCAGGGTGGAAAGTAATGTATTGGAGAGAAATAACTGAGGGTGGAAAGGAATGTATTGGAGAGAGTGAATTCAGGGTGGAAAGTAATGTATTGGAGAGATATAATTCAGGTTTGAAAGGTATGTATTGGAGAGAAATAATTCAGGTTGGAAAGTAATGTATTGGAGAGAAATAATTCAGGGTAGAAAGTAATGTACTGGAGAGAAATAATTCAGGGTGAAATGTAATGTATTGGATAGAGAGAATTCAGCGTGGAAAGTAATGTATTGGAGATAAATAATTCAGGGTTGAAAGTAATGTATTGGAGTGAAAGAATTCAGGTTGGAAAGTAATGTATTGGAGGGAAATAATGCAGGTTGGAAATTAATGGATTGGAGAGAAATAATTCAGGTTGGAAAGGAATGTATTGGAGAGAAATAATTCAGGTTGGAAAGTAATGAATTGGTGAGAAATAATTCAGGTTGGAAAGTAATGTATTGGAGAGAAATATTTCAGGTTGGAAAGCAATATATTGGAAGGAAATAATTCAGGGTGGAAAGTAATGTATTGGAGAGAAAGAATTCAGGGTGGAAAGTAATGTGTCGGAGAGAAATAATTCAGGGTGGAAAGTAATGTATTGTAAAGAACATATTTAAGGTTGGAAAGTAATGTTTTGAAAAGAAATATTTCAGGTTGGAAAGTAATGTATTGGAGAGAAATAATTCATGGTGGAATGTAATGTATTGGAGATAAATAATTCAGGGTGGATAGTAATGTATTGGAGAGAAATAATTCAGGTTGGAAAGTAATGGATTGGAGAGAAATAATTCAGGTTGGAAAGGAATGTATTGGAGATAATTTTTTCAGGTTGAAAAGTAATGTATTGGAGAAAAATAATTCAGGGTAGAAATTAATGTATTGGAGAGAAAGAATTCAGGGTGGAAAGTAACGTATTGGAGAGAAATAATTCTGGTTGGAAAGTAATGTATTGAAGAGAAATAATTCAGGGTGGAAGGCAATGTATTGAAGAGAGAGAATTCAGGGTGGAAAGTAATGTATTGGAGAGAAATAATTCAGGTAGGAAAGTAACGTATTGGAGTGAAACAATTTAGGTCGGAAAGTAATGTATTGGAGAGAAATAATTCAGCTTGGACAGTAATGGATTGGAGAGAAATAATTCAGGTTGGAAAGGAATGTATTGGAGAGAAATAATGCAGGTTGGAAAGTAATGAAATGGAGAGAAATAATTCATGTTGGAAAGTCATGTATTGGAGATAATTATTTATGGTTGGAAAGTAATGTATTGCAGAGACATAATTCAGGTTTGAAAGGTATGTATTGTAGAGAAACAATTCAGGTTCGAAAGTAATGTATTGGAGAGAAATATTTCAGCGTGGAAAGTAATGTATTGGAGAGAAAGTATTCATAGTGGAAAGTAATGTATTGGAGAGAAAGAATTCAGGTAGGAAAGTAATGTATTGGAGAGTAATAATTCCGGTAGGAAAGTAATGTATTGGAGAGAAAGAATTCATGTTGGAAAGTAATGTATTGGAGGGAAATAGTTCAGGGTGTAAAGTAATGTATTGGAGAGAAATAATTCAGGGTGGAAAGTAATGTATTGGAGAGAAATTATTCAGGGTGGAAGGGAATGTATTGAAGAGAGAGAATTCAGGGGGAAAGTAATGTATTGGAGAGAAATAATTCAGGGAGGAAAGTAATGTATTGGAGTGAAAGTATTTAGGTTGCAAATAATGTATTGGAGAGAAATAATTCAGGTTGGACAGTAAAGGATTGGAGAGAATTAATTCAGGTTGGAAAGGAATGTATTGGAGAGAAAATATTCAGGTTGGAAAGTAATAAATTGGAGAGAAATAATTCAGGTTGGAAAGTAATGTATTGGAGAGAAAGAATTCAGGGTGGAAAGTAATGTATTGGAGAGAAATATTTCTGGGTGGAAAGTAATGTATTGGAGAGAAAGAATTCATGGTGGAAAGTAATGTATTGGAGAGAAAGAATTCAGGTTGGAAAGTAATGTATTGGAGAGTAATAATTCAGGTAGGAATGTAATGTATTGGAGAGAAAGAATTCATGTTGGAAATTAATGTATTGGAGATAAATATTTCTGGGTGTAAAGTAATGTATTGGAGAGAAATATTTCAGTTTGGAAGGGAATGTATTGAAGAGAAAGAATTCAGGCTGGAAAGTAATGTATTGGAGAGAAAGAATTCAGGTTGTAAAGTAATGTATTGGAGAGAAAGAATTCAGGTTGGAATGTAATGTATTGGAGAGAAAGAATTCAGGTTGTAAAGTAATGTATTGGAGAGAAATAATTCAGGTTGGAAAGTAATGTATTGGACAGAGAGATTTCAGGTTGGAAAGTAATGTATTGGAGAGAAATAATTCAGGGTGAAAGGAATGTATTGGAGAGAAATAATTCAGGGTGGAAAGGAATGTATTGAAGAGAAATAATTCAGAGTGGAAAGGAATGTATTGGAGAGAGAGAATTCAGGGTGGAAAGTAATGTATTGGATAGAAATAATTCAGGGTTGAATGTAATGTATTGGACAGAAAGAATTGAGGTTGGAAAGTAATGTATTGGAGAGAAATAATTCAGGTTGTAAAGTAATGTATTGGAGAGAAATAATTCTGGGTGTAAAGTAATGTATTGGAGAGAAATAATTCAGAGTGGAAAGTAATGTATTGGAGAGAAATAACTCAGGGTGGAAAGGAATGTATTGGAGAGAGTGAATTCAGGCTGGAAAGTAATGTATTGGAGAGAAAAAATTCAGGTTTGAAACGTATGTATTGGAGAGAAATAATTCAGGTTGGAAAGTAATGTATTGGAGAGAAATAATTCAGGGTAGAAAGTAATGTACTGGAGAGAAATAATTCAGGGTGTAAATTAATGTATTGGAGAGAAATAGTTGAGGGTCAAAAGTGATGTATTGGAGAGAAATAATTCAGAGTGGAATGGAATGTATTGGAGAGAGAGAATTCAGGGTGGAATCTAATGTATTGGAGAGAAATAATTCAGGGGGGAAAGTATTGTATTGCAGAGAAATAATTCAGGTTTGAAAGGTATGTATTGGAGAGAAATATTTCAGTTTGGAAAAGAATTTAGGTTGGAAAGTAATGTATTGGAGAGAAATATTTCAGGGAGGAAAGTAATTTATTGGAGTGAAAGAATTCAGTGAGGAAAGTAATGTATTGGAGAGAAAGAATTTAGGTTGGAAAGTAATGTATTGGAGAGAAATAATTCAGGTAGGAAAGTAATGTATTGCAGAGAAATAATTCAGGATGTTAAGTAAAGTATTGGAGAGAAATAATTCAGGGTGAAATGTAATGTATTGGAGAGAAATAATTCAGGGTGGAAAGGAATGTATTTGATAGAGAGAATTCAGCGTGAAAAGTAATGTATTGGAGATAAAAAATTCAGGGTTGAAAGTAATGTATTGGAGTGAAAGAATTCAGGTTGGAAAGTAATGTATTGGAGGGAAATAATGCAGGTTGGAAATTAATGGATTGGAGAGAAATAATTCAGGTTGGAAAGGAATGTATTGGAGAGAAATAATTCAGGTTGGAAAGTAATGAATTGGTGAGAAATAATTCAGGTTGGAAAGTAATGTATTGGAGAGAAATATTTCAGGTTGGAAAGCAATATATTGGAAGGAAATAATTCAGGGTGGAAAGTAATGTATTGGAGAGAAAGAATTCAGGGTGGAAAGTAATGTATCGGAGAGAAATAATTCAGGGTGGAAAGTAATGTATTGTAGAGAAATATTTAAGGTTGTAAAGTAATGTTTTGAAAAGAAATAATTCAGGGTGGATAGTAATGTATTGGAGAGAAATAATTCAGGGTGGAAAGTAATGTATTGCAGAGAAATAATTCATGTTTGAAAGTAATGTATTGGAGAGAAATAATTCATGGTGAATGTAATGTATTGGAGAGAAAGAATTCAAGGTGGACAGTAATGTATTGGAGAGAAATAATTCAGGTAGGAAAGTAATGTATTGGAGAGAAATAACTCAGGGTGGAAAGTAATGTATTTGAGAGAAATAATTCAGGGTGGAAAGGAATTTATTGGGGAGAAATAATACAGGGTTCAAAGTAATGTATTGGAGTGAAAGAATTCAGGGTGGAAAGTAATGTATTGGAGAGAAATATTTCAGGTTGAAAAGTAATGGATTGGAGAGAAATAATTCAGGTTGGAAAGTAATGTATTGGAGATAATTATTTCAGGTTGAAAAGTAATGTATTGGAGAAAAATAATTCAGGGTAGAAATTAATGTATTGGAGAGAGAGAATTCAGGGTGGAAAGTAACGTATTGGAGAGAAATAATTCTGGTTGGAAAGTAATGTATTGGAGAGAAATAATTCAGGGTGGAAGGGAATGTATTGAAGAGAGAGAATTCAGGGTGGAAAGTAATGTATTGGAGAGAAATAATTCAGGGAGGAAAGTAATGTATTGGAGTGAAACAATTTAGGTCGGAAAGTAATGTATTGGAGAGAAATAATTCAGCTTGGACAGTAATGGATTGGAGAGAATTAATTCAGGTTGGAAAGGAATGTATTGGAGAGAAATAATTCAGGTTGGAAAGTAATGGATTGGAGAGAAATAATTCAGGTTGGAAAGGAATGTTTTGGAGAGAAATAATGCAGGTTGGAAAGTAATGAAATGGAGAGAAATAATTCATGTTGGAAAGTCATGTATTGCAGATAATTATTTATGGTTGGAAAGTAATGTATTGCAGAGACATAATTCAGGTTTGAAAGGTATGTATTGTAGAGAAATAATTCAGGTTCGAAAGTAATGTATTGGAGAGAAATATTTCAGCGTGGGAAGTAATGTATTGGAGAGAAATAATTCGAGGAGAAAAGTAATGTATTGGAGTGAAAGAATTTACGTTGCAAATAATGTATTGGAGAGAAATAATTCAGGTTGGACAGTAAAGGATTGGAGAGAATTAATTCAGCTTGGAAAGGAATGTATTGGAGAGAAAATATTTAGGTTGGAAAGTAATACATTGGAGAGAAATAATTCAGGTTGGAAAGTAATGTATTGGAGAGAAAGAATTCAGGTTGGAAAGTAATATATTGTAGAGTAATAATTCCGGTAGGAAAGTAATGTATTGGAGAGAAAGAATTCATGTTGGAAATTAATGTATTGGAGAGAAATATTTCAGGGTGTAAAGTAATGTGTTGGAGAGAAATAATTCAGGGTGGAAAGGAATGTATTGGAGAGAAATAATTCAGGATGTTAAGTAATGTATTGGAGAGAAAGAATTCAGGGTGGAAAGGAATGTATTGGGGAGACATAATTCAGGTTGGAAAGGAACGTATTGGACAGAGAGAATTCAGGTTGGAAAGTAATGTATTGGAGAGAAGGAATTCAGGGTGGAAAGTAATGTATTGGGGAGAAATAATTCAGCGTGTAAACTATTGTATTGGAGAGAAATAATTCAGGGTTAAATGTAATGTATTGGAGAGAAATAGTTCAGGGTGGAAAGGAATGTATTGGAGAGAGAGAATTCAGCGTGGAAAGTAATGTATTGGAGGGAAAGAATTCAGGGTTGAAAGTAATGTATTGGAGTGAAAAAATTCAGGTTGGAAAGTAATGTATTGGAGGGAAATCATTCAGGTTGGAAATTAATTGTTTGGAGAGAAATAATCCAGGTTGGAAAGTAATGTATTGGAGAGGAAGAATTCAGGCTGGAAAGTAATGTATTGGAGAGAAATAATTCAGGGTGGAAAGTAATGTATCGGAGAGAAATATTTCAGGTTGGAAAGTAATGTGTTGGAGAGAAATAATTCAGGGTGGAAATAATGTATTGGAGAGGAATAATTCAGGGTGGAAAGTAATGTATTGCAGAGAAATAATTCATGTTTGAAAGGTATGTATTGCAGAGAAATAATTCAGGGTGGAAAGTAATGTATTGGAGAGAAATAATTCATGGTGAATGTAATGTATTGGAGAGAAAGAATTCAGGGTGGAAAGTAATGTATTGGAGAGAAATAATTCATGTAGAAAAGTAATGTATTGGAGAGAAAGAATTCATGTTGGAAAGTAATGTATTGGAGAGAAATAATTCAGGGTGGAAAGTAATGTATTTGAGAGAAATAATTCAGGGTGGAAAGGAATGTATTGGAGAGAAATAATTCAGGGTTCAAAGTAATGTATTGGAGTGAGAGAATTCAGAGTGGAAAGTAATGTATTGGAGAGAAATATTTCAGTTTGGAAAGTAATGGATTGGAGAGAAGTAATTCAGGTTGGAAAGGAATGTATTGGAGAGAATTATTTCAGGTTGAAAAGTAATGTATTGGAGAGAAATAATTCAGGGTAGAAAGTAATGTATTGGAGAGAAAGAATTCAGGGTGGAAAGTAATGTATTGGAGAGAAATAATTCTGGGTAGAAAGTAATGTATTGGAGAGAAATAATTCAGGGTGGAAGGCAATGTATTGAAGAGAGAGAATTCAGGGTGGAAAGTAATGTATTGGAGAGAAATAATTCAGTGGAGGAAAGTAATGTATTGGAGTGAAAGAATTTAGGTTGGAAAGTAATGTATTGGAGAGAAATAATTCAGGTTGGACAGTAAAGGATTGGAGAGAATTAATTCAGGTTGGAAAGGAATGTATTGGAGAGAAGATATTCAGGTTGGAAAGTAATAAATTGGAGAGAAATAATTCAGGTTGGAAAGTAATTTATTGGAGAGAAATAATTCATGATGGAAGGCAATGTATTGAAGAGAGAGAATTCAGGGTGGAAAGTAATGTATTGGAAAGAAAGAATTCAGGGTGAAAAGTAATGTATTGGAGAGTAATAATTCAGGTAGGAAAGTAATGTATTGGAGAGTGAGAATTCAGGGTGGAAAGTAATGTATTGGAGAGAAATAATTCTGGGTGGAAAGTAATGTATTGGAGAGAAATAATTCAGGGTGGAAGGGAATGTATTGAAGAGAGAGAATTCAGGGTGGAAAGTAATGTATTGGAGAGAAATAATTCATGATGGAAGGCAATGTATTGAAGAGAGAGAATTCAGGGTGGAAAGTAATGTATTGGAGAGAAATAATTCAGGGTGGAAAGTAATGTATTGGAGAGAAATAATTCATGATGGAAGGCAATGTATTGAAGAGAGATAATTCAGGGTGGAAAGTAATGTATTGGAGAGAAATAATTCAGGGAGGAAAGTAATGTATTGGAGTGAAACAATTTAGGTTGGAAACTAATGTATTGGAGAAAAATAATTCAGGTTGGACAGTAATGGATTGGAGAGAATTAATTCAGGTTGGAAAGGAATGTATTGGAGAGGAATAATTCAGGTTGGAAAGTAATGGATTGGAGAGAAATAATTCAGGTTGGAAAGGAATGTATTGGAGAGAAATAATTCAGGTTGGAAAGTAATGAAATGGAGAGAAATAATTCATGTTGGAAAGTCATGTATTGGATAGAATTATTTCTGGTTGGAAAGTAATGTATTGCAAAGAAATAATTCAGGTTTGAAAGGTATGTATTGGAGAGACATATTTCAGCGTGGAAAGTAATGTATTGGAGAGAAAGTATTCATAGTGGAAAGTAATGTATTGGAGAGAAAGAATTCAGGTTGGAAAGTAATGTATTGGAGAGTAATAATTCCGGTAGGAAAGTAATGTATTGGAGAGAAAGACTTCATGTTGGAAAGTAATGTATTGGAGAGAAATAATTCAGGGTGTAAAGTAATGTATTGGAAAGAAATAATTCAGGGTGGAAAGTAATGTATTGGACAGAAATAATTCAGGGTGGAAGGGAATTTATTGAAGAGAGAGAATTCCGTGTGGAAAGTAATGTATTGGAGAGAAATAATTCAGGGAGGAAAGTAATGTATTCGAGTGAAAGAATTTAGGTTGGAAAGTAATGTATTGGAGAGAAATAATTCAGGTTGGACAGTAAAGGATTGGAGAGAATTAATTCAGGTTGGAAAGGAATGTATTGGAGAGAAAATATTCAGGTTGGAAAGTAATAAATTAGAGAGAAATAATTCAGGTTGGAAGGTAATGTATTGGAGGGAAAGAATTCATGGTGGAAAGTAATGTATTGGAGAGAAAGAATTCAGCTTGGAAAGTAATGTATTGGAGAGTAATAATTCAGGTAGGAATGTAATGTATTGGAGAGAAAGAATTCATGTTGGAAATGAATGTATTGGAGAGAAATATTTCAGGGTGTAAAGAAATGTATTGGGGAGAAATAATTCAGGGTGGAAAGGAATGTATTGGAGAGAAATAATTCAGGTAGGAAAGTAATGTATTGGAGAAAAAGAATTCATGTTGGAAAGTAATGTATTGCAGAGAAATAATTCAGGATGTTAAGTAATGTATTGGAGAGAAATAATTCAGGGTGGAAAGGAATGTATTGAGGAGACATAATTCAGGTTGGAAAGGAACGTATTGGACAGAGAGAATTCAGATTGGAAAGTAATGTATTGGAGAGAAGGAATTCAGGGTGGAAAGTAATGTATTTGGGAGAAATAATTCAGTGTGTAAACTGATGTATTGGAGAGAAATAATTCAGGGTGAAATGTAATGTATTGGAGAGAAATAATTCAGGGTGGAAAGGAATGTATTGGAGAGAGAGAATTCAGCGTGGAAAGTAATGTATTGGAGGGAAATAATTCAGGGTTGAAAGTAATGTATTGGAGTGAAAGAATTCAGGTTGGAAAGTAATGTATTGGAGGGAAATCATTCAGGTTGGAAATTAATGGATTGGAGAGAAATAATCCAGGTTGGAAAGGAATGTATTGGAGAGAAATAATTCAGGTTGGAAAGTAATGAATTGGTGAGAAATAATTCAGGTTGGAAAGTAATGTATTGGAGAGAAATATTTCAGGTTGGAAAGCAATATATTGGAAGGAAATAATTCAGGGTGGAAAGTAACGTATTGGAGAGAAAGCATTCAGGGTGGAAAGTAATGTATCGGAGAGAAATAATTCAGGGTGGAAAGTAATTTATCGGAGAGAAATAATTAAGGTTGGAAAGTAATGTTTTGAAAAGAAATATTTCAGGTTGGAAAGTAATGTGTTGGAGAGAAATAATTCAGGGTGGAAATAATGTATTGGAGAGATAGAATTCATGGTGGAAAGTAATGTATTGGAAAGAAATAATTCAGGGCGGAAATTAATGTATTGGAGAGAAATAATTCAGGGTGGAAAGTAATGTATTGCAGAGAAATAATTCATGTTTGAAAGGTATGTATTGCAGAGAAATAATTCAGGTTGGAAAGTAATGTATTGGAGAGAAATAATTCATGGTGAATGTAATGTATTGGAGAGAAAGAATTCAGGGTGGAAAGTAATGTATTGGAGAGAAATAATTCATGTAGGAAATAATGTATTGGAGGGAAAGAATTCATGTTGGAAAGTAATGTATTGGAGAGAAATAATTCAGGGTGGAAAGTAATGTATTTGAGAGAAATAATTCAGGGTGGAAAGGAATGTATTGGAGAGAAATAATTCAGGGTTCAAAGTAATGTATTGGAGTGAAAGAATTCAGGGTGGAAAGTAATGTATTGGAGAGAAATATTTCAGGTTGGAAAATCATGGATTGGAGAGAAATAATTCAGGTTGGAAAGGATTGTATTGGAGAGAATTATTTCAGGTTGAAAAGTAATGTATTGGAGAGAAATAATTCAGGGTAGAAAGTAATGTATTGGAGAGAAAGAATTCAGGGTGGAAAGTAATGTATTGGAGAGAAATAATTCTGGGTGGAAAGTAATGTATTGGAGAGAAATAATTCAGGGTGGAAGGCAATGTATTGAAGAGAGAGAATTCAGGGTGGAAAGTAATGTATTGGAGAGAAATAATTCAGGGAGGAAAGTAATGTATTGGAGTGAAAGAATTTAGGTTGGAAAGTAATGTATTGGAGAGAAATAATTCAGGTTGGACAGTAAAGGATTGGAGAGAATTAATTCAGGTTGGAAAGGAATGTATTGGAGAGAATATATTCAGGTTGGAAACTAATAAATTGGAGAGAAATAATTCAGGTTGGAAAGTAATGTATTGGAGAGAAAGAATTCATGGTGGAAAGTAATGTATTGGAGAGAAAGAATTCAGGTTGGAAAGTAATGTATTGGAGAGAAATATTTCTGGGTGTAAAGTAATGTATTGGTGAGAAATAATTCAGTTTGGAAAGGAATCTATTGTAGAGGAATAATTCAGGGTGGAAAGTAATGTATTGGAGTGGGAGAATTCAGGCTGGAAGGTAATGTATTGGAGAGAAATAATTCCGGGTTGAAAGTAATGTATTGGAGAGAAAGAATTCAGGTTGGAGAGTAATGTATTGGAGAGAAATATTTCAGGTTGGAAAGTAATGGATTGGAGAGAAATAATTCAGGTTGGAAAGTAATGTATTGGAGAGAAATATTTCAGATTGGAAAGTAATGGATTGGAGAGAAATAATTCAGGTTGGAAAGTAATGTATTGGAGAGAAATAATTCAGGCTGGAACGTAATGTATTGGAGAGAGAGAATTGAGGATGGAAAGTAATGAATTGGTGATAAATATTTCGGGTTGGAAAGTAATGTAATGGAGAGAAATATTTCAGGTTGGAAAGTAATGTATTGAATAGAAATATTTCAGGTTGGAAAGTAATGTATTGGAGAGAAATAATTCAGGCTGGAACGTAATGTATTGGAGAGAGAGAATTCAGGATGGAAAGTAATGTATTGGAGAGAAATAATTCAGGGTGGAAAGTAATGTATTGGAGAGAAATAATTGAGGTTGGAAAGTAATCTATTGAATAGAAATAATTCATGTTGGAAAGTAATGTGTTGGAGAGAAATAATTCAGGGTGGAAAGTAATGTATTGTTGAGAAAGAATTCAGGGTGGAAAGTAATATATTGGAGAGAAATAATTCAGGTTTGAAAGTAATGTATTGGAGAGAAAGAATTCAGGTTGTAAAGTAATGTATTGGAGAGAAAGAATTCAGGTTGGAATGTAATGTATTGGAGAGAAATAATTCAGGGTGGAAAGGAATGTATTGGAGAGAAAGAATTCAGGCTGGAAAGTAATGTATTGGAGAGAAAGAATTCAGGTTGTAAAGTAATGTATTGGAGAGAAAGAATTCAGGTTGGAATGTAATGTATTGGAGAGAATGAATTCAGGTTGTAAAGTAATGTATTGGAGAGAAATAATTCAGGGTGAAAGGAATGTATTGGAGAGAAATAATTTAGCGCGGAAAGTAATGTATTGGAGAGAAATAATTCAGGGTGGAAAGGAATGTATTGAAGAGCAATAATTCAGAGTGTAAAGGAATGTATTGGAGAGAGAGAATTCAGAGTGGAAAGTAATGTATTGGATAGAAATAATTCAGGGTTGAAAGTAATGTATTGGACAGAAAGAATTCAGGTTGGAATGTAATGTATTGGAGAGAAATAATTCAGGTTGTAAAGTAATGTATTGGAGAGAAATAATTCTGGGTGTAAAGTAATGTATTGGAGAGAAATAATTCAGGGTGGAAAGTAATGTATTGGAGAGAAATATCTCAGGGTGGAAAGGAATGTATTGGAGGGAGTGAATTCAGGGTGGAAAGTAATGTATTGGAGTGAAATAATTCAGGTTTGAAAGGTATGTATTGGAGAGAAATAATTCAGGTTGGAAAGTAATGTATTGGAGAGAAATAATTCAGGGTAGAAGGTAATGTACTGGAGAGAAATAATTCAGGTTGGAAAGGAATGTATTGGAGAGAAATAATTCAGGGTGGAAAGTAATGTATTGGAGAGAAATAATTCAGGGTGGAAAGGAATGTATTGGGGAGAGAGAATTCAGGGCGGAAAGTAATGTATTGGAGAGAAATAATTCAGGTTTGAAAGTAATGTATTGGAGAGAAATAATTCAGGGTGGAATGTAATGTATTGGAGAGAAATAATTCAGGGTGGAAAGTAATGTATTGCAGAGAAATAATTCAGCTTTGAAAGGTATGTATTGGAGAGAAATAATTCAGGTTGGAAAGTAATGTATTGGAGAGAAATAATTCAGGGTAGAAAGTAATGTATTGGAGAGACATAATTCAGGTTGGAAAGGAATGTATTGGAGAGAAAGAGAATAACAAATGCGATCTGGTACGAATTGAGAACGAAGTAACTCTAAAGGGGCAATTTATCAATTCATTTCTATAGTTAAGTTACAAATGCAGGCGATGTATTCGACCCAAGTTTACATGTCAATGAGATGTAAATGTGAGGGCAGTATTTGGAATTGCTAGGTTGTATCTTTGATGTTTAGCCGCCAGATCGAACATAATCGAACAACAGATCTATTATCAAAATTATTCAAACTCTGATATCTGATCATTCCTTGTCTTTGCATATCCGACACTTCATATTTCAGTGTAAGTTCCCCTTTTCAAAGATGGTAAGTTATGGTTTGAGGGAATTCTAATGTTTTTCTAGCAAGTTAAGCGACCAAACAGAGGCTTAGTTATAGTTTCTATGCTTTTGGTTTGTTCAGCCTCAATGTAGAAGATCTATTATCAAAGGCGTTCTAGACACAACCATCCCATTTTGTTCTCATGGAATCTAGGACTAGATAATTCAATGGTCAAGTTATTGCATAGTGATTCTGTTGATTTCTAGGTTAAGACCCGGGGGGAGGTGGATAAATGATTAGTCGATATGTTATTTGAATTCTAGCTCATTGAGGATAGGCCTAAATATTCAGCAGGTATTTAGATATATATTTGGACAGAGCACATTTTTAGTGTGGAGGAGCGTGGCCTAGACTTAAGGGTGCTGGACTTACGATTATAATGTTATGGGTTAGATTCCTAGACAGAGCTATATGTTGTGTTCTTGAGCAAAACACTTCATTTCATGTTATTCCAGATTACTCAGCTGAAAATGAGTACCAGCAGCAATAGCTAGAGGTTTGACCCTCAGATGGACTGGACCGGCGTCTTGTCCAGGGGAAGTCTTGTACTCTCAGTCGTTTAACGCCACAGAAACCGATATAAGCAGTGACGTGATGAACCTCCGGGCTTGATACAGACTTTAGACTTAGACTAAATCTGTTATGTGAAAACTGTCCTCCCCCCCCGAAAAGATCTGAACTGAAATCGGACAATAATGGCCCTAGATTTTAACTCAACGGTACGTACACAATTTCCAAAATATCGCCGCCAACAACAAAACCTTATTGGAATCTTGTACTCTCCGTCTCTTAATTGTTTCTACTTTTGGCACAAGGCCAGCAATTATACCAGTGTATTACTGGTACTTTATTTTATCGACCCCGTAAGGATGAAAGGCAAAGTTAACCTCGGCGGGATTTGAACTCAGACTATAAACGGCCGTAACTCTTTGCTGCAAAGCATGGTGTCCGACCATCTACCGATACTGCCAATCCACCCCGTCAGTTAATGCCACATACACCGGTACAAGTAACTGCCTCGTGAACTTCCGAATTTGAGACAGACTTTAGACTTTAGACATTAGTCAAGAATTTGGGCGAGATTGAGGATAATAGCTCACTTTGAGATTAGCCATTATTAAGGGAGATAGATATGATTATATCTAAAGCACAGAATGAATCATATTTAACTGGGTTATG
This sequence comes from Eledone cirrhosa, assembly GCA_964016885.1. Lineage (NCBI taxonomy): Eukaryota > Metazoa > Mollusca > Cephalopoda > Octopoda > Eledonidae > Eledone > Eledone cirrhosa. The sequence goes on along the minus strand of OZ024741.1, from coordinate 404,680,523 downwards.
TCTAAACAAATCTGACTGATGAAATGACAAGTCAGTCAATCATAATGGTGGCCTCCCCACAGCCCCGGCGGACAGTATGGAGAAGGCGTTTTCCCGGAGGACGGCAAGGGCGACGCGCTGGAAAAGCCATTCCAGCTCGCGAGGCTCACACCTGCGGCTGGCCAGCTCAGCGCCTATGGAGGTAAGGTTATTTTAGTACATTTCTTCAATTTGGCAAGTGATTGGAAATAACTGAGTTTTCGCGAGAAAAATAAAGGGTTAACGAAGTTGGTCCTGCAATATTATAGAAATAATCACGTATGAACACACAATTAACTTCATTTAACGCACGATTGCGTGGACATAAAAATATAGAATCTCAAACAAACAGAATGATTCATAACTATTTCATTATCAGGAAATAAATAGCGTGCTATTGAACGAGCAGTTAACAGACAGCAACAAAAACAGCAGCAGCAGCAGCAACAACAACAACAACAACAGCAGCAGCAATAACAGCAATAACAACAACAACAGCAGCAGCAATAACAGCAATAACAACAACAGCAACAAGAACAGCAACAACATCAAAACACCAGCAATAACAACAACAACACCAGCAGCAACAACAGCAACAAGAACAATATCAACAACAACAACAAAAGCAACAACACCACAACAACAACACCACTACCACCAATAACAACAAGAACAACATCAACAACAACAGCAATAACAGATCTGATCTCGGCAACGTTTCATTCTCACAAACGATTTAATCAGATTTAATGCCGATGTAAAAGAAAAAAAGAAAAGAAATAAAATGAAAAAAAAGATAAACTAATTTTAAATGATTACACTTTAGAAAACTCGCGAGTAAAAGAAAAGTGTATATATATCATTTATCTGATGAGAACGCAAATATCATCTCATGATGATATTTGTTTTTGAAATGTGCATAATAAAATACATGGAACTCTTTTAACCATCATTTGATTTTATATTATATATATATATATATATATAAAATATGTAGTTTAGAAAGCCACAACAATGCAGATGGGAAATCTCGAGGTAGGAAGTGAGTGAGAAACAGGAGAAAAGTGAATATTGAGAGAAACGAAAATGAAAACAAAACAAAGGTAGAAGGGTTACCGTAGTGGAGATTTAATCCCAATATTTCGGGCTCACGCCCATCAACGGGGGAAAGTTCCAAAAGGGGGGGAACAGGCTAAGTCGGAGAAAGTTGTATTGTCGTTAAAACATAGGAATGCCGTTATGGGGGAAAAATTCAAACGAGGGAAAGAATGCGCGTGCGCGTGATAGGCTGTGGCAAAAGCTACTGACCAATTGGGTTAAATCAGTAGGGTGCGCTAGCATGTGAAAGCCGTAAAATATGTGTGTGTAAATATATATGTGTGTGTAACTGTGTGTGTATATGTGTATGTGTGTATGTATGTGACTGTGTGTGTGTGTGTGAAAGATAGTGGGCCGTAGAAGCTGGAAATCAAAGGGTGTGAAAGGTGGTAGGTTGTATAAACATGTGTGCGTGTATAAATATAAATATAGATGTGTGTGTGTATGTGTATTGGTATACATATAAGTGCGTGTGTGTGAAAGATAGTAGGCCGTAGGGGCTGTTACTGGTCACTATGGTTAAATTAGCTATGTCAGCTCATTTCTCTCAGCCCGGTTGTTAGGTGGGGGTCTGAGGTTCTTAATAACAAGTGCTTCCTTTATCCTTAAGGAAGCACTTGTTATTAAGAACCTCATAACGGCATTCCTATGTTTTAACGACAATACAACTTTCTCCGACTTAGGCTGTTCCCCCCCTTTTGGAACTTTCCCCCGTTGATGGGCGTGAGCCCGAAATATTGGGATTAAATCTCCACTACGGTAACCCTTCTACCTTTGTTTTGTTTTCATTTTCGTTTCTCTCAATATTCACTTTTCTCCTATTTCTCACTCACTTCCTACCTCGAGATTTCCCATCTGCATTGTTGTGGCTTTCTAAACTACATATTTTACACATTTCACAATGCTTCAAGCAAACTTTAACACCCTCATATATATATATATATATATATATATTCCTGAAACTTTTCTCATTAACCACTCTAATACACAAAGTATCGAGTACTCTGATGCGTTTTGGTCCACCTAGTTCCTTACCTCATTTCCTTCGTTATATATATTTGTGTGTATATATATATATATATATACAAATATATATATATATATAAATAAATATATATATAAATAAATATATATATAAATAAATATATATATATATATATATATATATATATATATAAATAAATAAATATATATATATATATATATATATATATATATATATATATATATAATAAATATATATATATATATATATATATATATATATATATATATATATTAGAAAGATCGAGTATCGAAAAATCGGCGCACGAGTTCACGATAAACAAAATTCGAAATGAGCGGCAGAGGGCTCAATAATTCAGATGAATCAGAGCTATAACTATCGTTAAAATACCGTCACATATAGAACAAGTCTACAATCAACCATACGATAAAAAATCGATAATAGAAGATTCGGGACAAACAGATAAAAAATATCAATAAAACAATACATCAATAATTTAAATGAATGTAAAATCATACCCGGACCCACTAGAAAGGTGTTAAATCTAGCTTCTTGGGTTTCTGTAAATCCTTAGACTGTACTCTATCAGCTCACATATAAATATAAAAGCCTACTAGAGCAAGAGGAACGGAGTTTACTTTCTCAACGAGCTTTTTTCCTAGCGGATAAGGGGCTAACTACCAGTGAAAAACGCACATGGCATTAGACAAGGGAGATAACCTCTACATCCGCGAAAACTATTCGAGGGAATGTGGAAATACACATAACGAATAAGAGTGCTCAATAGACATGTTAAAATAAAACAAAAGCTATTCATCACTCAATAGAATCGACAAAAAATGAGCGATAAAATTAACTGGTGGATAGCTATGTCCAGAGCTAAAAATATTAGAAAGATCGAGTATCGAAAAATCGGCGCACGAGTTCACGATAAACAAAATTCGAAATGAGCGGCAGAGGGCTCAATAATTCAGATGAATCAGAGCTATAACTATCGTTAAAATACCGTCACATATAGAACAAGTCTACAATCAACCATACGATAAAAAATCGATAATAGAAGATTCGGGACAAACAGATAAAAAATATCAATAAAACAATACATCAATAATT
>OZ024741.1:404627288-404672288 GCA_964016885.1 Eledone cirrhosa | reverse complement strand
GTATTGGAAAGGACTATAAATGCCACGAATGAGAAGAAAGGGAGAGAAAGAGCAAGGACTATTAGATAAATAAATAAATAAAGGAGGAAGGGAAGAGGGTGACAGACTCGACAGTTAGATCAGAGCGTTGTTTCGGTTGCATCCCACAGACAAAATAGCAAAGATATTTCCGCGGAGAGTGGCCAGTGGCACCGGCTACAACAGCTACCCCTTCCTCAGAAATATACCAACAACAAATATATAAGAAAATGCTAACGTCTGGAACGCCTTTAATCATAACCAGGGCTGGATTTAGACCTTAGGGGCCCGGAGCACTTCAGGTTTGGGAGGGCCCTCTTACACAAAAGTATAGAATATACAGCAAACCGCTAATTTTACATATCTAAGTTAGTTTGGTACAAGTAATTGGAATTGAGATGTTATATATACAAGTATTAAATAAAAAAAAAATCTAACCATCCGAAAAATAAAACGACTATCAGAGGGCACAATTAAATTGCTACATCGGTCGCTGGTGGGGCCTCACTCTTCAGGGGGCCTAGGGCATAATTGTGTGTATTCACACTCAATAAATCTAACGTTTCTATTTCACAGTTTCGTGGCTTTCAGTTAATTATATAATAGACGTATAAAATACATTCAAAAATGTCCAATTTATGAATTGTTTTGATGGAATACTTTTGTACTTGTTCGAAATATAACAAGCAGAAGAACCACACAATAATATGAACTTCTTACGCTCTTTCAAAACAAAAATAGACAACTTTTCAGCCTTTTTCTCTCTTGTGAATAAAAGCCGTTAGAATAAAATACTTACTTAATGTTGAGACGTTAAATTAATTAACTTCACTAGAAGAGCTAATTTCAAAGGCCGATAACCTTTGCCTCAAGTCAAAGAATATTTCTGAATAGTGTCATTGTACTGATGAATCTAATCAGGCACTCCTTACCGGAAAAGCAAGTTTGTATTAGAAATAGATAATATAGAATAACTTACATAGGCAAATAGACGTAATGAGAGAGTGAGCGATATATATATATATATATATATGTTATAGAATGCCGTTAGCTTCTTGCTAAAACAATCTCTATACCTCTCATTTATATATATATATATATATATCATAGGGAGAGAGAGAGAGGGAGAGAGAGAGCGAGATATATATATAGAGAGAGTAAATTATGTAATTTCTAGATTTGATTTCAAAGTCATGAAAAATAAGTAAATGTTATATTCCTGTGATGCAAACAAATAAGGATGAAAGGCAAAGTTAACCTCCCTAGGATTTGAACTCAGAACATAAAATTCCCTAACCCATTGCCATAAATTATGTTATTCAACGTTCTACTGACTCAGACAATCCACCGCCTTTTTAAAAAATAGATAATTGTTTCTACTTTAGGCACAAGGCCAGCAATTACCCAGTGCATTACTGGTACTTTATTTTATTGACCCCCGTAAGGATGAAAGGCAAAGTTAACCTCGGCGGGATTTGAACTCAGTCCGCAAAGGGACGTAACTATGCTGCAAAGCATGGCGTCCGACCCTCTACCGATACTGCCAATCCACCACCTAAATAGATAATAATAGTAAACAAGAGTTATCTTGTAATTTTATATCTATACCTTTTTTCTCTTTTGTATGGGTCGGTATACCTGAGCTGGGTAATGGGGTGAGCTCCTGCTGGCCTACAAAGTGGCTCAACTAGGATGTGTTTATCACCTCTACCGACCAAACTCCCTCCCATGCATCTCCGTCGTGGCACTAGCGTCCCAAAATTAGCTTGGGCGTTAAGGCGAGATATCGGCACTATAAAGGATGAAATACTTTGATTGCACTATCCTAAAGTGCATATACTTGCGGCTGGGCACCACATGTGAAACTAATCACCCGAGGTAACTTGAAATGAACTTACAACCCAACAGCAATACGACTACTTCTAAGGTGTACGCCAGAGAACACGCGCTCCCTGTCCCAGATGTGCGAGATATAAATGAATAAGCTGGTTGACCCTCAACGATTCAAATGCCTCCGATTGTCGTGCGTGGTCTCCGTTTGTGAGGGACACCGTGAATTCCTTTAATGGAGCCAGCTCAACCCACCAGGGTGAAGGTCGCCACAACTACAAGTAGTATTACATGGTCTTTTTAATTTATGCGAAGTCGTATTGCGATAACAAAAAGCAAATGATTTTCTAACAACACCTTTCAACAGTTTTGGTCTATCGATTTGCAATTCTGTCAGGAATTAGATGTACACTAATTCAGATATTGAGGTGTCTCTGTGCAGCCAAACCAATCGATTTCATCTGACGAAAATAACTCTCTTTACAAAACATGTGCCTGGTCACAGATATTCGGCTGTAGTACCAATTTATAGACAATGATGCCAATATATATATACATATAAATATATATATATATATATATATATATATATATATATATATATATATATATATATATATATATATATATATATATATATACATATATATATATATATATATACATATATACACATACGTAATTACATACATACAAACATAAAACATACATACAAACATACTACAAATATATGCATACATACATACAAACACACATATATACATTATATATATACATACATACATTTATATATAAATATGTGTGTGTGTGTGTGTTTATGAATCCTAGTAAAACTTATCAAATTCTACTCTTATATATTGCCTCTATTTAAAAACATTTGCAATGCGGGTTTTCAATTCTCTCTCTCTCTCTCTCTCTCTGTATATATTGAGTGAGAGAAAGAGAAAGAGGAGAAGGCGAGGAGTGTGAAATTCACAAATATACGTGCAGATACATAAGTTTTTATACATACATCTCTATATATATTCGTTCATATATATGTGTGTGGGTGTATATATGTGCACAAATATGTATAAACTAGTTTACAAAAGCTCATCCTATTTTTACCCCACAGATAAAATAAATAACCAGGAATACAAACGTCAATACAGCTACTTATTCCATGAGACATTTGGCAGTTCCCAATGTAAAGGTATATATATATATATCTATATCTATATAAAAGCAAGTCGGTCTGTGTGTGTGTGTATCTGTCTGTGTACAAATACTAGGCTCCTGTTAACATTTGAAGTACTAGGCCGATTTCAACCAAATTTGGAACACATGTTGCTTATATGCCAGAGCAGGTTTTGAACAAAATCAAATTTGAAAAAACATCGATATTGGGGCCGCAAAATCAATTTTGTGTGTGTATCTGTCTGTGTACAAATACTAGACTCCTTTTAACTTTTGAAGTACTAGGCCGATTTGGCACGTGCTATTGAGGCGACCTCTCATTGACTAATTGTGTACCTAGCAGTTTGACTCGCTATGGCCCCCTAACCTAGCAGTTTGACTCGCTATGGCCTCTGAAAATCATGCAGCAGCATTCTCGGCAACAGTGTCTTCGTTTTGATTAACTTAACCTTTTTGCTCATTCTCATCGTGTATTCAGGCGTTGAGCGGGAATAGTTGCTTCAAGGAATGATATTTCTATGTCCAGTGGATGGTCAACATGGTAGTGGCAGCGCCATGTTACGCATAGGGTTTAGTCTACTGAAGGACATACGGTGCGTCTATTCCATCTTTATCCCTTTACTCATACCTAATACAGCAAGGCCGGACCTGAAATCATTCACGTCAATTAACTCAAGCTACCCCATGTTGCCGTTTATTTCACTCAATCATGTCACTGTACACCCATTTTGTTAAACTTTTTTTTACAATTACATTTCAATTCTTTGCTCAACCTTTGGCTCTCTTTATACGGACAAACAGGCTGTCATTCATTTCCCGAGCAACGCCGAGTACATCTGCTAGTATATATATAAATAAGAGAAAAGCACGAACAGGAGAAATTTCCCTTCATCAGTTGTCTGCTGGGGATCATGGATATTTCGACAAGATATCTAACCCCAGTGCGTCAATAACTAAAGGAAGTTATTGTGGAAAAAAAGGGAGAGAGAGAAAAAATATATAACAGAAGAGAAAAAGGAAGAAAAAGGAAAAAATGCTTATATATACACGTGAGTCCAACACCCTAACCACGTGGTCAGGGTGTTGGACTCACGATCATAAAGCCATGCGTTTGATTCCTGGCTTCGCCTTCTGTTCTTTATTACTCGTTATTTTGCCAGGAGTTACAACCGGCAGATAGTATCAACAATGGATGTATTGTTTCCTAGGTTCGATCTGACGATATATATACGCTTCTTTTACCTTTTTCTTCCCTTTTCCCTTCTGTTATATATATGTATATATATATGTATATATATATATATATGTACACGTACATACATATATGTATACATACGTACAGTAGTATGTATATATATATACATACATGCACACATATATATATGTACGTATGGATTCACCGAACATTTATTATAATGCTCGGTGTGTTTGTAAACAAACATCCCGTATTAAGCCGTAGTGTCTAGCAACCATCGTTGCTCGTTTGTTCAACACTGACAAAGGAACGCTGTACTAGTTTGAAACTAGTACAGTGTTCCTTTGTCAGTGTTGAACAAACGAGCAACGATGGTTGCTAGACACTACGGAGCCTAGTATTTGTACACAGTCAGATACACACACAAAATCGATTTTTCGGCCCCAATAACGATGTTTTTTCAAATTTGATTTTGTTCAAAACCTGCTCTGGCATATAAGCAACAGGTTTGCCAAGTCCCTGAAATCAATGAACATAAGTTCTGTGAAATCGTAGACGAGAGAGAATAAAGACCATCCGACCTGGTCGAAATGTGAGTGAGGAAAGAATCTCGCACAGGTCAAACGGGAGGAAGTAGGAGAGGGAGTAGCAGAGAGTGAGTGAGTGAAAGTGTGAGGAAGAGGCTAACAGAGAGAGTGACTGGCAGAGGGGGTAAAAAGAAAGTGAGAGATAGAGAGAAAGGGGAAGCAGTAAGAAAGAAACAGACGGGTCACAGCGGAGGAAAATATATAAATATATGAAAAATATGAAAACATGGCGTGCTTCGTGGTTGCAAATGGGTTACATATGATATACATATACATATATATATATATATACATTTATTTATATATATATATATATATATATATATATATATATATATATATATATGTGTGTGTGTGTGTTAGTTAGGTGTGTAACTAGAGTTAGAGGTGGCACGGCGTTCGAAGCATACAATGCAGTTACGAGGTCCGTTTCATTTGGATTGTATTCCAGAGTTACAACTGTAATGTGGTGCAACACTGACTCCGAACTCCCTCTCTCTCTCGCTCTCCCCCTCTCTCTCCCCTTCCCTCTTTATTTCACGTTGCTCCTTCTACCTGGAGAGTTGCGGCCGATAGATAGTATTAGCAATTGGAAAGACCAACGGAAACGTTGTTTCCTCGGTTCTACTTGACGAAAGTCGATCGACTTTCTCTCTCTCTCTCTATCTATCTATCTCTCTCTATATATATGTATATATATGTGTGTGTGTGTGCGTATCCCGGGTTCAATCGGGGGTAACCACAGTAAGTAAGGTATTCAATAAATACCAGAGTATAAATATTTAATATAGAAATAGCTTCTATAGGACTAGAACTGTTTCATTCGAAGGAAATCATCAGTAAATCCAACTGTATAAATACCACCATAACACATTGACAGTCGGCTCTCCTGATGATTTCCTTAAAATGAAACAGTTCTAGTCCTGTAAAAGCCATCTCTACATTTTATATATATATCTCCCTAGTACTAGATTGGTATTTTATTTATTGTGCTCTAACGACAGAAATGTCGTTGACTTGGAACAAATACCTAGACCCTCTTAACGAATCTACCAATTTACCGCCCTATGAAAACATCATACATTCTAACTTAATTTATGCTATCTAGAGGTCGCAAATCCTGGCAGAATGAGCAACGTAATATAAAGTGTCTTGCTCAAGGACATAACGCATCACCCTATCTGAGAATTGAACTTGCAGCCTCCCGATTGTGAATTCACCCAACCACTAAGCCACGCGCCTTCACTTCCTTTATTATGAAACACAACACATTTATAATTGATCAACTCACTATTATGTTCAATGAATAATGAAACTTTGCATTTTCTTTGGAAGAATTTTCAAACCAGATCCAAAGTTGTATTGAAGTTGATGATTACAACAGCGTAATCGATAAATCAATTTGGATTCAGAGGTCGGGATATTGGTAGAATTTGCAGATCGTCGGATAAATTGTCTTTGCAGTATTTTTTCTGTTTTCTTTTTCTATTCTGAGTTCAAATCCCACCAAGTTTAACTTTGCCTTTCATCCTTCCGATGTCGGTAAATAAGATGCCAGTGAAATGAAGTGACGGGATTAAGTTAATTAATTTTGTCTTTCCCCAAAAATTTGCTAAAGTGTGTCTAAATTAGAAATCAATAAATTAATTTGATTTTAAAAAGCAAAACATGTTTTGAATAGTTAAATTTCTGATATGGAATGCCGCTTTAAAATATAACTTTTTGTTAATAATTTGTATTCCATTTTGGAAGATCACAAAAGAAAACCTCACTTAATGGCAAACAAATACGAAAAGACCATACATGCCTCCTGTTTCCTCTCTTTCATATTGATATATTATAATGTTTGAGAACATTTTACATTGGACATATTCACAGTTGATTCATTCAAAAATACAATTTTCTGATTTAAAAAGCAGGCCGATAGTTTTAGTGAAGAGGAAAGTCAATTCAATCGACCCCAAAGCCATACAGGTACTTTATGTTACCGACGCTGTAAAGATGAAAGACAAAGCAAACCTCATTGGGATTTGAAATCAGAAGGTAAAGGGACGTAATTCTATGCCGCAAAGCATGTTGTCCAACGCTCTACCTATACTGTCAGTCCACCACTACTACTGCAGTGCTGTGCCCCACCAAGGATATTTTAACAAATGCGGAATCCACTTCAACGAGTTTAAACATAACCTGTAAAGAGATACTGCGAACTGCTCTTTATAGATGACTATTCCTATAAACTAACCGCTGCAATAAAGCGTTCAGATATTCCTATGAAAAAGACTTGGGGCACAATAATATTTTCGAAACACTATATTATTTGTATACCCTACAACTATTATGTTAAATATAGTCCTTCTCTGGCCTAGAAGGTCATTAAGACGGAGGTTATCCCGATTTCCATGCAGCATTAAGTGACTGGAAGGTCAAGAATTCCTTTGAACGGGATACGAGCTTATCTTGGGATTAACCCTTATCTGTTGTTGCAGGTTTTCATATTTAGCTGAGTAATCTGGAGTAACATGAAATGAAATGCCTTTTCGAAAGGATTAAACATGCCACTCAGCCGGCAAACCGGGCACACAACCTTGTGTGTGTGACAGCTCACACCTATGTGTGTGTGTGTGTGACAGCTCACGCCTATGTGTGTGTGACAGCTCACACCTATGCAGTTTCAGCTGGCATCCTCCAAGGTATATCTCGTTGGGGGTGTCTTAGGTGACTTAATGATAGGGACCCCAGTCCTATCATCTCATTTCTACAGCTGAGTAAACTAGAGCAATGTCAAATAAAGTGTCTTGCTCAAGGAAACAACACCTCACTCGGTCCGAGAATTGAACTCACACCTTTCGATTTCAAACCCAATGTTCTAACCACTAAACCATGCGCCTTACGGCCGGTAGACCAGTACCATAACAATTAACTGTTAAGTCATAAGTCTTAACCTCGAGGAGTATGTGTAAATAATTTTATCATTTCAAATAACCTAGTACGTCTCCGGAATATTTCAACCATTCCCAACTTACGATGGTATTTGAACCAACTAGTAAATCATCTACTAATGACAAAAGTGATGTTGTTGAATTGGGAGAAACAATAAGAAACTAGACAAGATGTTTGATAATATCCAATTTCATCATTCCATCGGAGATCACGTTGCTTTCCATCCTACCGGAAGTCGATAAAATAATTACCATAAACTATACTGAAATCGATTTAATTGACTATAGGTCATCCTGACAAATGTTGGCATCGAACGTGTAATCAAAATAAATTATACAGTCACGTAGCATTTTTATGGTTTGGTCTTGAGTGACTGAGAGTCGGCCGATTGGCAACATTGTTTCAATTTTGGACAGAAAGCTACACGGTATTTGGTCCGGCTCGCTACAATCAGAGGTCAATTCAGCTGAGGTCATCTTTGCTTTTCATCCTTTCCAAATATACTTTATTTCATGGAACCCGTAAAGATGAAAAGCAAAGCTAACCTCAGTCGAATTTGAAATCAGAACGTAAAGGGTCGTAACTCTATGCTTTGAAACATATTGTCCGACGATCTACCGATTATGACAATCCTCTGCCCTACTGCCATGTGATAATAGCTATTGGTTCAGGTACAAAGCTTCCAATATTTTGGGGTGTGGGTGGGGTGGGGGTGGGTATAGTAGGGGTGGGGCGTGTGTAGAGGTGGGTGAACGTGGGTTAAGGTGGGTGGGGCGTGTGTAGAGGTGGGGTGCGTCGTGCGCAGGTGGGGTGCGATGTGAGTGGAGGTGGGGTGGTACGTGGGTGGAGGTGGGATGGGGCGCGGGTGGAGGTAAGGGTGGGGCGTTGGTGGAGGTGGGGTGAGGCGTGGGTGGAGGTGGGGTGAGGCGTGGGTGGAGGTGGGGTGGGGGTGTGTGTAGATGTGGGTGGGGAGGGGTAGAGGTGGAGTGGGGCGTGGGCGGAGGTGGGATGGGGCGTGGATAGAGTTGGGGTTTAATATACCACCAGTCGAATACTACAACCGATTCTTTTTCTCAATTCCTCACCCTCGCCCCACCCCCTTTCCCTGGAAGAAATCGACTGTGAAGAGACGTGGGGAGTGGGGAATCTGCCAGGTTAAAATACTCACGACATGCCGTATATGACAACGTTACACGACTGAGTGAGGGTGTGGCGAGTAAGGCCCCTTATAGGCCTCCTTATAGCAACAAGGTTGATTCGGTTGATGTTGACTGCGGATCATTTTAAGGAAAATGGGGGGGGGGGTAGGAAATTCATTTCAACGTTTTAAGGAAGAAAGATTAGAAATAGCTTTGCTTAATCGGGAGATTGGGGGCCGTTGAGATGTGGTAACTAGTTGACCCAGATGACCAGAGACCATTTTAGGAGCAATAGGCCTGAGTATGAAATGGAGGTTGACGTGTGTTTGAGAATATTTCTAGTCAGTCAAATGGTTTTCATTAAGACTAGCTGGACCTGTGCAAAAATTCACGGATAATCCCCTCTCTCTATATTATAACCCATCCCTTTCTCTATATATTAAAACCACCCTCTCTATATATTATAACACCCCTCTCTCTATATATATGTTAACGCTCCTTTCTCTATATTATAACCCCCTCTCTCTATATTATACCCCCTCTCTCTATATATAATAACCCATCTCTTTCTCTATATTATAACCCCTCTCTCTAAATATATTAAAACCCCCTCTCTCTCTTCTTTCCAAACGTTGCAACGTTCTTTTATTTTCTTTCGCCGTAGATTGTCGTAGATTGTTTAACAAACCCTTCCATTGTTTTAGCACGTCTCACTGACGTCATTTGACTTTTATTTATATTACTGAAAATGTGACACACGGTCTGACGTACGGTACGTAGGTATTAACGTATTAATATATATATTACTGAAAGTGTGACACACGGTCTGACGTACGGTACGTAGGTATTAACGTATTAATATATATATTACTGAAAGTGTGACACACGGTCTGACGTACGGTACGTACGTATTAACGTATTAATATATATATTACTGAAAGTGTGACACACGGTCTGACGTACGGTACGTAGGTATTAACGTATTAATATATATATTACTGAAAGTGTGACACACGGTCTGACGTACGGTACGTACGTATTAACGTATTAATATATATATTACTGAAAGTGTGACACACGGTCTGACGTACGGTACGTAGGTATTAACGTATTAATATATATATTACTGAAAGTGTGACACACGGTCTGACGTACGGTACGTACGTATTAACGTATTAATATATATATATATTACTGAAAGTGTGACACACGGTCTGACGTACGGTACGTACGTATTAACGTATTAATATATATATATATTACTGAAAGTGTGACACACGGTCGGACGTACGGTGCGTAGGTATTAACGTATTAAAATACAGATGCTGTCTGGACTACTTCCTTCTATATTTAGAGATCAATGATGTGTGCCTGGTCAAGGAAATTATATTACAGCTATCCAGATAATAGTTTCTGATAAAGGCCCAGGGCTAACAGTTTGGGGGATAAATTGATCCTAAAGAATTATTGGTGCTTTCATTCATGGAGACCGTAAAGATGAAAAGCCAAGCTAACATAAACTAACATCGATGGGATTTGAACTGAGAACCTAAAGGGTCGTAACTCAATGCCACGAAGTATATTGCCCGACGCTCAATCCATTCTGACAATCCTCCACCCTACCGTCATGTGATAATGTTTTCTGATTTAGGCACAAGGCCAAAATATTTTTTGGGGGTGGGGAGGGGTGTCGACTAAATCGACCCCAGTGTGTTACTGGTACTTTATTTTATCGACTCCGTAAGGATGAAAGGCAAAGTTAACCTCGGCAGAGTTTGAAGTCATAACGTAAAGGGCCGTAACTCTATGCCGGGAAGCATGGTGTCCGATGTACCAGGATTAACATACCCAAGACACTTCGTGTGTTACTCTAACGCCCCCTACAACACAATCAGGAGTTAAGTGCCCTTTAACTTGCCTACATGTATTAACTGACAAGAAACAATGACAAAATCAATAAAACAAACAACCAACAAAATAATAATAATAATAAAGCGAATTGGATTAAATGGTTTACAATATCATTTAGTTGAGTCATTGTCAGATTCGATCTGTAATTCTGATAAATTTGACATAACCAATTAGTTTATCAGAGTCGATATGAGTTCCTGTAATATAAATAATTCGATTTTGTAGTATATGTCATCAAATATATATTTTCTGATTTAGGCACAGGGCCAACAATTTTAGGAGGAAGAGAAAGTCGATTAAATTGACCCTAGTGCGTTACTGGTATTTTATTTTATCGACCTCTTTAGGAGGAAAGGCAAAGCAAACCTCGCCGGGATTTGAACTCAGAACCATAACTATATAAAAAAAAGTACCAGTCTAGTACTGAGGTCGATTCTTCTTCTATATCTCTTTCTCCTTTCCTCTTTCTCACTTTCTATCTTTCTCTGGAAGAAATCTGTTATACTCAGGCCTGGAGAGAGACGGGCTCTGCCAGGCTTAAAATGGCCAAGAAACGCCGTATGTCAATACGGCACCCCTACTACTATATCAGGAGTTACGAGACCTTACATACATACACATATTCCAGCTTCTGAATGATTAAACATTACTTTATGGTTTCCTGTCGTACAACTAATTACTTCCCTTGGAATTGCATGAAGGTTACAGGAATATTCCCTGACATCGGTCAACCGACCCACAATCAGACCAGACAACCTCTAAAAACCCAAACCAGGAGTACCATGAAAAAATGCCCCAAAACGGGAAGAAATGAGGCAAAATAGGGAGATTTTACATAATTATTTCTACTTTTAGCACAAGGCCAGCAATTATCCAGTACATTACTGGTATTTTATTTTATCGACCCCGTAAGGATGAAAGGCAAAGTTAACCTCGGCGGAATTTGAACTCAGATCGTAAAGGGACTTAACTATGCTGGAAAGCCTGTCCGACACCTCTACCGATACTGCCAATCCATAATGAAAGCTATATCCATTTTCACAAGAGAAGACATCTCTCACCCACCCCAAAGTGAGAGATGTCCCCGTCGGACGGGGAGAGTTGACAGATCTGCACAATTCACTGATTTATAAATCCACCGATTAATAAATTCACCGGAACGTAATTAATCAATTTCTGTATTCATCGATGACATATTATAATTATCAATTGGTATTAGAATTTCTATAAAATCACCATACTTATTATTCATGAAATTTATTTCAAAAAGAGGAAAAAACATTGAGAAAACTCTGAATGGATTTCTTAAATGAAGAATGATGGATTCGTTAGGTTCAGAGTTCACAGTTTGATTATTCTGTCTAGAAAGTTGTAATATTTTCACCGTTTCAAATTAAGCTCTTCCTAATCGATAAATTTGTGGTCAGTCAATTACCGCCGATATATAACTGATAGGTACGTTCTCATCTGTAAATTGTGGTTGATGAATGATCATTGGTGAATGTCCTCACACGTGATCTCTTTATAATGTAACGGTGATAGTATCTTAACCAATAAACAAACTAACAACTCATTCGTTCGAAACCTTATGCAGTAGTCAACTAAACTTCTTCTTCTTCTTCTTCTTCTTCTTCTTCTTCTTCTTCTTCTTCTTCCACTTATTCCTTAGAGGGTCAAGAAGGTAGAGTTCTCAGACACTCCTTCCAGCAAGTCCTGTCAGAAGCAACCGTTTCCAACTGATCCGGCTGGATCCCCAAGGGAGACCAGCCAAGCTCATGGATTCTGTTCTTCGTGATGTAAATATTTCATTAAGCAAGGTTTTCTTCATTCTGTCCGCTGAATGAAGAAAACCTTGCACAAGAGAGCGCTTTACCCACGCCACACCACCGGTGCCCACATTACATGGATAATGATAGTAGATGCTCTTCAGAAGAAAAGTGTCTTGTCTTCTGTCTTATGGCACAAAACATATCCCATTGTTTGGCCATTTAATTGTTCTTTTTAATGCGTGTTACAAATGGTGCCGTAACTCCTGAGGGAGTCACAGGAGTGCCGTGATGACATACGGCGTTTCTAGGGTATTTTAAAACTTGGTGGAGCCCATCTCCTCTTCAGATCCGAATAATACAGCAAATTTCTTCTAGAGAAATGAAATGAGAAAGAGATATGGAGGAAGCATCGACCCCGGTTCTTGACATACTTTTTTTTTATCTAACTCGAATGGATGATAAGCAAAGAGGAACTCGGTGGAATTTGAACTTAGAGAATAGAAAGTTGAAACAAGTATAGCAAACCATTCTATCCGCCGTTCTAACGACTCTGCCACTGCCTTACGTGTTATAAATAACATTTACCAACTACTAGTTGCTTTGTTTTGACATGGTTTGATGGCAGAATTGCTACAATAGAAAACTAAAGGACTTGCTGTATAGAACTATGTAAGAGTATCTTTAAGTTTTGCGTTCAAATTCCGCCGAGGTCAGTTTTGTATTTTATCATTCCGTTAATAGATGAACTGTGCCCTAAAGTTATTATGGTGGATTGACAGTATCGGTAGAGGGTCGGACGCCATGCTTTGCAGCAAAGAGTTACGGCCCTTTATGATCTGAGTTCAAATCCTGCCGAGGTTAACTTTGCCTTTCATCCTTACGGGGTCGATAAAATAAAGTACCAGTAATACAATGGGGTAATTGCTGGCCTTGTGCGAAAAATAGAAACAATTATAAAGGACCAAACTCCCAGTAATTCAATATTCTAACAGTGATTCCTATTTATTATAAAGGACCAAACTCCCAGTAATTCAATATTTGAACAGTGACCCCTATTTATTATATAGGACCAAACTCTTAGGGATTCAATATTTTAACAGTGACCCCTATATATTATATAGGGTCAAAGTCTCAGGGATTCAATATTTTAACAGTGACCCATATTTTCTTGAAAATATTTTGCACCAGTTTGTAAAATTTTATTGACAAATTCATTAATTATTTTCTTTATCATATATTTCAAAAGTGACTCTACATTCCCTTCACTCCACCCTTGAACCTTCATGTACTCTGCGAAAAGATCAATCATTTTGCTGCAGTACAATAATTCAACGAGAGTTTCTTTGCCAAATTCATGTCAATTCATCGCTCTTAACTACTTTGGCCCCTAGTGCAATTGTCATAAAAGGAAAAGACAAAAATAAAAGTAAAATAAAAATAACAAACCAGCCCCCATACTCTTTTCTGTAATTTTACATTTGCAGATGTATCTGGTCAATAGTTCTGCGTCAATATTTGCAGTAAATTGCTTTAAATATTCGCTGAACAACAGCCAGTACCTCCATTGATTGTTGACAAAAATACGATAAGAATCTTAGTAAAATCAGCAGAAACAGTAAACTCGGTGTAAACTGTTTAGTATATGAGATATCCTGAGATTTTGATATTTACTGTACTGATACTACTGTTGTTGTTGATGTTGTTGCTGCTACTACTGTTGTTGTTGTTACTGCTGCTACTGTTGCTACTACTGTTGTTGCTGTTGTTGTTACTGCTGCTACTGCTGCTACTACTGTTGTTGTTACTGCTGCTACTGCTGCTGTTGCTACTACTGCTGTTATTGCTGCTGCTGCTGCTGCTGCTGTTGCTGCTACTACTACTACTACCCCCCACAACCCACACACCCACTACTACTACTACTACTACTACTACTACTACTACTACCACTGCTACTATACTACTACTACTACTACTACAACTACTACTACTACTACTACCACTGCTACTATACTACTACTACTACTACTACTACTACTACTACTACAACTACTACTACTACTACTACCACTGCTACTATACTACTACTACTACTACTACTACTACTACTACTACTACTACGACTGCTACTACTACTACTACTACTACTACTACTACTACTACTACTACTACGACTGCTGCTGCTACTACTACTACTACTACTACTACTACTACTACTACTACTACTACTACCCCCACAACCACTACTACTACTACTACTACTACTACTACTACTACTACTACTACTACTACTACTACTACCCCCCACAACCACTACTACTACTACTACTACCCCCACAACCACTACTACTACTACTACTACTACTACTACTACTACTACTACTACTACTACTATACTACTACTACTACTACTACTACTACTACTACTACTACTACTACTGCTGCTGCTGCTGCTACTATACTACTACTACTACTACTACTACTACTACTACTACTACTACTACTACTACTACTGCTGCTGATACTATACTACTACTACTACTACTACTACTACTACTACTACTACTACTACTACTACTACTACTACTCAATAGATTAAACACAATGCATGCCTTGGGACAAATCCAATTGCCCGTATCTTTCCAATCTCTTTCCTACAAATTTGTGGCCACGTGCCACAAATAATATTAATTTTATAAGTTTTTGTTGGGGGCGGGGATTTTCCTGGAACTGTGTACGTACTTTTGAGCTAAAATCTAGGGCCATCATTGTTCGATTTCAGTTCAGATCTTTTCGGGGTTAGGAGAGATATTTTACTTATATTTGTTCACGTAAATGATTTAGTCTAAGTCTAAAGTCTGTCTGAATCTCGGAGACTCATTAAACCGCTGCTTATCCCAGTTCTCTTGGTGTTAAGCGACTGAGCGTACAAGACTCTACCTTTCCAGGATAGGACGCCAGTACATTGCAGGATTAAAGTTCCATCTATTGCTGGTATGTATTTGCAGTGGAGTATACTCTCTGAGTGAAAAGTCTCTCTGAAGGCCAGAGACTCAGCAGATCGCTTCTTATCCCAGTGCCCTTCGTGTTAAGCGAATGAGAGTATAAGACTCCTCACTGGACAGAAAGCTAGTACATCACAGGTTTAAACCTCTAATTATTGCTGGTATCCATTTTCAACTGAGTATACTGTCTGAATCAAAGGTCTATCTCGATCACAGAGGCTCATCAGGCTGTTGTTTATCTCAGTTTCCGTGGTGTTAAGTGCTTACAAGTACAAGACTCCCCGCTTCCTGGATACGACGCCAATCCATCGCAAGGTTAAACCTGCAGCTATTGCTGGTACTCATTTTCAGCCTAGTATACTAAAGTTAGTTTGGAACCAACCCGAAGTTCATCAGGCCGGTGATTATCTCAGTTAAACTCCCAAATATTGCAGGGTTAAACTCCCAAATATTGCTGGTACTCATTTTCAGCTGAGTATACTGGAGGAACGTGAAATGAAGTGTTTTGCTCAAGAACACAACACACAACCCAGTCCAGAAATCTTACCCACAACATTATGATCATAAATCTAACACCCTTACCATTTGGCCACACATATTTAGGCTCTTAACTAAATTGGAAAATAATCTTTAATAGAAAGGTAAAGAGAGAAACATGTTAGAGAACTTGATTAAATATCTTCTCACCTTTAGTTTCGTATCTTTTATATTTTGACTCCAACTCCAAATAAATTTGTTTTTCTTTATCACAAAGTCACCTTTGATAACATATGTATCAGTTATTGTTCTTTAGGCTCATAGGGCGGTGGATTGGCAGTATCAGTAGAGCGTCGGACAACATGCCTTGCGGCATATAGTTACGTTTCTTAACGTTCTGAATTCAAATCCCACCGAAGTTAGCTTTAACTTTCATCCTTACAGGATCGATAAAATAAAATACCAGTCACACACTGGAGTCGATTTAATCGACTTCTGCCCCACCCCGAAATTATAGGCATCGCACCTAAATCAAAAACCATTATTTAGACTTCAATAAAAAAAGTACTCCATCTCCATCTCTTTCATATTCCCCCCCTCTCTCTTCTTCTGTAGAAGAAATCAGCTGTGTTCAGACTTGGAGAGGGGATGCATTTCTTACCTATCAATTTAAAATTGACAGGTAAGAAACTAAATGTTGTCATGATGTTAGTGATAATGATAATAAATCCGTGATGTTTAAAACTATTCATTGTATCAAGATTGTTTACGTTGATAGGAATAGATAGGAGGCCGTCATCGCTGTACAAGCCCAACTTTAATATGTTAAATCTAGATTTAAGCTTATCAAGGAAGAATAATTCAACAATGATGCTGACCTTTGCTCTGTCAAATAACCTTATGTAACATCAAATGGATCAGTCCTGTTATTCAGTGATGTGGAGGACCTGTCAAACATATTCACCTCCTGTCCTGAATGATTATATCGATATCATAATGGTTACTATAGTAATATATCACGCTAAATTCTAGAACATATGTGAGGAGAGTTCTGGAAATTGACAGGAAGTATTCCATATCCATAATATGTCACTACCAGAATTTACATCTATTGTCAACGCTAAAATTAAATCAGTTAATTTAATACAGAGAAATTGTTCCATTTTCGCAATGTAGTGTGGCATCTAATCTAATATTACGGTTGGATAGGATCCATGAGCTCGGTTGGTCTCACTATGGGATCCAGCCGAATCAGTTGAAAACGATTGCTTATGACAGGACCTGCTGGAAGGAGTGTTTCAGGACTCTGGCCCCACGACACTATCAGGGCGAAAAAGAAGAGGTTTCTTTGCATATGTTTATTAAACTTCTCCAATTCTCATAGTGGAATTTATTTGCGATTTGTAATGCAGATCTTCTTGTGATCTTTATTTGTTATATATCTTTTTGTTGCATTAAACGCTGCATCATTTAAACTGCATGAGGGAATATGGTTATTTCCGTTTCCTGTTTAATGTTACTGCATCAGTTTAAAAGATACTTATTGTATTTTTGGATTATTCCGTCAATTAAATAATTTAGTATTGTGTGGTTAGTAAAATAAAATAAAAATCTCTGAATACATATATGCAGATTCCTGATGATTTCTAATGAATGAAACAGTTCTAGTCCTGTAGAATCTCATCTATATATATATATATATATATATATATATATATATATATATATATATGTGTGTGTGTATATATAAATATATATATATGTGTATATATAAATATATATATATATGTATATATAAATATATATAAATATATATATATATGTATATATAAATATATATATATGTATATATAAATATATATATATAAATATATATATATATTTATATATATATATATATATATATATATATTATATATATATATATATATATATATATATATATATATATATATATATATATATATATATATACATACCTATATATACAAAATTTTAAGTTATCAATAATGTAGTGATAATATATCGTCACGTTAGAGATGAACAGCGTACGTGTAGGTTTGCTCAACGAGTATAAATTATATTCCGGAGAAAATGTAGAAAAGATGAATATAAAATGAAAGTGCTTTTATAAAGGAATTTATTAGGTATTGACATATGTTTCTGTAACAGACGGAATACCTATGTATCGCTGCTTGCGTAATCATATAATGTTAGCAAGTATTGGATAAATTGAAAAAAATCAGAAAAATCAAAGTATTTATATTAGTTGTAAGAAAGGAAGTAGAGAAGGGATAGTATATGACAGATGGCAATTCAATTTGCTGGTAAACAAGTATATAGAAGGTTTTTAATGAGAATACAATGAGTATATAGCTTATTTTCTCTAAATAAGAATTTTTGGGAGTGCCTATTTTAATCTATATTTGACCAATTTAACAATGGACAGGGCTGGTCGTTTGGTGTAGTAGGATTAATACAGATATAAAGTGTCAAGTAAGGAAGAGAGAGATTTTCACTGCTACTGTATAACAACAATGCTGGTAGCCTGCTGGTATATGCATTAGGGAATTGAATTAAGAAATCTCATTTTATCTATAGCAGTTTATATTAAATGGTAAAGAATAGAAGAGTTGATAGAATTAATAGAGAATGTTAATATGTATTTTGACAATCAAACGGAGATGACCTAATTTTGATATTACTATGGGTTCCAATGATTCGGCCGAAGTAACTGATCTTGTGGGAATTTATATCACCCACAGACTACAAGGAACATTCAAGGATCTCCACGGTGGACTCTACTGTGACGATGCGCTCCTATTAATTAAGCATATGAATAACCAGAATTTAGAAAGGATGCATAAAAATATTAGAAAGCGTTTTAAGTAACTAGGATTAAATATTACGTTTGAATATAACCTCAAAGAGGTTAATTTCCTGGATGTTACTTTGAATCTCAATACAGAAACGATTAAACAGTTCCATAAATTAAATGAGAACCTTAAATATGTAAATACGGGTTCTAACCATCCACCCTCTATAATTAAATCCATCCCTAGAAATATTTCCCTTAGAATCTCCCGCCTGTCGTCCAACCTTCAAAGAACATGCCGAATATTATGATGATGCACTTAGGAAGGCTGGACACCTAGATAATATAGAGTATATAGTCGACGATCACCAAAACACCCAAAATAAATCTCATAGAGGTAGAAATAGCATAGAAGCACCACCATACATACACTACCGCAATAGACACACTAATAGTCGCACACCACCAAACAGAAGGCGATGTAAAGAGTATATATGGTACAACCCGGTCTATAACAACTCTATTAAAACCAATCTACCCTCACAATTCTTTCGATTAGTTAAAAAACATTTTCCGACATCACATAAATATAATAAAATCTTAAACCCTAACACTATTCGACTTTCATATTCAACCGCCCCTAATATTGAACAACATATAAAAAAGCTTAACGCAAAACGGTTGTATAAACGCCTTCCAACACATAACAATACACGTAAAACATCGGCTATAAAATCACAAAACAACAAACAACCTCATCAACCCATCCATGGTAGTACAACAACGCATAGTTATAACTGTAACCAACACCACCACGACCACCACCACAACAACAACAAAACCACCACCACCACAACAACAACAACAATATATTAACTTATTGATTACTGTAGAATAAAGTAAAGATGATCTGTTAAGACGGGATGGTCATATCTAGAATATATCTTTCCCTTGCCATTCTCCATACGGTTTAGATATACAAATCTCTGATATCCAAATAGCTAAATATCAGCAGAAGACCACTCAGAAGTCATGACATGGGTGTCGCCCGACCCCCTTACAGTGTAAGAAGTTAAGGGCCGAAAATCTCGCTTGAGGAGGGGGGGTCTCTGAAGACCTTCTACTACCCAGCCCCACTGAGAGTTTCTTACCACTGTCTATATATATATATATATATATATATATATATATATATATATTTATATCCAAAATTAAATTACGGGTGTCATATCTGAGAGACATGCGCCATATCCACTGCAGAATATGCTGAAATATTCCAATGAATAGATCCGAGCATTTTATATCAACTAGAAATTGATTGACATTTATATATAAAATAAGCATATGAAACAATCACAGGGAATAATTTGTAAAGATTGTACACTTTACAAATTATTCCCTGTGATTGTTTCATATGTTTATTTTATATATATATATATGTCAATCAATTTCGAGTTGATATATATATATATATATATATATAATGTAGAAAGGCTTCTCCAGGTCTAGAATTGTTTCATTCCGGAATGAAACAGTTCTAGTCCTGTAGAAGCCTTTCTATATTAAATACGTATACTCTGCTTTGTATTGAGTACATTACTTACTGTGGATACCCCCGATTGAACCCGGGATAGACATATATATATATATGTGTGTGTGTGTGTGTGTGTGTGTGTGTGTGTGTGTGTGTGCGCGTGTATGAGTGCGTGTGTGTGTATGTGAGTGCGTATGTTTGTGAGAGTGTGTGTGAGTGGGTGTGCATATGGGTCGAAACACTTGCTTTAGGCGAAGGGTTCTTCTCAAAAGACCTTCTGCTGTCCAGCTCTCTTGAAAATTTCTTACCTCTACAACCAGCTACAACCAACTACGGGCAGCTACGACAAGCTACAACCAGCTATGACAAGCTACGACCAGCTACGACCAGCTACAACCAGCTACGACCAGCTACAACCAGCTACGACCAGCTCCGACCAGCTACAACCAGCTACGACCAGCTACGGCCAGCTACGACAAGCTACAACCAGCTACGACCAGGTACGACCAGCTACAACCAGCTACAACCAGCTACAAACAGCTACAGCCAGCTACGGGCAGCTACGACAAGCTACAAACAGCTACGACCAGCTACGACCAGCTACGAACAGCTACAACCAGCTACAACCAGCTACGACCAGCTATAACTAACTACAACCAGCTACGGCCAGCTAAAACCAGCTACGACCAGCTACAACCAGCTACAAACAGCTACGACCAGCTATGGCCAGCTACGACCAGCTACAACCAGCTGCAACCAGCTATGACAAGCTACAACCAGCTACAACCAGCGACGACCAGCTACAACCAGCTACGACAAGCTACGACCAGCTACGACCAACTACAACCAGCTACAACCAGCTACAACCAGCTACGACTAGCTACAACCAGCTACGACCAGCTACGACCAGCTACGACTAGCTACAACCATCTACCACCAACTACGACCAGCTACAACCAGCTACGATTAGCTACAACCAGCTACGACCAGCTACGACCAGCTACGACCAGCTACGGCAAGCTACAACCAGCTGCAACTAGCTATGACAAGCTACAACCAGCTACAACCAGCGACGACTAGCTACGACCAGCTACGACTACCTACGACCAGCTACGGCAAGCTACAACCAGCTACAACCAGCTATGACCAGCTACAACAAGCTACAACCAGCGACGACTAGCTACGACCAGCTGCAACCAGCTACGACAAGCTACGACCAGCTACGACCAACTACAACCAGCTACAACCAGCTACGGCCAGCTACGACCAGCTACACCAGCTACAACCAGCTACGACCAGCTACGGCCAGCTACGACTAGCTACAACCAGCTACCACCAACTACGACCAACTACAACCAGCTACAACCAGCTACGACCAGCTACACCAGCTACGACCAGCTACGACTATCTACAGCCAGCTACGACCAGCTACGACAAGCTACAACCAGCTACCACTAGCTACAACCAGCTACCACCAGCTACGACCAGCTGCGGTTAGCTTACCACCAGCTACGACCAGTTACGACCAGCTATGACCAGCTACGACCAGCTACGACCAGCTACGACCAGCTACGATAAGCTACCACTAGCTACAAACAGCTACGACCAGCGACAACCAGCTACGACCAGGTACGACCAGCTACGACTAGCTACAACCAGCTACGACCAGCTACAACCAGCTACGACCAGCTACAACCAGCTACGACCAGCTACAACTAGCTACGACCAGCTACGACCAGCTCCGGCCAGCTACCACCACCTACAACCAGCTACGACCAGCTCCGACTAGCTACGGCCAGCTACGACCAACTACAACCAGCTACGACCAGCTACGACCAACTACAACCAGCTACAACCAGCTACGACCAGCTACGACCAGCTACGACCTGTTACAACCAGCTACGACCTGTTACAACCGGCTACGACCAGCTACGGCCAGCTACGACAAGCTACAACCAGCTACGACCAGCTACGGCCAGCTACGACCAGCTACGGCTAGCTACAATCAGCTTAGAATTAAGACAAAAATACAACCCACATTGCCAACAATATCGATAACTGAACAACAATAAAACTCTAAACAAACAATCTGCAAACAAACAGTGATTCTTCGTTCGGATGATAAATTGTATATGGAGTAGTTAATAAGTGAGAAGCTAAACAAGAAGAATACCAATGGAATATAAAAGGTCAAACTAAAATATTTTGATGGTGAATGAGAAGTGAGAAATTTCACTTGACTACCACCCGCAGTTTTTGGCAAAAGATATATATAGTGATACTATTATCGAAAATATCTTAGCTGATATCTAATCGATAAAGCTAGATAAAATATTGATTCTCACAGCGTCCGACTGTGTAGTAGAAATGGTATCAAAATTGTTTAATGAGCGGAATAATTTATCAATTTCTAATTTGAGTTTCACTATATACGTATATGTGTTTTTATATTTCTCACACTTTCTAATTATATATATATATATATATACATATATATATATATGTGTGTGTGTATATGTATATACATATGTGTGTGTGTATATGTGTATGTATTTATACATTTCTCACACTTTCTCTTTATATATATATCGTTATACTTGGGGAGGGTCATATTGTTACAATACTGCCAGAAATAATAACAGAACACACTATTGCTGGCAATATTATAACAATACCACCCTCCCCACGTATAACAATATTTGTTTCGTCACACGATTTCATATCAAAAACCTTGCCAAACATATATATATATATATATATTGACTTTAATATAGAAATGGCTTCTACAGAACTAGAAGAGTTTCATTCAAAAGGAATCATCAGGGAAGCCCTTTCCCTCAGACAACATCATATATAGTGTATGTATTGAATATAGAGTGTATATACAGTGGTTTTTGTGACGTCACTGGTACCGAGGTCTTGGACAATATTGGTGGCGTGGAGAAGGGGGACTGGTATGTGTAGGTGAAGTCTGGTCTTCTACATTGCCCCAGCTTGAGCTTCGAAGAGGAACTTTGCAGCTGCAAAACCATGGCCAATCGTGACTGAAGGGGGCCTACAATATATATATATATATATATATAAGAAAGAGATTGAAATATATTCATACACAGTTAAGAGTGCAGTAACACATAGAACTAGAGACAATCTACACTGAAAGAAAGACTACATAATTCGTAAGTATCTTATTAAATTTAATAAAAAATTTAAAAGATAATACCTGATAACGATCAAATATATTTCCCTCAATGAGGGAAAATGAGGGAAATATATTTGATCGTTATCAGGTATTTTGTTTTAAATTTTTAATTAAATTTAATAAGATACTCAATGAATTATGTAGTCTTACTTTCAGTGTAGATTGTCTCTAGTTCTATGTGTTGATATGTCCTACTGCACACTTGATTGTGTATGAATATATTTCAATCACTTTCTTATAATGATTAAGGCTCGATTTTATTCTCTGAATTTCATCTTGAGTTGTTTTTAGAGACAAGACATATGTTTCATTATGTATCATTCATGACACCCATTACTTCGAAAGTAATAATAATAATAATAATAATAATAATAATAATAATAATAATATTAATGATTTCTTTATTAACCACAAGGGTATACATAAAGTAGACATTAAGGACAGTGCAGGACAATACAGGACGGTACAAATGGGCATTTCTGCGTGTAAAAAACAAAAACAGAGGATGTAACAAAAAATAACAATGAAAAATTCCCCAATAGGGGGGAGACTTCAGAGGGACATTTGTGAAGAAAGCCCAGTAAAAGGCCACAGTGACCCTGACCACCAAGGCAAGTGCCCTCTCCAAGTTTTCCACCTTTAATTTACAGATATATACTCAGAGTAGGCCCATTCACTCGGGCCATTCTTGCTTCTCTCACCCATCTTTCAACAAAATGCTGGGAAGAGAGCACTTCCCTCTCTACTCTGATTTTCCTTTTCAAATGAAATTTGAAAAAGTCAATCAGGGCATCACCGAAGAGGTAAGTGCTCGTCTTCAGCCCTTTCAAACGTGTCCACCATACTATCTCTTTCGCCATGACCACCAGACAGATAAAAACTGCCTGCCCTTCCCGGCTAAAGGAGGAGGGCGTGGCAATCCTCACGATGAACTCAGATGATAGCCGGATCCGTCCTACACGCGACAGCAGGTGTTCGACATAAACCCACGAGCCAGCAATTTTCGGACACTGGACGAGTGCGCGCATCTCGGACATGCCCGGCTGACGGCACCTCCATGCCTGTAGAGTTTATCCCGAACTGGCAAAGTTCCTCGGTAGCACTGCCAGGCCAGGGATTTCTGGAAGTTGTCCATAGGCCCCGGCCCGAAAGTTCTTCCAAAGAGATTGGCTAGTTTATTTTCGTCGACGCCTAGAGGTTCCCCAAGTACGTCGTCGCTCTTCACCTCCACTAATCCTCTATAGAACGCCAAGGTGGAGATTCCATCGATCACATTGCCCGATTGGTCGAGGGCTGTGAGCGCCTGAAGAATTCCAGTCTCCAAGCGCTCCCTCTCGGTTTTCGCTTGACCCAGGACTGCAGCTCCGTCAAGGAGACGAGCTGGGGAAAGACGTGTCTAGCAAACGGAGACCACACCTGATCACCGTCGAGGAAGAGGTGGAGATGTCGTAGCCTGAGCGTGTGTCTGCGCATCATCAGCCACGGCAATCCCAGCCCTCCACGTAGCGGGTGTTGACAGAAGATGGACCGACTGACCATCGGAGCGCGTCCCTTCCACAAAAAGCGAAAGAGCAAACGTTCCAGCGCAGTCAGGCGGGGCTTAGGACAAGGTACGACGGTCAGGCGGTAGTAGATGACGGACGCGATATACGCTTAGCCACCTCCGCTCGACCTTTCAGGGATAGCTTCCTCTCGGCCCATTTCTGGATGAGAGAAGCCACCCTGCTCGTTACCTCGTCCCAGTTTTGTCCGTCTGGAGATCCGGACAGAACCACACTCCGAGCAATTTAACTGGTCCGTCCGTCCAGCGCCCGACGACGCTGTTGGACGGCATGGACCTGCCTCTCCAGGTGCCGAGCTGCAGGCCTACTGACTTTTCCTGGTTGATCATTGCTCCTGTCACCGCTTCGTATTCTCTTAGTGTAGTGCCGATCGCCTCGATGTGTTTGGCGTTCGACACCACTACGGTGACATCGTCCGCATATGCTGACACGGATCTTCCGCATCCTAGTTCGCGCGGGACCCCCCTCAAAGTCTCAAGTTTGTGCAGTAATGGCTTGAGAGTCAATACGTACAAGAGGGACGAGAGGGGACATCCTTGGCGGACCGAGCGTATGATGTTGAACGGTTCCGAAAGGTGACCGTTCACTCTCACCACAGAGCAGATGTCGCTCTGCATGTCAGCGATCCAGCCTCTGAAGATGGGCCCAAAGCCAGCCGCCCTCAGGACTGCCGCTAGGTAACGATGGTCAACCCTATCGAAAGCTTTCGACTGATCTAAATTGATCAAGGACCCACCTGTGCCAGGTTCCCTAGCTACCCTCTCTACGATGTATCGCATGAGGTGGACGTTGTCGTGGATGGATCTGTCGGGAATGGCGCATGTCTGCGCCTCTCCCACCAGACCACCAACGACAAGCGCCAACCTCTTTGCTAGCACCTTGGACAAAATCTTGAACTCTGTGTTTAGCAGAGTTATGGGCCTGAAATAATTTATGTTATCCCCCTTGTTCGGATCCTTTCTCAGCAGTTCCACCGCTGCTCGGCTCACAGAGCTGGGAATTCTCCCGTTCTGTTGCCAGTTGCAGTAGACGTCCGCCAAGAGGCCTCCAAACAAGTCTGGCATCTGTACGTAAAGTTCATAGGGCATACCATCCAAACCAGGAGATTTACCCCTTGTGCAGCCAGTCATTGCCTCCCCTACTTCAGCGGCTGTTATCGGCTTTTCGCAAAACTCCGCCTCAGTGGCCGAGAGCCGCGGCAGTCCGTCGAGGTAGACACTAAAGTCCATCCCTCGACCCGGCCCACCGCTGCACCCGAACCCCTGAGCGAAGTGTCGCTGAAAAGCTTGACACATTTGCCCGGGATCGAGTAGCATGCGCCCGTCGTGGTCCACCAAAGAGCGGATCGTGGCTTTGTTGCCATAACGCGCCTCCGCCACTCGAGCCCATTGAACGGCTTTCGTCCCCTCGTGTCTGAGAGCACGCACCATAGCTCTGACAACGCAGCCTTCGTGCTTTGCATTGAAGAATTGGTCAAGGGCCAATTTCGCCGCAAGCACGTCGGTCGCGATGTCTTTGCTAAGCGCCTCGTCTAATTTTCTAACTAGTTCTCCCTCTGCTCTATTTTTCTCTATTGCTAAAGCCTTACTAAACCTAATGGATTCTATTCTAATCGCTCTTTTCAGAGCAAACCACAACTTCTTGTTGACGATGGCCCCCGTCAACGCCCGCTTAACTAGTTCGCTAATCCGGTCTCTGTAGGTCTCGGTAAGGACGCGTTTAGCTTCCAGTAGCCAGGTCTTCGTCTATGAAGCCTATCTAAGTCAAGCACACAGATCACGAATTTGTGGTCCGTGTAGCTGACTATCTTGAATTGTGGACACCATATGCTAGACCTATCTATTTCCTACAAAATACTCTATCTAGATATGATCTGGATGACCCTATGCGATTTGTCCAAGTTCACATTGGCACATTCGGGAAATCCAATCAGTACCTCTCAGACAGTTCAAAACGCCTGAGCAGGTTGGTGAGGCTCTTGCACCATCCACCCCTATCCGTTAATCCCACACAGTCCCAGCGTGCATCTAAGATCCCGTTCCAGTCGCCCACTAACACTAAAGAGCGGGACGTTCCAAGAAAGGTCTCCAGACGCCGGAAGAAATCAGGCCGCCCTGCTCCTGTCGGGGCATAGACGGCCACTAGCCTGAACGCTTGCCCGTCTCTGCTGGTCACGTCCAGTACCACCAACTTACCCTCTGGGTCCAGGAAGATGGCCCGTATGGCGAGATCCAAACCTCTCCGAAAAATCACAGCAACTCCTCCCCCCTATCCAGGACGTCTGGGAGATGCGTACACATCGTAGCCGCCGAAGATCGGTGCGAAGGCCCGTGCTTCGGAGATTCTGGTCTCGCTGATGGCCACTACATCTATGTTTAGTGACCTGAGGTCGTTGAGCAGGTGACCCTGCTTCCATGACGACCCCAAGCCACGCGCATTTATGCTGCCTATTCTGAGTGAGGTCATGTTTAAAATAGAGTGGAAAAGATGGGAAAGACCACTTACCGTACTTTTCGTAGAGGAAGGATGGTTTGTCCATCCCTTTTCACTTGAACGTCTGGTGAAGGGACCGTTGAATCGTCCCTTCGGCTCGTCATCGGCTCTTCTATGAGTATGTCTGAATATACTCTCCGGTTGAGAGTCCCTCCTAGGTCTCTGAAATCACCAACTGCGTTGGGGAATTTCGTTTTAATGTTTGTGTATTGCTTCTGTGCTATTTTTAGCTGTCTTATGTTCGTTGGCGTTTTGATTGGTGCTGGTATTATGTAGTCGTGCTGTGAAATTTCTGTGTGTTCAATTATGTAAGTCTTTAGTTTCTTGTTGTGTGTATTTATTGCCGTGCATTTGTTTTTCTTGGGGTGGGGTGTGGTTCTGCTATTTTCTTGTCGTTGTTGCTGGGTGTGTGTGTTTGGTTGTTGTGTTTGCGATGTTGGTGCTTGTGGTGGTGGTGTTGAAGGTGTTGTTGTTGTTGGCGGTGGGTTTGTCGCCGGTGGTGATGGTGGTGCTAGTGTGGGTGGTGATGGTGTTGGTGGTGTTGCTGCTGTGAGTCTCTTTGCAGTAGCCTTTACCCTTTTTTCATTTCTTTCCTCCCTTTTCGAAGGCGACGATGCGCTGCTTCTGCGTTTGTGCCTTCTTACGACCTTTTGCCATCCCTCTCCCACCTCACACTCCATGTCTGATTCTGTGATGTTGGGGAGGGGTACCAGCTCCACTCTTTCACTTGTTGTTGTTGGTGATGTTTGCAGTGGAGTCTCTGTTGCAGCTGCATTTGGTATTACTGTTGTTGTTGTTAATACTTCCACTGCTGCTGCTGTTCTTGATTTCCGTGGCGTGGGTATGGGTGCCATGGACCTATCGTTCTTGGTTGCCGCTTGTCCTGTTGCCGATAGCCGTGGAGCCGGTTTCGGAAGGAGGGGGGTTTTCTCCTTCTCAGTGTCTTCTCGTTGCAGAAGGCCCTGGGGTGAGTCTTCGATCCACAGCGAAAGCATTTCGGGCGTTTGCCCTCAACACTTATGGGCAGTTGAGTGCCGTTATCGAAGTCTATCACATCCGGGATAGCTTCGATGCACTCTTGGTTGGTTTGGATTAACATCTCAATTGAGGTGCCGACCCAATCTTCTCTTACCTTTTTCTGTACTTGCAGTACAGTTGTTTTGTCCTCGATTCCGACGAGGACAGACGCGGCCAGCCAAGAAAGGGCCAAGAAGGGGCCAGAAAGATGAACTGGTTACTGCATGTAAACACCGATTACGTAGGACTTACCTCGCCCTCAAACCCCATAATGACCCAGGGGGGGGGTAGCCTAGGGCTATAACACCCCACTTGCCTATTTTGTAATGGGTAACCCCTGCTTGCCTATGGAGACGTAAGATCTTCTTTTACATTCTTTTATCACTTCCTCTATATTTCCTCCTTCCCCCCATCCCTCCCTAGTCCTTCTACATCAGTTCCCTTTCTTTGTCGTCGTCTCTTTCTCGCCCACCCGAGGTAGCCCATCGGTCCCTTGTAGCTTCAGCACCCCAACCCCCTCCCTTATTCTATGATAGATGTGGCTGACTCCGCTTTTTATAGCAGAGGTGTTAGACTTCGGATACTCGCCCCCTTCTCCGACCGCTGTCCCCTTTTTCCGTGCCTTCTATATTTCTTAGTGGCATCTTTGCTTTAATTTCTCGTTTATCCAGTATCTCTTTTTTCTTTTTCTCTTTTTTTTTTTGGGGGGGGGGGGTGTTCCTGTATTAATTTTCCGTTCTTTACTTTTATTTCGTACGATCTTTCATGTAGCTTGTATAAGACCTTTTGTTTCGTGGCGGTACCCTTAGAGTTAGCACCAGTATTTTTTTGCGGGACCCTGAATTATATTCTCGTACTAGTTTACTTTCTTGCACTGGGTGGTTGCTGGCCCTGTGTTTGTGGTAGAAACCTTTATTATTTTCGTGGTAGTCTCTTTAGTATTCTGGCCCCCCTTTTGTTGACCCGTCACCGTACGATGCACGCACTTATACCTCGTATAAGGGTCCCTTTATTTCCGTCCCACCTAGTTTTTTTCTATTATTATCATTTACTTCTTTATTCTACATTATATATATATATATATATATATATATATATTTTTTTAATTTATTTATCTATTCTTTTATTCACTTCTTTGTTTATTTATTTATTTATGGATTTCTTCAGCCTAGCAATAGCGAGAGACTTAAGTTTTAGTAACCAGATTTTGCTTATATTTTTTTTTCTCTCTCAGTACCTTTTACAGTTTTACCTATTGTTCTACTTACCGTTTCGACCTCTTCCCCCCCCCCCCCAGTATCTTCTTTGACCTCACACCCAGCTGTAGCTGGCACTACCAACGCATGAATGGGTCTACTCCACCCCCTCTCCCCTTTTCTCCTACTGGCAGGTTTAGCTACCCCTTCCCCCACCAACTTGCCATCACAGATTTACTACTAACTTGTGATGTGACCAATCCTGGTGATTATCTCTTTGACCATATATGGAATTACCCCTTGATAAGTTCGGCTATTTAAATACCAGAATTAATTTTTCATTCAGTACAGAATTAGCCGTCGAAACGGCTTGAGCTCAGCCGTCGGGGTCTTACTTGTTCCTATTACCCACTCTACTACCCTAAGTATTGAGTACTTTGGTGCGTTATGGTCCACCTGGTTCCTTACCACATTTCCTTCGTTATATATATATATATATAATTGTTTCTACTTTTGGCACAAGGCCAGCAAATACCCCAGTGTATTACTGGTACTTTATTTTATCGACCCCGTAAAGATGAAAGGTAAAGTTAACCTCGGCGGCATTTGAACTGAGATCGTAAAGGGACGTATAATGCATAGAAATGTCTATTGCAGGACTAGAACTGTTTCGTTCGTATGGCACCATCAGGATTTCCTGAATGTAACAGTTCTAGTCCCGTAGAAGTTATTTCTATATAATATAAACATGCCTCTGCTGTACTAACGTATTACGTACCTCATTTAACTGTAGTCGCCGTCTGACATCCCTCGAGAATATATCTATTATATATATAGGAAAAGGGTCAGGAACCCGACGGCAGAGCTCAAGCCTTTTTGATGGCTATTTCTGGAAATTTCCAGAAATAGCCGTTGAAATGTGGTAATGAACCAGCTCCACCTGGTTCATTACCACACTTCCGTCGTTATCTATTATATATATATATCTATATATATATATTTGAGGCTGGTGTAAATTGTGTGCACATCTGTGTTTATACACCCAGATATTCATCCAGTGCAAATATATAAAGTTATAATGTTTTATATGTTCATTTGTATCAATAATATTTATCAAATGATATATAAATCTATACACTCATAAGTGTTTGATATCACTTTGTAGTGAATGTGTGATTAATCAATAGGCAACCGTCAGTGGAAATACAAAGGAGAACAAATAGAATCTACCAGCTCGGCATCTAAATATGGCGAGAGTTTTATTCAAAGCTTTCGTTGAAAGTTGTCGTCTGCTGTTTGATAGGTGACGTACTGCCGACACAAAAGATTTATTTAATATGAAACAGCTTAGTATCCACTATATAGTTCCCTCTCATTGTTTCTCTAATTCTATCTCTCAATCTCCCTCTGTCTCTCTGTCTCTGTGCCTCTCTCTCTCTGCTTCTGCATATCTCTCTCTCTCTCTATCTCTCTCTCCCCCTCTCTCTCTCTCTGTCTGTCTCTCTCACCTTCTCTCTCTCTCTGTATTCCTGTCCCTCTCTCTCTCAAACAGTCTACCAATATATAAAACATGTATAACCATCAATCATACGTCCCTTTACGATCTGAGTTCAAATCCCGCCGAGGTTGACTTTGCCTTTCATCCTTACGGGGTCGATAAAATAAAGTACCAGTAATGCACTGGGTAATTGCTGGCCTTGTGCCTAAAGTAGAAACAAGTAATTAATACTATTTGCTATCATCTGGTTATTTCCAGTGGAGCAGTCTCTGTCACGTTTCATATATTTCCAACTATTAACGTTGTCTGTCAATTGGCAGAGTTAGAACGTTACAGCATAGGCGTATATTGCTCTACGTGTTCTGGCTTTCTGCATTCTCTGAGTTGGAATTCTACGGAAGACAACTTTGCTTTTCATTGGATTGTCACACTCGGTAGAGCGTCGGACAAAATGCTTTGTAGAATAGAGTTACGACCCTTTACATTATGATTCCAAATCCCGCCGAAGTTAGCTTTGCCTTTCATCCTTTCGTGGTCGATAAAATCAAATACCAGTAATGAACTGGAGTCGAACTAATCAACTTTTCAATTCCCCCAAATTAGTTGGCCTTATATCTAAATCAGAAACCAATATTTTAGAGATCGATAAAAATGGACCACTCCAGTAATGGGATCGATTCTCCATCTACACTCCATTCTTATTTCTCCCCCCCCTCTCTCTCTCTCTCTCTCTATATATATATATATATATATATATATATATGGGATAACAAGTTATCGTTTTAGGTAATCCAGTAATCCAGTTAGAGGTTGTGGATAGTTTTAACGTACGGCGTTGTCGGACTAAACAAGAGATTTCCTTCGTTAGGTGGCGAGTTCGCGAGAATTCTCATGCAGGTTATTCTTCGAGTAATAGTAGTGAAAGAGTGAAGAATAACATATATATATATATATATGTGCGTCTCTGATCAAATCATCGGAATACAGTATTCCGATGATTTGATCAGACACACAGTGTATTTAAGGTCGAGTGACGCAATTCCGAGTGATCAGCGGCCTTTAGACTCACCTGATCAATGAAACAATTGTTAATACTGTAAATAAAACCCTTTTTATACAGCCGACCATGTTATTCTTCACTCTTTCATATATATATATGTATATATATATATATATATATATGTATATATATATATATATATATATATATATATATATATATATATATATATAAATAGTGACGAAACATAAGTCAATTGCATGAACTCATAATCCTTTATTTACTGCTATATATATTTCGATGATAGCCATTGAATGGCTATGACCTCACCAGGCAGTTAGTCAGTTCCTAGATATGCCAGCTCTGTGTTTATGGTGTTGATGGTATCAGAGCCTTATATATATATATATCTTTCATATTTCTTCTCTCTCTCCCTCTCTCCTTCTGTGGAAGAAATCGGCTGTGGTCAGACCAATAGAGTGATGGGAAACACCGTGTTTAAAAAGAGGCGCCTTAGTGTTATAAGGCACAACGTATAACACCAAGGCGCCTCTATGACTTCCGTCTCCATACATTTCTTACACACAATTTCCGCAAGGCCTGTTTCTCATACGTTGCTTCTGACCATTGCCTGCCACTTTTCTCATTGTCTTTTAATAAATATAACATTGCTGATCTTTGTAATCTTATTTGTTACAGAAATAGAAAATAATCGAAAAAGACTGGCAGGAATTCAGAAAAAAAAAGAGAAGTCTTTTTAAGTGCCGATGGTTTTTATTTTATGTTAAAATGGCGTAGACATAATTTCAGGACATATTCTTGCTTGGAGTTCGATAGGTTATGGACATTTGTTTTATGTGATTTAGCCAGTAAAGTTTGTGGGAATGAATATAAGACAGATTAATTTTGATAGTAACATTTTGAGCTTTTGTTTAGTATACAAATATTCGAACCGTTTTTATATATCTAAGACTATATTTTCAAATGTGTCCTTTCGTTGTTAACAAAGTAGTGAATGGAGTTGTTTGTCATTTATTATGAGCTATATGACAAGTCCTTTTCCTTATAATCTAGGATAGAAGAATTTTTAGATGAAAATTGTGGTAGAAATAATACGTCACCCAGTTTAATACCACCTCATGATCCTTGGGATCTATGTTACAATCATTAGCAGTGGAGACTTCTGGTGTTCTTGGGACAAAGACCACCTCCCTACTTACCACCATTAGCACGGAGTTGGCTACACACAGCAGTGCGCCTCGCGAGTTGGAATGGCTCTTCTGTCCACCCAGGTAGCCAGCACGTGGGCCCACATTCGCTTATAATAATGAGAGATGGGGAGAGCAAGAGAGACGGAGGCAGTGACAGTGAGTGTTCGGTTTCATTGTGATCGGACGTCGGTATTGAGTACTCCTTTTTCTCAGCCGTCAACCACATACGTATATATATATATAAATATATATATATGCATGCAAACACATACGTATATATATATATATATATATATATATATATATATATATGTATATATATATATAAATATAAGTATGTATACGTACATATATGTATATAGACGTACAGTAGTATGTATATATATATACATACATGCATATATATATATATATGTACGTATGGGTTTACCGAACATTTATTATAATGTTCGGTTTGTTTGTAAACAAACAGCCCGAATTAAGCCGTACAGTGTTCGGCAATCATCGTTGCTCTTTTGTTCAACACTAACAAAGGAACGATGAACTAGTTTCAAGCTTATTTGTTATCGTCAGCATCGTATACCTTCCTGTCAGATGATTGAACGTTTGAAAGTATATACTTTCCTTATGCATATTAACGGCTGAGCAGCCTAATTTGCATATCGAGTGAGTTAGTCGGCCAGGCGTACCGAAAACGATAAATGGAAAAGAATGAAACGAAATTTCATTTCTCACTCTTA
The DNA here is from genome assembly GCA_964016885.1 of Eledone cirrhosa. Taxonomy (NCBI): domain Eukaryota; kingdom Metazoa; phylum Mollusca; class Cephalopoda; order Octopoda; family Eledonidae; genus Eledone; species Eledone cirrhosa. The sequence goes on along the minus strand of OZ024741.1, from coordinate 404,637,979 downwards.
GTACGGCTGATACTTAAATATAAGTATGTATTCAAACGTTCAATCATCTGACAGGTTTGTATACGATGCTGACGATAGCTAATAAGCTTGAAACTAGTTCATCGTTCCTTTGTCAGTGTTGAACAAAAGGGTAACGATTGTTGCCGAACACTGTACGGCTTAATTCGGGATGTTTGTTTACAAACAAACCGAACATTATAATAAATGTTCGGTAAACCCATACGTACATATATATATGTGTGTGCATGTATGTATATATATATACATACTACTATATGCCTGTACACATATATGTATGTACGTATACATACTTATATTTTAGTAACAGCCGTACTGAGGAACTGGAATCATATGATTCCAGTTCCTCAGTGAAATAACAACCCAACCAGGAACTGGGCATATCAGAGGATTGACAAAGTTATACACCTCAACAACATGTGTACTCGTCTCAACCACACTAATTCGGACTGCCTGAAGAGGTCACAGCCAAAGATGGCTGTCACCGAAATATATATAGCAGTAATAAACGAAGCCAAATTTTAAACATTTGACTTATTTATTTTAGTTTTTTTTTTAATTACTCCGGAGTAACCAAACTAACCTGCGCACTTCGTCAAGCGCTCCATCTGCATACTGAGGTGTTGGTATACAACCAACATATACTCAAAATTTATATATATATATATATATATATATATATAACCAACATATTCTCAAAATCTCTCTCTCTCTCTATATATATATATCAATTTTGAGAATATGTTGGTTGTATATATATATATATATACATATATATATATATATATATATATATATATAACCAACATATTCTCAAAATTTATATATATATATATATAAATTTTGAGAATATGTTGGTTGTATATATATATATATATATATATACATATATATATACATATATATATATATATATATATATATATATATATATATATATATATATATATATATATATATATATATTAAAAAGTAAACAGAGAACAAAAAAAAACAAAAAAACACAAAAAAACGTGGAAGTGAACAGGCAGTGGGAATGTTATTATTATTAGTTTCACGCTTGAGAGTGGGCGGTGGGGTACTATTATGTTTCCTACTGTTCTATTGTAGTGTCTTTCCATTTTTATTTTTGTTTATATATTTATTCATTCTTGTCTCTGTTTGTGCATGCATTTGTGTGTGTGTTTTCTGTTTGGTGTGTGTTCGTGTCAGCGTCTATGCGTGTTTGTATTCTATCTTTGTTCACTAGTGTGTGTATATGTGTGGTTGTTGTTATTGTACCTGTGTATATTTACTTATTTACATTTATCTTAGTTCACTTTTGTGTGTTTGTGTATGGTTGTAGTTGTTGTTATTCCCTTCGTTTTCTGTTCAACTTTGGTTTTCTTAGATCTATTTCAGTTGCTTCTCTGATTTGTCTACCTGTTGAGTCATTTCTATGGTTAGATATTATTTTAATTTCTATGTTGTCTATATTACCATCATGCCTTTGTCTGACATGTTCATATAGTACCGAACCGTGTTTCTCTCCTTTTAGTTCCCCCCAGTGTTGGTCTATTCTTTCTCCTATGCTCCCAGCTGTCTCACCTATGTATGTCGTCGTCATGTTTCTGCAAGTACCCTCTGTACATCTTATGCTATAGACTACATTTCTAGATTTATAATTTATTTGTGGATTTATTCTACATATAACACATTTCTTATAGACACACACACACACACACACACACACACACACACACATATATATATATATATATATATATATATATATATATATGTGTGTGTGAGTGTGTATACATATATATATATATATGTGTGTGTGTGTGTGTCTGTATATATACATATATATATACATATATATATATATATATATATATATATATATATATATATATATATATATATATATATTTATATATATATATATATAATACTTTCTCTTCTGACGTAACATGATAGCAATAATTACATTTCGAAGAATGTCATGGAACAGAAATCTGAAAGAAATACAACACAGATATCAGTGGTGGGACAGCTTCTCTCTATCAGATATTGTAAATATTAATATTATTTCATACTTCCAAGCTGGTAACATTACTCCCTTTCTATCGTTTACTTTACACATTTTATATCTTTATGGTTCCTCCTTTTATTGCAGACGAATCATATCTCTGGATTTTATGAACATTATAGAAATATCTCGTCATAGTTGTATGGATTTATCTCATGAAGCTATATAAACCATTACTGTTTCCCTTGCCATTTCCAATCCAGTATTTATATTGGCGATATATAATGGTGATTTAGGAAGACGGCTAGCAATGGGGAGGGGAAAGTCGATTAACTCGTCCCAGAGTGTTACTTGTACCTGATATTATTAAAATAGGTTCTAATTTAGATACAGGGCCAACAATGTTTGAGAAAGGGAACATTGATTAAATCAAACCCAGTACGTTACTGGTATTTTATTTTGTTGATCCCATGTGGATGAAAGGCAAAGCTAACTTCGGCGAGATTTGAACTCAGAACGTAAAGGGCCGAAGCTATATGCAGCGAAGCATGTTGTCCGACGCTCTACTGAGACTACTAATCCCCGCCCTATATTTGCGATATATATAATTGTCTCTACTTTTGGCACAAGGCCAGCAAATAGCCAGTATATTACTGGTACTTTATTTTATCAACCCCGTAAGGATGAAAGGCAAAGTTAACATCGACGAGATTTGAACTCAGACCGTAAAGGGACGTAACTATGCTGGAAAGCATGTCGTCCAACCCTCTACCGATACTGCCAATCCACCAATGAATATAAAGGTGAAAAGGTTGAGCTAACATAAATTACTCAGGATTTTGTTATATTCTTTAACAGGAGGATGAAATCTATTCAATGGTTCTATCTAACGTCTGTCTCGATCCCGCAGGCTCATAAGGCTGCTGCTTCTTCAAGTTTTCGTGACGTTAAGCGACTGAGTTTACAAGCCTCTCGCCTGGACAGGACGTCAGACCATCACTGGGTTAAACCCCCAGCTATTGCTGGTACTTATTTTCAACTGAGCATTAAACCCTAATCAGAATCAGACATGAAAAGGTTTCCATAAAAGAGTTGCTCATCCTTCTGTACAACAGGAATAATACATTTTATTTAAAAAGTCCTTCCGTTTTTATGACGGAACTGTGTGATTTGAAGGAAATATTTTGCTGCTATTTTATGCATATCAGGTGAATAAGTAGACACTTCCTCGCTGTTGTGGTATTTGTTGTAATAGTTGTTGTTGCTTTCATCCGGGCCCAGGCCCTGGCAATCAGATGTATTATGAAAGGCATTTCAACTTTATCCATTCTGTCTTTTTTGAATACCAGGACTACAATGTCCAATGTATCCGTCCTTACATTACAACAGTACGGAGGGCTTTGGTGAGAGAGAGTAACCGCATACAGACTCCGCCACTGGCTACTGTGGTGTAAAGACGGCAGAATCACTGGTTCTTGGTCCCGTAACACCCGAGGGATTGGTAAGGGCATCGTATTGACATACGTTCTCAGACATTTTAAACCTGGCGGAGCCCATCTCCTCTCCAGGTCTGAACACAGCAAATTTCTTCCAGAGAAGGATAGAAAGTAAGAAAATGGAAGTAAGAAAGAGATATAGAGGAAGAATCGACTCTAGTACCTGACTGGTACTTTTTTTATCGACCTTGAATGGATAAATGTTAAAGTTGACCTCATTGAATTTAAACTCAGAGTGAAGAGACCTCTAATATTTCTACCAATTCGTCGCTATCTTCCACTGGTTAGTGTTCTGTAAAGACGACCGACTCCACTTCTGGTTAGTAAGGTGAATGTGAAGACAACAGACTCCACCTCTGCTTAATGCGATGCTAAAGAGAGGTACATATATAGTATTTTCAATAGATGCAAATTATACAATAGAATTAGGATTAAATTATGTATGTCAAACGAAATAAAAATGGTCTCACAGTAAATGTAGATTTTATAGAAGCACAATGGCGATGCAGTAATTTATTCTGAGATGAAACCATTTGTAACGACGTATCTGTTTGATTACATTGGACATGAAACTGAACGAGAGGGTATGGAAACACACAATTAAAGCATCCTTCTTCACAAGTATTATATGTAATATTTCTTTATTGTATACTCTATAATTCTATATTGCTTTCTATTTCTTTCGCATTCTCCGTCTCTGTATGAATAAATACAGAAATATATATCTGAATCTATAGAGCTCTATAGAGCGGTAGCTGGACCCATATATTATCTACGTGTTGTTGTATTAAAAATTTAGTCACCTCGTGCCTCTCTCTCTCTCTCTCTCTCTCTCTATATATATATATATATATATATATATATATATAACAAAGGAATTGTGGTAAGGAACCAGATGGACCACAACGCACCAGAGTACTCAATAGTTAGGGTAGTAGAGTGGGAAATAGGAAAAAGTATGACCCCGACGGCAGAGCTCAAGCCGTTTCGACGGCTATTTCTGGACTCCAAAATAGCCGTCGAAACGGCTTGAGCTCTGCCGTCGGGGTCATACTTTTTCCTATATATATATATATAAAGTTAAGTATGTTTTGAAAACAGTGAGCGAGTTTGAAAATTAGCGAGTTTTAGCCTGATAGTGCTGTACGTCAATACTCATCTTCTTCCATTTCTCTGAGGGTTCTAAACCCCACTATCAGGCTAAAATTTCTTTAGTAAAAAATACGGTGAAAGCTTATATTTCATATATATATAACGAAGGGGGTGTGGTAAGGAACCAGATGGACCACAACGCACCAGAGTACTCAATACTTAGGGTATTAGAGTGGGTAATAGGAAAATGTATGACCTCGACGGCTATTTCTGGACTCCAAAATAGCCGTCGAAACGGCTTGAGCTCTGCCGTCGGGGTCATACATTTTCCTATATATATATAAATATATATATATATATATATGTTTTTAAATTACTCCGGAGTAAAGAGAAGAGACCCACCTGCGTACTTCGTTCAGTGCTCTAACCTGCATACTATCTATCTATCTATCTATCGACAGGGACCCGGTTACTGGAAGCTCAACTTGTCCTTACCGGCAAGTAAGGCTTACAGGGACCGGATTAGCACTTTAGTTAAGGAGCGGTTGACGGGCGCCCTCGTCAACAGCAGGTGGTGGGGATCTCTCAAAAGAGAAATTAGAGTAGTCTCTATAGAATTTAGTAAGGAGTTAGCCTCAAATGGAAATAGGAAGGAAAGGGAGCTGGTAGTTAGTGTAGAAGAGGCAATTAGAAGCGGCGACGTGGCCAGAGTGCTAGCGTCGAGAACGGCCCTGGGCCAGTTCTTCGACGCGAAACACGAAGGCTGCATCGTCCGAAGCAAAATACGTGCTCTGGGAAACGAGGGGACCAAAGCTGTTAGCTGGGCCCGCGTGACAGAAGCCAAAAGAGGGAGCAGATCCACTATCCGGTCTTTGCGAGACCTGGATGGACGGGTGATCCTTGAACCTAAGCAGATGTTCGAGACTTTTCAAAAGCACTTTGCCGGATTGTTCGGAAGGGGCGGGGGGGGGGGATGTGGACTTCGGTCCATACCTCGACAGCCTGCCGCGTCTCTCGGACAGGGAGGCGAAGTCCTGCGAGGAGCCGATTTCAGCCGCGGAGATAGAGGACGTGCTAAGCCAATGCGGAAAACGCAAATCCCCGGGTCTCGATGGTCTTCCATACGAACTGTATCTAGCTATGCCGGACATTTTCCCCGATCTCCTCGAGGCGGTCTACTGCAACTGGCAACAGAACGGGAGAATTCCCTGTGCTGTGAGCAAGGGCGTAGTCATGCTAGTGAGGAAGGACGAGAATAAGGGGGACGATATAAATAATTTCAGGCCCATAACTCTGCTAAATACAGAGTTACAGATTTTGGCCAAGGTGCTAGCAAAGAGGTTGGCGCTTGTCGTGGGCAACCTGGTGAGAGATGTGCAGGTCCATCAACGATAACCTCCACCTCATGCGATACATCATAGAGAGGGTTCGGAACGAACCCGGCTTTGGTGGGGCCCTGATCAACTTGGATCAATCTAAGGCGTTCGATAGGGTCGACCATGGTTACCTGGATGCGGTGCTAGCGGCGGCAGGCTTCGGACCCGTTTTCAGGGGCTGGATCAATGCCATGCACAGCAGCCGCATCTGCTCTAGGGTCAAGGTGAACGGCTACCTCTCGGAGCCGTTCGAAATCGCGCGGTCCATCCGACAAGGGTGCCCTCTCTCCTCCCTTCTGTATGTAATGACTCTAGAGCCACTGCTGCGGAAGTTGGAGTTGTTGCAGGGCATCCGGTTGGAACCGGGATTGCGGAAAGCGGTGTCGGCCTACGCCGACGACGTAACAGTAATGGTGTCGACGGCCTCGGAAATCGGGGCGATCGGCACCTTACTGGAGGAGTACGAAAGGTTTACAAGGGCTAAGCTGAACCGGGACAAGTCGATCGATCTGCAACTCGGCACGTGGAGGGGAACATCGATGCCCTCCGATGGCGTTGTCGGGCGCTGGACGGAGGGCCCGGTGAAGTTGCTCGGGGTCTGGTTCGGACCAGACATCCAGGTGGAGAAGAACTGGGGTGAGGTAACGAACAGGGTGTTTGCACTGACCCAGAAGTGGGCCGAGTGCAAACTGTGCCTGAAAGGTCGGGCGGAGGTGGCGAACACTTATATAGCGTCCGTCATCTACTACCGCCTGACCGTTGTGCCTTGCCCAAGGGAAACGTTCGCCAAAATGGAGCGCGCACTCTTCCAATTCCTTTGGAAGAAGCGGACTCCTATGGTGAGGGGATCCATCTGCTGTCAAAACCCTTCGAAAGGAGGGCTGGGGATGCCGTGGCTAATGATACGTAAACACGCATTAAGGCTACGGCACCTCCAGGTATTCCTCACCGGTCAACCGGTGTGGGCCCCGTTTGTGAGGCGAGCCTTTCCCAGACTCGTCTCACTCACCGAGCTGCAATCCTGGGTCAAGCAAAGACCGAGAAAACTGGGCGCCTGGCACACCGAGTGTGCCCAGGCGCTCACGGCTCTCTGGCAGGCGGACCCGGCTGTCAGTGGAGAATCCACCTCGTCATTCTATAGAGGGCTGGTGGTTAGCAGGTGCGACGACGCCCTCGGAGAAGCCCTAGGCATGGAGGAAGACGAACTGGCTAACCTGTTCGGTAGGACATTCAGCCCGGGACCCATGGATAACTTCCAGAGGTCCCTGGCCTGGCAATGCTACAGAAGGGCTCTGCCCGTTCGAGAAAGGCTCTACAGACACGGGCGCCCGGGTAGGGACCCCGCCAAAAAGATCTGTCCCAGATGCGTGTGCGACGAGGAAACCGTTGCACACGCATTGGTACACTGCTCGGGAATTTCCGATCTGTGGGGCTATGTCGAACAACTGCTGTGAAGGGTGGGACCGATCCGGTTGACCACCGAGTCTATTGTAACGATCAAGCCGCCCCCCTCTTCAAAAAGGTGAGGAAGAGGAAAGATCAAGGGAGCACCCCCTCTCTGTGCTCCTGAGGAGAAGGTTTGCACACTTTTTTTCGGGGGTGTGTGCGAGCCCCCCAAGGCGCCTCCTCCCTATGGAGGATTTTGTTATAAAATTTATTTTGTTATATTGTATTTTATTTTTATATTTTGTTATTGCCTCCTCCATATTGAGGACGCCATGTTATGTAAACTCCCCCCATTGTACTTGTCCCACTTTTGATGCCCTGGTGGCAAATAAAAAGAAAGTTATCTATCTATCTATCTATCTATCTTGATAGAGTAAGACACGCTTCACATCGGCTCCGCTATTCCATCGGGATTTACCCTTACTATTGTAAGTACCGGATAAATTTTTCAGTGCAACACATTTGGAACACTAACCCCTGTTATTTAGGGAAACATTTTTGCATTTACCCCCTTTTTAGGGGGTAAAATAAATATCTATTTTTGCCGAAAAATTTCTTTCTTGGCAGCATGGCGGAAAAGATGGCAGACATGTCTGCCATTAGCTCTGCCACGCCCCCCAAGTCTGAAGAACAAAAAATAATTACAACAAAATTAGACAATGAAACAAACAAAGAAAATGAAAAAACAAATGTTAAGGAAAATGAGCAAACGGAAAACAAACAAACAGAAAATAATACAAATAACAACAGGGCAACTTTCGCCCAGAAAACAAAACAATCCATTACATACACACCAATTGACCTAACTGCCGCCAGAGAAAAACTGGCCGAAGCAAAGAAACACATTGTTTTGGGGGAGAACGGAATGTTTTCCATTAACTCCCCCCCAGAATTCAAGAAAGAAAGAACAGAGAACACAGTTCTCTTCAGAACTATACTGAACCAGACAAGAAAGCCAGCACAGCCCAGCCAAATGGAAATAGAGTTAGTCCTAAAAGACTATATGAAGAATATTCTCTTCATACGAAAGGACCGACTCTATGGCAGCATTTCGGTCCTAACAAGAGGCAAGGAAACGGCGGAGAAGCTTTCCCTAAGCCCACTCTCATCGACAACATACAGCTTCTATCCCTCCTACATGGGTAGAAGAACACAGAGAGTAAAAGTAAAAACAATGCTGCCCACAATGGACTTCTGGTGGGCTATTGCTGGCTTCATAGACATGGGCGAAGACACAATGCTGTCAATGGGGAAGGCAACTGGAGATGCGTTCCTGGGAATGGGCCTCGACATACTAGTCCAAATGAGGCCCGAAAGAATAGCACAAATCCCGGATCGCATCTGGCTGGATGACCTTACCCCAATAGACATAATTGTAGAGGGGAGAAGACCAGCATGCTATTTATGCATGGAAAGGGGACACGTTAAGGCTAACTGCCCGAAACGTATCCCCCAAAAAGGACTATTGCCCACACCCACCACAAACAGTACACCAACACCACCCACCTCCAAAAATACACTAATACCACACACAGCAAACAAAATACAGACACCACCAACCACAAACACAACACAAACATCACCACCACCAGCACCAAACACAAGCACGACACAAAAATCACCACCACCAACCACAACACAAACATCACCACCACCATCACCAACCACAAGCACGACACAAACATTACCACCACCACCACAAAACCCATTCCAAACAAATAATAAAAAAAACAGTAACAAATCTACCCCTCCCGCAAAAAAAAACAACCACACAACACGTCCCTCCCACCTAGCGCTGAAGAGTTTCACCCAACTTCTGAAGAAGGAGGAGAAGCCTTCAGACAAGTTAAAAGAAAAAAAAGAAAACACACACCCAGCACACCACAAATAACCCACACACAAACACCAACTCCAATCAAAAACACCCAACCCTCAACAAACAAAAATAAATCTGCGCCTCCCCTCTCCGAAACATTGACAGCATCACAAAAAAAGACGTTGCAATACACATATATAAATAAAGAAAACAAAAAACTGGTTAAATTAATAAACAATAACCCTATGGTGCAGACCGAATGGCCAAACTTTATCTCAACAGAGAACTTCACCCATTTAAAAATGATAAAGGTCCCTCTAGACCTTTATCGTTCCTTAAAAGAACAATTTAGACGGGACGTGAGCCCCCCTGTTTAAAACCGTTGAATCGCGTCCTCTTGAAAGATTTCCCCATAACCGCCCCTCTCCCTGACACAACTCCAAATACCCCAACCCCACCACACACGTGTACCCCCTCACCACCACAAAACATCCCTCCACCCAACACACCTGATGCCATGGAAATTACGCAACCCGGAGAGGTAGATGCTTTTCTTTCTTCACTTTCAACACCAAAATAGATCAATTGAGAGCAAAGCTTCTAAGTGACCTCAGGTCACAAAGTATAGATGTGATGGTTGTTTGCGAGAGTCGGATCAGCAGCGTGAGACAGCTGGCGCCCGCCTTCGATGACTTTGAGATGCACGCATCTCTCTGTCAACCCGGGGCGGGGGGGGGGGGAGTTGCCGTACTGCTGGATAAACGTCTGACTCTCGACGTACAGATTGTTCACTCGGACCCGGGGGGTCGATTACTGGTGCTGGACGTCGGAGGCGGTGAAGGCGGGGCTTTCAGACTGGTCAGTCTTTATGCTCCCTTCGGGGCGGAAAGAGCCGACTTCTTCCAGCGTCTGGAGACTTTTCTAGGAACGTCGCGTTCCCTGCTTTTAGTGGGGGACTGGAATGGAATCCTAGATGCGCGTTGGGACTCTGCAGGGGCATGTCCCGATAGAGGGGGATGTAGCAGCCTCAAGGGGTTACTCGATCGATTCGACCTGGTCGATAGATTTCGACTAGATTGTCCAACTGCGCCAACCTGGACCTGGGCAAACCGTAGTGGACAATCTAGATCGTACCTAGATAGGTTTTTGGTTAGGAGTAAGGATAGGGACGTATTTAGTTGTCCAGAACTGATCATGGTTGGCTATTCAGATCACAAATTAGTGACCTGCGTGGTCAACCTTGATAGAACGCATAGACAGGGTCCCGGTTACTGGAAGATGAACTTGTCCTTGCCGACAAAGAAAGATTACAGAAACCGGATTAGTAGCTTAGTTAAGATGCGGTTGACGGGAGCGATCGTCAACAGTAGGTGGTGGATATCTCTAAAGAGAGAGATTAGAGTAAGTTCGATAGGCTACAGTAAGGAACTAGC
>OZ024741.1:404572288-404622288 GCA_964016885.1 Eledone cirrhosa | reverse complement strand
ATTTAAACCCTTGTGGTTAATAAAGAAAGCATTATTATTATTATTATTATTATTATTATTATTGAATGCCATGGTTGACGGAGGCTCAGCTCTGTAAGGTATAATAATTTTTAACCGCTATAACAATTGTAAATTGTTTAAAATGTTAACCAAATTGTAGATAAAAACACCGTCCTCCTCGTGGGAGGGGTCTTTCTGCCCGTTATTTGACCCTTCTGACTGCGCTGGAGTGTTTGCTCTTTCGCTTTTTGTGGAAGGGACGCGCTCCGATGCTCAGACGGTCCATCTGCTGTCAACACCCGCTACGTGGAGGGCTGGGAATGCCGTGGCTGATGATGCGCAGACACGCGCTCAGGATACGACATCTCCACCTCTTCCTCGACGGTGATCAGGTGTGGTCGCCGTTTGCTAGACACGTCTTTCCCCAGCTCGTCTCCTTGACGGAGCTGCAGTCCTGGGTCAAGCGAAGACCGAGAGGGAGCGCTTGGAGACTGGAATGTCTTCAGGCGCTCAAAGCCCTCGACCAATCGGGCAATGTGATCGGTAGAAACTCCACCTTGGCGTTCTATAGAGGATTAGTGGAGGAGAAGAGCGACGACGTACTTGGAAAAACTCTAGGCGTCAACGAAAATCAACTAGCCAATCTCTTCGGAAGGACTTTCGGGCCGGGGCCTATGGACAACTTCCAGAAATCCCTGGCCTGGCAGTGCTACCGGGGAGCTTTGCCAATTCGGCATAAACTCTACAGGCATGGAGGTGCCGTCAGCCGGGCATGTCCGAGCTGTGCGCAGGGCGACGAAACCGTCCTGCACGCACTCGTCCAGTGTCCGAAAATTGCTGACGTGTGGGTTTATGTCGAACACCTGCTGTCGCGTGTGGGACGGATCCGGCTATCATCTGAGTCCATCGTGAGGATTGCCCCGCGCTCCTCCTTTAGCCGGGAAGGGCAGGCAGTTTTTATCTGTCTGGTGGCCATGGCGAAAGAGATAGTATGGTGGACACCTTTGAAAGGGCTGAAGACGAGCACTTACCTCTTCGGTGATGCTCTGATTGACTTTTTCAAATTTCATTTGAAAAGGAAAATCAGAGTAGAGAGGGAAGTGCTCTCTTCCCAGCATTTTGTTGAAAGATGGGTGAGAGAAGCAAGAATGGCCCGAGTCAATGGACCTACTCTGAGTATATATCTGTAAATTAAAGGTGGACAACTTGGAGAGGGCACTTGCCCTGGTGGTCAGGGTCACTGTGGCCTTTTAATGGGCTTTCTCCACAAATGTCCCTCGGAAGTCTCCCCCTTATTGGGGAATTTGTCATTGTTATTTTTTTTTACACGCAGAAATGCCCATTTGTACCGTCCTGTATTGTCCTGTACTGTCCTTAATATCTACTTTATGTAAACCCTTGTGGTTAATAAAGAAATCATTATTATTATTATTATTATTACAGTTGCATTTATCTTGCTTTATGTTCATACGAGTTATCACCAAGTCACAACCAGTGACCTCAAGAGACAACAAGGTCCGCCATGTTCAAGAAAGAACATACATACTCACACATGCATCTTTAGTGTTTAGACTTGTGATGTACTTATATTGACAGAATCTTCCTTAGTATATGGGCAGTTCCCATTAGTACTATATTTTGTATTTCTCCTATACGCGGGTTTCCTGGAATTTGCGATAAGTAATCATTAGACCCCTTAGGTATCATTCCCAGAGCGCCTACAACCACTGGTATTGTTTTAGTTCTCAATTTCCACATTTTTCCAATTTCTATTTCCAGGTCCTTATACTTGCTCAATTTTTCAAATGTTTTTATAGATACATTCTTGTCTATTGGAACAGACATATCAATTAGCAGGCATACCCTCTTTTTAAAGTCCTTCAATATTATATCAGGTCTATTTGCATCTATTTTTCGGTCTGTTTGGATGCTAAAGTTCCACAAGATTGAGATGTGATCTTTTTCAAGTATGGGAGGTGGTTGATGCTCCCACCAATTCTTTTGATGGGGCAGGTCAAAATGCTTACACATTATCTAATGTTTGTATTGTGCAGCTCTGTCATGCCTGTTTAGGTATTCGGTTGGAGCTATAGGACTGCACATTGAAATTATATGGTCAATGGTCTCTGGTTGTTTTTTGCATACACGGCATAATGGGCTGCATCCATTTTTTATTATGTTGGCAGACACTGATCTTGTGCTGATAAAATCAGTCCTTCAGTCTCCGATTTCAGTCCAGAGGATTCCAACCACTGATGGGTTAAAGTTTTGTCAACATCAGGATTGTTAGCTCGCTCTGGGTAATTTCCATACAGAGGCTTTTCTTGCCATTTCTTAGCCAGTTTCTGTAGCAGTTCTTTCTTTGCAGTTACTTTTACCTGCTTTGCTTTTTCTGTGTTTTCCATTTCAGCAGTAAATGGAACTTCTGAAATTTGTAGTCCATTACTGTATCTTTGTGCATCTTTTGTAATGGAATATGATCTTTTGATGCTTTCGTGTTTCAAAACGAGTTTGATCATCCAATCATGTGATTCCCTTAGATATGTAGATAATCCAATTGTTGCAGTTTTCAACGCAATGTCTGGATTAACCCACGTCCTCCTTCTTTCCTAGGGAGATATATTCTATCTATATCTGCCTTAGGGTGATGCATTCTGTGCATGGTTAAGAATTTTCGAATTTTGTATCGAGCCTACGGATCCCTGTGCTTGACCAGTTGAAGACATTGTAACTGTAGGTTACTACTGGTATGGCAAGCGTGTTTATGGCATCGATCCTATTCCTTGCATTCAATTCCGTTCTTAAGATTGCTCTTACTCTGCGGTAACATTCCTTCCTTATCCTTTCCCTCATTGTCGAGTGCTTGAATCCGTCTCCTTCACAAACACCTAGATATTTGTAAGCTTTTTCTTGATCAAGTTCTCTTATCACGTTCCCCCGATCAAGATTAATGTCTGAACTCTTCAGCAGCTTTCCTCTGGTGAACGTTGCTTTGGCGCATTTATCTAGTCCAAACTCCATTTTAATGTCATCACTGAACTGCTCCACAGTGGATAATAGCCCTTGCAATTGTTCATCATTTTTTGCAAATAGTTTCAGGTCATCCATGTAGAACAAGTGATTAATGGTTTTGTCATAGACTTTATATCCATGTTTTGTTTCATTGAGCATTTTACTTAATGGTATAAGTGCGATGCAGAATAAAAGCGGTGATAAAGAGTCACCCTGAAAAATTCCACAATTAATATTAACTTCTCCAGCTTCCAGTGATTTTGTTTCACTATTCAAAAAGAGTGTCGTTTTCCATGTCTTCATACTGAATGACAAAAACCTCCTGACAACGGGGGATATTTTGAAAATCTCTAAACATTTTTCAATCCAACTGTGTGGCAAACTATCGAATGCTTTTTTATAATCTATCCAAGCAATCGATAGATTTGTGTGTCTATTATGACAATCTTCCAGTATCATTTTGTTAACCAAAAGCTGATCCTTACAGCCATATGAGCCTCGTTTACACCCTTTCTGCTCAATGGGAAATAGGTCATTTGTTATCAGGTGGTCATATGTGTATTCAGTTAGGACTGATGTTAAAATTGTATACATTGTGGTCAAGCAAGTAATCGGTCTGTAATTTTGGGGATTGTTTGTCTCATCATTCTTCGGAAGCAGGAATGTAATGCCGTTAACTAGCCATGATGGTATCTTTTCTGGCTCCTTAACTATTTCATTGTAAAGTTGGGCTAACAGCTCCTGAGACTCTGTGAAGGCATTTATCCAAAAATTTTGTATTTTGTCTTTTCCTGGGGATTTCCATTTGCTGGTTTTTCTTAGAGCCAAGCGCAACTGTTCAACTGTTATATTTTCCCATATTTGTTCCTCAAGGTGAACTGTATCTTTCATTTGTCTGTCTATCCATGGGGCATGTATGTTATGAACTTTTTCTTCGGCCCAGATCTTTTCCCAGAATTCTTGCACTTCCTCCTTGGGTGGTATTGATTTAGCAGTTATTGTTGACTTACCAATTTTTCTGTAGAAGTTTCTTTGGTTGTTTTTGAACATATTATTGTCCTTATAGAATCTAGATCGTTTTTCAAAGCGCCTTATACGAGCAGCTTTGGCCGACACTTTTTGCTTGATTATTTCTATCAGCATATCTATGTCACTTGTTGATTTTATACTGTACTTTTTTTTCAATTTTCTAAGTTTAGTTTGTTTAACATGTTCACCTACTTTATAGTTTGTTAAAATTTCTATGTCAGATCGGAGAAGGTTTATTTGGCGATTGATGTTCTCTTGCCAAGTAGATTTCTTGTGGGAATTCCTTTGTTTTTTCATCTTCACTCCACATAAGGGAGTGGTGACTTTAGCCGATGCATAATAGAGATGATTTAAATCAGTAATGTTTAGTTTGTTTGTGATGATAATGTTTTTGAGAATGATGTTAGTCTTGTGTATTATCTTTTGGTTCTGTTTGGAGTTCTGGATCTTAGGGAGGGTGTCTCGTTGCCCCATGTCAGATTCTTTCATTTTCATTCATTCGATCATAATTTCATCCTTCAAGTTGGCAAGTTCATTCTCATTCATTTCTTTATCATTTACGATCTCATTATTTTCATTTGGAGTTTCATCTTGAGCATGCACTCCCTCCACATTTTCGATCCTTTCTTTAACTTGTTCTGTTGCCAGTGATTCCGCCCCAACCCTGGGATTCGAAGTGTTACAATTTACCTCGTTTTCACTGACACATGTTTCATTTTCCCTTCGCTGACTTTGTGCTAATAGCTTGATCTGATAAATTTCTATATCAGTTAGTAACTTTTTTCTTACAATATTTCTTATTATATTGGCTAGTTTGTTACTGTCAATATAGCCTCTGTTTTCGGGATGTTTCTTTTTCCAGTTGATATATGTCTGTTCTGTATTCGATGTATTTGATGGGTAGTACATGACAGTGTAGAAAGCCTCAAGGACTTCTTTATTATCTTTCCTTGACCATTTTTCTCTCTTTTTGTTTGGATTTCTTGGTGGTGAGCATGGACGGCCAACAGTAGGAGTATTCCGGTTATGGGAGGTCTCCAGCTCCGAAGTGATGGGAAGGTTTGAACCATTAGCTGATTTTTCGACCCCAGTCTGGTTCCTCTCTGAGGGACGCGGCCCTTTTTTACCCGGGTGACGGCCGATCCGGTGTGAGATTTTATCATTAGACATTTACTTTATTTTGTCGCGTTTTATCCTTATCCGCCAAGGGGTAATCATTTCGTGTTACCACTTCTAGAACGAGTGTCAACCAAGACTAGAGGGGTCGTTCTCCCCTCGAGACACGGCTATTCCCCGCCGGCCGCCATCCCGGTATTTCTTGGTCACGGGGTTTTCTTTTTGTTGTTTTTTTTTTAAATTGTTATTATCATGAGTGGTTCCTTAATGTGAGCATTGCGTGGCTTAAGAATGAAATTATTAATAACCGTCTCCACTCCAGGCACAAGGCCAGCAATCACCCAGTGCATTACAATAATATAATATGCTTTTTGCTGAAGTTGCCTGTTATTGTTGTTGGCTATGTCGGTGGTGGTGCTGGGGCTTTTTATATTGCTGGTGAGGAAGGGGGGAGCCAGCAGTGCCATAGTTTGTTGACGTTTGGCCGGTGGCCAGGTCACTAAGTCAATCTATCTATATCTTTTGCTAGCCTCTCCCTTGTCTAGTGATACCGCCACCTTCCCCATTCTTAAGTTAACAGGGGAACAGTGGTGGTAGCAATGAAGGATGAGGTGGTGGCGGCGGTGGCGTTGTCGTTACTGAGTTTTGTGATATGTAGTATCTATGAGTTTGTGTCGCGTATGTTTAATATATATTGTGTTGACATATTCCCGTAAAATTGGAATTAAACATTTTGTTAAAACTTGAGACAATAATAATAGTAAGTATTATTATGATGCTGGGATTTGTGGTGGTGGTGGTGGTGAAATTGCCGTTATCTGGCTGTTATATTTAGTGTGATGGTGTAGGTGGTGTATCAAGTTTCTGGTGTTGGTGAAATTGCTGTTATTTGGCTGTTCTATATAGTGTAGACAGAGGGTGTTTTCTTCCATTTATAACCATTTTCTTTTTTGAATACAAAATATATAATACAAAATTGAATATTTGAGCGATATAACAATATAATATGGATCCGAAATTTTATGGGGCTTGATTCGGTGGTTCATGCATCATTTGTACTAAGAATTGTTATTTCACAATTGATTTAAATATGTTAAAAATCAAAAACTTACGGGAGCGATTTCATGACCTTCTACCACCACGTGCGTCTTCTTCCCTATTATTATTATTATTATTATTATTATTATTATTATTATTATTATTATTATTATTATTATTATTATTATTATTTACAGTTCTATTGTTATAGTATCAGCCTCACTTCTGCAGTAATTATTTCAATGTCACCAGGGATTATTTTACTCATCATTAAATAATATATTATCGTTATATTTTTTGCATCTATTTTGAAGACAGATTTCAATATTATTTCCATAGGAGCTTTCGTTTCTCTTTAGCTCTACATACAACAAAGGTCAATAAGTGCACAGATGGAAGCCCTATTAAATTTTCTTTCATTAGTTTAGGTTTTGTAGCAGATGTATAGGCCATCTTCCACCTTAATCAATCAGTTCTATAGCTGCCAGATGATTGAAATAATTGTTTCTACTTTTGGCATAAGGCCAGCAATTATTCCAGTGTATTACTGGTACTTTATTTTATCTATTCCCCGTAAGGATGAAAGGCAAAGTTAATCTCGACGAGATTTGAACTCAGACAATATAGGGCCGTAATTCTATGCTGAAAAGCATGGCGCTCAACCCTCTACCGATACTGCCAATCCACTGCCTAGCAGATGATTAAAATAATGACGTGGCGCTACCCACTTATTTTTCCATTTAACCCTTCTTCCCGTCTAGTTGAGGACCATACTTTGCAATTCGCCAAGCATTGACGAATTATACGGACTGGTTGCTATCACTTCAACATCACTGTCAAATCTACTTCTGTGTTCCCACATATTCTTGTGGAGACCACAGTGCAGGCGAGCAAAAACTGCCCTCAGTCTGAGTGTGACCCTTACTGATCCTCTGTACGTCTTATTCGTGGCGTCACTGCCCAGTATTGAAGGTGAATAAAGATATTTATGCTGCAACTATTTCTCTGTGCATGAATTGTTAAGTTTGTTTAGTCTAAATAATTGAAACAGAGGTTTGGGATGTTGTAGTATTGCTTTTGTGTGTATTGTATTTGTCTGCGCTATGAGTATTCCAGTAGCGAGAGGGATCTCGGGGGCTGAGGATTTCTGTAACAAACACCCTCCTATCCGCATATCACGGTAGTCTATCACTTTTAATATTTTGGTTTCTTGTATACAGACCTCGTACACAAAGAAACAACGAATAGTGATTTCTTATATAGGCCGTAATTTAGGGGGAGGGGACAGTCGATTAAATCGACCCCACTGGTACTTTATTTTATCGACCCCGTAAGGGTGAAAAGCAAAGTTAACCTTGGCCCGCCAAGGTTAACTTTACTTTTATAATCTGAGTTCAAATCCCGCCGAGGTTAACTTAGCCTTTCATATTTACGGAGTCGATAAAATAAAGTACCAGCCACGCACTGGGGTCGATTTAATCGACTTTCCCTCCCCCAAAATGATTGGCCTTGTGCCTATATTAGAAACCACTATTTTGGTTTCTTTGTGTTCGAGGTTTATACACAACGCGTTATCAAGCATATTGTATTATTTATAAATTTTGTAGATTATTTGGTCCCCCTCCCCACTGACTCCTCACCCACACTCCTACAGACATCTCCCTCATTACCTCTAACGCATAGAGATTCTTAAGGTTGCAATAAACGTAAAAATTGGGTTGCCTCCCATTTTCATTCCTCCCGTTTTCACTCCTACATATATATGTGACGGACAGACAGACGGAGAAACAACTCTTCTCTCATAATACAGATAGATAGCGTTCTCTTCTAGGGAGGCTGGAGACTTAAGTAAGACTGTCATATACAACTATAATTATGATGTTTTGTGTGTATAATGTTTGAGTGTATAATGCTTTGTGTGTATAATGCTTTGTGAGTATAATGTTTTGTGTGTATAATATTTTGTGTGTACAATGTTTTGTGTGTACAATGTTTTGTGCGTACAATGTTTGGTAGTTTCTATCTGTTAGTCCAAATATGATTCAGCTAAGTCTGCTGTGGAGAATTTTGCTTTCTTTTGTATAACTTCTGTATGTTGGAATTATTGTACCGGTGTTGTATGTAACTGCTCCTATATTTGTGTGTGTGTTGTACTTGTGTGTGTATGTGTATGTGTATCTGTTGTGTGTGTGTGTGTGTGTGTGTGTGTGTGTGTGTGTGTGTGTGTGTGTGGTATGTTTCTGTGGCATGGTTGCTCGTAGTTGATGTTTTCTGGTGTTGCTCGTAAGAAGACATACAGATTTGCTGTGTGTTACTTTGACAATGATAATAAGTTGGTTAGTATTGTCAAGGGTTAACACTTTTAGATGGTGAAGGGGTTGCATCGAGATGATGAGATGGTGTAATGCTATGTCACTCATTTTTGTTCAGCCTTAGAAATATTATGAATTGGGTCAAATAAAAATTCTAGAAATTTGACAGTTTTAGTATGATCAATTTTAAATATCGGTTAATTAGATGTATGTTAGGAATTTTGCTGGTTGCGATGAATTTAAGATTCTAGACCCCCCCCCTATATTACATTTCGGGTGCTAATGGTAGGAACGGGTAATAACCTGGTCAAGGCAAAGGTGAGTGTCTCTAGGTTTCTGTTTCTGTTTTTAAGAAGTTTTTGATGTAAACGTTTTGAAAATATCCAACAGATTTATTTCCTTGGCATCGCATGTGGTTTGATATTGGGACATTGGATACAGTCAGACCATTTCTCTGTTATTATTGATGTTCTTGATAATATTCTAAACTGATTTACTGATAGACTTTTGCTTTTTATTGACTACGAATATTCGCTATATGTTCCGTTTATTTATAAGCCTGTAAATTTGTTTATATTTGTTTAGCTATTATTTCAGTTGCGTTTTATGTTTCAGGTTGTTCCTAGTTTTTATGACTGTGGCTATTTCTAGTAGATCAGTGACGCCATATGTTCGTTTGCATGATATGTAATTTGGATGTATTTATAATTATTCTGTTGGTTATAAGTACTGCAGAGTCTATGTTGGTAAATTGGTAAATTATCGCTATATGGTTGTCGGTTGTGATCGGATGTGATGATAAAATCTTCTCGTTCCATAAACGTTGTTTTTGTGGCATACAGTTTATATTACACACACACACACACATATATATATATATATATATATATACATACATTCATAAATCTACATATATATATATATATATATATATATATATATATATAACGAAGGAAATGTGGTAAGGAACCAGGTGGACCATAACGCACCAAAGTACTCAATACTTAGGGTAGTAGAGTGGGTAATAGGAACAAGTAAGACCCCGACGGCTGAGCTCAAGCCGTTTCGACGGCTAATTCTGTACTGAATTAGCCGTCGAAACGGCTTGAGCTCAGCCGTCGGGGTCTTACTTGTTCCTATATATATATATATATATATATATATATATATATATATATATATATATATGTGTGTGTGTGTTTGTGTTGACCCGTAACTCCTGAGGGTGTCGTAGGGGCGCCATATTGCTATACGGTGTTTCAATGCCATTTTTCAAACCTAGGGGAGCCCATCTCCTCTCCAGGTCTCAACACACCAGATTTCTTCCAGAGAAAGACAGAGAGTGAGAGAAAGAATTCGAGAAAGATATAGTGGAAACATCTATCCCAGTACTTGACTGGTACTTTTTTAACGACCTCAAATTGATGAAAGACAAAGATGACGTCAGCGGAATTTGAACTCAGAGGGCAGAGATCCGAAATTAATACCGCAGTGCATTGTATCTGACGTTAGAACGACTCTGCACATTCGCCGCCTTCCAGTAAATATTACATTGTAGAATTTTATGAGATTTTCTCCCAGATTTAGTTTGAAGTGTATTTTAAAATAGATTTTATTCGGATCTGTGATAATATGAACATAAATGATAAAGACACTGCCAATTCAAACATGTTTATATAAGAGAGATGAATTCTGTTGTTCTCTGATAGCGTTTGCATGGGTTGGGACATGTGTTTCTGTGTACACACAATCCTCATTCAAGACCTAAATACATCCTCTTTCTTTCTGACATACATACTACGAGGGTCGGTTGAAAAATCCATAGGCTGACTATGAAGGAGTGATGCTAGTGCTGTGAAATCTTACATACATTAATTTCAACTCTTCTTATTAATAACTGCATTGTTTCTTTCTAAGGACTATGTGAAAAATAAACCTCACTTGATCATTCCATGAGAGTATCTTAGTCAGCCTATGAACCTTTCAACCGACACTCGTATATTCAGACTTTATTTAAGATGCACCTTTAATATTTTCAAGATGGCAGTGAAGCAATTAAGGAAAATATGGCTACAATTTCTTGCTGCTTTGCAAGAATGATTTTCCTAATTAGGGCACCTTAGTTGTTTTAGATTTTATTGGTTTGCTCCAGTGATACTCAGACAGGTGCAAGTAGATCAATGGTTAATGACGTTACATTTATTCTCAACTACACACAGTTAGTCTAAAGTTTGTTTCCAGTCTGGAAGCACACCAGGTCGATGCTTATATCAGTCCTTTGCAGGGTTAAACTCCCAGCTACGGCTGGTACTCATATTCAGCTGAGTATTCTGGAGCAACGTGAAATGAAATCTTTTGCTCAAGAATGCAAAACAGAACCTAGTCCACGAATCGAACTCAACGTTATGATCGTAATTTCAACACCCTTGCCACTACGCTACCTACCTTCGTTGTACAATACGTTATACAGTTGCAAATATTTTGATAATTTTGAGTGATATTTCCTTGTATTTATGATTATCACATTATCAAATATGAGTTTGACTTTTATAGAACAAAAGTGTGGTTTGAGGGTGATTTAACAGCTATTTCTTGCATGGCAAACTACAACATAGGAATTCCTACTTTAGCTCTTACAATTTCAATTGAAAACACGTGTTCTAATTTTCATATTTTTCTATTTATTAGGAATGATGTAGTATATGACTGTAGGATAAGACAGTTTCGCTTTTGATTGCAACTCATTAGGATTGCATCCTTCATTTGATCAAAAAAGATGCGAAGAGAAAGGGAGAGGATGAGATAAAATAGAAAGTCATTTATACCACATCAACAATCACATTGTCTATGTAGTTTATTTATATATGTAATGTGTCTGTCGTTTAGGTACGGCAGCGCATTAGTGTGATTTCAATAGAGATTCAGTAGCCATGTCTATCCTGTCGAGATATCATCGTAGACGATATTTCATTGAGTCCTTTTGCCGGTTGTGCGATCTCCCTGAAACCAGTGAAATGAATTATGTTGGTGTTATGTGGTAGAGAAAGGAAGAAGTAATGTAGTTTTAGTTGTTAGATGTTTTCTCTCAATATTCGAAACGGCCATATTGAGATCTTTATTAAAATGATTCTTTATCAATGTAAATCCCTTTTATCCTCTAGAGTGACTAGCATATAGCCACAGATAAAGCTCCCAATGAACAAAGTTCATGACTCTATATTCTAGTCTTTGTATTTTATAATCTTATACTTTTGTTTCTCACCCACTTATATGACTGATCAGTAACAGAAAAACATTATCTGATCTGACAAACATAAAAAGAATAATAAAAAAGGACAATAAAAAGAATAACAAAATAGATGTTATAGAAGGAGAAACATATTTTTGGTAACTACAAAAAGAATATGTTAGGTTAATATCTATTTCAGAGAAATTGTGTTATTCCGGTTGAGTTGTCATGTAATTCAACATAGCTAAGATTAATGAATGATCCGAATGTTGCATGTTCAAAGGTCTGAATTATTTGTAACGTTACTGTACATTTATCATTGTAATATTTCATCCCGAAAAACTCGCTTGTAAGTTGAAGTGGGAGAGAAGATAGATAAGTAGAGAGGAAGAGGTGGAGAAAGGGGGCAATGTGAGGCTGGGTAGAGTGTGTGTGTGTGAGAGAGAGAGTGAGAGAGAGAGTGAGAGTGAGAGAGAGAGAGAAGCACACTTTATAATTGGTGTTTAGTGTTTCAACTTCAAAGAAGATAATCAATAACCGACAATTTGTCAGTTGTTTATAGTTGGATTCTTTGATCATTTCAAATATATTTCTCTCTCTTTTCTCTCTGATATACCAGTATATATATATATATGTATATATAAACAAATATATATATATATGTGTGTGTGTGCGTCTGTATGTGTGAGTATCTGTATATATATATATATATATATATATATATATATATATATATATATATATATAAATATATATATATATATATATATATATATATATATATATATATACATATAAACATATCTATGTACACGTATGTGTGTGTGTGTGTGTTTAGACTATATTATTTCCTCGTTTGAATGAAATAGAAAAAATGGCGGCTAACACCGTAAAAGTAGTTGAATTCGTTACGTTTAAAATGAAAGTGAAATTTCGAGATGAAATCTTTTCCTCCCTGAAAAAATTGGAAATGTTGTCGATCTTGTCTCGAAATTTTTATTGTTTTAATTTCTTCTTTATATTTCTTGTTTGATTTTTATAATTGTCTTTCATTACATTATTTGATTTATTTTTAATAGTTTCAATATTAGTTAATAAAATAAATGTATTGATTATACAGATTCAATAAAAACTGAAACTATACAGAAACGTCTCCTTATCTCGTGGGTATTGTAAAACGATAGCCTAGTTATCGACTGATCAACATATGGCTACAATTGAACTACTGAAATTATTTCTGCACGCATTTTTTAATTGCTAAATTCTTTGGTTATCTCCTGATTTAGTTCCATGTGAAAACTAATCTTAAGAACCAAAGTGAAATAAAACTAACTCAATCAACAATATAAATGTCATTAGATTATAAACTGTCATAGTTTAAGAATTAAACTCCTGTCTGTTGTTGATGACGGCGACAAATTGTCAGAGTCATTACAACGTCGGAGAGAATGATTTACAGTATTCGTTCCAGCTCACTGATCCCTGAGTTCGATCCCATCAAGGTCAACTTTGCCTTTCATCCTTTCGGGGTCGATAAAAAAATGTACCTCTCTAAGACTTGGTTAGATTCTTCCTCTGTATCTCTTTGTCACTTCTTCCCCTATTATCTATCCTATACTGGAATAACTCTGCTGTGTTTAGTCCTGGAGGAGTGAGATGGACTCCACCAGGTTTAAACTACTCAAGAAACACAGCATGCCACTACGGCGCCCTTACATCTTCATTAAGAGTTACGGTACCATACCATACATATGGTACCTTATAAATTAGAAGACAAACTTTGCGTGTACGTCCACTAAGTAAGGGACAGGTCTTTCTCTTTCAAGGCAACGGAATGCATTAGATGCACATCCAACATCAACATCAGCATCTTAGGTCATCTTAACGGAGCAGACTTTGTTGCAAATAAATAGGCTAGTTGTCTGAAGACAACGCCATACAACAACACATGAATCTCCTGGCTAATATCCTGCACACTGCTCTCTTTCATATAACTTCTGAAACTATATTTGAAAAGATATTATGATGGTTAATTAGACTGCTGTGAGTTCCCCCTAGCGCTTCACCCAGTCTCAAACGATAGGGATGTTGTTTTTTTATTTTTTATCACTAAAAAATAAATATTCGTCTATGTTTCTTTACAAACACATATTTTGATGAATGCGACTAGACTAGAATTTCTGTTAATTTTGTAATGCATATTTGATAGTGAGACAATGAACAAACATTAGTTTCACAACAAAATATCAGTTTTATTTTATTATTTAAGACACATGATAAATATGTTTGTGTCATTTATGTGGCAAATTGGTAGAGTCGACAGAGCGTCGAGTAGAATGTTATGCGATATTTGTGACGACTGTCTGCACGATCTGAGTTCAAATCCCGCCGAAACCAACCTTGCCTTTCATACTCCATGGACGATAAAAACTTACCAGTCAAGTACTGGGGTCAATTTCTCCTCTATAGCGCCGTCTCACTCCCTTTTTACCACTATTTTTCTCTGTCTTTCTTTGGAAAAAGGTCAGCTGCTCCTGTCTGACGAGGGGATAGGCTCCACAACGTTTAAATGCCAAAGACATCCCTTATATCATGACCCTACCTCTACGGCTCCATCAGGAGTTACTTGTCTATATGACTATACATACAATATGTAATTTAAATTAAGACATGGAATATATTTGGCAATAAATTGTTGCGGCGAACAACTACGATTTTTAATGGTTTGGAGCAAGGGATTGTGCTCTAACCCTTTGTAGTTCTCGGAGGACAGTGAGATTGATATATATAAGGTTCTTCTTGAGTATTTGCTGGTTTTATTGATGCAGGATTAATAAGATATATTGAGTTTCTCCGAAGGGTCTTTGGAGTAAAGTCACTAGGTTCTGCTGCTACTTTCCCGAATTGAGAAAGCACAGTTCCGATACTATGGGCATAAGGTTAGAATGTCTCAGAAAAGAATCACTGGACAGATTTTGAGGCAAAGTTAGTCCTTCATCGGAAGAAAGAACGAAAAGTAGAAGAATTAGAAACACTGACGAGAATAAGACAAGTTTTCAATAACTACACATTAAAGTAAATACGTTCATATACTAACATTGGTTTGTACACTTATGTAACAGAACAAGGAACAATGGACGGAGCTGTGGATGAAATGAAATGCACTAAAAACTAATATAATCACACGTTTGCGCACAACTCCCAAATCAATTATCCTAACCCACAAAACAACATACTTTCTTCTTTTACAACAACATAGAAAATATTTACTTCTCAAGTTGTCGATTTTTTTCTATATAGAATTGTATAGTTGACCATTAGTTTTATGACGAGTTTTAAAACATTGAGCTTCTTTTTTCTATCTGGTTATTTGCTAATTCCTTCGCATCCCAAGAGAAAAGTATATTTGATTCTAGATTATTTTCTATCGACTTAACTGGTTTTTTTTTACAATCTTTTCTCTCGTGTCTACTGCATTGTATTAATAAAACATTTCCATTTTTCTTTGTTTCGTTTAGATAACAGCCACACAATATATTACTCCATTTACAAAGTATATTATAGTTTTATGATACATTTTTAAGTACATTTTCAGCAGTTATCATACACGATTTTTATTTATCCTTTTTTTCTGTTCCTTTTTACCATTTTTTTTGTCCTGAAATCAAAATAGAGAACAAATTTCAAAAGATGAAATAAAGAAATGTTCGATATTTAAAGCATAACTACCCCGATATGAAATAAATTACTAACATATTGAGTAACCGTCTCAGTTATCAATTGTATAGTTTAGTCTTGCTAAGACACCAATAAATGTATAGATAGATAGAGGGATATATATATATATATATAATGAGAGAGAGAGAGAGAGAGAGATAGAGAGCGAGAGTGAGATATATATATATATGGTATTCTTCACTCTTTCACTATATATATATATATATATATATATATATGTGTGTGTGTGTGTGTGTGTGTGTGTATGTGTGTGTGTGTGTGTGTGTGTGTGCATATATATATAGAGAGAGAGGGGGGTGGATGGTGATTCTTTCATTTTAAATTCAGTTAGAAATAATCGGAATATCTCTGTTTCCGGATTAAAATCAATTAAAACATATTGAGATGTGTAACAAGTCTGAAACCGTAAATGGTTGCATTGTTATTGGTAACATTAGACCAGCTTTGATTGAAGTAACATATTGAAAATATAAAACTACATTATATAGAATATCTTTCTACTTTAAACCTGTTGTTTGTCGCAAGAGATTTGACAGCTATTTCTAGTAAATATATAAACGATGTAGGGTCTCGCTCCCTGGTGTGTTTTTGTTTTTGTCAGGAACACAAAAGAGCTCTCCCTTATCTATTTCCTTTCAACTAATCATTTTGACAAGCTCTGGAACGGTAGAAAATTAAGGATAGAAACAACAACTCTTGCTGCTCTCAACTCATTGTTACTGCATCAAGGTTTGTTTATAGGATTCGAATTTATCTCAGAAATCTAAGTATTCAATTCTTCTCGATTGGTTTTGCACTTAAAATATGTCCAGAGATTCTTTCCCAGGTCATTTTAACCACATGGTCATAGTATCGGAGTTGTAATCTCTCAATTCTGAGAAGTAGCAGCTCTATCGGGAATCTTTAATCTCAGAGCTACAAATCTGTCCACTGATTCTTTCTCGAGACATTCTAACCACAAGTCCATAGTATCGGAGCTGTGATCTCTCAATTCGGAGATACCAAAACTACAATTTAAATTTTTGATAAATTTGACAGTGTGCGTGAAGTCGGCTTGGTGAAATATATTTACTAGAAATGGGCAGCAGATAAATACGTTTTGGAAATTCTGGTTTAAGATGTCCCCAGTTTGGCCAGTGTATATTTGTGTTATTTCTCTCCAATAGTTTAAAGTTTTGTTGTGTTTGGAGGATAACTTAGCAAAACTTCTACCGTAAATTCACTTAATCTTTAACTCTACAAAATAGTAATAATAATAATGAAATTATTGTGTACAGTGCTCAGGTGCACTACAACTCATCAAAGATGCATGTATAGTACATAGAATAATATACAAATGTCAGGGAAGTGAATAGTGTATGAGTCATGATATACATGTGTGCGTGTGTATGGAGGGGGAATATCAGGTGTAGTGTTGGTGAATCTCAGGAAGCATGGAGGTTTTAAAGGATGCAGTGTCTCGGCAGCTAACAACTGATGAAGGTAGTTTGTTCCATGGAGGTTTTAAAGGATGCAGTGTCTCAGCAGCTAACAACTGATGCAGGTAGTTTGTTCCATGGAGGTTTTAAAGGATGCAGTGTCTCGGCAGCTAATAACTGATGCAGGTAGTTTGTTCCATGGAGGTTTTAAAGGATGCAGTGTCTCAGCAGCTAACAACTGATGCAGGTAGTTTGTTCCATGGAGGTTTTAAAGGATGCAGTGTCCCGCCAGCTAACAACTGATGCAGGTGGTTTGTTCCATGGAGGTTTTAAAGGATGCAGTGTCTCAACAGCTAATAACTGATGCAGGTGGTTTGTTCCATGGAGGTTTTAAAGGATGCAGTGTCTCGACAGCTAACAGCTGATGCAGGTAGTTTGTTCCATGGAGGTTTTAAAGGATGCAGTGTCTCGACAGCTAACAGCTGATGCAGGTGGTTTGTTCCATGGAGGTTTTAAAGGATGCAGTGTCTCGACAGCTAACAACTGATGCAGTTAGTTTGTTCCATGGAGGTTTTAAAGGATGCAGTGTCTCAGCAGCTAACAACTGATGCAGGTGGTTTGTTCCATGGAGGTTTTAAAGGATGCAGTGTCTCGACAGCTAACAACTGATGCAGGTAGTTTGTTCCATGGAGGTTTTAAAGGATGCAGTGTCTCAGCAGCTAACAACTGATGCAGGTAGTTTGTTCCATGGAGGTTTTAAAGGATGCAGTGTCTCGACAGCTAATAACTGATGCAGGTAGTTTGTTCCATGGAGGTTTTAAAGGATGCAGTGTCTCGACAGCTACCACTGATGCAGGTAGTTTGTTCCATGGAGGTTTTAAAGGATGCAGTGTCTCAGCAGCTAACAACTGATGCAGGTAGTTTGTTCCATGGAGGTTTTAAAGGATGCAGTGTCTCGACAGCTAACAACTGATGCAGGTAGTTTGTTCCATGGAGGTTTTAAAGGATGCAGTGTCTCGACAGCTAACAACTGATGCAGGTAGTTTGTTCCATGGAGGTTTTAAAGGATGCAGTGTCTCGACAGCTAACAACTGATGCAGGTAGTTTGTTCCATGCTTCAGCAACTCTGAGTGTTAAAAAATGTTTCCGAAAGTCATGGGAACTGTGCTGTTTTCTGACTTTGTTGGCATGCGCACGTGTGGTAGATACATGGAAATAAAAAAAGGTACTCAGTACTACAGTAATGCTAGTATAGTCTCTGCTCCCGACTCTCCCGCTCTCCCATCTCTCACTATTATAAACAAATGGGGATCCACGCGCTGCCGCCCCGAAGCCCTGATGGACAGAATAGAGGATCCGTTTCCCCGACGATGGTGAGGGAGACGCGTTGGAAGAGCCATTCCAACTGGCGAGGTTCACACCTGTGGGTAGCCAACTCGGTGCTGATGGTGGTGAGTAGAGAGGTTGTCCTAGGGATAAGAGCACCAGAAGTCACCAGTGCATAGTTTAAAGTAGAACTGGTGTTGTCTGTAATTATAAATCTAGCTGCAACCAAGATAAGAGTTACCAGAAAAGCAATAAGATGGCACGAAGGATTATCTAACGAAATTGGGACATATAGAAGTTCGTTATAAAATAAACTCGCAACATGTCAATGTTTATCATATATTAAAGGGATTAGCTGATCAATCAAACATTATTTTCAAACGAAACATGATGGCTGTAGTTTAAATATATATTTTACCTAGTAATCTAAAGTAATCCACTTCGACAGATTGATAAACATGATAATCTTTCTTTTACTGTTGATATTAGAACATATATGTATATATGTATGTGTGTATATATATATATATATATATATATATATATATATATATGTGTGTGTGTATATGTATGTATATATATATATATATATATATATATATATATATATATATATATATATATATATATGTATATATATATATATATATATATATATATATACATACATATACACACACATATATATATATATATATATGTATATATATATATATATATATATATATATATATATATATATATACATATATATACATATATATATGTATATATATATATATGTTTCTAGGTATGTCTTATGTATGTATATATATATATATATGTATATATATATGTGTGTGTGTATGTGTGTCTGTGTATGTGTGTGTGCGTGTGTTTGTATGTATATAGGTATTTATATATATGTATATAGATATGTGTACATTTGTAAGTAAGTATGTATATCTATGCCTATAAGTGTGTATGTATTGGTAAATCTATATGTGTATATGCATGTCTATATGCATATTTACATATACACACACACACACATATATATATATACACACACACACACACATATATATATATATATATATATATATATATATATATATAAATATATGTACGATATTAATAAATGGAAACTATATTTATAATATATATATATATATATATATACACCTATAAGCCCACACATATATATATACAGTTATACACACACACATATATGTATGTGTATATGAGTGTGCACGAGTGCCTATATATGTAGGATACAACATTTTACATGCTTGCAAACATGCAGATAAATACCCTCATATACATTTATATGTAAATAAGCAAATTACTTGAGATGGTTAAATAGAGTGTATGATAGTGAGAGCCGCCATTACAGACATATAGCAGTGATAGACAGACAGACAGACTGACTGGCAAGTAAAGATGGAAACGAACAGACAGACTACAAAGCAGTAAAGGAGATAATGAGCATAGATAAATAGATAAGCTAGAAAGGATACCACAAGAACAACAACAATAATAACAACAACTACAGCAACAACTACTACAACAAATTATGGTAGAATGAAAAAAAAAAACATTTAAAAAGTCGGCGCAAAAACAAAAAAAGGAAAGAATAAACTAAGAAATGATGAAATAGACGAGGTGAAGAGAAAGTAAATCAAAGATGGTGATTTGTTGCAGTAAGAGATTCAGATCGATAATCATAAGGTGCTAGTAGCTGTTAGTGATTGCTGCAGACAAATCGATCTATTCTACTATATAGTTTTTTTTAAAAGTATTTCTCTGACGTCTGTTCCTGATTGAACAGAAAACTAACTATACTAAAACCACAATGACAACAGAACACCACCACCCAGAAAACTAACTAAACTAAAACCACACTGACAACAGAACCCCCGCCCCCCAGAAAACTATACTAAAACCACAATGACAACAGAACCCCCCCCCCCCCCCCCAGAAAACTAACTATACTAAAACCACAATGACAACAGAAACAGAACCCCCGCCCTCCAGAAAACTAACTATACTAAAACCACAATGAAAACAGAAAAAGAACCCCCCCCCCCCTCTCAGAAAACAAAGAAAATAAAAAAAACAAAGACAGAATAAAACAAAACAATTACGCCCCCCCCCCCCCACACACACCTACACATATCCCGAATATCAATAAACACGAGCAAAACAATCACTGACACTTATTAGTTCTGTTAGTAAAACAAATATACCTGCATAAGGCCTCCCCTCATTTGTTCTATAGACCCCTGTTCATTAAACCATGCAGATATGCAAATATTTCAAAGTTAACCACCAGACTTTATAAATATTCTTTAACAAAGTTATAAAATAAACACTGTAAACAGGGTTTCATGTAAAAAGCAACAACAAAAACTCCAACAACTTTTAACAAATAAAGCAAATAAAAATACCCCTTAAATGTATAATAATAAATGTACTTCCGGAAACATTATTCTCCACTTAATAACATGGACACAGCTTATAAAATGAGCTTTATTTTTAATCTATACTGCTATATGTTGTCGGCTGACTTGCTAGAAGTAGCAGTCAAATTTCCCTCCTGAAATGAATTTTCACAATATTAAAAACGGACAGAGACATTGGATAATGTAACAATATATAGAATTAAAAACACTGGATTGCTATGGTTCGAATCCTTTTCATCATGAGTTTGCTCAATTAATCCATTAATATTGATGAGCCGAGATTCAACAACAAACAACAATCTGATGAGCCGAGGATCAACAACAAACAACAATCTGATGAGCCGAGATTCAACAACAAACAACAATCTGATGAGCCGAGGATCAACAACAAACAACAATCTGATGAGCCGAGGCTCAACAACAACAAACAACAATCTGATGAGCCAAGATTCAACAACAAACAACAATCTGATGAGCTGAGATTCAACAACAACAAACAACAATCTGATGAGCCATGATTCAACAACAAACAACAATCTGATGAGCCAAGATTCAACAACAAACAATAATCTGATGAGCCGAGCCTCAACAACAAACAACAATCTGATGAGCCGAGACTCAACAACAACAAACAGCAATATGATGAACCGAGCCTCAACAACAAACAACAATCTGATGAGCTGAGATTCAACAACAACAAACAACAATCTGATGAGCCAATATTCAACAACAAACAACAATCTGATGAGCCGAGCCTCAACAACAAACAACAATCTCATGAGCCGAGACTCAACAACAACAAACAGCAATCTGATGAGCCAAGATTCAACTACAAACAACAATCTGATGAGCCAAGGCTCAACAACAACAAACAACAATCTGATGAGCCAAGATTCAACTACAAACAACAATCTGATGAGCCAAGATTCAACAACAAACAACAATCTGATGAGCCGAGGCTCAACAACAACAAACAACAATCGGATACCAACATACATTTCTAATAGTTTAGCAATTCTATTGACTGGCCAAGTTAGATTTTCAGAATCGATAGAGTTTTTGACAAAACACATCGACTTATGTGGTTACAGCCCTTTTACGCTCTCTTTTGAGGAGAGGTGTGGCCTGTTGGTAAGGGTGTTTGGCTTACGATCATAATGTCGTGGGTTCGATTCCTACAATGGGTTGTGTGTTGCCCAGGCCTGATGAACCTTCGTGTTCCAGATAGACCCTAGAGACTTTGTCCAAATTCATTACAATGCAGTTTTTCTTCCCAAGTTTATAATATAAATACCGGTGTTGATGATAGAGCTACCCCAGCAGTGCCACATAGTTATGAATGAAGAAAATATATTACTTTGTTTATTATGAAGAGTAGAGCATCGGACTACATGCTTTTCAACATATAGATACTGCCCATTATATTCTGAGTTCAAATCTCGTCGTGGTTAGCTTCGCCTTTTATCCTTACGGGATCGATAAAATAAAGTACCAGTGACGCACTGGAGTCGATTTAATCGAATTTCTCCTTCTCCCAAATTCTTGGCCTTGTACCTAATTCAGATACCACCATTTTGTTTATTATACTCTCAAATATACACGGTCCAATTGGCAGAATAATACATTAATAATGAATTAAATGTTTATACTTTTGGCACAAGGCCAGCAATTTCCCCAGTGCATTACTGGCACTTTCTTTTATCGACCCCGTAAGGATGAAAATCAAAGTTAACCTCTTTGGGATTTGAACTCAGAATGGCAAGGGGCGTAACTCTATGCGTCAAAGCATGGTGTCCGACCCTCTATCGTTACTGCCAATCCACCTGAAATAATACTGGCTTGATTTTTCGCTTATTGAAAATATTATACAATTTAGGGGAAAGAAAGATGCGGGAATATGATCGTAGGAATCTTATTCTATTCCTTAAAATATTACCAGCGTGAATGAAGGGAAAATAACTGAAATTACGAAATTGTCCGCCTTGGTCGGGAGCTCTCCTTTTGTTCCATATTGATGCCCAAGAAGACATTTATATCGGGAAAAGGCACACACTTTTAAATATCGTTCATCGTGAGTAGATAGATTGGGAATTATTTCATCGATCCATGTATTTTGTCCGATACTATAGCTATCTTATCGTTCTGCCACTACAACCCACACTACCAGGGTGGTGTTGTTGGTAATAAGATCCACTAACTGTGTCTAGAAGGCAACACATTTAAAGGTGACCCCCGAAGGACGGAATTCATAAAATGGAAGGTTGAAAGCTGACAGCAGACAACATATCTGCTGCCGGCTTTAACAAAACAGCCCGAAATCAATTATTAAATGATGAAGAGAATAGGCTAACAGCCGAATAACATTGTTTATTTTAATGCTTTAGTGATTATCGTTCTCACTCACACAGCATATACACGCATACCTACATACACACACACACATATATATATATATGTATATATATATATATATATATATATATATATATATATATATATATATAAGTATACACACACACACATATACGTATGTATCCATATATATATATGTATATATATATATATATATATATATATATATATATATATATATATATATATATATATATATATATATATATATATATATATATATATATATAAATATATATATATGTGTGTGTGTGTATGTATATATGTATATTTGTACACGTATATACAAATATATATATGTGTGTATGTATGTTTGTATATATATATATATATATATATATATTATTTTTTTTATTTCTATATAGATTTATATATAATTGTACATACAGGTACATGTATGAATAAATAAATAAATATATATATATATATATATATATATATATATATATATATATACATACATGTATATATGTGTGTGTGTGTTTATATGTATTTGTGTGTGTATATATATATTTATATATACGTGTGTGTATGTGTATATATTTATATCTATGCATACCTGTATGTACATATATGGCCTTTGTCTGCTTCTGCCATAAAAACCATCTATACAACTACACACTTCTTTATTTTAGTTTATTCAATATACATAATAAAAAAGGCACTATAAGTTAATTTGGCTGGTAACTAACTCTCCCTTCGATTTCCCCTGTCTATATTTTTATAATTTTGGACAGACTTGGCAACAGATTTGAGTCGGAATTATTTGAAATGTGGCAACATTTCAAACGTGAATACTTCGCAAACTACCGCAGTAAAATATTTAAATATATAGTTATGTTATGACCTGAAAAGCTGACGATAATAAAAATTTCGTTTCCATATCTATCAATTTATTGGATTTTAATCCGACAGATAAAATAAAAATACAGTGTCCCGTGGAATATGTTTGATATCTGTCGTGTGGACATGAAGGGATATCTCCAAACAAGGTATCGACTGGGTATGTTTAAATCCTCGGATCAAATATACAGCTACTGTCCCTACATACAATAAAACACAACTTTCCTACACATAAGACTCATGTAGACATATATACAGACTCATGTAGACATATATACAGACTCATGTAAACATATATACAGATTCATGAAGACATATACAGACTCATGCAGAAATACAGACGCATGTAGACATATACACACACTCATATAGACATATACACAGACTCATGTAGACATATATATATAGAGACTTATGTAGACATATATACAGACACATGTAGACATATATAGACTCATGTAGACATATATACAAACTCATGTAGACATATATACAGACTCATGTAGACATATATACAGTCTCATGTAGACATATAAAAACGCATGTAGACACATACAGATTCATGTAGACATATATACAGACTCATGTAAACATATATACACTCATGTAGACATATATAGAATCATGTAGACATATATACAGACACATGTAGACATGTATAGACTCATCTAGACATACAGACGCATGTATACATATATACAGACTCATGTACACATATATACAGACTCATATAGACATATATATATACACGCATGTAGAGATATATACAGACTCATGTAGAGCTATATACAGACTCATGTAGACATATATACAGATTCATGTAGACATATACAGACTCATGTAGACATACAGACTCATGCAGACATACACACTCATGTAGACATGTGCACAGACTCATGTAGACAAACAGACTAATGTAGACATATATACAGACTCATGTAGATATGTACAGACTCATGTAGAGATATATAGAAACATGTAGACATATATACAGACTCGTGTAGTCATATACACATACTCATGTAGAAATATATAAGACTCATTTTGACATATATACAGACACATGTAGACATAGATACAGACTGATGTAGACCTATATATAGACTCATGTAGATATATATAGACTCATGTAGACATATATACAGACTTATATAGACATATATACAGACTCATGTAGACATATATATACACATATAGACATAGATACAGACTCATGTAGACATATATAGACCCATGTAGATATATATATAGACTCATGTAGACATATATACAGACTCATGTATACATATATATAGACTCATGTAAATAAACGAGTACATACAGACTCATATAGACATATATATAGACTCATGTAGACATATATACAGACTCATGTAAACATATACAGACTCATGTAGATATATACATAGACTCATCTAGACATATATACAGACTCATGTACACATATACACACACTCTTGTAGACATATACTCAGACACATGTAGACATAGATACAGAATCGTGTAGACATATATAGACTCATGTAGACATATATACTGACTCATGTAGACAAATATAGACTCATGTAGACATATATATAGACTCATTTAGACATATATACACACGCATGTAGATATATATACAGAGACATGTAGACATATATACAGATACATGTAGGCATATATATATATACAGACTCATGTAGACATATATACAGACTTGTGTAGACATATATAGACTCATGTAGACATCTATATAGACTCATGTAGATATATATAGAGATTCATGTAGATATATATAGAGGCTCATGTAGACATATATACAGACTCATGTAGACATTTACACAGAATCATGTAGACATATATATAAACTCATGTAGACATACAATATATACAGACTCATGTAGACATATATATAGACTCAAGTAGACATATATATAGACTCATGTAGAAATATATACGGACTTATGTAGACATATATACAGACTCATGTACATATATATACAGACTCATGTAGACATATACAAACTCATGTAGACATATATACAGACTCATGTAGACATATACACAGACAATGTAGACATAGATACAGACTCATGTAGACATATATAGACATGTATACAGACTCTTGTAGACATATATACAGACTCATGTAGACATATATATACATACTCATATAGACATTTATAGACTCATGTAGTCATATATACAGACTAGTGTAGACATATATATATACTCATGTAGACATATATACAGGCTCATGTAGACATGTACAGACTCATGTAGACATATATAGACTCATGTAGACATAGATACAAACTCAGGTAGACATATACACATACTTATGTAGACATATATACACACTCATGCAGACATATATAGACTAATGTAGACAAAGATAGACTCATGTAGACATATATACAGACTCATGTAGTTATATATATACAGACTCATGTAGACAAATATACAGATTCATGTAGACATATATATATACATACTTTTGTAAACATATATATATATACTCATGTAGACATATATACAGACTCATGTAGACATATATATAGACTCATGTAGATATATATATAGACTCATGTAGACATATATAAAGACACATGTAGAGATATATATAGACTCATGTAGACATAGGAGTATATACAGACTCATGTAGACATATATATAGACACATGTAGACATATATACACACTCATGTAGGCATATATACAGATTCATGTAGATATATATACATAGTAATGTACACATATACAGACTCATGTAGACATATATACATACTCATGTCTACATATACACAGACACATTTAGACATTGATACAGAATCATGTAGACGTATATAGACACATGTAGACATATATAGACTCATGTAGACATACATAGACTCATGTAGACATACAGACTCATGTAGACAGATTCATGTACACATATATACATACTCATTTAGACATATATACAGACTCATGTAGACATATATATATACTTATGTAGACACATATATATATATAGAGACTCATGTAGAGATAGGAGTATATACAGACTCATGTAGACATATATCTAGACTCATGTAGACATATATACAGACTCACGTAGACATATATACAGACTCATGTAGATATATATACAGACTCATGTAGACTTATACACACACTCATGTAAACATATATACGGACTCATGTAGACATATATACAGACTAATGTAGACATATACACAGACAATGTAGACATAGATACATACTCATGTAGATATATATAGACCCATGTAGACATATATAGACTCATGTAGACATATATAGACTCATGTAGACATATATACGAAGACATGTATACAGACTCATGTATAAATATATACAGACTCATGTAGACATATATAGACTATGTAGACATATATAAAGACTCATGTAGACATATATACAGACTCATGTAGTTATATATACAGATACATGTAGACATATAAAAACTCATGTAGACATATACACATACTCATGTAGACATATATACACACTCATGTTGGATATATATAGAGACACATGTAGACTATATACAGACTCATGTAGACATATATAGACCCATGTAGATATATATAAGAGTCATGTAGACATATATACAGACTCATGTAGTCAAATATATATATATACATACTCACGTAGACATATATAGACTCAGGTAGACATATATACAGACTCATGTAGACATAGATACAGACTTATGTAGACATATATACAGACTCATGTAGACAAATATACAGACTTATGGAGAGATATATAGACTCACGTAGATATATATACAGACTCATGTAGAAATATATAGACTCATGTAGACATATATATAGACTCATGTAGACATATATATACATACTCATGTAGACATATATACAGACTTATGTAGACATATATAGACTCGTGTAGACATATATAGATTCAAGTAGAAATATATATAGAGACATTTAGACATATATATATAGACTCATGTAGATATATATACAGACTCATGTAGACATATACAGACTCATGTAGAGATATATACAGACTCAAGTAGACATATATATAGAGTCATTTAGACATACGAGTATATACAGACTCATGTAGACATATATATATATAGACTCATGTAGACATATATAGACTAATGTAGTTATATATGTAGATACATGTAGCCATATAAAGACTCATGTAGACATATATACAGTCTCATATAGACATATATACAGACCCATGTTGATATATATATATATATATATACTCATGTAGATATATATACAGACTCATGTAGACATAAATATATACTCATGTAGTTATATATACAGACTCACGTAGACATGTATACAGATTCATGTAGACATATATAGACTCGTGTAGACATATATATAGACTCATGTACACATATACAGACTCATGTAGACATATACACATACTCATGTAGACATATATACTGACTCATATAGACATATATATGTAGACTCATGTATACATATATACAGACTCATGTAGACATATATAGACTCATGTATATATATATACAAAGTCATGTAGACATATATAGAGACTCATGTAGTCATATATATATATATAGAGATACACATGTAGACATCTATACAGACTCATGTAGACATATATACAGACTCATGTAGACAAATATACAGACTCATGTATACATATATATACATACTTATGTAGACATATATATATATACTCATGTAGACATATATACATACTTATGTAGACATATATAGACTCATGTAGACATATATATAGACTCACGTAGATATATATATAGACTCATGTAGACATATATACAGACTCATGTAGACATATATATAGGTTCATGTAGACATAGGAGTATATACAGACTCATTTAGACATATATATAGACTCATGTAGACATATATACACACTCATATAGGTATATATACAGATTCATGTAGATAGATATATACAGAGTCATGTACACATATACAGACTCATGTACACATATACACACACTCATGTAGACATATATACAGACTCATGCCGACATATACACAGAGAGACATGTAGACATTGATACATGATCATGTAGACATATATAGACAGATGTAGACATATATATACTAATGTAGACATACATAGACTCATGTAGACATATATACAGACTCATGTAGACAAACAGACTCATGTAGGCATGTATACAGACTCATGTACACATACATACAGACTCATGTACACATATATACAGACTCATGTCGACATGTACACAGACACATGTAGACATTGTTACAGAATCATGTAGACATATATAGACACGTGTAGACATATATGTTCTCATGTAGACATACATAGACTCATGTATACATATATACAGACTCATGTCGACATACAGACTCATGTAGGCATATATACAGACTCATGTACACATATATACAGACTCATGTAGACATATAAATAGACACATGTACACACCTATATAGACTTATGTAGACATATATATATATATAGACTTATGTAGACATAGGAGTATATACAGTCTCATGTAGACATATATATAAACACATGTAGACATATATACAGACTCACGTAGACATATATACAGACTCATGTAGATATATATACAGTCATGTAGACGTATACAGACACATGTAGACATGTATACAGACGCATGTACACATATACACACACTCATGTAGACATATATACATACACATGTAGACATAGATACAGAATAATGTAGACATATATAGACTCATGTAGACATATACACACTCATGTAGACATATATACACTCATGTAGACATATATACAGTCTCATGTATATATATATACAGACTCATGTAGACATATGCAGAGTCATGTAGACACATATACAGACTCATGTAGACATATATACAGACTCATGTAGACATATATACAGACTCATGTAGACATATATACAGACTCATGTAGATATATATACAGATTCATGTAGCTATATATAGACTCATGTAAACATACACATTTACACTTGTAGACATAGATACAGACTCATGTAGATATATATATAGACTCATGTAGACATATATACTGATTCATGTAGACATATATAGACTCATGTAGACATATATACAGACTCATGTAGACATATACACAGACAATGTAGACATAGATACAGACTCATGTAGACATATATAGACTCATGTAGACATATATAAAAAGACATGTATACATATATACAGACTCATGTAGACATATATACAGACGTATTTTGTCAAATATAGACTCATGTAGACATATATATAGACTCATGTCGATATATATACAAACTCGTGTAGACATATATAAAGACTCATGTAGACATATATACAGACTCATGTAGACACACATATATAGACTCATGTAGACATATATAGACTCATGTAGTTATATATACATGTAGATATAGACTCATGTAGATATATATATATAAGAGTCATGTAGACATATATACAGACTCATGTAGACATATATATAAGTTCATGTAGACATAGGAGTATATACAGACTCATTTAGACATATATCTAGACTCATGTAGACATATATACACACTCATGTAGGTATATATACAGATTCATGCAGATAGATATATACAGAGTCATGTACTCATATACAGACTCATGTACACATATACACACACTCATGTAGACATATATGCAGACTCATGCCGACATATACACAGACACATGTAGACATTGATACAGAATCATGTAGACATATATAGACACATGTAGACATATATATACTAATGTAGACATACATAGACTCATGTAGACATATATACAGACTCATGTAGGCATATATACAGACTCATGTACACATATATACAGACTCATGTAGACATATATACAGACTCATGTACACACATATATAGACTTATGTAGGCATATATATATATAGACTTATGTAGACATAGGAGTATATACAGTCTCATGTAGACATATATATAAACCCCATGTAGACATATATACAGTCTCACGTAGACATATATACAGACTCATGTAGATATATATACAGCGTCATGTAGACGTATACAGACACATGTAGACATGTATACAGACGCATGTAGACATATACACACACTCATGTAGACATATATACATACACATGTAGACATAGATACAGAATAATGTAGACATATATAGACTCATGTAGACATATATACACTCATGTAGACATATATACAGACTCATGTATACATATATATACAGACTCATGTAGACATATGCAGACTCATGTAGACACATATACAGACTCATGTAGACATATATACAGACTCATGTAGACATATATACAGACTCGTGTAGACATATATACAGACTCATGTAGATATATATACAGATTCATGTAGCTATATATAGACTCATGTAGACATACACACATACACTTGTAGACATAGATACAGACACATGTAGATATATATATAGACTCATGTAGACATATATACTGTTTCATGTAGACATATATACAAAGACATGTATACATATATACAGACTCATGTAAACATATATACAGACTCATGTAGACCTATATAGACTATGTAGACATATATACAGACTTATGTAGACAAATATAGACTCATGTAGACGTATATATAGACTCATGTCGATAGATATACAAACTCATGTAGACATATATAAAGACTCATGTAGACATATATACAGACTCATGTAGACACACATATATAGACTCATGTAGACATATATAGACTCATGTAGATATATATACAGACTCATGTAGATATATATAGACTCATGTAGACATATATATAGACTCATGTAGACATATATACAGACTCGTGTAGACATATACACACACTCATGTAGACATATATACAGACTCATGTAGACATATACACAGACACATGTAGATATATATTCAGACTCATGTAGACATATAAATACTCATGTAGACATGTATACAGACTCATCTAGATATATATACAGACTCATATAGACATATACATAGACTCACTTAGACATATATACAGACTCATGTAGACATATATACAGACTCATGTAGACATATGTAGACTTGTGTAGACATATATATAGACTTATGTAGACATATATACAGACACATGTAGATATATATACAGACACCTGTAGACATATATACTGACTCATGTAGACATATATACCGACTCATGTACACATATACACATACTCATGTAGACATATATACACACTCATGTACAGACACATGTAGACATATATACTGACTCATCTAGACATATATAGTCTCATGTAGACATATATACAGACTCATGTAGACAAATATACAGACTTATGGAGAGATATATAGACTCACGTAGATATATATACAGACTCATGTAGAAATATATAGACTCATGTAGACATATATATAGACTCATGTAGACATATATATACATACTCATGTAGACATATATACAGACTTATGTAGACATATATAGACTCGTGTAGACATATATAGATTCAAGTAGAAATATATATAGAGACATTTAGACATATATATATAGACTCATGTAGATATATATACAGACTCATGTAGACATATACAGACTCATGTAGAGATATATACAGACTCAAGTAGACATATATATAGAGTCATTTAGACATACGAGTATATACAGACTCATGTAGACATATATATATATAGACTCATGTAGACATATATAGACTAATGTAGTTATATATGTAGATACATGTAGCCATATAAAGACTCATGTAGACATATATACAGTCTCATATAGACATATATACAGACCCATGTTGATATATATATATATATATATATACTCATGTAGATATATATACAGACTCATGTAGACATAAATATATACTCATGTAGTTATATATACAGACTCACGTAGACATGTATACAGATTCATGTAGACATATATAGACTCGTGTAGACATATATATAGACTCATGTACACATATACAGACTCATGTAGACATATACACATACTCATGTAGACATATATACTGACTCATATAGACATATATATGTAGACTCATGTATACATATATACAGACTCATGTAGACATATATAGACTCATGTATATATATATACAAAGTCATGTAGACATATATACAGACTCATGTAGTCATATATATATATATAGAGATACACATGTAGACATCTATACAGACTCATGTAGACATATATACAGACTCATGTAGACAAATATACAGACTCATGTATACATATATATACATACTTATGTAGACATATATATATATACTCATGTAGACATATATACATACTTATGTAGACATATATAGACTC
The DNA here is from genome assembly GCA_964016885.1 of Eledone cirrhosa. Taxonomy (NCBI): domain Eukaryota; kingdom Metazoa; phylum Mollusca; class Cephalopoda; order Octopoda; family Eledonidae; genus Eledone; species Eledone cirrhosa. Next base: position 404,589,125 of record OZ024741.1, on the reverse strand, counting down.
ATGTAGACATATATATAGACTCACGTAGATATATATATAGACTCATGTAGACATATATACAGACTCATGTAGACATATATATAGGTTCATGTAGACATAGGAGTATATACAGACTCATTTAGACATATATATAGACTCATGTAGACATATATACACACTCATATAGGTATATATACAGATTCATGTAGATAGGTATATACAGAGTCATGTACACATATACAGACTCATGTACACATATACACACACTCATGTAGACATATATACAGACTCATGCCGACATATACACAGAGAGACATGTAGACATTGATACATGATCATGTAGACATATATAGACAGATGTAGACATATATATACTAATGTAGACATACATAGACTCATGTAGACATATATACAGACTCATGTAGACAAACAGACTCATGTAGGCATGTATACAGACTCATGTACACATACATACAGACTCATGTACACATATATACAGACTCATGTCGACATGTACACAGACACATGTAGACATTGTTACAGAATCATGTAGACATATATAGACACGTGTAGACATATATGTTCTCATGTAGACATACATAGACTCATGTAGACATATATACAGACTCATGTCGACATACAGACTCATGTAGGCATATATACAGACTCATGTACACATATATACAGACTCATGTAGACATATAAATAGACACATGTACACACCTATATAGACTTATGTAGACATATATATATATATAGACTTATGTAGACATAGGAGTATATACAGTCTCATGTAGACATATATATAAACACATGTAGACATATATACAGACTCACGTAGACATATATACAGACTCATGTAGATATATATACAGTCATGTAGACGTATACAGACACATGTAGACATGTATACAGACGCATGTACACATATACACACACTCATGTAGACATATATACATACACATGTAGACATAGATACAGAATAATGTAGACATATATAGACTCATGTAGACATATACACACTCATGTAGACATATATACACTCATGTAGACATATATACAGTCTCATGTATATATATATACAGACTCATGTAGACATATGCAGAGTCATGTAGACACATATACAGACTCATGTAGACATATATACAGACTCATGTAGACATATATACAGACTCATGTAGGCATATATACAGACTCATGTACACATATATACAGACTCATGTAGACATATATACAGACTCATGTACACACATATATAGACTTATGTAGACATATATATATATAGACTTATGTAGACATAGGAGTATATACAGTCTCATGTAGACATATATATAAACCCCATGTAGACATATATACAGTCTCACGTAGACATATATACAGACTCATGTAGATATATATACAGCGTCATGTAGACGTATACAGACACATGTAGACATGTATACAGACGCATGTAGACATATACACACACTCATGTAGACATATATACATACACATGTAGACATAGATACAGAATAATGTAGACATATATAGACTCATGTAGACATATATACACTCATGTAGACATATATACAGACTCATGTATACATATATATACAGACTCATGTAGACATATGCAGACTCATGTAGACACATATACAGACTCATGTAGACATATATACAGACTCATGTAGACATATATACAGACTCGTGTAGACATATATACAGACTCATGTAGATATATATACAGATTCATGTAGCTATATATAGACTCATGTAGACATACACACATACACTTGTAGACATAGATACAGACACATGTAGATATATATATAGACTCATGTAGACATATATACTGTTTCATGTAGACATATATACAAAGACATGTATACATATATACAGACTCATGTAAACATATATACAGACTCATGTAGACCTATATAGACTATGTAGACATATATACAGACTTATGTAGACAAATATAGACTCATGTAGACGTATATATAGACTCATGTCGATAGATATACAAACTCATGTAGACATATATAAAGACTCATGTAGACATATATACAGACTCATGTAGACACACATATATAGACTCATGTAGACATATATAGACTCATGTAGATATATATACAGACTCATGTAGATATATATAGACTCATGTAGACATATATATAGACTCATGTAGACATATATACAGACTCGTGTAGACATATACACACACTCATGTAGACATATATACAGACTCATGTAGACATATACACAGACACATGTAGATATATATTCAGACTCATGTAGACATATAAATACTCATGTAGACATGTATACAGACTCATCTAGATATATATACAGACTCATATAGACATATACATAGACTCACTTAGACATATATACAGACTCATGTAGACATATATACAGACTCATGTAGACATATGTAGACTTGTGTAGACATATATATAGACTTATGTAGACATATATACAGACACATGTAGATATATATACAGACACCTGTAGACATATATACTGACTCATGTAGACATATATACCGACTCATGTACACATATACACATACTCATGTAGACATATATACACACTCATGTACAGACACATGTAGACATATATACTGACTCATCTAGACATATATAGTCTCATGTAGACATATATATGTAGACTCATGTAGACATATATACAGACTCATGTTGACAAATATACAGACTCATGTAGACATATATATACATACTTATGTAGGCATATATATATATACTCATGTAGACATATATACAGACGTATGTAGACATATATAGACTCATGTAGACATATATATAGACTCATGTAGATATATATATAGACTCATGTAGACATATATACAGACTCATGTAGACATATATATAGGTTCATGTAGACATAGGAGTATATACAGACTCATTTAGACATATATATAGACTCGTGTAGAGATATATACACACTCATGTAGGTATATATACAGATTCATGTAGATAGATATATACAGAGTCATGTAAACATATACAGACTCATGTACACATATACACACACTCATGTAGACATATATACAGACTCATGCCTACATATACACAGACACATGTAGACATTGATACAGAATCATGTAGACATATATAGACACATGTAGACATATATATACTAATGTAGCCATACATAGACTCATGTAGACATATATACAGACTCATGTAGACATACAAACTCATGTAGGCATATATACAGACTTATGTACACATATATAAAGACTCATGTAGACATATATACATACTCATGTCGACATGTACACATACATATGTAGACATTGTTACAGAATCATGTAGACATATATAGACACATGTAGACATATATACAGACTCATGTAGGCATATATACAGACTCATGTACACATATATACAGACTCATGTAGACATATATACAGACTCATGTACACACATATATAGACTTATGTAGACATATATATATCTAGACTTATGTAGACATAGGAGTATATACAGTCTCATGTAGACATATATATAAACCCCATGTAGACATATATACAGTCTCACGTAGACATATATACAGACTCATGTAGATATATATACAACGTCATGTAGACGTATACAGACACATGTAGACATGTATACAGACGCATGTACATATATACACACACTCATGTAGACATATGTACATACACATGTAGACATAGATACAGAATAATGTAGACATATATAGACTCATGTAGACATATATACACTCATGTAGACATATATACAGACTCATGTATACATCTATATACAGACTAACGTAGACATATGCAGACTCATGTAGACACATATACAGACTCATGTAGACATATATACAGACTCATGTAGACATATATACAGACTCGTGTAGACATATATACAGACACATGTAGATATATATACAGATTCATGAAGCTATATATAGACTCATGTAGACATACACAAATACACTTGTAGACATAGATACAGACTCATGTAAATATATATATAGACTCATGTAGACATATATACTGTTTCATGTAGACATATATAGACTCATGTAGACATATATACAGACTCATGTATACATATACACAGACAATTTTAGACATAGATACAGACTCATGTAGACATATATAGACTCATGTAGACATATATACAAAGACATTTATACATATATACAGACTCATGTAGATATATATACACACTCATGTAGACCTATATAGACTATGTAGACATATATACAGACTCATGTAGACACACATATATAGACTCATGTAGACATATATAGACTCATGTAGTTATATATACATGTAGATATAGACTCATGTAGATATATATAAGAGTCATGTAGACATATATACAGACTCATGTAGTCAAATATATATATATACATACTCACGTAGACATATATAGACTCAGGTAGACATATATACAGACTCATGTAGACATAGATACAGACTTATGTAGACATATATACAGACTCATGTAGACAAATATACAGACTTATGGAGAGATATATAGACTCACGTAGATATATATACAGACTCATGTAGAAATATATAGACTCATGTAGACATATATATAGACTCATGTAGACATATATATACATACTCATGTAGACATATATACAGACTTATGTAGACATATATAGACTCGTGTAGACATATATAGATTCAAGTAGAAATATATATAGAGACATTTAGACATATATATATAGACTCATGTAGATATATATACAGACTCATGTAGACATATACAGACTCATGTAGAGATATATACAGACTCAAGTAGACATATATATAGAGTCATTTAGACATACGAGTATATACAGACTCATGTAGACATATATATATATAGACTCATGTAGACATATATAGACTAATGTAGTTATATATGTAGATACATGTAGCCATATAAAGACTCATGTAGACATATATACATTCTCATATAGACATATATACAGACCCATGTTGATATATATATATATATATATACTCATGTAGATATATATACAGACTCATGTAGACATAAATATATACTCATGTAGTTATATATACAGACTCACGTAGACATGTATACAGATTCATGTAGACATATATAGACTCGTGTAGACATATATATAGACTCATGTACACATATACAGACTCATGTAGACATATACACATACTCATGTAGACATATATACTGACTCATATAGACATATATATGTAGACTCATGTATACATATATACAGACTCATGTAGACATATATAGACTCATGTATATATATATACAAAGTCATGTAGACATATATACAGACTCATGTAGTCATATATATATATATAGAGATACACATGTAGACATCTATACAGACTCATGTAGACATATATACAGACTCATGTAGACAAATATACAGACTCATGTATACATATATATACATACTTATGTAGACATATATATATATACTCATGTAGACATATATACATACTTATGTAGACATATATAGACTCATGTAGACATATATATAGACTCACGTAGATATATATATAGACTCATGTAGACATATATACAGACTCATGTAGACATATATATAGGTTCATGTAGACATAGGAGTATATACAGACTCATTTAGACATATATATAGACTCATGTAGACATATATACACACTCATATAGGTATATATACAGATTCATGTAGATAGATATATACAGAGTCATGTACACATATACAGACTCATGTACACATATACACACACTCATGTAGACATATATACAGACTCATGCCGACATATACACAGAGAGACATGTAGACATTGATACATGATCATGTAGACATATATAGACAGATGTAGACATATATATACTAATGTAGACATACATAGACTCATGTAGACATATATACAGACTCATGTAGACAAACAGACTCATGTAGGCATGTATACAGACTCATGTACACATACATACAGACTCATGTACACATATATACAGACTCATGTCGACATGTACACAGACATATGTAGACATTGTTACAGAATCATGTAGACATATATAGACACGTGTAGACATATATGTTCTCATGTAGACATACATAGACTCATGTAGACATATATACAGACTCATGTCGACATACAGACTCATGTAGGCATATATACAGACTCATGTACACATATATACAGACTCATGTAGACATATAAATAGACACATGTACACACCTATATAGACTTATGTAGACATATATATATATATAGACTTATGTAGACATAGGAGTATATACAGTCTCATGTAGACATATATATAAACACATGTAGACATATATACAGACTCACGTAGACATATATACAGACTCATGTAGATATATATACAGTCATGTAGACGTATACAGACACATGTAGACATGTATACAGACGCATGTACACATATACACACACTCATGTAGACATATATACATACACATGTAGACATAGATACAGAATAATGTAGACATATATAGACTCATGTAGACATATACACACTCATGTAGACATATATACACTCATGTAGACATATATACAGTCTCATGTATATATATATACAGACTCATGTAGACATATGCAGAGTCATGTAGACACATATACAGACTCATGTAGACATATATACAGACTCATGTAGACATATATACAGACTCATGTAGACATATATACAGACTCATGTAGATATATATACAGATTCATGTAGCTATATATAGACTCATGTAAACATACACATTTACACTTGTAGACATAGATACAGACTCATGTAGATATATATATAGACTCATGTAGACATATATACTGATTCATGTAGACATATATAGACTCATGTAGACATATATACAGACTCATGTAGACATATACACAGACAATGTAGACATAGATACAGACTCATGTAGACATATATAGACTCATGTAGACATATATAAAAAGACATGTATACATATATACAGACTCATGTAGACATATATACAGACGTATTTTGTCAAATATAGACTCATGTAGACATATATATAGACTCATGTCGATATATATACAAACTCGTGTAGACATATATAAAGACTCATGTAGACATATATACAGACTCATGTAGACACACATATATAGACTCATGTAGACATATATAGACTCATGTAGTTATATATACATGTAGATATAGACTCATGTAGATATATATATATAAGAGTCATGTAGACATATATACAGACTCATGTAGACATATATATAAGTTCATGTAGACATAGGAGTATATACAGACTCATTTAGACATATATCTAGACTCATGTAGACATATATACACACTCATGTAGGTATATATACAGATTCATGCAGATAGATATATACAGAGTCATGTACTCATATACAGACTCATGTACACATATACACACACTCATGTAGACATATATGCAGACTCATGCCGACATATACACAGACACATGTAGACATTGATACAGAATCATGTAGACATATATAGACACATGTAGACATATATATACTAATGTAGACATACATAGACTCATGTAGACATATATACAGACTCATGTAGGCATATATACAGACTCATGTACACATATATACAGACTCATGTACACATATATACAGACTCATGTACACACATATATAGACTTATGTAGACATATATATATATAGACTTATGTAGACATAGGAGTATATACAGTCTCATGTAGACATATATATAAACCCCATGTAGACATATATACAGTCTCACGTAGACATATATACAGACTCATGTAGATATATATACAGCGTCATGTAGACGTATACAGACACATGTAGACATGTATACAGACGCATGTAGACATATACACACACTCATGTAGACATATATACATACACATGTAGACATAGATACAGAATAATGTAGACATATATAGACTCATGTAGACATATATACACTCATGTAGACATATATACAGACTCATGTATACATATATATACAGACTCATGTAGACATATGCAGACTCATGTAGACACATATACAGACTCATGTAGACATATATACAGACTCATGTAGACATATATACAGACTCGTGTAGACATATATACAGACTCATGTAGATATATATACAGATTCATGTAGCTATATATAGACTCATGTAGACATACACACATACACTTGTAGACATAGATACAGACACATGTAGATATATATATAGACTCATGTAGACATATATACTGTTTCATGTAGACATATATACAAAGACATGTATACATATATACAGACTCATGTAAACATATATACAGACTCATGTAGACCTATATAGACTATGTAGACATATATACAGACTTATGTAGACAAATATAGACTCATGTAGACGTATATATAGAGTCATGTCGATATATATACAAACTCATGTAGACATATATAAAGACTCATGTAGACATATATACAGACTCATGTAGACACACATATATAGACTCATGTAGACATATATAGACTCATGTAGATATATATACAGACTCATGTAGATATATATAGACTCATGTAGACATATATATAGACTCATGTAGACATATATACAGACTCGTGTAGACATATACACACACTCATGTAGACATATATACAGACTCATGTAGACATATACACAGACACATGTAGATATATATTCAGACTCATGTAGACATATAAATACTCATGTAGACATGTATACAGACTCATCTAGATATATATACAGACTCATATAGACATATACATAGACTCACTTAGACATATATACAGACTCATGTAGACATATATACAGACTCGTGTAGACATATGTAGACTTGTGTAGACATATATATAGACTTATGTAGACATATATACAGACACATGTAGATATATATACAGACACCTGTAGACATATATACTGACTCATGTAGACATATATACCGACTCATGTACACATATACACATACTCATGTAGACATATATACACACTCATGTACAGACACATGTAGACATATATATACATACTTATGTAGGCATATATATATATACTCATGTAGACATATATACAGACGTATGTAGACATATATAGACTCATGTAGACATATATATAGACTCATGTAGATATATATATAGACTCATGTAGACATATATACAGACTCATGTAGACATATATATAGGTTCATGTAGACATAGGAGTATATACAGACTCATTTAGACATATATATAGACTCGTGTAGAGATATATACACACTCATGTAGGTATATATACAAATTCATGTAGATAGATATATACAGAGTCATGTAAACATATACAGACTCATGTACACATATACACACACTCATGTAGACATATATACAGACTCATGCCTACATATACACAGACACATGTAGACATTGATACAGAATCATGTAGACATATATAGACACATGTAGACATATATATACTAATGTAGACATACATAGACTCATGTAGACATATATACAGACTCATGTAGACATACAAACTCATGTAGGCATATATACAGACTCATGTACACATATATAAAGACTCATGTAGACATATATACATACTCATGTCGACATGTACACATACATATGTAGACATTGTTACAGAATCATGTAGACATATATAGACACATGTAGACATATATACAGACTCATGTAGGCATATATACAGACTCATGTACACATATATACAGACTCATGTAGACATATATACAGACTCATGTACACACATATATAGACTTATGTAGACATATATATATCTAGACTTATGTAGACATAGGAGTATATACAGTCTCATGTAGACATATATATAAACCCCATGTAGACATATATACAGTCTCACGTAGACATATATACAGACTCATGTAGATATATATACAACGTCATGTAGACGTATACAGACACATGTGGACATGTATACAGACGCATGTACATATATACACACACTCATGTAGACATATGTACATACACATGTAGACATAGATACAGAATAATGTAGACATATATAGACTCATGTAGACATATATACACTCATGTAGACATATATACAGACTCATGTATACATCTATATACAGACTAATGTAGACATATGCAGACTCATGTAGACACATATACAGACTCATGTAGACATATATACAGACTCATGTAGACATATATACAGACTCGTGTAGACATATATACAGACACATGTAGATATATATACAGATTCATGAAGCTATATATAGACTCATGTAGACATACACAAATACACTTGTAGACATAGATACAGACTCATGTAGATATATATATAGACTCATGTAGACATATATACTGTTTCATGTAGACATATATAGACTCATGTAGACATATATACAGACTCATGTATACATATACACAGACAATTTTAGACATAGATACAGACTCATGTAGACATATATAGACTCATGTAGACATATATACAAAGACATTTATACATATATACAGACTCATGTAGATAGATATACACACTCATGTAGACCTATATAGACTATGTAGACATATATACAGACTTATGTAGACAAATATAGACTCATGTAGACATATATATAGACTCATGTCGATATATATACAAACTCACGTAGACATATATAAAGACTCATGTAGACATATATACAGACTCATGTAGACACACATATATAGACTCATGTAGATATATATAAGAGTCATGTAGTTATATATACATGTAGATATAGACACATGTAGATATATATGAGAGTCATGTAGACATATATACAGACTCATGTAGTCAAATATATATATATATACATACTCATGTAGACATATATAGACTCATGTAGAAATATATACAGTCTCATGTAGACATAGATACAGACTCATGTAGACATATATAGACTATGTAGACATATATACAGACTCATGTAGACATAGATACAGACTCATGTAGACATATATAGACTATGTAGACATATATACAGACTCATTTAAACATATATACAGACTTATGGAGACATATATAGACTCATGTAGATATATATATACAGACTCATGTAGAAATAGATAGACTCATGTAGACATATATATAGACTCATGTAGACATATATACAGACTTATGTAGACATATATAGACTCGTGTAGACATATATATTGATTCAAGTAGACATATATACAGGCTCATGTAGACATATATAGACTCATGTAGACATATATACAGACTCATGTAGATATATACACAGACTCATGTAGACATATATACTGACTCATATAGATATATATATACTGACTCATATAGACATATGTAGCATCATGTAGACATATATATGTAGACTCATGTAGACAAATATACATACTCATGTAGATATAGATATAGACACATGTATACATATATACAGACTCATGTAGACATATATAAAGATTCATGTAGTCATATATATATATACATAGTCATGTAGACATACATAGACGCAAGTAGACATACATAGACACAAGAAGACATATATACAGACTCATGTAGACATATATAGAGATTCATGTAGACAAATATACAGACTTATGTAGACATATATAGACTCATGTAGATATATACAGACTCATGTAGACATATATAGACTCATGTAGACATACATATAGACTCATGTAGACATATATACAGACTCATGTAGACATATACACACACTTATGTAGACATATATACAGACTCATGTAGACATATACACAGACACATGTAGACATAGATACAGACTGATGTAGACATATAAATATATATTGAATCATGTAGACATATTTAGGCTCATGTAGATATATATTCAGACTCATGTAGACATATAAATACTCGTGTAGACATGTATACAGACTCATGTAGACATATATACAGACTCATATAGACATATATATAGACTCACTTAGACATATATACAGACTCATGTAGACATATATACAGACTCATGTAGACTTATGTAGACTCATGTAGACATATATATAGACTTATGTAGACATATATACAGACACATGTAGATATATATACAGACTCGTGTAGACATATATACTGACTCATGTAGACATATATACTGACTCATGTACACATATACACATACTCATGTAGACATATATACACACTCATATACAGACACATGTAGATATATATACTGACTTATCTAGACATATATAAACTCATGTAGACATATATATGTAGACTCATGTAGACATATATACAGACTCATGTAGAGATATATACATCTCATATAGACATATATAGACTCATGTAGACATATATATGTAGACTCATGTAGACATATATGAAGACTCATGTAGACATATACACATGCTCATGTAGACATATATACACACTCATGTAGATATATATATATACAGACACATGTAGAAATACATACAGACTCATGTAGACATATATACAGATTTATGTTGACATATACACAGACTGACACACAAACATTCACACCTTTTTACTCATGTAGACATATATACAGATTTATGTTGACATATACACAGACTGACACACAGACATTCACACTTTTTACTAGCTAAAATGAAGCCTCGGTGCAATACTTTAATAAGTGACAGAAAAAGAGAATGTCATTTAGTCAATTAGGCCTTTGACAGGAATATGTCTGCATAGTTAGGTGAAACATTTTAACGCGTGATTTGAAACCAGGTCTTGTTCGTGTTGCGCTGGGCATTTACGCCACATCAAGTTATTAAGGCGCATGACTTCGTGGTTAGAGCATTGGGCTTGCAATCGAAAGGTTGTGAGTTCAATTCTCAGACCAATTCAAGACACTTAGTTTCACGTTGTTCCAGTTTACTCAGCTGTAGAAATGAGATGACTGGGTCCCTATCATTAAATTACCCAAGACACCTCCAACGAGATATACCTTAGAGAAGGTCATCTAAACCTACACAGGTGTGAGCTGTCACACACACACACACACACACACACACACACACACACACACACACACACACACACACACACACACACGCACACGCACAAGTTATTGCTAATACGTGGTCTAGAGGTAAAGGTGTTGGAGACGATCATAATGTCGAGGTTTCGATACCTGGATGGAGTTGTGTGTTGTCTTCTTGAGAAAAACACTTCTTTTTATGTTGTTTCATTATTCTCAGTTGAAAATAGGTTCCAGCAGTATCTGGGAGTTTAAACCTGCGAAGGTCTGGCGTCTTTTCCAGAGGGAAGTTTTGTACTCTCAGTCACTAAGTGCCAGGGAAATCAGGATCAGCACCGGCCTAATGAGGTTCCGGGCTTCAGACATTTATATTTACAACAACTGTCAGAAGATGTGACTCAGGGCGACAATTGACAGCATATCCTATCAACTCTATATGGAAAACATCATATACAAAATCATAGCTACTATCGGAATACTGAGTAGTGGTCAATGTATAGCAATATACAGCCATTACATAGTATGGCATGGTCCCATAACTACTGATGGAGTCGTAGGGGAGGCCCACTGTCATACGGCGTGTCTTGGACATTTTAAGCCTGGCGGAGCCCATCTCTCTCCAGGCCTTACTACAGTAGATTTCTTCCAGAGAATGATAGAAAGTGAGAGAGAGGAACTGAGAAAGAGGAAGATGTCGACCCAGTACTAGACTGGTACATTTTATGAACCCCGAATAGATGAAAGGCAAAATTGACCTCGGTGGGGTTTGTACTCAGTGTGCAGAGGACCAGCACAAATACCACAAAATATTCTAGCTGACGTTTTAACGACTCTGCTAATCCACCATCTTACCACAGAGCAGGAATTGCTCTTCCAGCGCGTCTCCTTCACCATCCTCCGGGAAAAACCTTCTCCAGTCAGTCCGCCCTCCTTTTGCTTATACAGTGTAATAGTGAGAGATGGGGGAGAACGGGAGAGACGGAGGCAGTGACAGTGGGAGTTTGTTACCATCGTGTTCAGAGCTGGTGTATATGTATATATGTATTAATAGGTTGTTATTGTGAATTCTTCTACTCATTACCGAGTATAGAGAAACAACTAAAGTCAGTACAGAAGAAAATATTTCATTAACGAAAATTATTTACGTTTCAAAAAGTCCTATATAGTAAGTTTAAATATATTTCATGATATGGAAGTCATCCTATGGTAATATATATCAAAGGAAGTATAATGGATGATAAAAAATAAAGACTAAAGGATGTAAATATTTTATGATTCTAAATATGAATTAAAATTTAAAATTATAGAGATTAAATTTAGATACAAATAGACATTGTATTGTCAGCAGCACGAATAGAAAAGGCCACTGCATGGTGATCACACACGTTTGACGAAGGTGATGCCAGCCAGTTGCTATTCCAACGTTGGATACTATAGATGCGAAGTTGGAGCAAATATTTACCCAGTAACTGCGCCACAACCCACGTTTGCAACTGTCCACCCCGCTGAGGTTCACTTCCTTGAAATTACTAATGCCTTTACGAAGGTATTAACGTACCACTCCTTATTTCTCTTTATTTAGGGAGTTTTAACTATTAAAAGTATCCCTGTATTTTATTATATTGTGGTTTGGCAGTATCGGTAGAGGGTCGGACGCCATGCTTTGTAGCACAGAGTTACGCCCCTTTCTGATCTGAGTTCAAATCCTGCCGAGATTAACTTTGCCTTTCATCCTTACGGGGTCGATAAAATAAAGTACCAGTAATGCACTGGGTAATTGCTGGCCTTGTGCCAAAAGTAGAAACAATTATATTCTATACAAAACAGCTATGTAATATGAAATATTTATACTAAAGATTTTCTGAACGATAAACGACACTTTCAAATCTAATTTAAACACATGTTAACATTTATCATATAATTGATTTATATCAGCAATAAATCAACCATTAAATAACGTAGATTTTCTGCGTTAACAATGTACATACATAGTACATACATCATACAGACATACTTACAGGCGTACATAGACACAAACATACTTACATACAATAAACATATAAATACATGGTGGCTGCCAATTCGTTTTCGAGTACGGCCACTACTTTATATCCATGTAGGAGAACCCCTACCAATGCGCTGAACGAGTGTGACTTTTTAGTTCAGCCAGCGACTTGAAAACTCTGGTACAAACACTTCACTTGTGACAATTATTGACACATAGTGCTGGGCCCATGGTACCATGTGACGACAAGTGCAGAGAGATCTCCAGATATAAAGCAATGCCTGTGCCATGAAGCTTTTATAGTGAGCAAAGGCACTGCACAAAGCCAGTCCCACTCTCTGAACCAAGATGATATTTACCAAAAAGAAGAACAAGTAAACATCATTGATTACCATCAGGGTTGCAGGTGTTATATCAGAGTTTTCCTTCTCCTAGAATTCTGCCTTGACAAAGGCTAAGGGGTCATCTCTTCCGGTGATTTTGGATGGCCATTGACTCTTAAGAGCTCCTTTGCCCTTTACATACAAACATATACATACATACATACATAGACACAAACATACACATACATACATACACACAAACATGTACGTACATATAAATACACATACAAACATATACATAGACACAAACATATACATACATACATACACACACACATATACATACTTACAGCCATACATAGACACAAACATACTTACATACATACACACAAACATATACATATTACGTACATACAAACATACATACATACAACATATACATACATACAAACATACTTACATACATACATACATTCATACAAACATAAATACATACTTAGATGCATACATACATACATATATACATATATACATACACACAAACATACACACGTACATACATACATGCATACTTACATACATACAGGCACATCAGCAAAAAATCATGCATGGATATGTTGCCGGGAAGCTCCAGAGTGAGAGTAATATAGATAAGGAAAGTAGTCTATCTTGGACCAACAACCGCTATATTGGCTCCCACTTTCAAGGATACGCTTTCGCAATCCAAGAACAGGAGATTAACACGAAATACCTGATTCACAAAAGAGATAGGGATGCAGGCAAAACACCTACATGTGATAACAAGTGCAGACTCTGCAGAACTAACATCGAGGATATCACTCATGTCATCAGCAGCTGTCCAAAGATGTCATCGCGGTACTATCTACCTATGAGGCATGATGTAGTGGCCAAAACACTGTACAATGTAGTTCGTAAAAAATATAGCCTCGATAATAAACACATTAAAAGCTACAACAATGTGGAAGACATCCATATACATAATATGAAAGAGTACTGGTGGAATGTTCCAGTAAAAACCCCAATAAACTGCAGGCATAACAGACCAGATATTATGATATGGGACAGGGAGAAGAAAGCATGCACAGTAGTGGAAATTAGCTGCCCAGCAGATGCCAATATAATATCAAATATTAGTGAAAAGGAGAATATTTATGCAGAACTGATGAGAAATCTGCAGATACTCCACCCTGATTACCCATTCAGATTTATGCCTGTGATTATTGGGGCACTGGGGTATGTTAGTAACTGCCTCAATACAAATCTTGAGAAGCAAGGCTTCACAGGAACAGAAAGAACACAACTACTTAGGAAATTACAAGTACAATCCATTAATGGAACAGTAAAATTATGTAAAACATTCCAAAAATGTTGCATCTAATAACTGCATATACACATGTACAGATACAAAGCATATACACATGCACGCATACAACTCAAAACATCCACATCCACACATACAATAACATCCATATCTACACATGCATGCATACATAATCTACCTAGTTGATGTTGTGTAAATTCCAATGAGAGAGTCTTGTGTCTATGTTAGAAACCGACTCTCTCTCTATTGGTAAATCTTTGTGAAATTATAAAACCAGAAGAACATACATACATACATACATTACATACATACATACATACATACATACATACATACATACATACATACATACATACATACATACA
>OZ024741.1:404512288-404567288 GCA_964016885.1 Eledone cirrhosa | reverse complement strand
AGCCTGCGTGAACCTATTCCTCCAAGATTACTGTGAAAATAATAACATCATCACAGATGAACAAGCAGCTGGAAAAAAAAGGGTTTGAGGATGTGCTGAACAACTCCTAATCAACAAAACTGCGATGTTGGAGGTGCGACAACTTAGGAGGAATATGACTACAGTCTGGCTGGACTACTGGAAAGCTTTCGATTCTGTTCCCCACTCTTGGATGATAGAGGCCCTCCAACTTGCTAAAGTCCCAGACATTATTGTCAGAGCCATAGAGAGGCTGTCTTCTTGTTGGGCTACTATCCTAAGGTTAAAGACAGAGAAGGATGACTCTATTTTCACTGATAAAATAAAATATTGCAGGGGTAAATTTCAGGGGGACAGTCTCTCTGTGATATTATTCATCTTGTCATTAAACCCCTTGGCCTTTCTGCTCAAGAAATGTGAGGGATACATCATTGGCTCACAGGAGGACAGAAATACAAACCTAACCCATAATTTCTTTGTGGACGATCTGAAATTCTATGCCAAGAACATGGATGAGATGAAGAAAAATCTTGACCTGGTTACAACGTTCTCAAAGAACATAGGAATGGAGATTGTCCAAGATAAATGCTCATACATGACTGTAAAGCGGGGAAATAAACAACCCAATCTAGCAACATTGTCATCAATGGTCTAACTGTTTCACCGTTATCTGATGAGGACGGCTACAGATACCTGGTGATAGATGAGAACATATCCTATAATGGTATCTGTAATAAAGAACGTGTAACCAGGGAATACTACACCCGATTCAGAAAGATCTGGTCATCGGAACTCTCTGCACAAAACAAAACAGAGGCTCACAATGTGTTTGCTGTGCCTGTCCTAACACCAACGTTTGGAATACTCAATTGGACGATAGACGAAATCCGAGCAGTTGATGTTGGAACTCGAAAAATACTAAAACAACACCGGAAACTTCCACATCAACAGTAACATAGACCGCCTTTACTTGAAACGTAAGCAAGGAGGCAGAGGCCTAACATCAGTCCTGACAACATTTGAATGTCGCATCATATCTCACCGACAACATCTACGAACCTCGAAGCGTAGGAGCCCGTTTCTCAAGCAAGTCTATCTGCATGAAACAGATATGATCATGAGAGTTGGGAAGGAACTCCTGGAGAGACATTGCCTGCGTGATAATAAAAAAACTCACACCCAGGGAAGTCGCTCATCAGTATCGCAGTAAATCCATGGATGAAAAACTGCATGCCTATCAGCAAAAAATCATGCATGGATATGTTGCCAGGAAGCTCCAGAGTGAGAGTAATATAGATAAGGAAAGTAGTCTATCTTGGACCAACAACCGCTATATTGGCTCCCACTTTAAAGGATACGCTTTTGCAATCCAAGAACAGGAGATTAACACGAAATACCTGATTCACAAAAGAGATAGGGATGCAGGCAAAACACCTACATGTGATAACAAGTGCAGACTCTGCAGAACTAACATCGAGGATATCACCCATGTCATCAGCAGCTGTCCAAAGATGTCATCGCGGTACTATCTACTTATGAGGCATGATGTAGTGGCCAAAGCACTGTACAATGCAGTTCGTAAAAAAGATAGCCTCGATAATAAACACATTGAAACTACAGCAATGTGGAAGACATCCATGTACATAATATGAAAGAGTACTGGTGGAATGTTCCAGTAAAAACCCCAATAAAATGCAGGCATAACAGACCAGATATTATGATATGGGACAGGGAGAAGAAAGCATGCACAGTAGTGGAAATTAGCTGCCCAGCAGATGCCAATATAATATCAAAGATTAGCGAAAAGGAGAATATTTATGCAGAGCTGATGAGAAATCTGCAGATACTCCACCCTGATTACACCTTCAGATTTATGCCTGTGATTATTGGGGCACTGGGGTATATTAGTAACTGTCTCAATACAAATCTTGCGAAGCTAGGCTTCACAGGAACAGAAAGAACACAACTATTTAGGAAATTACAAGTACAATCCATTAATGGAACAGTAAAAATATGTAAAACATTCCAAACATTTTGCATCCAATAACTGCATATACACATGTACAGATGCAAAGCATATACATATGCACACATACAATAACATCCATATCTACACATGCATGCATGCATACATATCTACCTAGTTGATGTTGTGTAAATTCCAATGAGAGAGTCTTGTGTCTATGTTAGAAACCGACTCTCTCTCTATTGGTAAAATTTGTGAAATTATAAAACTAGAAGAACATACATACATACATACTCACACACAAGTATACATACATACATACATACATACATATTAACTGCATATACACATGTACAGATACAAAGCATATACACATGCACACATACAACTCAAAACATACACATCCACACATACAATAACATCTATACACACACATATACATACATACACACACACAAACATAAACATACAGACAAACATCATACTTACATACATAAATACATACTTATACTCATAAATACATACATATATGCATACATAGATACATATATACATACATGAGGAGTTGACAAATCCAGTATCCAAGATACACCTTTAGCTTCATACCCATCGTTATTGGTGCTACGGGTTATATACCAACCCGCTTGGAGCAAAGTATGACTGAACTTGGATTTGCGGACAAAAAACGCAGCTCCCTAATTCATAGTCTACAAATGGCTGCGATAGCTGACACCTTCAAAATTTGCAAAACATTCTTGCGATTCAATGGATGACCAATTTCTTTTCTTTTACAACCTTGCCACCAGGAAGGTGGCCGGTCAAAAAATATACTCGAAATTAAGAGAAAGAGAAAACATACATATATAAAGACATACATACATACATATATACATGGTGGCTGCCAACTCGTTTTCGAGTACGGCCACTACTTTATATCCATGTAGGAGAACCCCTACCGATGCGCTGAACGAGTGTGACTTTTTAGTCCAGCCAGCAACTTGAAAACTCTGGTACAAACACTACACTTGCGACAATTATTGACACATAGTGCTGGGCCCATGGTACCATGTGACGACAAGTGCAGAGAGATCTCCAGATATAAAGCAATGCCTGTGCTGTGAAGCTTTTATAGTGAGCAAAGGCACTGCACAAAGCCAGTCACACTCTCTTAACCAAGATGATATTTACCAAAAAGAAGAACAAGTCAACATCATTGGATACCATCAGGGTTGCAGGTGTTATATCAGAGTTTTCCTTCTCCTAGAATTCTGCCTTGACAAAGGCTAAGGAGTCATCTCTCCCGGTGATTTTGGATGGCCATTGACTCTTAAGAGCTCCTTTGCCCTTTGACAGGTTTTGTTTTTAGTCCTGCAGGATGTCCAAAGTCACCCTCCTCACCAAGAAACCTTGGTGGGGTTGCCAGTTTAGTCGCCAACGACCCGACCATGGGACAGGTTGTACTGGGATACATGTTACCAGTAGCACCAACTGGAGACCTGGCATATATACATACGTACATACATACATACACACGAACATACTTACGTACATACATTCATACATACATGCATACATAATTACTGCATATACACATGTACAGATACAAAACATATACACATGCACACATACAACTCAAAACATACACATCCACTCATACACTAACATCCATATCTACACATGCAGACATACATACATAATCTACCTAGTTGATGTGTAAATTCTAATGAGAGAGTCTTGTAACTATGTTAGAAACTGACTCTCTCTCTATTGGGAAAAAATCTGTGAAATTATAAAACCAGAAGAACATACATATATACATACATATATACATATATACATACATGGTGGCTTCCAACTCGTTTTCGAGTACGGCCACTACTTTATATCCATGTAGGAGAACCCCTACCGATGCGCTGAACGAGTGTGACTTTTTAGTCCAGCCAGTGACTTGAAAACTCTGGTACAAACACTACACTTGTGACAATTATTGACACATAGTGCTGGGCATATGGTACCATGTGACGAGAAGTGCAGAGAGATCTCCAGATATAAAGCAATGCCTGTGCCGTGAAGCTTTTATAGTGAGCAAAGGCACTGCACAAAGCCAGTCCCACTCTCTTAACCAAGATGATATTTACCAAAAAGAAGAACAAGTCAACATCATTGGATACCATCAGGGTTGCAGGTGTTATATCAGAGTTTTCCTTCTCCTAGAATTCTGCCTTGACAGAGGCTAAGGGGTCATCTCTCCCGGTGATTTTGGATGGCCATTAACTCTTAAGAGCTCCTTTGCCCTTTGACAGGTTTTGTTTTTAGTCCTGCAGGATGTCCAAAGTCACCCTCCTCACCAAGAAACCTTGGTGGGCTTGCCAGTTTAGTCGCCAACGACCCGACCATGAGACAGGTTGTACTGGGATACATGTTACCAGTAGCACCAACTGGTGACCATACATACATATATACATACATACATATATATATATATACATAGATACATATATACATACACACATACATATATTACTCACATACATAAATACATAAAAACATACATAATTGGGGTCGAAGAAACTTTATTCGTTTTCTATCTCTTTCTCTCTCCCTCCCCTATATATATACATATACACACACACACACACACACACACACACATCATATATATATATATATATATATATATAAATATACTGGTGAACTATTGACCCCTTTTATTTGTTTCATTCCTGTTGGTCCTTAATTTATTATCAACGGATTATCATTTGTGGAAGAAAATTATTTCAATTTGCTTAGAGAACTCCATGGTCATATAAAAGCGATGTTATAACCGGCGAAATATTTTATAATGGCGTAGATGTAGTCACTGATATAAAGGTAACCCATTGAATAAAATTGACTCTGACAACAGTGGAGTACTTAACAAAACATTCTGCTGCACTTCCTTCCCTGAGGACTGTTTAATGGCAATCATCCAAACCTTCCTTTCATTAAATACCTCAAAATGTCCCCCCACGACTGACCTATCGATGTTGCAAATGGAGAATATCACTTAACCACGGATATCTCCATCTCTTGACTTCCATAAAGAATCTATAAAAATGTCGATCATGGCTTTTATCAATAAATATTCTATATTCCTTTCCTTTCTATCTCTCTGTTTTAGTGTGATCTATGTTACAGTTGAGTCTCAATCTAGTCTTTTTTACATTGTTATTGTTTGTTTTTGATGTTATTGGCTGGAGTGGAGGGAATATACGAGCACCTTTGTAGTGGGTTGATGATCAATACAGCATTTCGGGGATCCTAGAGTTTCATTTTCAATTGAATTAGTTTTCATCGATTTTCCAGTATATTTAGATTTCACTTTTAATCTAATACTAAATATTTCATAGAGATCTTAGACTCATGTTGATACGTGTTTTCTGTAGTGTTATTGTCACAAGAAATATCACAATTCCTGAAGACAGATATACGAGTTAGGCTGACTTTGAAGGAGTGATGCTAGGGCTGTGAAATCTTGAAGGCATTAATTTCAACTCTTCTTATTGATAACTGCATTGTTTCTTTCTAGGGAATATGTTGAAAAATAAACCTCATTCGATCATTCCATGAGAGTATCTTGGTCTGCCTATGGACTTTCCAGCCTCTGAATATTTCAACCGACCCTCGTAGTAATATTTCAGCTCTAAACGAATAAGTTATGACACAATGAAGAAGAAGGAGGTACGAAAAGAAGGTTACCAGAACTTCATGGGATCTTGGTGTCAGGAATGATGACTGTATGAATGTGTGGGATTTAAGTGAAAAGAAATCTGGCTATTTTCACCTGGTTTCCGCAGTCCTACGAGAAAATCCGAGATTAAACCCACAATACTTCAAAACAGATATCCATTACAATGTATTCTGAAAGTAGCGATCAATATGTTTCAGAGTATAACAGTGTGGTGGTGGTGACGTCACACAGATCACTAACCCATTATTTGCTTAACTGAATTCATATAGATTCTATTCTGACTTTAGATAGATTGGAAAATACTTCAAAGCATTGCCTATTGATTCGAATCACGTGCCGTATTTCAGGACTTTATTGACTGGAAGTAATAAAACTTCGCAAAATATTCTCCCAGTATTAAAGAATCTACAATATTGGGTACTTACCTCTATCCAAGGTTCATGGAAACGGATTATGTACAAAATATCCAGCCACCAGTTTCTCGGCATCACCATACACTTTCTTAATTCTAAGTAAAACACAAAAAAATATACATTTACTGAAAAGGTTTAATATATTATGCCAGATTGAGTTTATTCCAGCAAAATGTAAGAGACGCTTTTGTGAAAAGGTATAAATTGTTTTCATACAAGCTTTTGCATCCACACATACTTTAAAATGTGAAGGCCTGTGGCTAAGTGGTTAGAGAATTGGATTCGCAATCGTTCGTAAATTTGCGAGTTCGATTCCCGGACCGAGAAATGCGTTATGTTCTTGAACAAGACACTTTATTTCAAGCTGCCCTTTCTGCCAGGCATTCCAACCGGTAGATAGTATCAACAATGGAAAGACCAATGGAAATATTATTTCCTTGGTAGGACCTGACGAATTCCACCTCACTCTGTAAGCAAATGAGGTCTGGGATTTTGTGGATCAAGCGATTCTTTAGAATATATAATGTGGTCCAGGATCACATTTAGTTTACAGTTCTATTCGATAACTTCGTTTCAGTATGATATACACACACATTTATATGCACACTAGAAGAGGGAGACCGTCTCGGGAATTTTACCCACCCTATATATATATATATATATATATATATATATATATATATATATATATATATATATATATATGGTAAACGGAAAAGAAAATGCTGACAAATTGTTCACAGTGAAAAATAGTTTAATTAGGAATAAGTGAGGATTAGTAATAGTATTGGTTAGTATTCAGTTTTGGTTTTAAGTTTTACCGGTTGCGCATTTCTAATGCTTTTCAAAAATAATTTTGAGATAGAGCGTCCGTGATGTTTGCTCTAATCTGATTAGTTTTGGAAATTCTACCTGTTTTTATGTTAAAAACATTTTTTTTCAGTGACTTCTCAATCAGCCGACACAAACCTACATTTGGCGCAAAATCAATTTTTAACATTCACATGACCTCTACCGACCAATCAAAATTGTTTTGACCACAAGAATTTTTGCAACACGAATTGGCGCAAAACTTATTTTAATACCGTTAGAGCCACTTTTTTAACATAAAAACAGGTAGAATTTCCAAAACTAATCAGATTAGAGCGAACATCACGGACGCTCTATCTCAAAATTATTTTTGAAAAGCATTAGAAATGCGCAACCGGTAAAACTTAAAACCAAAACTGAATACTAACCAATACTATTACTAATTCTCACTTATTCCTAATTAAACTATTTTTCACTGTGAACAATTTGTCAGCATTTTCTTTTCCGTTTACCAATATATCATAACTTGTATGTTACACCTCTATTCTTTAAAATATATATATATATATATATATATATATATATATATATATATATATATATATATGTGTGTGTTTACACGTTATTGCGACTATATATTCAATAAGTACCTAGGAATCCGCTTGTGGGAGACAGTTGAGTGAAAAGAGTACTCAATACCGAAATAGTTTTAAATATTTAATTATTCATTTTATTAAGGCTAAACAATGAGTATTGCTACTCTGGAGTTTCGCGTGTTTATCATAAGTTCATCAGACAGTGTACGGATACCTTTTCGACCAAAGGGCATACATGCTGAGAATTTACAGTTAGAATTGTATATATATATATATATATATGTATCACATAAGAAACGGAGAATCAGTGTTGCGACGAATAACATTTATTAGAAATATTACGATCGTTTCTCTGGCGACCAGCTCGAGGCACAATCGATGCGATGATCGAACCTGACTCTGAAATTGGAAGGTCCCCAGATACGTCTCGATCTTTCGAAGCAGAGTTTCCAAAAATGATATATATACCCTTCCCCACACACACACACACACATATATATATATATATATATATATATATATATATATATAAAATATGTATATATTTATATATATATATATATATATATATATATAAAATATGTATATATATATATATATATATATGTATATATAAATATATATATATATGTATATATAAATATATATATATATGTATATATAAATATATATATATATATATATATATATATATATATATATATATATATATATATATATATATATATATATATATAAAACATATATATATATATATATATATATATAGTAGAATAATCGAGAATCGGAATTTCAGCCCACGAAATCACGATAAACAATATCCGATATATGTGGCAGAGGGCTCAATAATTGGGAAAAATCAGAGCTATAACTATCGTTAAAATACCAACACATAGAGGTCATGCCTAAAATCACCCATGCAGCCGAAAATAAACGACCAGGAAGATTCGGGTCAATCAAATAAAATATCAATAAATTAATAAATTAAATGAATGTAAAACTTTCCCGGACCCGCTAGAATGATGGTAAATCTAGCTTCTTGGGTTTCTGCAATTCCTTAATCTGAACACCATCAGCCCAATAAAAGATATATAAGGCTCATAGAGAAGAGGGGAACAAGGAAAGCTTTATCAAGGAGTCTTTAGTTCCACAGTATAGAAAGGCCCCGAAGCCGAATGACGCACATGGTATTCAGCAAGGGAGGGAACCCTTATTTTAGCGAAAGAATTCGGTAATGTGTAAATTATGTAACAAGACAAATTATCACATATCGAATCAGAGTGCTCAACAGACATGTTATATATATATATATATATATAAAATATGTATATATATATATATATATATATATATATATATATATATATACATATATATATAACGAAGGAATTGTGGTAAGGAACCAGATGGACCATAACGCACCAGAGTACTCAGTACTTAGAGTAGTAGAGTGGGTAGTAGGGAAATGTTCAAGACCCCGACGGCAGAGCTCAAGCCGTTTCGACGGCTATTTCTGGACTAGTGTGTCAGAAAAGTTCCAGGACTGATGTCACAAATGATTTATTTGAAACCCAAACTTCACACTAAGAGTTTTCTCCTTCAAAGTAATCCCCCTGGAGTATGTAACTGTAATCTTAGCTCTCTGCAGCGTTCAAACTTTTTTCTTCATAATTTTATATACATGTCCTCTGTTTCAGTTCGTCAAGCAATGAGCACAGAGAAACGAACCTTTGGGGAAAACTCTGTCAGAAGCACTGGGATTGCTGCAACAAGTGTATGGAGATGACACGATGTCACGCTCACGTGTTTCTGAGTGGTGAAAGAGGTTTAAAGAAGGACGCGAGGACGTGGAAGATGACCCCAGGAGCGGAAGGCCCTCAACAAACAGGACTGAGGTCAACGTTGAGCGCGTCAGGCAGATGGTGCGTAGCAATCGTCGGTTGACTGTTCGACTGGTGGCAAATGAGCTGGGCATGAATCGGGACAGCGTCTGGAAGATTCTCACTGAAGATTTGGACATGCGGAAAGTTTGCGCGAAGATGGTGCCAAAACTGCTGAATGATGACCAGAAGGGTCGACGCATACAAGTGTGCCAGGACATCCTCGATCGTCTTGAAACCGAACCAGACTTGCTAGGACAGTCATCACCGGTGATGAGTCATGGATGCTCAAGGGGGTCATCAAGGGGACCCGTTTTGAAGACGTGGACGACATCAAAAAGACCGTGACGACGGAACTGCGGAGGATCCCGGAAGAATCCTTCCAGGAGTGCATGCAAGCCTGGCAAAAAAGATGGAAAAGTGCATTAGACTACAGGGGGATTACTTTGAAGGAGAAAACTCTTAGTGTGAAGTTTGGATTTGAGATAAATCTTTTGTGACATCAGTCCTGGAACTTTTCTGACACACCTCGTATATATATATATATATATATATATAATGTATCTATGTATATGTATACACATATATATATATATATATATATATATATATATATACATAGCGAGACATTATGTATATGTATATATATATATCACACTTTTAAATTATACCCGAAGCTTTAATTTTGAATACATTTTCATTGCAAATTTTTATTGTAAATTAGTTTTGTATTTTCTTCAATATTTTGAAGCCAATAGGCTTGAAATAAAACAAAGTGAGATGAAATGAACAAGTGATCAAATAATTATTGAAATATATAAGACGGATCATTATAAATAATACAACCCCACCCACTCAAAACTGAAAAAAATATATCTTTTCTAGTTTCTCATAGATATTTATAGTTAGTACTTTAAGCAGATAATGAATACGTGTTGGGAACTAATTAAAATTTCGTTTTCGCTTAATTAGAATCTAAAATAGACCAATTATATTTCATTCAACTATTTCTTGTAATCCATTAACGGCTACTCTCCTCCCCTTCGTCTTCAAAGATTATTAATAATAAAGTTTCTATTTGTATGAATAAAATAGTCTTAGAAAAAATGTACAAAAATATGGTTCTAGTTATTTTTGGTTATAGAAAAGACAATGAAATAGAAAGGGAAAACATACAGAAATATTTGTCAATCTTTTTGACTTTGTAAGGTTTAGAAATACCCAGTATGTTCTTCAGCCGCAACCTGGTGCAGTCTGCGACTAACCCAGGTTCTGCTGCACGTCGGGCTGAGGAGGCCAAACTCTTCAAATACTGGTCACTCTCCGACAGGTTTGGGGTTGTACCCTTGGCAGTGGAGACTTCTGGTGTCCTCGCTCCTAGGGCTACTTCCCTACTCACCACCATAGACGCTGAGCTGGTCAGCCGCAGGTCTGAGCCCCGTGAGCTGGAATGACTTTTCCAGCACGTCTCCCTTGCCGTCCCCTGAGGAAACGCCTTCTCTATTCTGTCCGCCGGGGCTGTGGGGAGGCCACCAATATGATTGACTGACTTGTCATTTTATCAGTCAGATGTTTTTAGACGGCCAAAGGATCTGTGACTTCACATAGTCCATTTCCCGTGGTTTACATTAGCCATTTTGATTACGACTGCTGTGTGACTGGATCTTCTACCACACCATTATCATTCAATATAACTTTGTCATCTTTATTGTCAAAGTGAAAATGAAAGCGACTCAATATTCCACAGACACGTGTACAATGTATACCTTTCGTAATTTTCAGTGAGATTCAGCATAACAAAGTGAGGCTAAGCTGCCCCTCCTCTGCGTCTTCAAATACTATGAGGTTCTATATCAACAGTCAACTGACAAGATCCCACACCTCTTTCTCTTAACTTTGTAAAGTTAAGAAATATCTAATATTTATATCACACCATTAACATTAAATATAACTGTTTATATTGTTTGTGAAATTGAAATGGAAGTGACTCAACTTTCCACATACACGTGTACACTATATACCTTTCGTAATTTTCAGTGTGAGTCAGCATAATACAGTGTGACAAGTTGACCCTCTCAATTTGAGAGAAAGTCTATTTGATAAGTATCCAAACACTTTCCACACCCAAAACTTAAGTAAATACAAAGCTATGGTAAGTGGCACCTGCTCAAGATAACACAGTGGTATCAAACCAGGAACCTATCACTGCAAACTTATTAATCATTTCACCTTGTTTTTCCACAAGAGTTCAGTACATATTCATTGATAAAACATACATATATCTAAATATGCAGCAGCCTGTAAATCCTGATAGAGTCGTAGGGGCATCGGACTGACATACGTGACTTGGGCCTTTTGAACATAGTGGAGGGCATGCCTTTCCAGGTTTTAACATCATCGATTTCTTCCTGAGAAAGAAAGAGAGAAAGAGAAAGAGAGAGAGAGAGGAGAAAGAGAGATAAAGAGAGGGAGAGAAAGAGAAAGAGAAAGAGAGAGAGAGATAAAGAGAGGGAGAGAGAGAGAGAGGAGAGAGAGATAAAGAGGGAGAGAGTGTGTGTATGTGTGTGTCTGTGTGTATGTGTGTGTGAGAAAGAGAGAGAGAGAACGAGAGAGAGGGGGGGGGGGAGGAGAGATCTTGAACTGGAACATATTTGAGCAATACCAAGAAGCTGGTGCCGACTGAAAATTATTACTGCAAAATAATTTCTTTTCTGATGATAGTAAGATATTAACGGAGGATTTTCTCTGCTATTTCTGTGTTTATTCTTATTAAAATAGTAGAATATGAAGAGTCCAGATGTAATTAGCAGATTATTATGAAACAGACTTCAAGCATGTGAAGGCGCATGGCTTAGTGGTTAGAGCATTGGGCTCGCAATCGAAAGGTTGTGAGTTCAATTCTCGGACCGGGTGATGTGTTGTTTCCTTGAGCAAGACACTTTATTTCACGTTGTTCCAGTTTACTCAGCTGTAGAAAAGAGATGATAGGACTGGGGTCCCTATCATTAAATTACCAAAGACACCTCCAACGAGATATACCTTGGAGGAGGCCAGCTAAACCTGCATAGGTGTGGGCTCTCACACACACATAGGCGTGGGCTGTCACACATACAGAGGCGTGAGCTGTCACACACACACACACACACATAGATGTGGGCTGTCATACACACACAGTTCAAGATCTCTACATGTGACTAAAATATCTTGTTATTGTTGCTCTTTCTCTATTTGGATTTAAAATGAAGAAGCAATCTATAAGGAAATTAAATTGCCCCTTCACTTATTTTCTCTACGACTCTCTTTCCTGACTTGTTTTCTCTCTCTCTCTCTCTCTCTCCCCTTCTCTCTCTCTCTCTATATATATATATATACACACATACATATATATCATATATATACATATACACACATACACACATATATATATATATACATGTTTATATGTATATAAATACGCACGCACACATATATATGGTGTGTGTGTATGTGTGTCAGCACGCTTCCTTTTATTTTTTCCCAATATTGGCATGTTTACAGGTGTGTACATATGTATATATACATTTGTGTGTGTGTATATGTGTGTGTGTATATGTGTATATGTATATGTGTGTGTGTATGTGTGTGCGTTTGTGTGTGTGTATTTGTGTATATGTGTGTGCGTATATGCGTGTGTATATGTGTGTATATGTGTGTGTATGTATATAGGTGTGTGTCTTAATGTGTGTGTATATGTGTGTGTGTATATGTGTGTGTATATGTGTGTATATGTGTGTATGTATATGTGTGTGTGTATATATGTGTGTGTGTGTGCGTATGTGTGTGTGTAAATATGTGTGTGTATATGTGTGTGTATATATGTGGGTGTATATGTGTGTCCTCTGGCAAACGGGCTCGGCGATCAGTGGAGACTCCACTTCGACATTCTATAGAGGTTTGGTCCGCAGCAAGTGCGACGACACGCTCGGAGAAACTCTAGGCGTAGAGGAGGACGAACTGGCCAGTCTGTTCGGTCGGACCCTCCGCCTGGGACCAATGGACAACTTCCAAAAGTCCCTGGCCTGGTAGTGCTACCGAGGAGCTCTACCAGTTCGAGAGAAGCCCTACAGACACGGGCGCCCGGGTAGGGACACTTCGAAAAAGATCTGTCCGAGGTGCCTGCGCGACGTGGAAACCGTCGCGCACACATTTGTACACTGCCTGGGCGTGACCGACCTGTGGGGCTATGTAGAACGACTATTGTTGCGGGTGGGACCAATCCAGTTGACCACCAAGTCTATTGTCATGATCAAACCGCCACCCTCCTTCAAAAACGAGGGAGAGGCGGTTTTCCTTCGTGTGATAGCTATGGTGAAAGAGGTTATATGGTGGACGAGGTTAACAGATCTGAGGTCAGACACCTTTCTCTCCGGCAAGCAACTGATTCGTTTTTTCAAATATCATTTTGGAAGAAGAATCAGGATGGAGAGAGCGGTGCTGTACCCCAGCAAATTTTATAAAAGGTGGGGGTGAATGAGGAAAAGATGGCCCAAGTGATTGGGTCTTCTCTCTATATAAGCCTGTAGGTTGAGGAAAAAGAGGAAGAGAGGAAGGGAGTACTCACTCTTGGTGCTCCTGGAGATGAGGGTTGTACATTGTTTCGGGGTGTGTACAACCCCTGTGTAACACCTCCCCCCTATTGGGGATATCAATTGTTATTTGTTATTTTATTAATAGTTTTATTTTCATATACCTGCATGTAAACTCCCCATTTGTATTTGTCCCCTTCTTTTGTGCCCTTGTGGCTAATAAAGAAATTTATCTATCTATCTATCTACTGCCAACACCTGCAACATCAGCAAACCAATCACCACCACCACCACAACAACAACAACATAAAAAAAATAGTGACAACAAGACAAACGACAAACACAGTCCCATCCAACCCCTCCCCACCTAAAACAACTCCATAAACACCCACACACATAACAGCCCCCCAAAACGTAACCCTCCCCAACAACACGGATGAGGCCTCATCATCGTCACCCAGTGAGGGAGAGCCTTTCCGACCAGTAAAAAGAAAAAAGAAAAGACAAACCACAAACAAAAATGCAACAAACACAAACACCAACACAAGCGACGCAAACAACACAAACAAAAACACCCCCTCCTGAAAACAAAACACCTACTACAAAATGTAAACACACACAAGAGCCACAGATAAAAAGCAACCCAACACAACAAAAATGTTACACCTACATAAATACTAACAATAAAACTTTAACAGACACCATATATAAAAACCCTTCGGTGGAGACCGAAGGGAAAACTTTTACACACTCTTCGGAGAATCCTAATCTTAAAATGATTAGGACCTCCATGGACACACATAAACAGTTAAAAGAAACATTTCCTAACGACGTAGTTAAACCCTGCATCAAACCCTACAATCGAGTCCTATTAAAATGTTTCCCCACCCCCACTCCCATCCCACCAGACACCCCCTCCCCACCAAACATCTCTGTCCAAACCCCTCCAGAGACCACCACCCCACCAAACAACCCCTCCAACACCCCCATGGAAATTGTGCAGCCTGGTCCTCAAGAGACGAAGAGGTGAGTGATTTCTTTTCCTCTTCTGTTAACTTTTCAGCACCAACATGGCCAATATAAGAGTTGGATGTGTGAATGTACGCGGCCTGGGGATGCCCTAGAAAAAGGGCAAACTCTTAAACGACCTCAGGTCGCACAGCATGGATGTAGTAGGCATGTGCGAGTCCAGGATCCACAGCGAGCGACAACTGCCCCCATCTTCGACGACTTTTAGATCTACGCATCTCACTGTCAGCCGGGAGGTGGGGGTTGGGTTGCCGTTTTGCTGCGGAAACACCTGGACCTCGTAACACAGACGGTACTGGTGGTTCTAGACGTTGAAGGTAGTGAAGGTGGAGCCTTCAGGCTGGTGGCCGCATATGCCCCATCCGGGACACGCGGCCAGACTTCTTCAAACGTCTATAGACTTTTCTGGGAACGTCCCGCTCCCTGCTGTTAGTGCGAGACTGGACTGGAATCCAAATGCACGTTGGGACTATGTGGGAGGATGTCCCGATAGAAGGGGGTATAACAGCCTCAAACAGTTAATCGGCCGATTTGACCTGGCCGATAGATATCGACTAGATTTTCCGACTGTGCCACTGTGGACGTGGAGTAATCGTAGCGGAACATCTAGATCGCACGTAGATAGGGTTCTAGTTAGAAAGAAGGATATGGACATGTTAAGCTGTCCACAAATGTTCATGGTTGCCTATTCAGATCACAAATTAGTGACCTGCTTAGTCAACCTTGACAAAACCCATAGACAGGGACTCAGCTACTACCGACATGCAAAACCTACAGTGGACGGATTAGCACTTTAGTTAAGCAGCACTTGGCGGGGGCCATTGTCAACATCAGATGGTGGTACTCTCTCAAGAGGGCAGTTAGATTAGACTCGATAGGTTTCAGTAAAGAATTGGTGTTAGATAGAAATAAGACCGAAAAGGAACTGGTAGATAAAGTAGAAGGGGCACTTAGGAGTGGCAACGTAGCCAGCGTGCTAGCAACGAGAACGGCCTTGGACCAGTTCTTCGACGCAAAGCATGAAGGTTGCGTTGTCAGAAGCAAAATACGTGCTCTGGGAAACGAGGGAGCCAAAGCTGTTAGCTGGGCCCGAGTGACGGAGGCGAAAAGTGGCAACAAGTCCACGATTCGGTCTTTGAAGGAGCAAGACGGACGCGTGATACGTGAGCCGAAGCCAATATGCGCGGCCTTTCAGCGGCACTTTCCTCAACTGTTCGGGCAGGGTGGCGCGCCGGGAGGGGCTATGGATTTCGGTCCATACCTCGACGGCCTACCGTGACTCTCGGACAGCTAGGCGAAGTTCTGCGAAAGGCCGATTTCGGCCGCTGAGTTTCGGGGCGCACTGAGCCAATACGGCTAACGCAAATCTCCAGGTCTCGACGGTCTACCGTACGAATTTTACGTAGCAATGCCGGACTTGTTCTCCGATCTCCTGGAAGCGGTCTACTGCAATTGGCAGCAGAACGGGAGAATTCACAGTTCTGTGATCAAGGGCGTAGTCACGCTGGTCAGGAAGGACGAGAACAAGGCGGACGACATTAATAACCTCAGGCCCATAACTCTGCTAAGCACAGAGTTACAGATTATGGCCAAGGTGTTGGCAAAGAGGCTGGCGCTTGTCGTCGAAAACCTGGTGGGAGAAGCGCAGACATGCGCAATCCCGACCAGGTCCATACACGACAACCTCCACCTCATGCGATACATCATAGAGAGGGTATGTGTAAACCCGGCTTCGGTGGAGCCCTGATC
This sequence comes from Eledone cirrhosa, assembly GCA_964016885.1. Classification (NCBI taxonomy): domain Eukaryota; kingdom Metazoa; phylum Mollusca; class Cephalopoda; order Octopoda; family Eledonidae; genus Eledone; species Eledone cirrhosa. The sequence goes on along the minus strand of OZ024741.1, from coordinate 404,550,532 downwards.
AACTTGGATCAGTCTAAGGCTTTCGATAGGGTTGACCATCGTTACCTGAATGCGGTGCTGGCGGCGGAAGGCTTCGGTCCCGTGTTCAGGGGCTGGATTGCTGCAATGCACAACAGCAACAACTGCTCAAGGGTCAAGGTGAACGGCTACGTCTCAGAGCCGTTCCATATCACGCGATCCATCCGACAGGGATGCCCTCTCTCCTTCCTTCTGTACGTACTGACTCTCGACCCACTACTGCGGAAGTTGGAGCTGTTGCAGGGCATCCCATTGGAACCGGGACTGCCAAAAGTGGCGTCGGCCTACGCCGAGGACATGACAGTAATGGTGTCGAGCACCTCGCAAATCGGGGAAGTCGGCACCTTACTGAAGGAATACGAAAGGTTCACAGGAGCGAAGCTGAACCGGAACAAGTCCGTCGGTTTGCAACTCAGATCGTGGAGAGGCAAACCGATGCCTTCCGATGACGTTGTCGGACGCTGGACGGAGGAACCGGTGAAGCAGCTCGGGGAGAAAAACTGGAACGAGGTGACGGCCAAGGCGCTTGCGGTCGCCCAGAAGTGGGCCGAGTGCAAAATATCCTTGAAAGGTCGAGCGGAGGTGGCGAACGCTTTCATAGCGTCCGTCATACTACCGCTTCACCATCTTACCTTGTCCAAGTAAAACGCTCATCAACATGGAGCGCGCGTTCTTTGGAAGAAGCGCGCTCCTTTGGTGAGAAGATCCATCTACTGTCAACACCCTTCAAACGGAGGGCTGGGGAAGCCGTGGCTGACGATGCGCAAACAAGCACTCAGTCTGCGGCACCTCCACGTATTCCTCACCGAACAACCGGTGTGGTCTCTGTTCGTGAGTCGAGCCTTCCCGCGACTCGTCTCGCTGACCAAGCTGCAGTCCTGGGTCAAGCAAAGACCGAGGAAAATGGGCGACTAGCACATTGAATGTGCTCAGGTGCTCACAGTCCTCTGGCAAACGGACCCAGCGATCAGTGGAGACTCCACCTCGTCATTCTATAAAGGGTTAGTCCGCAGCAAGTGAGATGACACTCACGTAGAAACTCTAGGCGTAGAGGAAGAAGAACTGACCAACCTGTTCGGTAGGACATTCAGCCCGGGACCGATGGACAACTTCCAAAAGTCCCTGGCCTGGCAGTGCTACCGAGGATCTCTACCCGTTCGAGACAAGCTCTACAGACATGGGCGCCCGGCAGGGATCCCTCTAGATGCATGCGGGACGAGGAAACCGTCGCGCACGCATTCGTACACTGGCCGGGCGTTACCGACCTGTGGAGTTATGCAGAACGACTACTGTCGCGGGTGGGACAAATCCGGTTGACCACCGAGTCCATTATTGCAATCAAACCGCCACCTTCCTTCAAAAACGAAGGAGAGGCGGTTTTCCCCTGTGCAATGGCTATGGTGAAAGCGGCTATATGGTGGACGAGACTGAAAGGGCTGAGGTCAGACACCTTTCTCTCCGACAAACAACTGTTTCGCTTCTTCAAATATCATTTTAGAAGAAGAATCAGAGTGGAGAGAGAGGTGCTGCACTCCAGCAAATTCTTAAGAAAGGTGGGTGAATGTGGCAAGGATGGCTCGAGTGGTTGGGCCGTCTCTTTATATAAACCTGTAGGTTGAGGAAAAAGAGGAAGAGAGGAGGGGAGCGCTCACTATTCGTGCTCCTGGAGATGAGGGTTGTACATTTTTTCGGGGTGTCTACAACGCATGTGTAACGCCTCCCCCCCCCCCCATTGGGGATTTCAATTGTTAATTGTCATTTGTTATTTATTATTTTTATTAATCCTATTTTTTTACACGCGTGTATGTAGACTCCCCACTCTGTATTTGTCCCCAACTTTTTGCGCCCTTGTGGCAAATAAAGAAATCTCTCTCCCTCTCTCTCTCTCTCTCTCTCTTTCTACCTGTTTATCTATGTTTCTCTCTCTCTACCTGTCTCTATCTATGTATGTATGTATGTATCTATCTATATATCTATCTATATATCTATCTATCTATCTATCCCTCTCTCCGTCTCTATCTACCCCCCCCCCCCCCCTCTCTACATACATATGTCCATGTTCAATCCTTTCTCGCCTTCTCTCTCCCAACTTCACCCACTTTTAGTTTCTATTAATTGGAGGGATCAGCCGTTTTTTTCATTCTGAAAGTATGACAGATAATTAGATTTTAATAGAAGACTAAAAGGACGAAACTAAATTAAGTTTGGCAATGAAAGGTCTCGGTGGAAATAATTGTTTCTACTTTTGGCACAAGGCCAGCAATTACCCAGTGCATTACTGGTACTTTATTTTATCGGTGGAAATAATGAAAGGATGTTTTAAGACAGGACATCATGACGAATTCTTTTAAATTTGTCTTATTCATGAAAATAAATATTGATTATTTTTTTACGTTTTTAGAAATATATTTATAGATTGCTTCCAAACAATTGAGTCGATAGTATAAATATGGCTGAAGATGTTTTTTTTATTATTAGTCTGCTGAAAAGGGCGGTGGATTGGTAGAATCGGTAGATAGTCGGACACCATGCTTTGCAACATAGAGTTACGGCCCTTTACGGTCCGAGTTCAAATCCCACCAACGTTAACTTTTACTTTCATCCTTACGGGGTCGATCAAATAAAGTACCAGTAATACACTGGGATAATTGCTGTCCTTATGCAAAAAGTAGAAACAATTATTAGTACGCTGAAAATACACCATCAACGGCTAACATATCCTCGTAGGTCTGTACAAGATTGGTTGTTTTTGTGGATATATAAGAAACTTTAATATTCAGTAAGTTCGAATATATTTGAAGTGTATGGGTGAAAAAGAAATAGTGTTCAATACCTCTCAATAGCCATTTGAAATTGTATTTAATCCTCTCTGTTTAGGTTATGTTTAGAAACACATTTTGCCAAATAATATGTAAACATTGTTGAAATGACGCTGGTTACTAACAGACACACTTCATTATCCATTATTAAAGTGAGGGTAAGCCCTTGTGGCCAATAAAGTAACCATTATTAAAGTGAGGACGGTGGATTGGCAATAATCTGGTTTCTGATTCAGGCACAAGGCCACAATTTTTTTTGGGGGGAGGGGTAAGTTGATTATACCGACCTTAGTACATTACTGGTACTTTATTTTATCGATGAAATACAAAGGTAATCCTGTGGAATTTGAACTCAGAGAGTGAAGGGACGTAACTATATGCCACAAATTATCTTGTCCGACGCTCTACCGCTTATTGCCAATCCACCGCTTTCAGGATACCTATAAAATAATTGTTTCTACTTTTGGGACAAGGCCAGCAATTAACCAGTGCATTACTGGTACTTTATTTTATCAACCCCGTAAGGATGAAAGACAAAGTTAACCTCGGCGGGATTTGAACTGCCAATCCACCACCCCTAAAATAATGTTTATTTTATTTAGGCACAAAAACCAACAATTTTTAGGGGAGGAAAAAGTCGATTAAATTGACCCCTGTGCGTTACTGGTATCTTCTTTTATCGATTTCATAAGGATGAAAGGCAAAGCAATCCTCGGTAGGATTTGAACTCAGAAAGTAAAGGGCCGTAACTCTATGCCATAAAGCAATACCTATTTAAGAATATTATGCCCAACACGTTTAGCAAGAATCATGGCATCTTACAACATATACTTGCTACCAGTCCACTGTGGTTTCACTGTGATTTAAGCGTAGAGAAATGGAGAGAAAACCGACAGACGTTCTCGTGATTTTCCAAGTTGTTGTTTAGCTTCTCATAAATCCCACCTAAGAATTTCACACGTACACATACGCACACACAGAAGCACACACAAAAACACTTATACACAACCACACAAACATACACGCACAGACATACACACATACACACACAGACCCACCACACACAAATGTTATTTTACCAGTTCAAGAAAGTGTTTAAATATAAGTTTGATGAGTTCCAGCTAGATCTTAACAATAAAATCTCCTGACGGTTTAAATACACAAATCTCCGATATCTGAATGGCTAAATGTCATGACCTAGATGCGGCCCGGCTCACTTAATATGTAAGAAGTTAAGAGCTAAAACACTAACTTGAGGGGGCTCACTTCTCTGAAGACCTTCTGCTGCCTAGCTCTCATGATAGTTTCTTCTCTGAAAACCTTCTATTGTCCATCTCTCATGATAGTTTCTTCTCTCAAGACTTTCTGCTGTCCAGCTCTCCTGATAGTTTCTTCTCCGAAGACCTTATGCTGCCTAGCTCTCCCCAGTCTCTTCTCTGAAGACCTGTTGTCCAGCTCCCCTGAGAGTTTCTTCTCTGAAGACCTTCTGCTGTCTAGCTCTCTTGATAGTTTCTTCTCTGAAGACCTTCTGCTGCCTAGCTCTCCTCATAATTTATTACCACTTACATGTATATACATTCTACTAGATATAAAATGTGATATGTGCTATGTAAACTTGTTTTAAATTTATGTATTATTTTTTGCATATAACATTGTTAAAGAATACCTTTATTTTTACCACATATTTTCCTTTCCCTATATTCCCATAACTTATTAATTATGTCTAAAACAATTAATTATGTCTAGCTGTTGTTTCCTTGCTGCTGAATATTGTTCATCATCAGCTCATGGCAATTTATGTTTTCACCTTGAAAGGTTAGCTGCAATCGTTTGATTTAGAGAATTGTATTTTACTAATTTCAGCAATTCTCACATCGTCTACTAGACAAATTCACAAGACTTCTTTTCTCAGCTAATTTTTCCATTAAACTTGAAACATAAATTACATTTTTCTTTCATAATATATTGAAAGAAGAAAAACATTTGTTTTATGGGTTTTTCTAGAAAACCAGAAAGCTTTATAATTCTATCAGAGAAAAAATGTCTGGACACTTTAGTAAACATTTGTTAGGTAGTAACAAAACTTGTTCTGATATAAGCTGAACTGAAAATATATTTTATGACGATGCTAATAAATATTCTCAAATTTATTTAGTTTCTTCCACCAGACATATTTATATGTAATTCTCATGCAAGTTTTCACAATAATGTTAGGTGTATTGTATCAAAAGATTATATTAAAAATGAATATTAAATATCGAAATTCGTCGGTCATTTAATTATTGATGCGCAGAAATGAATGGAAATGAAGTTAATGTTCGTGTTTCATATTTAATGTATATACAAATTGTGTTTTAAACATGTATATGTAAATAAGGAGGTGGAGTATTAGCAGAGTAGTTAGAACGTTGAGTAGATTCCTTTGTGTTATTCGTTTCGACTCCCTGAGTTTAAATCCTGCCGATGCCAACTTTGCCTTTCATCCATTCGAGATCGATAAAAACAGTACCAGTCAAGTAATGGGTTGATTCTTCTTCTATATCTGTTTCCCACTTCCTTTCTGTCGCTCTTTCTAACCTTCTCTAGAAGAAATCTGCTGTATTCAGACCTGGAGCGGAAATTGTTTCCACCAGGTTTGAAATATCTCAATACGGAGTCCCTACGACTCCCTTAGGAATTACGGGACCAAACAAACAAAAAGAATATGTAAATATAAACCAGTGTCTGAGAAATTTAATGTTGTTCTGCGTAGATAAAATTTCTACAATAAAGTGCTACATATTTGGATAATTTCGAATACCACGGGGAGTCAAGTTTACAGGCATTTCGAGAAAAGTCCGTCCGCTTTCGTAGAGAAAAATATATTGATGCTTAGGATAAGATACCTCACCGAAGACAGAGTTTGTTTCGGAACATCAGTATTCATTATTTTTCCAGAGCATTGGAAATTATTTGAAATTACAAAAAGGACTTGCTAAACTTGTTTTAATGAATTAATGCATAGCTTTCATGTTTCATTTCCGACATCGCATCACAAATTATTGTTGCTTATTACTATATTTGAAAACCTCCATTGCACTGTGCAAATTAATCTGTTTCATCGAAATTTCCCCAAACTAATCAGATATTTGTACTCAATCATTTTGCTCTTGACAGGATTGTTTCAAATGACTATACTAGCAATCATTCAATTTGTTTTCATTAATTGTCAACAACATGAAAAATTTCATTCTAGCAAAGCATAAATAGAACAAATAATAAAAATACATACACATTTCCAGCTTGTTTTTCCTGTGTACAAGTGTTAATGGTTTAGCGCGAAATATCTGTAGCAATGACCGACTGGAGCTAAAAATATCAGCACATGAAAATTATCTAATAAAAAGTTATGAATAGAAACGAAAGCTCACACCAGTCTATCTAAATAACAAGAATGATGTCTTATATAGGCACAAGGCCAGTAATTTGGGGGAGGGGGAAGTCGATTAAATTGACCCCAGTACATTACCGGTACTTTATTTTATCGACCCCGTAAGGATGAAAGGCAAAGTTAACCTCGGCGGGATTTGAACTCAGAATGGAAAGGGCCGTAACGCTATGCGTCAAAGCATGGCGTCCGACCCTTTACCGATACTGCCAAATGATATATATAAATATATATATATGTATATATATATAAAATATATGGAGAATAGGATTGGCTGTGTAGTTTCTAGTTAAGGTAGGCTTAAAAATGGAATGAGAATAAGAAGAAAGCAAGAGCGGGGGTTCTTCATCAGTTGTCTACTGGGGGTCTCGGCTATTTCAACGCTTTAAAGACAATATATCTACCCCCAGAGCTTTAAATAACTGGGTAAGTTATTGGGAAAACGGAACAGTGGGGGAAGGAAAATAGAAGGGAAAGGGAAAAAAGGGAAGAAAAGAGAAAATGAGTGAAAAAGAAAATCAACAAACCGAAGAAGCAACTTAAGGTAAGAAAATCCAAGTCCACAGCGGTAACTGAACGTAAGTTCGAGAGCGTGTGGGCGAACGAATAGGCACATCTAACACACACGCACACACACACATACACACACACACACATACACACACTCACACTCACACACACGCATACACACACACACACATATACACTCACTCACACTCACACACACACAGACACACACACACACACACACTCACACTCACACACACACACACACACACACACACACACACACACACACACACACATATATATCAGGATGGATTCAATTTGAAATCAGTTAGACCATTCACCAAAAGAGTACTCGATGCTTGGGGCAGTCGAGTATAATTATATATTATAAAGAGGTCGGAACACGACGGCTGAGATCTTGCCGTTTCAACAGCTAGTTCCAGTCTGGTATTGAGACCAGGGAGACCATAAATAAGAGGAGTACTCTATGCATGCGAAGAAACTGAATACAGGCAGAAACCGCTTAGCATCGTGGTCGTGTTTTAGCTGTCTTCTTCCCCACCTCTGTCTCTCTCTCTCTTTCTCTCTCTGTTTCTCTCTATATATATATTTTAATTTATATTCCTTTTGAAGTTCCGATGAGCTGCTCTAATTGTACCTAAGTTAATTATTTTCAACTGAACCAGATCAATAATGATCTATAATCATTTGATCCAGTAACATTATATGGAGTAGCGAAATAATTGTAAACGGACATTATTATCGGTGGATTGGCAGTATCGATAGAGGGTCGGACGCCATGCTTTCCAGCATAGTTACATCCCTTTACGATCTGAGTTCAAATCCCGCCCAGGTTGACTTTGCCTTTCATCCTTACGGGGCCGATAAAATAAAGTACCAGTAATGCACTGGTTAATTGCTGGCCTTGTGCCTAAAGTAGAAACAATTATTATTAATATTATTATTATTATTCTCTACATTCCTTACATCAAACTAAAACTATGTTGACAATCTTTTAATAATGACTTCCTTGTGAAATTTGTGGTCTTGTTTTGCTCAACTAATGAATATATATATATATTCTGATTCTTTTTGAATTGAGTTTGAAATATTTTTCCCATATCTTATGTTAACTATTTTCTCATTTTGACGCTATAGTCACTTATATATTATGGAATACTGTTAGCTTCTCGCTACAACAATTTCTATAGTTTTCATTTATATATATATATATATATATATATATATATATATATATATATATATATATATATATAGTTTATCCCGGGTTAAATCGGGGGTAACCACAGTAAGTAAGGTACTCAATACAAAGCAGAGTATATTTATTTAATATAGAAATGGCCTCTACAGGACTAGAACTGTTTAATTCGGGGAGAAATCACCAGGAAGCCGACTGTCCAAGTAATATGGTGGTATATATATATACATACCCCGCCCGATATATATATATATATACATACACACGCACGCACACACACACACACACCCACATACACCCATACATATATATACACACACACACACACACACACACATACATATATATATATATATATATGTTAGGTAATTCCGAAGGTAAAGCAAAGTACAAAAAGAGTGCTCTATGTATACAACAGAGCTATTTAATTAGAAAGTGAACAACACAAAATATAACTACCCCATTACCAAAGGTTTCTGGATCCCAGAATTATATATCTTTTAGATATATTTTATATATTTTTTATCCATAACATCTTATTCTGACGACCGATCCATACGTATATTATTATCGTCTGGGTACCAGAAACCTTTGGTAATGGAGTAGTTATATTTTGTGTTGTTCACTTTCTAATTAAATATATATATATATATATATATATATATATATATATATATATATATATATATATATATATATATATATATAACGAAGGAAGTGTGGTAAGGAAGCACGTGGACCATAACATACCAGAGTACTCGATACTTTGGGTAGTAGAGTGGGGAATAGGAATACGTTCAGGAATCCCGTCGGCAGAGCTCAAGCAGTTTCGACGGCTATTTCTGGACTAAAGTCGGGTTCCTGAACATTTTCCTATATATATATGCATATATATATAGGAAAATATATGTCCTTATTAATATATTGATGTAGTCTACGTAACGAGAGTACATGATGAGGTCTATGGAGCTCTCATATCTATATATATATATGAGAGCTCCATAGACCCCATCATGTACTCTCGTTACGTAGACGACATCAATATAGTAATAAGGACATCCCCACAAGAGAGTACTAACAAGTTTGATTTAGAACGTAGCACAATGGAAAGAAATCCAGCAGATAGCTAATTTCATACACCAGAGTATAACTGTAACTATTGACTACACTTCCAAATAGCCTAACAATAGACTATCTCTATTAGACACGGAACTCTGGATTAACACTATAGACGAGAGAGCCCAAATTCTCCACTCACACTATGCTAAACCCATGGTCTCCAAATACCTGATACTCAAAAACTAAGCAATGTCCAGTAGTGTTAAGTTTAATATTCTGATAGCAGACATGGTACGAGTGATGAAGAACGTGTCCCGCATGTGCGACCCAACAGAAATGGAAAGACACATCCAACACTTCATCAATCGCATGCAGTTCTCTGGCTACAACCAAAGAGACAGAATCAAAGTATATGAAGGAGCCACGGAGAAGTATGAGACCCTCATAGAACTGGACATGAAAGGAATTTGCCATATACAGGAGCAAATCATGGAATAGCTTAGATAGGGCTAGACATAAGATAGGGAAAGCCACATCATGGTACGACAACCAGAGATACCAGAGTGTCATGTTTGTGGACGCTACCCCTGGAGGGAAATTAGCTAACCAGTATAAAAAGGCCCTGAGAAAGACCCACTTAAAGATTAAGGTGGTAGAAAAGCCAGGAACCACCATAAAATCCCTGATCAGCAAAACCTACCCTTTTAAGAAAACCCACTGTACTAATAGGAAATGTATTATATGTAAAGTAAACCACCGGATAAACTGTAAAACTAGGAACGTAGTCTATAGCATAAGATGTACAGAGGGTACTTGCAGAAACATGACAACAACATACATAGGCGAGACAGCTCGTAGCATAGGGGAAAGGATAGACCAACACTGGGGGGAACTAAAAGGACGACAAAACGGTTCAGAACACGCCAGACAACAACATGACGGTAACATAGACAACATAGAAATTAGAATGATATCTAAACATAGAAATGACCCAGCAGATAGGCAAATCAGAGAGGCCAGCGAAATAGAACATAAGAAGGCCAAGGCTAAACAGAAAAAAATGAATGGAATAAAAACACCCAAACAAACAATACTGACCTAAGAGAAGTATAAATAAATAAATACATACACAAGCATAATAACAACAAGCACATATAAACACACACTAGTAAACTAAGACAGAATACAATGACCAATACAGAGTCACCCAAACTCGAACACACATCAAACACAATACACACACGCAAACGCATGCGCAGAGAAGACAATAAATAAATAAATAAATAAACAGACTAAATAAAGATGGCGTAGGCACACAATACAACGGGAGGAAACATAATAGCACCACTGACGATGTTGCAGATGTGCAACGAAAGAACTTTGTTAGACTATATATATATGTTTGTGTCTATATTGTATCTGTATTTTTGACCGTTGGTCAGTCAATGGTAACATTGAGGACCGAATTAATTAAATTAACCGATAAAAAGACAATATTATTACACAAATATGACCCTCCCCAAGTATAACAATATATATATAAATATATGCATATATATATATGTATATCTATATATATAAAACTGTGGTTGTCTGTCTGTCTGTCTATCGATTTTTGGCACACATCTCCTCTTAGAATCTCTGACGGAATTGCACCGAAATTGCTATACTTGTACATTGAGCCCTAGCGAAGACATCGGAAAAAAGATATTTCAAATTGACCCATCCTATGTGACGAAATCGAATATAATGTATCGATTTTTGAGCGTAAGTTATCAGTTATTTCCCTTTGTTCTGTTTACATTGAGCGTCTTACGTAAAAAATTACGCTGGCTTTCTCAGCGTTTAAAATGACATTAACACAATACACGAACAGTTGTCGAGCCAGCAAAATATTGACCTGCAAAATTCATCAGTTCGAACACTAAGCTTCCGTTTTGCTTCATTTCCATTTAAAAGCATTTTAAAACAATATTTTTACTTGAAAACAAGTCTATTTAAAGACTACGTAAAACAAGCAAATATTTCGTCGTTAGGCGTGCAGACAGACAGTCGTGCAGACAGACAGTCGTGCAGACAGACAGTCGTGCAGAGAGGTGATATAGGCGTGCAGACAGATAGTCGTGCAGAGAGGTGATATAGGCGTGCAGACAGACAGTCGTGCAGAGAGGTGATATAGGCGTGCAGACAGACAGTCGTGCAGAGAAGTGATATAGGCGTGCAGACAGACAGTCGTGCAGAGAGGTGATATAGGCGTGCAGACAGACATAACTGATAATTTGGTTACGCTAATGTTTTTCTCTGCGTTGCAGTGTTTACATTTTCGATCTTTGTTAATAAATAACCAGTGCAGTTTCTATCCCCAGCATCCTCTTTTGTTATAACATTCGGGTTATCGTTATGTTTTCTTGACTTCATAAGGCATATTGTTGGTTGAGGGAATATTAATCAAAAACACCACATGCAAGTCTGCACAGTAGACACTACAGTTTTTAAGCCAAGAAAGAAACTTAACATTGTAACTTTAACACAGCTACTGAGCGACCCCGAGCAACGCCGGGCTTTACTGCTAGTATATATATATAATAACTAGAAATTGATTAACATATAAATAAACATGAATAATCACAGGAGATAATTATAAAATGCTCGGACCTATTCGTTAGAATCTTGGAGCTTATTTTGCGGGTGATATGGCGCATGTCTTTCTGGCATGACACCCATATTTTTGATTATCTTAATTTTGTATATATATATATATATATATATATATGTATATATATATATATATATATATATATATATATATATATATATATATATATATATATATATATATATATATATATATATATATATATTGTTATACTTTGGGAGGGTGATGTTGCCAATAAGAAACACACGCACCAGTTGCTTTCACTTCAATTTATTATATATTTATAAATTTACAAATTTACAAATTTACAAACTTATAAATTTCTGGTTGGTTGGTTGGTTCAACAACCAGATAGTTGTTTATATATATAGTCATAGTCCTTTCGTCACACACTCTGTGACCTCTTCAGTGACTGGGGATTCCTTTCTTCGTTTCTGTGCCTTTCCTTTCTTCTATCCTACGCCATTTTGTTTACACAGAAACAAAATGGCGTAGGATAGAAGAAAGGAAAGGCACAGAAACGAAGAAAGGAATCCCCAGTCACTGAAGAGGTCACAGAGTGTGTGACGAAAGGACTATGACTATATATATAAACAACTATCTGGTTGTGGAACCAACCAACAAACCAGAAATTTATAAGTTTGTAAATTTGTAAATTTGTAAATTTATAAATATATAATAAATTGAAGTGAAAGCAACTGGTGCGTGTGTTTCATATTGGCAACATGACCCTCCCAAAGTACAACAATATCGGTTTCAACACACGATTTCAGATAAAGAATCTTGCTAAACAAATTCAGAAACGAAATATATATATATATATATATATATATATATATATATATATATATATATATATAACGAAGGAAATGTGGTAAAGAACCAGGTGGACCATAACGCACCAAAGTACTCAATACTTAGGGTAGTAGAGTGGGTAATAGGAGCGAGTAAAACCCCGACGGCTGAGCTCAAGCCGTTTCGACGGCTAATTCTGGACTAAATTTAGTCATGAATTAGCCGTCGAAACGGCTTCAGCTCAGCCGTCGGGGTCCTACTCGTTCCTATATATATATATATATATATATATATAACCCCATTTTCACCAATAGAAACAGCTAAGTCTCTAAAGAAATACATTTAATTTCATTCATTGTTTTGTTTACCTTTCTTTTATTCAGGAACTTTCTAATAAATATTAAACAAATGCATTAGCGGAATTACTTCTTCCATAGAATTGTTGTACAATATTAGAACTATCAGGGAAAATCACTGACAATCAATTTGGTGTAGAAACGGTGGAGAGGAGGGGGGGGGGGGGGGTAATTATAATTATCACGTGATTCTTGAGGAGAGTGATAATATTAAAACCTTCTTCTTTTTCTTCTTCTTCTTCTTCTTCTTCTTCTTCTTCTTCTTCTTCTTCTTCTTCTTCTTCTTCTTCTTCTTCTTCTATTTCATCATCATCATCATCATCATCATCTTCTTCTTCTTCTTCTTCTTCTTCTTCTTCTTCTTCTTCTTCTTCTTCTTCTTCTTCTTCTTCTTCTTCTTCTTCTTCTTCTTCTTCTTCTTCTTCTTCTTCTTCTTCTTCTAAACCTGATCCAATTAAATGATATTGGTAAAAGCCGACGACGGAGTCTCTACTTTGCACGTGCTCACTCCATCTGTTTTCCGCCATATATTAAGGAAATCAACTGAAAAATCACTGACGAGTTGTAAAATATGTCTGCTATATATAACACCGGGATAAACAGTATTGGAATGGCTTTTAACATGTGAATATTACATTGGAGTGGAGATAGGGTTAACCAGCATCAATAACAATTACAATATAGATAAGGTGGGGGTGGAATCACGTATTTCAGATAGATGTAGTATAGAATGTAGTCAAGTAACTCCCGAGGGAGGTTTTAGGGAACCGTATTGACATACAGCGTTCTTGGGCATTGAAAAAGAAATGGCGGTGTGCCCAATCTCTCGGCAGAAGCTGAACTCAGGGAGCAGAAAGCCGAACCGAATACCACAAAGCATTCTATCCGTTGTTTTACAGCTCTGCCAATTCGAAGATTTAGAAATGATATAAAAATATATTTAATATTGTTTCTACTTTTGGCACAAGGCCAGCAATTATACCAGTGTATTACTGGTACTTTATTCTATCGACCCCGTAAGGAAACCATAACTCTCCACAGCTACAGGGTGCCGATGGTGGTGTGTAGGAAGGTGGTCCTAGGGTCAAGGACACCAGAGGTCTCCACTGCTACATGGTACCGATGGCGGTGTGTAGGAAGGTGGTCCTAGGGCCAAGGATACCAGATCTCTCCTCTGTTACGGAGTACCGATGGTGGTGTGTAGGATGGTGGTCCTAGGGCCAAGGACACCAGATCTCTCCTCTGTTACGGAGTACCGATGGTGGTGTGTAGGATGGTGGTCCTAGGGCCAAGGATACCAGATCTCTCCTCTGTTACGGAGTACCGATGGTGGTATGTAGGAAGGTGGTCCTAGGGCCAAGGACACCAGATCTCTCTCTTCCCCTTATTTCTCACCCCTTCTCTCCCCATCACCTCTCACCCTCTCTCTCTTTCCCGCTTTCCTCTCCCCATCATCCCCACCCCCAATCACCCCCTCACCTCTCCACATCCTACCACTCCTCCTCACTATCACCCCCCTTTACCCCCAACCCATCAATCATATAAAAACCTATCAATTGACATTTAGACTTGACCGAACCAGCCAAGAATATCTAATATAGTATATCTTATATAGTATCTTATATAGTATATCTTATATAGTATCATATATAGTATCTTATATAGTGTATCTTATTTAATAGCTTATATAGTATCTTATATAGTATATCTTATATAGTATCTTATATAGTATCTTATATAGTATATCTTATATAGTATATCTTATATAGCATATCTTATATAGTATATCTTATATAGCATATCTTATATAGCATATCTTATATAGTATATCTTATATAGTATATCTTATATAGTATATCATATATAGTATATCTTATATAGTATATCTTATATAATATATCTTATATAGTATTTCTTCTATAGTATATCTTCTATAGTATATCTTATAAAGTATCTTATATAGTATCTTATATAGTATCTTATATAGTATATCTTATATAGTATATCTTCTATAGTATATCTTATATAGTATATTTATATAGTATATCTTATATAGTATCTTATGTAGTATATCTTATATAGTATAACTTATATAGTATATCTTATATAGTATCTTTTATATAGTATATATTATATAGTATATCTTATATAGTATATCTTATATAGTATATCTTATATACTATCTTATATAGTATCTTATATAGTATATCTTATATAGTATCTTATATAGTATCTTATATAGTATATCTTATATAGTATATCTTATATAGTATATCTTATATAGTATATCTTATATAGTATCGTATATAGTATATGTTATATAGTATATCTTATATAGTATGTCTTATATAGTACATCTTATATAGTATATCTTATATAATATATCTTATATAGTATCTTTCATAGTGTATCTTATATAGTATATCTTATATAGTATATCTTATATAGTATATCTTATATAGTATATCTTATATAGTATATCTTATATAGTATCGTATATAGTATATGATATATAGTGTATCTTATATAGTATATCTTATATAGTACATCTTATATAGTATATCTTATATAATATATCTTATATAGTATCTTTCATAGTGTATCTTATATAGTATATCTTATATAGTATATCTTATATAATATATCTTATATAGTATCTTTTATAGTGTATCTTATGTAGTGTATCTTATATAGTATATCTTACATAGAATATCTTATATATTATCTCTTCTATAGTATATATTATATAGTATATCTTCTATAGTATTACTTTATATAGTATATCTTATATAGTATCTTATATAGTATCTTATATAGTATCTTATATAGTATATCTTATATAGTATATCTTATATAGTATATTATATATTATCTTATATAGTATATCTTATATAGTATATCTTATATAGTATCATAGTATATATTATATAGTATATCTTATATAGTATATGTTATATAGTATATCTTATGAAGTATATCATATACAGTATTTTATATAGTATATCTTATATAGTATATCTTATATAGTATCATATATAGTATCATATATAGTATATCTTATATAGCATCTTATATAGTATATCTTATATTGTATATCTTATATCGTATATCGTATATATAGTATCTTATATAGTATAACTTAATATATCTTATCTAGTATATCTTATAAAGTATCTTATATAGTATATCTTATATAGTATCTTATATAGTATCTTATATAGTATCTTATATAGTATATATTATATAGTACATCTTATATAGTATATCTTATATAGTATATCTTATATAGTATCTTATATAGTATCTTATATAGTATATCTTATATAGTATCTTTTATAGTATATCTTATATAGTATCTTATATAGTATATCTTATGTAGTATATCTTATATAGTATATCTTATATAGTATCTTATATAGTATCTTATATAGTATATCTTATGTAGTATCTTATATAGTGTATCTTATATAGTATTATATAGTATCTTATATAGTATATCTTATATAGTATATCTTATATAGTATATCTTATATAGTATATCTTATATAGTATCATAGTATATCTCATATAGTATCATATATAGTATCATAGTATATCTTATATAGTAACTTATATAGTATCATAGAATATCTTATATAGTATCTTATATAGTATCATAGTATATCTCATATAGTATCATATATAGTATCATATTATATCTTATATAGTATCTAATATAGTATCATATATAGTATCATATATATATATACTATATAAGATATACTATCTTATATTATATCTTATATAGTATCATAGACTATCTTATATAGTATCTTATATAGTATCATAGTATATCTTATATAGTAACATAGAATATCTTATATAGTATCTTATATAGTCTCATAGAATATCGTATATAATATCTTATACAGTATCATAGAATATCTTATATAGTATCATAGAATATCGTATATAGTATCTTATATAGTATCATAGAATATCGTATATAATATCATAGAATATCGTATATAGTATCATAGAATATCTTATATAGTATCATAGAATATCGTATATAGTATCATAGAATATCGTATATAATGTCATAGAATAGTGTATATAGTATCATAGAATATCTTATATAGTATCATAGAATATCGTATATAGTATCATAGAATATCGTATAGAGTATCATAGAATATCGTATATAGTATCATAGAATACCGTATATAGTATCATAGAATATCTTATATAGTATCATAGAATATCGTATATAGTATCTTATATAGTATGATAGAATATCTTATATGGTATCATAGAATATCGTATATAGTATCATAGAATATCTTATATAGTATCATAGAATATCTTATATACTATCATGGAATATCGTATATAGTATCATAGAATATCTTCTATAGTATCTTTCTGTCTGTCTTGTAACTTCGTTGTATCCATCGTACATTGTTATTGCCCTGAGAATAAGAGAAGTTAGAATTATAACTATATGTATTATAGCATTTAAACCGGCCATATCCGGCCAGAATTCTCTCATCTCTTTCTGTTCAAACCGGCTGTAACCGGCTGCTCATACCAATGTAAAGGTATAATTCTCAAAATAAATAATATCTAAATCTCATAGATTCGATATTATGTGAGATAATTATGTAAAATAGAGTCTTTACCACAAAAATACAATAGTATATATAGTGTATTGTAGGTGCTAAAGGGTTAAAAATGTTTTTTTGTATCTGACTGATGAAATGACAAGTTAGTCAATCATATTGGTGGCCTCCCCACAGCCCCGGCGGACAGAATGGAGAAGGCGTTTCCCCGGAGGACGGCAAGAGAGACGCGCTGGAACAGCCATTCCAACTCGCGGGGCTCACACATGCGGCTGGCCAACTCAGCACGTATAGTGGTGAGTAGGGAGGTAGCATTAGGGCCGAGGACACCAGAAGTCTCCACTGCCAGGGGTACAACCGCAAACCTGTCGGAGAGCGACCGGTACTTAAGATATACCAACTTTATCCCGTAAATAATTTTCCCCTGAACATCTTTTTCACAAATGTGTTGCTGAAAATAAAACTGTGATGGGAACCTCTATATGGTTACTAGACCTGCTAGACATAGCAGCTAGAATCTCCCTCAATTTGGAGCGCATTATCTTAAAACGGAAACATATCAGAGGATCGGCTGAAAAGTTCATAAGCTGACTGTGAAAGAGTGATGTTAAAGCTGTGAAATCTTGTATGCATTAATTTCAATTCTTTTTACTAATAAGAGCATTGTTTCTTTCCGGGGATTATGTTGAAGAAGAAGAAGAAGAAGAAGAAGAAGAAGAAGAAGAAGAAGAAGAAGAAGAAGAAGAAGAAGAAGTTTATATATATCGCCTTTTTTTAATGTATCATGGATTACGTTACTGATTACATAAGACAGTGTAATGCAGTCTTCGTTCAATTTATGTGTATATTGTCAATTACGATGTTATTTGATGTATCATATCTACATGTTTATATACTTGCGTATAATATCAATATACACAATACACATGCTAGTAGAAAACCACCCGAAGGATGGTTTTTCTGCTAGCATTCTTAAAACTATTAGATGGAAATAAAGATTGTTGTTTATGACGACCACTGATGTAAGAATATAATCTGATTAGAGTGGAAACCGGAGCAGAAAGGGCTGCGAGTAATTTTATATGATTAAATTTTGGAATTATGTAAACAAATAATTAATGTATATCCAACTTTTTAATTTTTTCTATGTGACTTTATTTGTGTGCATATGTGAATATAGGAATTTGTTTTACAGTATCATCAAAGAAATAAATACATACAGGGGATATAAAAAGGGTCATATTTCAACAGGTTATATATTTGAAACGAAGGATTAGATAGTAATTGTTTCTACTTTTGGTACAAGGCCAGCAATTACCTAGTGCATTACTGGTACTTTATTTTTTCGACCCCGTAAGGATGTAAGGCAAAGTTAACCTCGGCGGGATTTGAACTCAGAATGGCAAGGGCCGTAACTCTATGCGTTAAAGCATGGTGTCCGACCCTCAACCGAAACTGCCAATCCAAGATAATAATGTGGTAACTGGTACAATGCATTAATACGAATATACATACACAGACACACACACACACATACACACGCACATACACACACAGACATACATACACAGACACAGACACACACACACACATACACACGCACATACACAGACACAGTCACACACAAACACACACGCACACACAGACAGAAACACATACACACACACACACACACACACAGATACACAGACACAGAACACAGAACACAGACACACAGACACACACAGACACACAGACACAGAACACAAACACACAGACACACACACACACATACACACGCACACAGACATACACATACACAGACACACACACACAGATATACACACAAATACACACACAGACACACACACACACAAATACACACACACATATTGAAGGTCTCCATCCGTCACCAATGACCATGGTTTTGTACCTAAAATGTTCGCCTCCGAGCTACAAGTCGAGGTAAGATTGTTTATGGAAGACCAACAGTCGCCCATACATACCAGTCTCCCCTCACCACGCCACTGATTCGACGAAGGGAAAGGCAATGGCCAAGCTTGGCACCAGTGATGTCGTGTCTGATGCCTACAGCTGAATAAACTGGAGCAACGTGAAATAAAATGTCTTGTTCAAGGACACAACGCATCACCCGGTCCGCGAACTGAACTAGCAATCCTTTAATTGCAAACCCAAAGCTCTAACCACTAAGCCATGCGATATATTTCTTCTTCTTCTTCTTCTTCTTCTTCTTCTTCTTCTTCTTCTTCTTCTTCTTCTTCTTCTTCTTCTTCTTCTTCTTCTTCTTCTCACTCCATTGCCTACCTTACCACATCCTTCTCTATTTAGCCATCCCTTGCTTTCAACCTCCCCTCTTTAATCACTTCTCCCAACACCAAAAGCAACTGTTGTGATCGGGTTTCAAAGATCAACAAAGTATTCTCGCGAGGATACACCTCTCCGAAGAGAGGAGAACCCCAGACACGTTCCTGATAGTAGGTGTGGAAATACTCCTTCCAGTGGGTCTTGTCAGAAACAACCGTCTCCAACTGATCCAGCTGGATCACCAAACGAGACCAGCCAAGCTCATGGATGGTCTAGCTTATATATATATATATATATATATATATATATATATATATAAAACATAACAGTTAGGATAGAAAGTAAGGAAAGAAACCTCGGCAATCTTAGAATTAAAGAAGCACTGATTATAGACAAAACACAACGACCAATCAATAATAGACTAGAACTCAACACCCAATTTATAACTTGATAGACCAGCTAGCCCCCCACTTACACCCCTCCCTCACACACACGCATACGCACACACACACGCACACACACACACACGCTTACACCTGCACCTATTCTCTCTCACACACATACACACACAAAGACCAGTTTTAACATGATAGAGCATCTAGCCCCTACATTTACGTATAGACATATCTTCTCACACTCACACACACACACACACATACTTACGCCTTCACGTATTCTCCCACACACTTAAACATACATGTACAAAACCCCTTTTAAAGGGAGAATACTCTTTATCCACCTAACCTTCACTCTTTGACATTAGAGATAGAACAGAATCTCTATACCATTTCCTGTCAGCATGACTTGGCAAGCTATTTAGAACACTGGTTTAACCACTTTACTTCACTCCGAAGAAGATATATTATCTCGAAAACTAAGGAAATTAAAATAAATTTAAGGTAAAAGACTAACTGTCAACAATACCTTTTGCATTTGCATTTATATTCTATATCCATATCTGCATTGTTTTGGCCTTACAACTACAAATGTTTATATATATATATATATATATATATATATATATATATATATATATATATATATATATATATATATATATATATATATATATATATTCGTTTTGCAAGGTTTTTGACATGAAATCGTGTGTTGAAACACATATTGTTATATTTGGGGAGGGTCATATAGTTATAATATTGCCAGAAATATATAATGAAACTCACTCACTGTATGGTTTGGATTGGTTTTCAATTGAGTATATTTGTGTCTCTATAGTTAATTTAGCTGGCAATCAATGTTTATTATTGTGGTTGCTACATAAATTGTTGTTACGTTTATTGCCGCTATTATAGTGAGTGTGTTTTACTATCTCTGGCAAGATTATAATAATATGACCCTCCCCAAATATAAATATCGCTGTTATCAGCTCCTGATTATTACAGGAATTCTATAAGAATCCACCTACTATAATTTTCGGCGAAAGCAGGCGAGTACGTGGGAGTAACGCCAACCAGTGGAAACAGACTGTCAGCTGGTCTCCCTTCTTTCGCCGAAAAGAAGTAAGTGACATAGTCACTACTTTAAAACTGATAGCGTATGGTCTTCAAACTGGTTTTAATTGAACATACAGTATATTGCCATATACTATACATACATTCATGTATACATCGCTATTTCAGAGCACCAATCCTAATACATAAATATATATGTATATGAATATATAGTTTTATTCTTCTTTTGTAACTTATATATCAATAAAGTTATTTATATATTGAGCATTGTAAAATTGTAAATAAAATCTGATGATTGATTTTGATACAGTCTGTATATAAGGTTATTGGTTGTTTTGGAAGTTGCTACAATGCAGGTGTATTGTTGTGGCTTCTAAAACAACTGATTTTCATACTCTATAATGCTGCAAGCAAACTGCAACACTTTCTTATATGTACACACACACTCTCACACACACACACACATACACACATACATACATACACACATTCACACACATTCACACACACATACAAACACACAAACACTCTCTCACTCTCACAAATACACACACAAACACACACACACACACTCTCTCACACTCACAAATAAACACACACACTCTCTCAAACTCACAAATACACACACACTCACACTCACAAATACACCCACACACTCTCACCCTCACAAATACACACACACACACACACAGCCACACACACATATATATATATAGTAATATAGTAATATCGTAATATTAGTAGTGTTTTCGATATTAATCGAAGTTGGTCTGGTAAACACCAAATTAAATGGAATTAACGATGGTTGTAACCCACAGAACGGACTCATTAGATTTAGCGAGGAGACGAGGGGACATGAAAAATAATAGGAATTAATTGATAAAATTAACAATTACCCTCACAATGTGGTTTCTTATACACCGACTGCTTATTGGCACTGCAATAGCACGTATAAGTCAATCAGTGAATTACGAAAGAAATCCCGGACTGGCATATAGAAAATCCTTATACAACTACTAAAGAGTTAAGAGAAGATCCTCAACCACCCATCACTATTTAAAGGATCCTGGATTGGTGTCTAAACTTTGTAAGTGGGTTCCACATGAACTGAGGGGAAAAAACCGAAAAGAACGGGTCAACATCTGCATTTCTCTTTATTTTCGAGAATCTAAGTCTCCATTGTTCACCAGGGATAAGTAAAAATAAATCCTGTAATGAATATATGAAGAAAGTTTAACAATAGTATCACATGATCACATGACAGGTGCAATGTGTCCGAACACAGAAGAGCCGAACTCCCAAAGTCATCACCTCCATCTCTCTCGCCATCCCCTTCTCTCTGCATTGTGAGTAAATGGGGTCCCACGTGCTGGCCGTCCTACAGCTCCGGCGGACAGATTGGAGAAGGCGTTTCCCCGGACGATGGTAAGGGAGTAGGGATCGGTAATGAAAAGTGAATTCTATTTGAGAAGCTTAAATGCCGACAGTAGTAAGTTCAATCAAGGTATCAAGCAAAACCTCATTCGAAGCAAGATCTTTATCCCCAGAAGGCCTTGCTAAGTATTGGGTGAGATATGACTGATGTAATACCCGTTTAAACCTAGCCACAACACGAAACAGTCACATCTCAGTTGTACTGTGAACAACAGTACGATTGAATGAAAAATTAAAAACAAACGTTTCTCTTTAGTCAATCGAAAGTATGTTATGACATTTCACTTCATAGTACAAACATTACATATTCTAAGATTAAAGGGAAAAGTTTCCCCATACTCCATATTTTTCTTACTTCCACCTTCAGATTTATCATTTATTCCAAATTTGCAAAAGAGTATAATTCCTTAGAGGTTTCATCGGGTTTCTTTTCAATATCGGGTATCAGCTTATCATTATCAAAAGAGACTGGGTCCCTAGAGCGGTTGCCGTCTTCCAAGTCAAAGTTCCCTTAACAAAATGTATTGACCCATTGTGGCTACTTACGAATATTGAAAACAACCTTAATCCTTCATCATTCACTTGTTTACATGTGTTACAGTATTCGCAACACTGTTTGAACTGGTAAAGAAGCATGGTGTGTTTTATGTGCTCTTCTGTGACTTCCATTTTTATGAAAGATTATCAAAGCAACAAATTATAACTTATGTGACTGCAAGCCGGAAATTATCTTCGTCTCAGCAGTGGTTATACAACTGTGGAAAAATATTTTTTAGACATGCTGGAACATGTTTTAACAAGTACCGTGTAAAAAAGTTATTATTTATGGGATGACTTGATATATATATATATCATGTCATCCCATAAGTAATTGTGAAGGCGCATGGCTTAGTGGTTACAGCATTGGGCTTGCAATCGAAAAGTTGTGGTGTGTTGTTTCCTTGAGCAAGACACTTTATTCCACGTTGCTCCAGTTTACTCAGCTGTAGAAATGAGATGATATGACTGGGGTCCCTATCATTAAATTACCCAAGACACCTCCAACGAGATCTACCTTGGAGAAGGCCATCTAAACCTGCATAGGTTTGAGCTGTCACACACACATAAGTAATGGGTTTGTGGTTAGGATATTCGGCCCACACTCGAAACGTCGTGAGTCAGATTCCCGGCGACGTGTTGTGTCCTTCAGCAAGACACTTCACGTTTCTCCAGTCCACTCAGCTGGTAAAAATGAGTTGTATGTATATATCTATAATATATATATATATATATATATATATATATATGTGTGTGTGTGTGTGTTTAATGGTAGCTATGATGCTTCCATAGGCGGTATGCCAGTTGGGCACTCTATGTTCTTACAGAGCAGAGTATGATATAATATAAAACGAAAAATCAGTGATGCATATGGACTCAGTTTATTGTGTGTTACGATTGTTTCGCCGGCAGTATCGCATGTGTCCGAAGAACCTGCAGATCTAGAATCAGACAGCTCCATACAATGATCCTGTCTCGAGCTATCTGCCGGCGAAACAATTGTAACACACAATAAACTGAGTCCAGATGCATCACTGATTTTTCGTTTTATATATATATATATATATATATATATATATATATATATATATATATATGTATATGTGTGTAGGAAAGGTAAAGGAAAAGAGAGTGCTCTATGTAGACTACAGAGCTTTTTATATATATATATGTTTAAGGCGTCCGTATGCGGTAGGCCTTTTGAGCAATCGTGCCTCGAGCTGGTCGCCAGAGAAACGATTGTAACATGTCTAATAAATTTAAGTTCGTTTGCACCACTGATTCTCCGTTTCTTATGTGATATATATATATATATTGTTATACTCTGGGAGGGTCATGTTGCCAATAAGAAAGACACGCACCAGTTGCTTTCGTTCTGTCCTACGCCATCTTGTTTTTGTGTATGAACACACACAAAAACAAGATGGCGTAAGACGGAACAAAGGAGAGGCACAAAACAAAGAGAAGAATCCCCAGTTACTGAAGAGGTCACAGAATGCGTGACGAAAGAACTTTGACAATATATGAACAACCGTCCAGTTGTGGAACCAACCAACCAACTGGAAATTTATAAATTCTTAAATTTATAAATTTAATTTATAATAAATTGAAGTGAAAGCAACTGGTGCGTGTGTTTCTTATTGGCAACATGACCCTGCCAAAGTATAAAAATATCGGTTTCAACACACGTTTTTAGATAAACAATCTTGCTAAAAAAATTCAGAAACGAAATATATATATATGTGTGTAGATGTATATGTATATATATATATATATATATATATATATATATATATATATATATATATATATATATTTATATATAAACGTGTGTGTGTGTGTGCGAACTTTATATTGTATAAATGTACGAATTCTATATGAAATGTATGAGAGATGTGTGTGGTGTGTAGGTAGCGAATGAAAATATTTCATCAACTATATAGATCCTTGTTTTTACTACAGAACGTTTTCCCCGAGTATATTATTGATTTTGCCTGAGGGAGTTTATAGCAAAAGTATATTATATTGAGGCAATCGAATTTTGGTAGATATAAATGGTGGAAAACTCTTCATCCTATTATATACTATAATTATTTAACATTAAGTACAAGTATATCTTCTAGACACTGCTACAATTTTCTGAAACACTGTACTAGATATTTTACGGACTAAATCTGAATATTCAATTTCCTAAATATTTAGTTAATAGAGATTTTATTGGGGAGATGTTATTTGCATATTTCCACATCGTTATATGATAAAACCCCAATAATTGGTAATAATAGATATAATCTAAATAATATCCAATTTTATCTACATAAAACAGAGAAGGCATATATGAATATGGAACATATATATTTCCATACGACATATTTTAAAATGAAAACGCATGACTACCACAGAACGTATATAAAACATAGAAAGAAAATGTCATTTGGTTTAAAAGTACTTTTTGTCAAAATGGACTATCTACTACCTGTCCATATTTACTTAAAGGTAAAACAGTAACCTCACCACATAGATACAGAACACATAAACGAAAGGATGTATCATCGAAATACGAACAACAAACTTAAAACATATAGGAAAATGATAGAAACATCTATAAAACTATATCAATTTAAAACAGATATTCTGAAGTTAGACTGAGTTTCAGAATCTATCTATATACTACTAAAACTCTGTGATTGTTTGCTTATTTGTAATGTGATACAGCTAAAAGGGCGCATAATCGGAAAATACTTTGAAAGGAAGTTGCCCCTGAAATAGGAATACAAATGGAATAAAACAAGTTTCACGTAAATTGAACCACAGGTTCCCGAGATTTGGGGTTTTTCTGGGTACCTTCATAAACAAAGAGAGAGAAAGATAGAGAGGAAGAGATAGTGGTTGTGACAGAGTAGATTGAAAGAGAGACATAGAGAGAAGGAGTGGATACAGAGAAGGAGATTGAAAGAGAGCTGGTGGTGTTGTATATATATATATATATATATATATATATATATATATATATATATATATATATATATATATATATGTGTGAGAGTGTGTGTGTATATACATATGTGTGTGTCTATGACCAATGTATATAGAACACAGACCCCCCCCATATATATATATATATATATATATATATATATATATATATATATATATATATATATATATATACATACATATATATATATGTATACACACACACACATTTATATATATATACATACACACACGTATATATATATATATATATATATGGGCCTTCACATTATATACATGTCTATAAATTCAAATTATTTAAACATTATTTTTAATTGAACATGATTTTTGAAAGATATTTTGAAGTAAAGGTGACCGAACTTGTCACGGGGAGGGGGGTCTAGTAATAAATAAAACACAGAAACAAAGCCTATAACATTTACAGAATACAAACCAAACATCGCCCACTACATGTGAATGGAGTTCCACTAAAGCAGGTGGAGAGGGTCAAGTATCTCGGGGCCATGTTCATGAGTGATAAAAGCTAGGAGGCTGAATTAAGGACAAGAATTGCAGGAACTGGTGCAGTAATGTGCCAACTTCAGCATTTGGTAATCAGAAGAAGGGAGGTAGGTGTAAAAGCCAAACTCACTATTTTCATTTCAGTATTCTTGCCAACCCTTACCTATGGTCATGAATCTTGGGTAATCACCGAAAGAATACTACCGAGTAACGTTACACCAAATACCTTTGGGAGAGACCCCATTTCGGCCACTTGTATTCGTGACCGTATACTTTCGGTCTGGCTACCAGATATGATGGCTAGTTGCGATATACGCGGGCAACTGCCAGACGATTAAGGAAACCCAGACCAACCGAGGTAAACTACTAGGGGAGATGGAGCAATAAGTGGCACTTGCGGCTCCAAAGAAAACTCTCACAACCTTGGAACGTAGTCACGACGAGGCGAGTAAAGGCTACCTCTAAAAAAGCCTTGTCTTCGTGGGTTTGATAAAGTACCAGATTGGTGACTGAAACTGAAATTGTAAGATGATGGAAATATTTCCATCATGACCCTGAATTGGTGTCTAAGCTTTGTAAGTGGGTTCCACATGAACTGAGGGAAAACAACCGAAAAAACGCGTCAACATCTGCATTGGTTTTTATTTTCGAGAATCTAAGTCTCCATTGTTCACTTGTCTAGGAAGCGCCAATGAAAAGTGGATACTATTTGAGAAGCTTAAATGCCAACAGCAGTAAGTTCAATCAAGGTAACAAGCAAAACCTCATCCGAAGCAAGATCTTTATCCCCAGAAGGTCTTGTTAAGTATTGGGTGAGATATGACTGGTGTAATACCCTTTGAAACCTGGCCACAAAACCAGACAATCACATCTCAGTTGTACTAATTGTACGATTGAATGAAATATTAAAAACAAACGTTACTCTTTAGTCAAAAGATTAATATTGAAAGATCATCTTAAGGATCAACTAAACCTCCTCCAAGATACAATCAACGTTAAAATAGCAACCGCAATGTAAAATGGAAATTCTGCAATCCTATCCAAATTGGAACTAGAAGCAGATCTTAATATTACCAGTATACACCCACCAATCAAAGAAGCGTCAGTAATATAATTAAACAAATTAGGCAGTTCTTCAAAGCCTCTGATGAAAATCTTTCTCTAGGGAAAACAAATATCAAGTTTAAGATAGAAAATAACAGAAAATATATTTTTCTCAAACATCCCCACAGACAGATACAACATAATGAATAGAATATATATCCTAAGTGAAAGAGTGCCTAAAACAATAAACCAGAGCTAAATTATAAAGAATCTGTCGTTATCAAATGCAGCAACATTTTTTTTAACAAACAGGATATTTCGTCTCCAAACGAAAATGATTTTACAGAGAACGATGTAAAAAGAAAATATAAAAGCAACAACAACAGCAACATAAGTGTGGACAGTGTGTAGATGGCCACAAGCAGGGATGTAAAAAGATAAAATGACGGGAAAAGAAATACGTGTAACAAAATAATAAAAAAAAAAATAACCCATGTAATATCGAATAAGAAATATTGAACAAAACCCGGAAACAACAGTTAAAACTTTCTTAATCTCAGTTTTCAAGACTAGCAGAAAAAAGAAAGAAACTTAAGAAATACCAAATTGTTTTCTAGGTTCATATTATACTCGGTTCATATTATACTAGGTTCATATTGTACTAGGTTCATATTGTACTGGGTTCATATTGTACTAGGTTCATATTATACTAGGTTCATATTATACTAGGTTCATATTGTATTAGGTTCATATTGTACTAGGTTCATATTGTACTAGGTTCATATTACACTAGGTTCATATTATACTAGGTTCATATTGTACTAGGTTCATATTATACTAGGTTCATATTATACTAGGTTCATATTGTACTAGGTTCATATTATACTAGGTTCATATTGTACTAGGTTCATATTGTACTAGGTTCATATTGTACTAGGTTCATATTATACTAGGTTCATATTATACTATGTTCATATTATACTAGGTTCATATTATTCTAGATTCATATTGTACTAGGTTCATATTATACTAGGTTCATATTATACTAGGTTCATATTGTACTAGGTTCATATTATACTAGGTTTATATTATACTAGGTTCATATTGTACTAGGTTCATATTGTACTAGGTTCATATTATACTAGGTTTATATTATACTAGGTTCATATTGTACTAGGTTCATATTGTACTAGGTTCATATTATACTAGGTTCATATTATACTAGGTTCATATTGTACTAGGTTCATATTATACTAGGTTCATATTATACTAGGTTCATATTATACTAGGTTCATATTGTACTAGGTTCATATTATACTAGGTTCATATTATACTAGGTTCATATTATACTAGGTTCATATTATACTAGGTTCATATTGTACTAGGTTCATATTATACTAGGTTTATATTATACTAGGTTCATATTGTACTAGGTTCATATTGTACTAGGTTCATATTATACTAGGTTTATATTATACTAGGTTCATATTGTACTAGGTTCATATTGTACTAGGTTCATATTATACTAGGTTCATATTATACTAGGTTCATATTATACTAGGTTCATATTATACTAGGTTCATATTGTACTAGGTTCATATTATACTAGGTTCATATTATACTAGGTTCATATTATACTAGGTTCATATTATACTAGGTTTATATTATACTAGCCTAGAATACAGTGTTCCATATTATTCTAGCCTAGAATATGGTGATCCTTAAAGGCAATATAGCCACAATGAATAAATGTTCACCCAGAAAAAAAAAATTTTAAATGAAAATGTTGATATTCTTTGGACAGATTTTACGGGAAAACCAACAGGCTGGAGACCCAGGGGTAGACCCCGAGCAGGATCGTTGGATAACATCCATTAACTCGGCTGATCTCGCTTGAGCAACCTCTCGGATCAGTTGGAGACGGCTACTTCTGACAGAACCCACTGGAAGGAGGGTTTGAGGACTCAACCGCCATGACACTTGATAAGTGAGCGAAGAAGAAGAAGAAGAAGAAGAAGAAGAAGAAGAAGAAGAAGAAGAAGAAGAAGAAGAAGAAGAAGAAGAAGAAGAAGAAGAAGAAGAAGAAGAAGAAGAAGAAGAAGATTGATACATGGATCAGTTTCTGATTAATCCTGGAGGCTGTGAGATGTGCCATAGCATGAAAGGGATTATATTTTTGACCATGTGCTCTACCCTAGGATTCTATAAATATTATATTCTGTGTGATATAACAATAATAACACATTGCTATATGAAACATGACAGGTAAATCGACGGAAGTTTTTACCGATACAAACAAGACAGAATTGTAAACAGATAAGTATATGAAGAGAAATATTACATTCTCTCGTTCCATTCGATATCTGCATGGTGTTAATACCTGGAGCATATTAAACAAAACTGGATACAGATAGGATAAACATTTTCATGAGATAGCAATCAACTACCTCTTGAATATGGATGACCTAAGTCCTTTTGCTTCAGATAATAAACCACTGAATATCTAGTATCATACGGTGAATGGTTTCAAGAAGGAAATTAACATAACGCGCTGTTTGGCTAAATGCCCTGAGACAATTTTCCAGAAGAAAAACAAGAACAAAAGAATTAATATCCTTTTAGATAAAGAAAAGGGAAGCAAACACAGCTTTAGATGAATAAGAGAGTGAACAGTACAATTGAATGAAATAAACACTTACTAAAGGATATTATAGTCGATTTCGTAAAAGTAATATTCAAAACTGAGCTAAAAGACAAAATAAAAATAACAGGACCCCTAGATGTTCTAAAAATAGTTTCTAATTTAGAAAGTCAGCAGTTTTGATGAAAGGGGGCATTCGATTATATCGAATCCACAACTTGATTGGTATTTCATTTTATCGACCCTCGGAACGGTGCAAGGCAAAATGTATTTCATGTTATCGATCTTCGGAAGGATGAAAGGTAAAATGGCCCTTAAAGCTTAAAGGCATTTCAACTCTGAACAAAAAGAACTGAAACAAATAGGTAACATATTTGCCCTACGCTCAAATGATTCTGCAAATCCTCCACCCTTTCGTTGTTATATTACTTTCAGGTTGTAATATTACCAATTAGGGTGGTCGATTGGCAGTATCGGTGGAGCGTCGGACAACATGCTTTATGGCATAAAGTTACGACGCTTTACGATCTGAGTTCAAATCCCGTCGATGTTAACTTTGCCTTCCAATCCTTAAGGGTCATAAAATAATGTACCAGTAATGCACTGGGTCGATTTCCAACATTAGCATCATTTCTTCGTAGGCTGACCAAGATACTCTAATGGAGTGACCAAATGAGGTTTATTTTTCAACATATTCTCTGGAAAGAAATAATTGTTTCTACTTTTGGCACAAGGCCAGCAATTACTCAGTACATAACTGGTACTTTATTTTATCAACCCCGTAAGGATGAAAGGCAAAGTTAACCACGGTGGGATTTGAACTCAGTCTGTAAAGGGACATAACTCTATGATGCAAAGCATGGCTTCTACCCTCTACCGATACTGCCTTATTAAATCATACAAGATTTCACAGCTCTAGCATCACTCATTCATAGTCAACCTATGAGCTTTACAACCGTCGTATCAAGTAAAGAGGGTAAGATCTAACCTAGTTGATATGATTGTAACATAAAAAAGACACTCAGTTGTTTTACTAGTACTAACACGCACTGTCCAATAAACAAGCACATCTCCGTAAATGAAACTTTCTAAATATAAATATCTGGGGAGTGGAATGCTGAATATGGTCATACAACTGGTCCCTTGTTATCGAGATAAGAGAGGTGTTAGCAACCCGGTGGAAACTTCCATATGTGATATCAGAATACAAAAGAAAGAGATATCTATATATCTAAAACAGAATGTCTGTCTGTCTCTCCCCCTAAAGCTCGAGAACCACCCAACCGATTTTTTCTCAAACTTTACACATGTAATACTTATGGTCGTGTGAGTGTTTTCAGCAAAACATATTTCAAATTTTCAATACCCTAGGGACCGTATTAGGCGCCTGTTAGCGATCTCTCTCGCTTTCTTAGTATGTCTTTTTAGATAGATACATAGCTATAACGTCGCGCCCTTATAATATATGTCTGTATGTCTGCCTGTCTGCATTACGACATTATGAAAATATTGACTTCGCTATCTGTGTGTGAGTGTGTGTATGTATATATAAAGTGTGTGTGTATATATAGTGTGTAACGTTTTTCGAAATATTTACTTCTGATCTTTTTAGTTTCAGAAGATCCCGTAAGGGTGAAAGCAGCGATTCTTTGCTTAAACTTTAATCTGCTCTGTAACTAATACTTTCATTGTACCATAGCATAACAAATACATGTTCGGTTTGTCGAATGCCTTTTTACTTAACCCTATCGTCTTGGCTTTCGTGTGTTGAACATTTTACTCTCAGGCACCCAATTAAGTTAAACCCCTGGTAATCTACAAAGAATTTCTTTTATAAGCACAAAATGTAGACACCATCCCCAGGCCGAGGTATTCCGTACTTCTCTGTACTGTTTCAGAAAGGAGGGATAAACATGCCAATCTATGTTTTGAATCTTGAGCAACGCCGGGCCATTCTGCTAGTATTTTCTGCAAAGGCATATATCATTGAATAAACTTACATATTTATTTACATGCAAATTCACATCTCACTAATGTGAAGGGAATAGATTCAACAGCGTATAACAGTTGTGACTTAAATATCTTCTTCTTGCTCAACGAGGCCGGGTCATCTTAAGCCAACGACTCCAAAGCTTCGTCGTGCGTAGAGCCGAGCAGATCCACCAGCGTCCTCCATCGCTGACGGTCCCGTGCCAGCTCCGCTGCATCCTGCATAGTGATGTCGAGCCTCCGGAGATCTTTTCTGGTGATATCCAGCCATCTGGTGCCGGGAATCTTCCAGCCTGAAGCCGCTGCGTCAAATGAGAGTAAGGGCCTGATAGGGTGATCTGGTGGAAGGCGGAGGACATGTCCGTACCAGCACAAGCGGTGGATTGCTATGAGGCGGAAAGCTGTGGACTGATTCGTGCACGCACGAAACACTTTGTTGCAAACGTGGTGGGGGCCATCTGATGTTTTTCATGGTCCCCAGGGCTCTGCTATCGAAGTTGTCAATCCTCTTTGTCAGAGTCTCAGTGATGGGCCACCTTTCCATAGAGGAGAGTGAAGAGAGCCTATGCATTGTATATACAGAGCTTCGTCTTGTGGGAAATTGAGCGATGGCACCAAAGGGTTTCTATAGGGAGTTCATGACTTCGGCAGCCAGGCCACATCTGCGGTTGAACTCCGGGGTCAAGACTCCATTGCTGACGACAGTCGAGTGCAGGTAAATGAAGGCGCTGACAAACTCCATGGCGTCGGGTCCAATATGAGTTTCTGGCGTTACCTTCGGGAATCATCACCTAATTGGCCTGGAGTACAAGGACGACCCCACCCTATTCAACAACTCGATTAATCAGCTGAGCGTCGCACTGGTCATATACCGGGAGGAGTCAGCAAAGTTCGGCGAAGACGAAGCTGATGCATGTCGGCAATTGCCTTAAATATGATCAATATCTAAATAAGAACGATAACGATAGTATGGTTCCGTAACTCCCGAGGGAGTTGTAGGGGCACTGTAGTAGTATACCGCGTTTCTTGTGCACGTTAAGCCTGGTCTGAATAAAGCAGATTTCCTCTAGGGAAGGATAGAAACTGAGAAAGATATGAGAAATAAAAATAGAGAAGAATCGACCCCAGTACTAGACTGGTACTTCTTTATCGACCTCGAATGGATGAAAGGCAAAGTTGACCTTGGCGGGATTTGAACTCAGAGAGCAGAGGGCTGGAATGAATATTTAGCAGAAATGTATTTGGAAGTTGTAATGTTGCCACGAGGAACCACCTTTGGTAGAAAGATATGATAGGAATATGGACAACGACTTTAGCATGTTTTACATTATTTATTAACAAAGGTTAAGAAGTGAATTAGGCTGGCATGCCAAGAGAAATGAAATAATTCAATTAAGATTACAAGAGAAAATACGGTCGACTGGCTGAGGCGTTTGGCCAGGCCCGTAGTAAAGTTTTGTCGTTACATATTGTTTGTGTTTACGGAGCAAAAGAACAAGTGGTGTTTACCTTAGCATGGTCGAGCTGCAAGCGTGAGATTCCTCAAATCTTCGCGGGCTATTTCTCCCTCAGGACGCGCAGGGATACATCCTCTTCTCCTGGCGCTGATTGGCTGAGCTGAGCCAAATCACGCACAGAGAATGTATGTGAGCCCGCGGATTGTAGGTCACTACAAATACCACAAAGTATTATATCTGACGCTTCAATGACTCTGCCAATTCGGCCCCTAACACCAACAATAAGAGTTTCTAATTCAGGCACAAGGCCGGCAATTCAAATGAAGCAATATGCCGAGTGTTTCTATACCAGAACTAGGTTTGTATTTAATTGTATCGAACTAGGAATGATGAAATGCATAATTGTCACTGGTAGGATTTGAAATCAGAAGGTAAAGCTTCTCTAACACTAAAGTCTGCCTCAAAACCAAGAGGATAGTTAGGCCGGTGTTTAATCCATGTTTCGTGACTTGAAGCCAGTCCATCGCAGGGTTAAACCCTTAGCTATTGCTGGTTCTCGTTTTCAGTTGAGTATACTGGAGCAACACATAATCCAGTCCAAGAATTGAACCCAGACATTATGATCGTAAGTCCAACACTGTTGCCACTAGGCCATACGCCTCCACAGAAGAAAAAAAAAGCCAGGATAAATATGACTTTTCTATAGAAACGGTTAAAAGTGTCCAAGAAGCGAGTTATCGGCGTCGTTCAAAAGACGAAAGTGTCTGGTCGTTAATGTGGCTTGTCGATTCAATACCAAAGTGGAGAAAAAGTAGAATATTATATCGACTTGAAGTATAAAAATCTTCAAATATTGAAATAGAGAAGCTGACAAGGCCATGATCCTGACAATTATAATGAAAATGTGCTGAAGAATTTGAAAATAAAGATTGGTAAGTTGGATGTTAATATTGGTGTTGGTACACTGCAATAAACTTTTTACTTGGATCAGCAAATACTATGAGGAAAGGCCTCGGTATAAAGTAAAATTAGTTAGGATCAATATCTAAATAAGGACCGTAATAAAAGGACAAGAAGGACCGTAATAAAAGGACAAGAATGCTTTTCGTCCCAGATCACGAGTTGTTGTCCGGCAGAATGTCTAATCAAACCGGTTACGATATCAACAACAATAATAATTGTTTCTACTTCTGGACAAGGCCAGCAATTAACCAGTACATTACTGGTACTATATTTTATCGACCTCGTAAGGATGAAAGGCAAAGTTAACCTCGGTGGGATTTGAACTCAGAATGGCATGGGCCGTAACTCTATGCGTCAAAGCATGGCATCCGACCCTCTACCGATATTGCCATTCCACCGCCCTATTAATAATAATAATAGTAATAGTTTGGATTCAGGCACAAGGTCAGTAATTGTGAGGAAGGGGAAAGTCAATTAAATCGACCCCAGTGCATGACTGGTACTTTATTTTATCGACTCCGTAAGGATGAAAGGCAAAGGCAACCCCAGCGGGATTTGAACTCAGAACTTAAAGGAGCGTAACTATATACCGCAAAGCCTTATAATAATTGTTTCTATTTCTGCTACAAGGCCAGTAATTTGAAGGAAAAAGTAAAGTTGATTAAATCTATTCTACTACTTGACTAATACTTCATTTATCAAGAGCAGTGGCAGGCATTGGTGAGTTGGGCAGGATTTAAACTCCATCACCACTAATACAAATTATAATAGTAGAATTGAAGATGATGACGTTGATGATGATGACGACGATGATGATGAGGATATTTAACATCCACACCGTGATTAAAATTTGTGTGGTAGAGTGGTAGGGTTGTAGAGGCGCGTGGCCTAGTGGTAAGTGTATTGGTTTTACTATCATAATGCCGTGGGCTCGATTCCCGAACTGGGTTGTCTGTTGTGTTCTTGAGCGAAATACTTCATTTCACGTTGCTCCAGTATAGTCAGCTGAAAATGAAAACCAACAGTACCTGGGGTTTTAAGTCTGTGATGGACTGGTGTCCTGTCCAGGGGGGAATATTGACTCTCAGCCACTTAACGCCACGAGGGAGGGGGACTAGGATAAATACCAGCTTAATGAGCCTCCACGTTCGAGAAAGACTAACCCAAGGATGGACTGGGATCCTGTCCAGGGGCAGGGAGTCTTGTACTCTCAGTCACTTTACGCCAGAGTAACAAGGATAAGCACCTGCCTGATGAGCCTCCTGGTTCAAGAGACAGAATTTAGGCTTCTTTATTGGTATTGTATCTGTATCAGTGAGCTGCTCAACATTACCAAACTTAGACCAATTACTTCAACTAGCAGAAAAACCACCCTTCGGGTGGTTTTCTGCTGTCATGTCTATCGTGTATATTGATATTATACGCAAGTATATATACATATAGTTATGATACATCAAATAACATCGTAATTGACAAAATACACAGAAATTGAAGGAAGACGTTACACTGTCTTAAGTAATCAGTAACGTATTCCATGATACATTAAAAAAGACGATATTATATATAAACTGCATTAAGAGAATATTAGTGACAGACAATTAGTATGTTTATTTAAGTGATCGCCACCGGAAGTGTTGACATCACACACTCTCTCTTTCTTTTTATATGGTAGTTGAAGTGGTGGTGGTGGTGGCAATGCTATACCCGAAGTGCAACTTTGAAAATAAGTCAATTTTAAATTATTTATTTTTACGAAATTATTTTTGTTTACGAAATTTAGTAGATAAATTATGTAATATTCATTCTTCCTTACGGGGTCGATAAAATAAAGTACCAGTAATGCACTGGGTAATTGCTGGCCTTGTGCCTAAAGTAGAAACAATTATTTATTCAAAGTAAGGGCTGTGGATTGGTAGTATCGGTAGAGGGTCAGAAGCCATGCTTTCCAGCATAGTTACGTCCCTTTACGATCTGAGTTCAAATCCCGCCGAGGTTGACTTTGCTTTTCATCCTTGCGGGGTCGATAAAGTAAAGTACCAGTAATGCACTGGGTAATTGCTGGCCTTGTGCCTAAAGTAGAAACAATTATTTATTCAAAGTAAGGGCTGTGGATTGGTAGTATCGGTAGAGGGTCAGACGCCATGCTTTCCAGCATAGTTACGTCCCTTTACGATCTGAGTTCAAATCCCGCCGAGGTTGACTTTGCCTTTCCTCCTTGCGGGGTCGATAAAATAAAGTACCAGTAATGCACTGGGTAATTGCTGGCCTTGTGCCTAAAGTAGAAACAATTATTTATTCAAAGTAATCCAACTTATTTTACGAACGGGATAAAAAAAAAATAGACCGTACGCAGTCCTGCAGACATTCCTTTATTATAGTTTAGATTATCAAGTCAAGAGAACTATACGGCTACATAAAAATATCAACTCGTGGTGTGAGTAGGTTATGCCTGGAAGGAAGGTTGGCTGGTAGGAGAAGCAGAGGCAGGCAGCCAAAACGATGATTTGATAATGTCAACTTATGGACTGGACTTGATCTTTGCTCTTTGAACTCTGCTGTTAGTGATCGAACTTTGTGGAGAGAGATATCACCTGTTAATGCGTAGTCTGCAACTGGCGGAGTTTAGCGTCACAAGAAGTTGTATGGTTCCAGTTGATTAAATCTATCTCAGAATTTGAGAGATAATTTATTTAACAAACAATAAATAACCAAAGGTAACGTTGGCGAAACGAGGCAAGATTATAATAGAGAATATGATAAAGTAGTATGAAGTTAGTATGGGTCAGGTCACGAATAATCCTCCACACACTTAGTAATTTCTCAGAATTTTTCTAACCCCCCGCTCTTATTCCACCCCTCGGTTATTCCGAGTCACCCACTGGTTATTCCGAATCACCCCCCGTTTATTTCGACTCCCCACGGTTATTCCAAGCGCCCTCCCCCCGGTTATTCCGAGTCCCCCCGTTTATTCCAAGTCGCCCCGGACATTCCGAGCTCCTTCCTTCGTCTAACCCCCCCCCCCCCAGTTTATATCAAGTCCCCCCCTGGTAGGTTGTCAATATCACTCCTGTTAGTATTGCTGGTGATTTCATGTAATACTTGTAATGCAATTATTGATTCTAACGTAATATTTGAAGCTACGTAAGCACTGCGACGACAGCATCCATTATCTGGTGTTGTACTGCAGCAATACACACACACACACACACACATATACATATATATACACACACATACATACACAAACATATATATATATATATATATATATATATGAAGGAGTGTGGCTGAGCGGTTAGAGAATTGGCTTCGCAATTGTGAGGTTGTGAGTTCGATTCCTGGACCAGGCGATGCGTTATGTCCTTGAGCAAGACACTTTATTTCACCTTGCTCCTTCTACCTGGAGTTGCGACCGATAGATAGTATTAGCAATTGGAAAGACCAA
>OZ024741.1:404487288-404507288 GCA_964016885.1 Eledone cirrhosa | reverse complement strand
ACAATTTAAATAGAACTTCTAAATATATATATATATATATATATATATATATATATATATATATATATATATATATATATATATATATATATATATATATATACATGTATATATATATACATGACGGAGGAATTCCGTCCAAAGCGTCACACTCTCCTCCACTAATAAGGAATATATATATATGTGTGTGTGTGTGTGCGTGCATGTGCCTGCATATTTGAGTGCACGTGCTCGTGTGTGTGCACGTGTGTGTGCATATGTGTGTGTTTGCATTTTGCTTTTATTAACATCCTCGTTGGAATGAACCCTTTTAGTCCATTTAATTTTCCTTCTTATATATAGCAACCCCCACCCACCGTCATTGTCGCCACGTGTCGCCTATTTATTGGATGAGATGTATTCTTTACCTTTCAGCCATGATTGACGTATCAGGCGACTTACCGTTTCTGTTTTAGATGTCACCAGAATATAATTCTTGTTTTAGGAACAACCATCTATTCCATGTAAGAAAATAAAATTACAGACAATAAATCACAGTATAAATAAAATTACAAATATTGACGGAAAGAAAGGATACAAAACAAAACTAAGCAACAAACAGAGGGGAGTGGGGTACAGAAGGGCAGATCTGACTGTATGGGACGGTAAAGGAAAGGACTTTAAATTGTTTCTACTTTTGGCACAAGGCCAGCAATTACCCAGTACATTACTGGTACTTTATTTTATCGATCCGGTAAGGTTGAAAGGCAAAGTTAACCTCGACGGGATTTGAACTCAGACCGTAAAGGGACGTAACTATACTAGGAAGCAGGAAGTCCAACCCTCTACCGATTCTGCCAATGCCATGAATGAGAGGAAAATGGTCGCAAAAGCAAGGACTATTAGGTCACGGAAGAAAGGGAGAAAAAATGGGAGAGGGTGATCGGTTGTATGCCTAGGTTGGAGCGGTGTTTCGACAGCCACTCGCGGACAAAATTGCGAAGGTATTTCGGAGGATAATGGCCAGCAACACCTGCCTCACGGGTCTCCTTCCACAGATAGGCTGCTCATGTTTATAACAAATTTAAATTGATTTTATAAATTTCTTTGTTCCTCCCTATAAGTATTCTGCGACAGCAGAAATACAGGTAATCACTCTAAAACTATTTTCTACACCCTTCATATAATAAATTTATATAGTGCTCTAGACATTGATCATTTGGCACGCTGATACAGATGTGAGATTGTGTTGTAGATAGATTGGTGGCGGCATTCGTCAAACAGAGAACTAAAGCGATGAATTAATGAATAGAAGCTAAGAGTTTTAATGGAGAAATCAAATTGTGTTTCACGGCGTTTCCATTGAAATATGTTCAATTATTTCTTTATTTGTTTATGTTATTTTTCTTCTTTCTTTCTAACAGTTCAATAGACAGAGTGGCATTTGATGTGAGCTGTTGACTTTTTGGCTGATTAACTCAACGTGTGATCTCAATTCTTATAACTATATTCTATTGGTTCTCGGTGAATTTAGCTAAAAGTCATCTTTAGAGTATTATGCACTTTAATCATTGCTTGATTTAGCATGTGTACCATATTCTCGCTAAGGAATAAATATTGCCAAATTAGATCTTAATTTCTATGTGAACGGAGAAAAAATTATTCTTGCCTCTTTGTAGTGAAAGGACGTAATTCGATATCACAGTGAAATTTGAATATCTTAATATACAGTTGTCATGTAAAAGTCAATGTTTTGTAAAACGAAATACTTACAGACAAAGCAGATTTTTTTTTCGTATTTAATACTTGGCAAATCATAGGTGCTATATGCTGTATAAACATATCACATAGCAATTGATTTCAAAATATTATTGATTAAATATTTAGCAGAAAGGGTGAAATACATAAAGTCGTAAAACAGAATAAATTGTTGAATTACTTTTAGTTGAGAAATTGCCGTCTTTCATGCCCTTGCAACAGCGCGGCCATATTGTAAGGAAAGTAAACTGTATTCAACCAGAACTTGAGATAGGTCTTCGTATTCAATTCTTTCAGGTACACCCCTCTTGATGTATAGGACTGAGGCACTCCGTCGCTTACGACGACAAGTATTCCAGTAGATCCGATCAACGGAACAGCCTGCTCGTAAAATAAACATGCAAATGGCTGAGCATTAAACAGACACTCATATCCTTAACGTTGTTCTCAGGGAGATTCAGCGTGACACAGAATGTGACAAGGTAGACCATTCGAACTGAGTTGACTGGAGCAATGTGAAATAAAGTGTCTCACGATTGTAAGCCGAATAAGCGAACCAAAAAGCCACGCTCATTCACCCTACGGGACTAGAAACAAATTAAATAATATATAAAGAGTTTACTAAGCTGCAACGTAGGGAGTTTGTTCAATAGAATGGCCAGGAGTTAGAGTAAAGAGATTTACGTAAGAGGGTGGGTTGAAAAGTTGATAGTCTGAAGAGTTCATCGGCCGACCAAGATACTCTCAGGGAATGACCAAATGTGTTTCAAATGCATTTTTTAAAACTGGCAGAGCCCATCTCCTCTCCAGGTCTGCATACAGCAGATATCCTCCAGAGAAGAATAGAGTGAGAGAATTGAAGTGAGAAATAGATATAGAGGAAGAATCGACTCCAGTACTAGATTGGTACTTTTTTATCAATCTCGAATGGATGAAAGGCAAAGTTGACGCCGTTGGGATTTGAACTCAGAGAGCAAAAAGCCAAAACGAATACCACAAAGCATTCTATCTGACGTTTTAACGACTCTGCCAATTCGCCGCCTTATTGATTATATTATCTGTACTTTCAATCTTAGACTTTCTGCCGCAGCCTGGTTTAAGGAAAGTAAGAAAAGAAAATTTGAATGTATAATACACATATCAGCAAAGTTTTGATTTAAAAGGAATGTCGATATTTTATTGTTATTAAAG
The DNA here is from genome assembly GCA_964016885.1 of Eledone cirrhosa. NCBI lineage: Eukaryota > Metazoa > Mollusca > Cephalopoda > Octopoda > Eledonidae > Eledone > Eledone cirrhosa. The sequence goes on along the minus strand of OZ024741.1, from coordinate 404,504,360 downwards.
AGAACAAATAAACCAATTTTACAATAAGTATGTCTCATTTTATTGAGCAAATGAAAGAATGAATTTGTTTGACTGTAGCTTCTCCTGAATGAAGCATATTAGCTTTGGCAACAAAACATCTAAGAAAGATGTCATTGCAAGACAACTTTGTTTCAAGTGCAATTTTCTCGCAGGAATCCAATTTTGTTTACTTGATTTTAGGCACAGTTCCAACTGTATGAGCTGAAAGGGCTTTAGATGACTGATTCACCATTTAATATATTAATTTTAGCATTACATTCTCAGTTCAAATTCTGCCGAAGTAGAATTTGGCTTCCATTTTGGAAATATCTAAAGTTATTTTCAGTTCAAAGACTGACGTTGATCTAATCGACTCAAAAACTGGGGTTGATCTAATCGACTATATATAAACCTCAAATTCAACACTATCGATACCTGTCTAGAATGACTATTTTACTTATGTCTAACGCATTAATTATTATTTCTTAGGTCTTATTTACATTCACATAAGCCAATGAAGGAGACTTTATGTGCGTGATTCGTCTGCAAGGAACAGTGTTAAACAAAACTTCTTTAAATCCCACCTTATTGTCATTAAATGAAACGGTTAAATCACATAATTCAGCCCTCGATATATTATGTCTAAATAAATGACTGGATACCAAGTCTAATATGACTTTCCTTAAATGTCTACCGAATTAGGAAAATGTTCTGACTAAAGAACAGCAATAATCAGTCTTTGTAAAGGAAGCTGCTATATTTGTAGACATGTCTACGTAGTTGCTCATAGCATTTTGTCAGCGAACGTGGCTCAGCCCAGCAAAGCCGAAGCAAGTTATAGCCAGGGCCACAACGCTAGAGATTGCGAGGCGAGCGGGGCAAAGCCCATGGAAGCCAAAGGAAGATATAGCCAAACCGATAACTCTAGAGTTTGTGCTTTGACACAGAGATTTCGAAGCCAGCTCTAAACACGGACACACAGCTATAGCTGGCGAGGCGAGCTGTGCTTTAGCAATGCGATGCCGAAGCTAGCTCTAGACACGGATACACAGCCACAGATTGCAAGGCGAGCTGTGATCCACGCACAGCGATGACGAACGAACCCACGACCAGAGATTCCAAGGCGAGTTGTGCTTCTACATTTAAAATTAGCAGTTACACAATAATATAACCAGTAACATTACCACACAAACATCGAGAGCCATCGAAAGTTTAAACCTTATCTAAAGTTATATTGTAAATATTAATCTTTGGTATCTTACATATGGATTTACTTAAATATTTGACATCGTTTGATACCGGATTTGATTATTCTATCAATTAATATTTACTTTTATTTATTTAATTAATTTCATGTCTACCTCTATAAATAACTAATCTTCTCTCTTTCTCTCTCTCTTATCATATATATATATATATATATATATATATATTAAAATAACAGATTAAAGTTTAAGCAAAGAATCGCTGCTTTCACCCTTAACGGGATCTTCTGAAACTAACAGAGTCTGAACGCAGAAGTGAAATACTCTACGCCAAAGACCACATCTTAAACAAAACATCTGAGGTAATTTCGGCTTGTAAACATAAATTGCACAAAACTTTCCCGTATTACAGCCCCACATTATACCCTAACGGATAGTACGAACTATACGTGGATATTTTACGTCAGGATGTGGTAGCTAAGTATATGTTATGTTTATACCACTACTTATTTGTATAGGTAAGTATATATTACCTGTATGTTTTGTGAAGGTACGTATACTTTCTCGTACGTATATTTGATTGTATATGTTATGGTGTATATAGTATATATTCTGGTACATATGCTTTTGGTTATGTGTATACTTGAGTTTTGCGTCTGTGTGAGTATGCGGGTTCGTACGTATGTAGGGCGTGTGTATATGTGTACTTTGTGTTTTGGTTGACGTCGGTCTCCGAACATATGTGTATTTACATGTAGGTATGTGTGTGGGCTTGTTATATACGTATTTATTTATTTATATACGTTTATTTAATTATATGTATACACGCACACACACACACACACACACACACACACATATATATATATATATATTTATATATTTCTATGTGTATTTGGTGTATACATTCGTATGCGTGCGGGTACAGGCGTTGTGTGGGTTCTGTATGTGCCTGCGGGTTTTTTTTATTTTTGTACGTGCGTGTATTTGTATACCTATTGCGAGTGTTTTCGCGCATGTTTGTGTATGGACGTATTTGGATGCGTGTATGTATTTATTTAATTTCAATTACCTCTGTATTTTATTTACTTTATTCTTAACTCTGAAGCCGAGAATCATTCGGTTTCCTACATAGAATTTTAGTCTACGACTTCAGTTATACCATTTACGTGGTTTTGTCTTTACGTGCAATTGTTCTCCCCGCCCCACATATGACGTGTTACCTTCGTTTTTTAACGTCTCAATGAACCACCTAATAGAATATTAGTCTACGACTTCATTTATACCATAAACGTGGTTTTGTCTTTGCGTGTAATTGTTTTTCACCGCTCCAAATAATGACTTATTATCTTCGTTTTTACCCGTTCTTTGTCAGGGAACGTTTCCACGAACCAAAGTATCGTCTTCGTGTTTTCTTTCGGTTGCAACGTTTTTGGAAATATTCACTTTTGCGTTCACAGATTGACTTTGTTAGTTTCAGAAGATCCCGTTAAGGGTGAAAGCAGCGGTTCTTTGCTTAAACTTTAATCTATTATTTTAATAAATATTTGCTCTACGGTTCTTATATATTTGCTATATATTTATCCTTATCGAGCCCTCTTTGTATTTTAGTCTTCAAATTTATTATTATTACCATATATATATATATATATATATATATATATATATATATATATATATATATATATATATATATATATATATATATATATATATATATATATATATATATATATATATGTATATCTATATATATGTATATAAAGGTAGAACACTGAGAGGTAATATCCGTATTGGTAGAGCAGTCAGTCCATGGGATGAGTTTGGTAGAAGTAGTAACGCAACAGTTAGTTCACCAAACCGAGAAGAATTGTTTCACCTTATGCGGATCTTCAGCTGAAGATATAAATAAATATATATATATCAAGTAAGTATGTTTTGAAACAGTGAGCGAGTTTGAAATTAGAAAATATATAGATTTCACCGTATTTTTGACTAAAGGAATTTTTAGCTTGATAACGGGGTTTAGAACCCTCAGATAAATGGAAAAAGATGAGTATTGACGTACATATATATATATATATATATATATATATATATAACGAAGAAGTGAGGTAAGGAACCAGGTGGACCATAACTCACCAGAGTACGCGATACTTTGGGAAGTAGAGTGGGTAATAGGAAAAGGGTCAGGACCTCGACGGCATAGCTCAAGCCGTTTCGACGACTATATCTGAATTGATATAGCCGTCTGGATATAGCCATCAAAACGGCTTGAGCTCTGCCGTCGGGATCCTGAACCTTTTCCTATATATATACATATACATATAAGCAAAACAAGACTCCCCCTGGACAGGACGCCAGTCCATTGCAGGGTTAAACCTCCAGCTATTGCTGGTACTCATTTTCAGCTGAGTCAACTGGAGCAACGTGAAATAAAGTGTCTTGCTCAAGGAAACAACACATCACACAAATTTATATTGTCATACTCGATCTCATGTAAAAGTCGACCCTACAATGCTTAATTTTTTCTTTTTTTTTCCATATTCTATTCATTCTCAATATTTTCTCTATATTTTCTTTGAAAGCAAAATGTTTGCATTGGCCTCTAAAGTACTACCGTGGGCCACTGCGGGTCCCACTTGCTATCAGACAAGCTTAAGACCTGGCCAGGCCGCCACTGTATATATATATATATATATATATATATATATATATATATATATATATTATATAAATATATTCAAAGAGAGAGGGCGAAAGAGTGAGAGAGAGAAAGAAAGAAAGTGAGAGAGAGAGAAAGACAGAGAGAAAGAAAGAAAGAGTTAGAGAGCGAGAGAGAGAGAAAGAAAGAGGGAATATACATACCTACACATATATATGCTGTCTTCAGAAATAATGATATTTGTTTATTGAAAAAAAACAAAGATTCAATACAATAGGTCTGTTTGGGAACAGGTTTTGAATTGACCAATAGAGAGATAGTGAGGGTCAAGATAGTAATATAGTAGTAGAAGAACCTTAAATTATGGGTAGAGGAAGGTAGATTTCGGTTTTGGATGGAAAAGAATATTATGAATGAAGGATTATTTTAGTGAAGAAAATAGGTCGTATGCTGACCTCAGAAATAATTTTATTTGTTCATTGAATAAAACCAACAAAGATCTAATATATTCTCTCTGTTTGGTAAGAGGTTTAGAATTAACCAATAGAAAGTTAATAATTGGCCAAATGGTAAAATAGTAGTAATTGAAGCTTATTTTAGGGGTGAAAATAGGTCAGGTGGTCAGTAAAAGGTATACAAGCAGTTGCTGTTATAAAATAGTAATGCCAATGCAAATATCTAAGGAGACTAAAGTTTTACGATAAGAGTGTTAGTGAAAAAATACATCTATGAAAAGAATATAAATTAATTTAATTGATGCGTATATTTATATTGATAAAATTATACTAATACATATAGATATGATAAATAAGAGTTAGATGCAGTTGAAAAGTGCTGTTAAAGATGAGGGAAAATTAAAAGAATATAAAAATAATATATATATATACATATATATATATATATATATACACATACACACACACACACACATACACACATATATATATATATACACACACACACATATATATATATATATATATATACATGCATATATATATACATACATATATATATACACACACATACACATTTACATATACATATAATTATTGGGGGGGGGGGGATTAAATTTATTAGTGAGAAATAATAAATATATATAGATTTCAAGGAACATAGAGTCATAACCTGGAGTTAAAGCATTATATATGTTTACTTAATGGTATCAGTTTTAGGAAATGATAGTTGTAAGAAGGAAAGCAGAATTATGTAGTTCATCAGTAGTAGAATATTAATTATAGGTTAACTAAATTAAAAACAGTTTATATATTAATTTCTAAAGTGTATATTAATTAGGTTTATAATATTTAAAGGTTTTTCTCAGTTTATGATTACACGATATTATTAATTCCTGTCGCGGTGGATTGGCAGTATCGGTAGAGGGTCGGGCGCCATGCTTTCCAGCATAGTTACGTCCCTTTACGATCTGAGTTCAAATCCCGCCGAGGTTGACTTTGCCTTTCATCCTTACGGGGGTCGATAAAATAAAGTACCAGTAATGCACTGGATAATTGCTGGCCTTGTGCCTAAAGTAGAAACAATTATTAATTCCTGTCGCTTATTTAATAGGATATCCTTAGATTTCATTATTTCAAAAAGTTATTGGGAACATAATCTACATTCATATCTACTATTTTGATAAGGGTTGGCCCTTTTTGACCACACTCCAGGTCAGGTCATAATCTATATTCCTCCTTCTATAACTATTAATTATTTCAGCTAGAGATGTTGTATTAGCTAGTGCGGCATTTTTAAAACTATGTTTGTGGGTATTAAATCTTACCTTAAATTTGTTAGAGGTAGCTCCTATATATGAATAATAAAATTATTTCTGAGGTCAGCATACGACCTATTTTCTTCCCTAAAATAATCCTTCATTCATAATAATCCTTCCATCCAAAACTGAAATCTACCTTCCTCTACCCATAATCTAAGGTTCTTCTACTACTATATTACTATCTTGACCCTCACTATCTCTCTATTGGTCAATTCAAAACCTGTTCCCAAACAGACCTATTGTATTGAATCTTTGTTTTTTTCAATAAACAAATATCATTATTTCTGAAGACAGCATATATATGTGTAGGTATGTATATTCCCTCTGATAGTTTGTATAAATATTGTAGATAGATCTATAGAATATGCATACCAACTCTAACACATATATATCCTAGAAACGATCGTAAAATGATGAATTTTTTTTTAATATAAGGAACTGTTTCTTTGTTTATTCATTATTTTATTAATTTATATATATATATATATATATATATATATATATATATATATATATATATATAACGAAAATCAACGAAACAGTGAGTGTGTTCTGTTATTATTTCTGGCAATATTATTACAACAATATGACCCTCCCCAAGTATAAAAATATATGCCACATGGCTGGAAGGAATGTAGTCCGTATCTCTATGTAAAAGACAATGAGGTTAGCCGGACAGTAAAAATATGAAATAAGCAATTTATATTTCTCGCTACTTCACTATAACAAATATTACTTATTACGCTGAAATTCTGACGAATCTTCTTATTAATAGAGCTAGTGTCTTAATGTAGGTTAAAATCTCTTTTTAAAAAATAATTTTCTCGCTCGAGAATGTCAGTGTACCATGTAAACATTCTTAATTTTGCAATGTTTCTGGTTGAATTGCAAATTTGGTATGATTAACTGCCTACTTCTTCATACGGTAGCGAGCAATATTTCATCGAGTTTATGCTCCCCCAACATTGTTTGCATTGTGCCTATATAGGAAACCAGTATTATATTCACAAATTGATTTCTAAGTGACAGCCATGGTCGGTAAATTTATGGAAGATCCACAGTAATTAAATGACTTCCAGTAGTTGACTGATATTTTGTTGTATTGTACTAGGAACGGGAAAATGCAATGTTGACCTTGGAACGTAAAGAATCAAATATATATAACCTAGGCGTATGTTTTATTAGTTAGAGACTTGGGCTTGAATAAAGTGTCTTGCTCAAGAACACAACGAACTACCCAGTCAGAGAATCGAACTCATAAACTCACGATTGTAAACCCGACTCTCAACATCATATATAATGTATTGAATATATAGAGTATGTTGTGCATGTTGTGATGCCACTGGTACCAAGCTGTATCGACCATAGTTTCTCCCTTAAGCAAAATCGGTGTCTTGGATGTTTATGGAGGTGTGGTGAGTCGCATATATTCTAGCGATTAAAAAAAGCAAAATGAATGTCCCACATTCGATAGAAGGTTGACTCAAGAGGAAGAATATAGACACTCGGAGGCTGTCTTCTCAGCCTGCAGCAGTGGTTTTACAGGCAATCCCCGGGTCGAATTTTCATCTTTCAATTTCCTATTATCGTTTCCCTATCTTCCATGATAAGTTTGGATTCAACGTAACCCTGTTATGTAATTATGTCAAAGTCACCTGATGAGATTTTTCTGACTTGAATCATAAATGAATGATGGAGCTGGGCCATTAAAATATGTATAGTGACTTAGCGGAATTAAAAATTAAGATTTGATACCATATCTTCCAGTCCGGCCTTCTGCAGTCGTTTTATATATATATATATATATATATATATATATATATATATATATATATATATATATATATATATATATATATATATATGTATATATATATATGTATATATATATTTATTTATTTATTAAAATAATAGATTAAAGTTTAAGCAAATAATCGGTGCTTTGACCCTTAACAGGATCTTCTGAAACTCTTCAGAAGATCCCGTTAAGGGTGAAAGCAGCGATTCTTTGCTTAAACTTTAATCTGTTATTTTAATAAATATTTGCTCTAGGGCTCTTATATATTTGATATATATTTATCCTTATCGAGCCCTCTTTGGATTTTAGTTTTCACATTTATTATTATTACTATGTATATATATATCGTTTCTGAATTTGTTTAGCAAGATTATTTATCTAAAAACGTGTGTTGAAACCGATATTGTTATACTTTGGGAGGGTCATGTTGCCAATAAGAAACACACGCACCAGTTGTTTTCACTTCAATTTATTATAATAAATTTATAAATTTAGGAATTTATAAATTTCCGGTTGGCTGGTTGGTTCCACAACCAGATGATTGTTTATATATTGTCAAAGTTCTTTCGTCACACATTCTGTGACCTCTTCAGTGACTGGGGATTCTTTTTTTTGTTTTTTTTTGTTTTTTGTGCCTCTCCTTTGTTCTGTCCTACGCCATCTTGTTTTTGTGTGGCGTAGGACAGAACAAAGGAGAGGCACAAAAAACAAAAAAAAACAAAGAAAAAAATCCCCAGTCACTGAAGAGGTCACAGAATGTGTGACCAAAGAACTTTGACAATATATAAACAACCATCTGGTTGTGGAACCAACCAACCAACCGGAAATTTATAAATTCCTACATTTATAAATTTACTATAATAAATTGAAGTGAAAGCAACTGGTGCGTGTGTTTCTTATTGGCACATGACCCTCCCAAAGTATAACAATATATATATATGAAAATGTTCAAGACCCCGACAGTAGAGCTCAAGCCGTCAGGACGGCTATTTCTGGACCAGAAATAGCCATCGAAACGGCTTGAGCTCTGCCGTCAGGGTCTTGTACATTTTCCTATTACCCTCTCTAATACCATAAGTATTGAGTACTCTGGTGTGTTATGGTCCACCTGGTTCCTTACCACATTTCATTCGTTATATATATATATATATATATATATATATATATATATATATATATATATATATATATATATAAAACGGAAGATGTCTGTCTGTGTGTATGATTTTTATGCATTTCCACATTTCTCTACCGATTTTGATGTTTTCTTTTCCAATGTGCTCCAAATTTATCACCGATGGTCAACGCGTAATAAACTTTGCCAAAAACTTCTTGCTTCTATGAAAAAAATCGATAAAACTAAATACATGCCATAACCCTCTCTCTTACACGCTTAATCCCTCTCTCTCTACTACCCTAAAAAATCGATGAAACTATATATATGTTGCAACTCTCTTTAAAAGGTTCATCCCTTCCTCTACTCCCCTCTCAATCTCCTCTGCAACTCTAACAGCCACATAAACTTTGAAAACTAAGCAACACATCAATTTATACAACAACAAATGAAGCTCACCATTACATTTTACATCATTACATTTTACATCAAATAACAAATATTCAAAAGCAACAGATGAATTTATACAACAAACGTAGTCATAACGACGCTTAAGCATTTATTTACTTGAATCTCAACAAAGACATTATAATTTATTGTTGTCCTTTTTGTAATTTTTTTCTTTCTTTTTAGCAATATGAGACAAAAAAATAATGAGAATACTCTTTCAGGAACGCCCGATTTTGAGGATTTTTTTCCAGTGTGCTCCAAATTATCGGCCCTGTTTACGCTCTTTTGTGCTATAACTCAGACGGGCTTGGCTTACAGGTTTGACCTACTACTTGACGTGCATTCTTCATACAACTTACTTAGTACCCACTTTCCACTTATGCATTGTTCAATTGAAATTTTTCGGTACCCCTCTGCCTTGCTTACCCGTATTTACTTTCTTTGCCTCAATAATCATAATTGAGTGGAATCATTAAGAGTACTTTAAAGCAATTAAACTCCGAACAACGTCGGGCACTTCTGCTAGTATATATATATATATATATAGGAACAAGTAAGACCCCGACGGCTGAGCTCAAGCCGTTTCGACGGCTAATTCTGTACTGAATTAGCCGTCGAAACGGCTTGAGATCAGCCGTCGGGGTCTTACTTGTTCCTATTACCCACTCTACTACCTCAAGTATTGAGTACTTTGGTGCGTTATGGTCCACCTGGTTCCTTACCACAATTCCTTCGTTATATATATATATATATATATATATATATATAACGAAGGAGCTGCGGTAAGGAACCAGGTGGACCATAACGCACCAGAGTACTCAATACTTAGGGTATTAGAGTGGGTAATAGGAGAAAGTATGACCGCGACGGCACAGCTCAAGCCGTTTCGACGGCTATTTCTGGACCCAGAAATAGACGTCGAAAAGGCTTGAGCTCTGCCGTCGGGGTCATACTTTCTCCTATATATATATATATATATATATATATATATATATATATATATAAATCAGGAAAGAAGGTTTACATGGTTTGCTATACAAACAAGTTTTTAATCACATAGCTTACATTTGTTTCACTGAACTGGTATGTCTAGAGATCGCTATCCGCCTAATTTTGCGTCACTCGATCGCCAATACAGAATTATAACCAGTCAGATCTTCGGAGCATGCGAGAATGAAGAAAATACACAGGCAAGAAAAGAAAAGAAAATATGGAGTAGTTATGGCATTCAATTAGAACAATAACAACAACAATTATTACAACAATGCTATCAATAAACTATTTAAGGAGACCCTGACATTACTTAGGTGGCGGGTATATAATGTATCTAATGTTACGGCGTGAAAACCAGCTGTCATAAGGCAAAAAGTATCGTAGTGTGTATCAATTTTAAATTATAAAGATAAGCTAGTTTTTACAGTCTTTCTCTTCATCTTCAACAGTATACATGAGTGGGACCACTGTCAAAGCTCAATAGTTGTAGAGTTAATACAGAGGTTAACGAATTAATATACGCATATATCTACACACACACACACACACACACACACACACACACACACACACACACACACACACACACACACACACACACACACACACACACACACACACACACATCTATATATAAATATATATACACATATATGTGTACATAGACACATACATACACATCAATATACACTCGTACAAAAATATACATACATGCAAAGAGAAAAGCGTGCTAATTGTAATTATGGCAAAAAGAAGGTAAAGTAACATTGTAGTAGTGAAATGAGAAAAACTAGGATCTAGGATCAAATGATTGCAGCAGCTGAGAAGGAGTAAGATTGTTGGTAGATGAGGTATTTACAGACAATTGTGTGGTATAGACTTGTGAAGGAAATAGTATACTTAATGAATATATTTCTGTGGGTAGTAGGTATCCTAATTTAAAGCTATGTTATGTTGGTTCGATTCACGGAGGTTTGAATCTTATGAATTTAGTGGCTATTCTATGTCTGCAGAAGATAGATCTTTCTAACTTATTATTAAGTAGCCTTTTAACATTTCTAAGGATATACAATAGCTCAAGATCACACAGCCCACAATAGGACATCCTTGTACTATAGGTTTTAGCAGCCGACAACTTCGACCAGTTGATAGTGTAGCTAGCGTTGCTGTCCTTCAATTCACATATTTTTCTGGCGAGGGTGGTGGAATCCATAAGTGCTCGGTTTTTCATTGAGAAGTGGACTGCATTTAACTATTATTTGTTAATCCGTATATATATATATATATATATATATATACCACAATGTCATTTTAAGTATTTGTTCTTGCTCTCAACTTTCTGTGTTCAAATTCTGCAGAGGTTAACTTTGAATTTCATCTTTTGTTCCAGGGTCCAGAAACCAAAGCACCAGTCAAATACGTGGGTTGTTTTAATCAGCCCTTGCCTCAAATGTACTGACCTTGTGACTCAACCAATAATCTGTGTAATACGAGATAACCTGAACAGACGTCAAACGGAATATCGTTAATATGTCATGACATGTTCTGACAGATGGAAATATTATCGGATGTATAGATTCATCTCTGTTGAGCAGGTGAGCTACGACATGATACAGGTGATATATATTATGTATGTATACATGTTGATACACATAAGAATAAGCAACACAAATACAGGAAACATACATAGGGGAAAATACTGATGTAGAAATATTTATATTTTAGCAGCATATGTATATTTATGTACATGCTGGTAAATTTTCTATATCCTCACCATCTTGTACACATACATTTATATAGACATACACATACACACATATATATATATATACATATATATATATATACATATATATATATATATATATACATATATATATATACATATATATATATACATATATATATATACATACATTTATATACACACACACACACACACACATACACACACACACACACACACACACACACACACACACACACACACACACACACACACACACATATATATATATATATATATATATATATGTAAAAGTTATATTTAAATTGTTGAGATACAACAAGCAAATATTTTTATAACGGATATAAAGCACTCAACAATTAATTGGAGTAAAAATACGATATTAACAAATGGAAACTATATTTATAAAACCATATTTATTTCATTATACATATTTCAAGGACACCAAGTTAAATTATGGTGTGCTTTCATCAGATAAAATATAATATAGAGCAGTTTTATAAATAAATATTGCATACCCTTAAAGAATGCAACCATGGCTGCATTATTTAAGGGTATGTCAATATTTTCTAAAAAACAATTTTTAGTCGATTTTCAGTCGATAAAAATTTCGACTTCTTTATGCTGGTGCGATGGTAGTAGCAGCTAAAATACCAGTTGGGTTGTCTCCTGTTACCATCTGATTGTAACAGGGGACAGCTCATTGGTATTTTAGCAGCTTCCACCACCACACCACCAAGGAAAAGAGAGAGAGAAAGGGATAAACGAAAATGTGAATTTTTATATATATATAAAAACTATGTTCACAAATATCCTCTTCTAATTAATATCCACCTTAACTTTATTATTTACGTTTTATCATATTTCCTGTAGTATGAAGAAGTCGAAATTTTTATCGACTGAAATCGGTACTAAAAATTGTTTTCAAAAGAAATTTCTTCTGTCTTTCTGTGAGAACATTCTATTAGTATGTTCTACTTTATTCTTATTTTCCTTACACACACACACACACACACACACACACACACATATATATATATATATATATTGGTAAACGGAATAGAAAATGCTGACAAATTGTTCACAGTTGAAAAATGGTTTAATTAAGAATAAAAGAGTATTAGTGATTGTATGGGTTAGTATTCAGTTGTGGTTTTAAGTTTTTAAGTTTTTACCGGTTGCGCATTTCTAAATGCTTTTCAAAAATAATTTTGAGATAGAGTGTCCGTGCTGTTTGCTCTGATCAGAGCAAACCGCACGGACACTCTATCTCAAAATTATTTTTGAAAAGCATTTAGAAATGCGCAACCGGTAAAAACTTAAAAACTTAAAACCACAACTGAATACTAACCCATACAATCACTAATATTCTTTTATTCCTAATTAAACCATTTTTCAACTGTGAACAATTTGTCAGCATTTTCTATTCCGTTTACCAATATATAATAACTTGTGTGTTACACCTCTATTCTTTTAACTATATATATATATATATATATATATATATATATATATATATATATATATATATATATATATATATATTAAAATAACAGATTAAAGTTTAAGCAAAGAATCGCTGCTTTCAGCCTCAACGGGATCTTCTGAAACTAAAAAAAATCAATCTGTGAACGCAGAAGTAAATATTTCGAAAAACGTTGCAACAGAAGGAAGACAGGAAGACGATACTTTAGTTCGTGGAAACGTTCCCTGGCAAAGAACGGAAAAACGAAGATAATACGTCATTATTTGTAGCGGTGAAAACAATTACACGCAAATGCAAAACCACGTTTATGGTATAAATGAAGTTGTAGACTAATATTCTATTAGGTGGTTCGTGGAGACGTTCTCTGGCAATGAACGGAAAAAACGAAGATAATATGGAGGTGGCCACACCATTAGCTAAGATCTTTCTCTCCCTTATTATGAAGCATTTCCCCCCAGCACATAAATATAGTAAAACCTTTAATAGAAATACCATTAAAATGTCTTACTCTACGACTCCTAGCCTTGCACATATCACAGCTTCAGATTTAGCTAAATTACCTAGCCGTAGGAACACATGCAACCCTGTAGCTAGTACTAACTGTAATTGTAGGGATCGGGTTGACTGCCCCCTATCCGGGAAATGCCTCTTTAGTAACAATGTCTACAAATGTAAGGTTGAAACACCCACGTCCCGTAGGGCTTACATAGGGTTAACAGACAATAGATTCACGCAGCGTCTTTACATGCATACCCATCCTTTTCTTAACCCTTTAAGAAGGAACATGACGTCGCTTTCAGCTTATATCTGGAATCTAAAAAAAAGACAACCACACCCCATATAAGTTACACTGGGAGATCCTAGCTAGGGCTAGATCGTATAACGAAACAAAATCCATGTGACCTCTGCGCCGTTGAAGCCCTGGAAATACTCTACGCCAAAGAGCACATCTTAAAAACATATCAGAGTCAATTTGGGCTTGTAAACATAAATTGCACAAACTTTCCTGTATTACAGCCCCACATTATACCCTAACGGATAGTACGAACTATACGTGGATAATTTACGTCTTGAAGTGGTAGCTAAGTATATGTTATGTTTATACGATTACTTATTTGTATAGGTAAGTATATATTACCTGTATGTTTTGTGAAGGTACGTTTACTATATCGTACGTATATTTGCTTTTGTATGTTATAAGCGTATATATTATATTATATATACTGGTACATGTGCATATGGTTATGTGTATACGTGAGTTTTGCGTCTGTGAGAGTATGCGGGTTCGTACGTATGTAGGGTGTGTGTATATGTGTACTTCGTATTTTCGTTGACGTACGTTTAGCGAACATATGTGTATTTACATGCAGGTATGTGTGTGCGCGCGTTATATACGTATTTATGTGTGTATATTTATATACGTTTATAGAATTATATGTATACACGCACACACACATATTTATATATTTATATATTTATATATATCACGATAAATTAACGGAGCCATAGACTCTCGCCATTCCCTGTAAATAATGTGCTCAAAGGAGAAGAAATCCTGAGCTCTTTAAAATACAATATGTTGAAAAGGTAACACACTAGAGAGAGATATACAGTGCGCTATCAATAAAACAGGGAAAAACCACCAGTGTATGGAATCTATAACCTATGAAAGGTAGACTATAGACACGATAATTATAAATATAAATTAAAGCGTAAATAAATACCTCTATAACTATATAACACACGTACAAATCCAAAGAGATCTGTTTCGCCAGTAAGTTGTTCACAGAAATGGAATAACCTCGGTTCCTCAGTGTGTGTAAGGCTATACATTTCAGACAACACTAAGAGAATTTTAAAAGTGACTGTCCAGCTACACGTGGGAGAGAGAAGTCACAGCGTGTTTAAGGGCAGTGAACCAGTGGCCTCTGAGGGACGAGCTGCTAGAAAGGGCAGCCCAAAACCACTCAGAGAAGTGTGGTCAACCAAACAGAGAGAGAGAAAAGAATGTTATAAGGAGCAAAATATCACGGTGGCTTTTCCCTGTTTTATTGATAGCGCACTGTATATCTCTCTCTAGTGTGTTACCTTTTCAACATATTGTATATATTTATATATATATATTTCTATGTGTATTTGGTGTATACATTCGTATGTGTGCGGGTACAGGCGTTGCTTGTGTTCTGTATGTGCGTGCGTTTTTTTTGTGTACGTGCTTGTATTTGCATACCCATGGCGGGTGTGTTTGCGTATGCATGTGTATGTACGTTTATGGATGCGTGAATTTATATATTTAATTTTTGTTGATTTCAATTACTTCTGTAATTTATTTACATTATTCTTAACTCTGAAGCCGAGAATCATTCGGTTTCCTACATAGACTTCAGTTATACCATAAACGTGGTTTTATCTTTATGTGTAATTGTTCCCTCGATCCACATAATGACGTATTATCTTCGTTGTTTCGTTCTTTGCCAGGGAACGTTTCCACGAACCAAAGTATCGTCTCCCTGTCTTCCTTCGGTTGCAACGTTTTCGAAATATTTACTTCTGCGTTCACAGATTGATTTTTTTGTTTCAGAAGATCCTGTTGAGGGTGAAAGCAGCGATTTTTGCTTAAACTTTAATCTGTTATTTTAATAAATATTTGCTCTACGGTCCTTATATATTTGATATATATTTATCCTTATCGAGCCCTCTTCGGATTTTAGTCTTCAAATTTATTATTATTACTATATATATATATATAACACCTTGATCACCTTGACCGCCAGTTTGTCGGGGGCCATTCGGCGCCGCTGGTCACAGCACGTGCTGTTTTAGCCATATATATATATATATATAATATATATATATATATATATATATATATTTATATATAATCAAGATTTAGCAAATAAGAAAAAGTTTTTAAATAAATTTTAAAAAGTTAACTGTATCTGCTGTAATTACCCTTACCCTACAGTTTCAAGTCTCGAAATAAATGGATAATCCATACGGAATTCCATTGAAAAGGAAGACTTTCGTCAGAGGGTTCTTTTCGCTTGGAAAATATAAAATTCCCGAGTTCAAATCACGAACTGACGCCATTCAAAATTGTTCCCGATATGAGAGAGTATGATGAAGAAGCAATACTGTCTAGTGCCGTGTGTAAATATAGAAGGCAGAGGCGGAAAGGTAAATGTACTGCCACTGGAAATAGCAGCAGTTAAAACGACAAAAATGTTATCTCGACCAGGGGAGATTAATAATAATAAGGTATGTATCCCTATATACAAAATACATATAGGGGACACATGTATTATCCAACCGTATGCCAACGTGGTTCTATTGCAGGTTAATAAATTAACGAGCCAGAACATATATAATCAAGGTTTAGCAAATAAGAAAAAGTTTTAAAATAAGTTTTAAACAGTTCACTGTACCTGCTGTAATTACCCTTATATATATATATATATATATATATATATATATATATATATATATATATATATATATATATATATATATATATATATATATATATATATATATATATATATATATATATATATATATATATATATATATATATATATATTAAAATAACAGATTAAAGCTTAAGCAAATAATCGCTGCTTTCACCCTTAACGGGATTTTCTGAAACTAACAAAGTCAATCCACCAACGAGCGCATTTTCAACGACCATTCCACTTACTACAATGAAGCACTTGCTCGAAGTGGATTTGTTGATAAGGTAGCATATACAGAGTACGAAAATAGACCTAGAAGAAATAGATCCCGTCGCATTTGTTGGTTTAACCCACCATATAATATGGAGGTGGCCACACCATTAGC
>OZ024741.1:404469788-404482288 GCA_964016885.1 Eledone cirrhosa | reverse complement strand
GGCATAAATAATCACAAGTGTTCCTTATATAGTTCGGAAAGAGTTTTGGGGGTTAAATCTACATCAAGATTCATTGCTCGCAAAAATATCTTGTTTTGATTTTGCAGCAGGTCAAGGGAGGTATATATATATATATATATATATATATATATATATATATATATACACATATATATATATATATAATTCCTCATTGTATCTCGTTGGCTTGGCTACAGCCGAAGCTTCGATTTTACTAAACTTCCATTTACACACACACACACACACACACACACACATATATATATATATATATATATATATATATATGAAATCTTTCGTATCATTGAAATTTTCTTTGCTTCTTGCATTTAAATATTCCACGACTCTCTATCACTTTTCCTCTACTTCTTCTTACACCACCGTCTTCTTCTCATCCGTCTATTTTTCACTCCCACCCTAGTACCTTCAATAAGACATTTTTTCCAATTCCAACCCGCCCATCCCCTTAATCTATCTTATTTCTCATTCTTTCTTCTGATGAAGGACTAGCGTCCGAGACGTTAAGACCCACTTCCTGCTATTTCAAGCGTTAACCTAATATATCCCTTCCATATACTGTACCGATTGTGTTGTTATTTCTGTTTCCCTTTTACATACATGTATATATATATGTATGTGCTTGTATTTTCATATCTTTGCGTTGCTATCCTTCTATGTTTGTTTATATGTCTCGCTCGCTTTACGCTATTTACTTGTCCCAATAGCTTTATTTAGCTATTGCTCGCACCAACTGGAGGTATATGATTTTTAAAGCGATGAAATACGAATGAAGGTTGGAAAATCACTGATGAAGGACTATTTTTATCATATGTAACCCATGTGCAACCACGCAGTATTCATTCTTCTCATGTTTTATATATATATATATATATATATATATATATATATATATATATATATATATATAGCGAAGGACGTGTGTTAAGGAACCTGGTGGACCATAACGCACCAGAGTACTCAATACTGTGGCTAGTAGAGTGGGTAATAGGAAAATGTTCAAGACCCGACGGCAGAATTCAATCCGTTTTGACGGCTATTTCTGGACTCCAGAAATAGCCGTCGAAACGGCTTGAACCCTACCGTCGGGGTCTTGAACATTTTGCTATATATATATATATATATATATATATATATATATATCGTTTCTGAATTTGTTTAGCAAGATTCTTTATCTGAAAACGTGTGTTGAAACCGATATTGTTATGCTTTCGGAGGGTCATGCTGCCAATAAGAAACACACGCACTAGCTGCTTTCACTCCAATTTATTATAAATTAGAATTATAAATTTAAGAATTTATAAATTTCCGGTTGGTTGGTTGGTTCCACAACCGGACGGTTGTTCATATATTGTCAAAGTTCTTTCGTTACACATTCTGTGACCTCTTCAGTGACTGTGGATTCTTTACTTTGTATTTGTGCCTCTCCTTTGTTCTGTCCTACGCCATCTTGTTTGTGTGTGCGTTGTGTGCTTAGTTAGCGCATGTGTTACATCCGGGTGTCTGTGTGTGTTTATATTTGTTTATTTGACAATATATGAACAACCGTCCGGTTGTGAAACCAACCAACCAACCAGAAATTTATAAATTCTTAAATTTATAAATTTAATTTATAATAAATTGGAGTGAAAGCAACTGGTGCGTGTGTTTTTTATTGGCAACATGACCCTCCCAAAGCATAACAATATATATATATATATATATATATATATATATATATATATATATATATATATATATATATATATATATACACATATATATATATACATATATTCTCTTCATTCTCGCATGCTCTGAAGAACTGACTGGTTATAATTTTGTATTGGCGATCGAGTAACGTGAAAACAAGCGAATAGCGATCTCTAGACCTACCAGTTCAGAGAAACAATTGTCAGCTATGAGATTAAAAACCTTTTTTGTATTGCAAACCATGTCAATCTTCTTTCCTGATTTATTATTACTCCAAGTGTTTACAACATAGGAATTACAGCATACTCGCAACATCACTATGAATACGCCTTGTTGAGTCAAACCAAGCCTAGCGTTGATATCATCCACTACCCGGAATACCATAACTGGACTACACCTAAGGGGACTGGATATAACTATTATTTGTTACCCCGTATATACATATATTAATATATATTTATTTATATATTTATATACACAGCTAAGATGTCCCTTTACGAGCCAATGTTTGCAGCTAAAGTACACTCTATGACACATACATACAAGATGGCTGCGACTCGATTTCGAGTAATGCCATCGCTTAATACTTAAGTATGAGCATCACTGATGAGTTATTTTAGTCGGATTGTTTCCGAAGAAGACGGTCTGATCGAACCTATATATGTGTTCTGATAGTATACAGTTATATAACTGCTATAGATCAGACAATATGTCAATATAATCAACCCTCCGAAACGATCGTAAAACAATGATATGAATATGTAAAATAACACAATGGTAGACCACATTGAAAAAAAAAATATATATATATATATGTGTGTGTGTTTGCGTGTGATTTTTGCGTGTGGAGAGAAAGAGAGAAAGGGAGGGAAAGAAAGAAAGAGAGAGAGAGAGAGAGAGAGAGAGAGAGAGAGAGAGAGAGAGAGAGAGAGAGAGAGAGAGAGAGAGAGAGAGAGAGAGAGAGAGAGAGAGAGATTTAATACAATACCTCTGGAAATCATTGTCGAAAGCAGCTGAGAAAAGGGATCACTGCATCTCAATAAATATAGGACGTGGCACACCTGACACATTGTGTTTGACAAAGATATCTCCTGTCACAATCTCAGACTCACACAATTTCATACGTTTCCGCGGTCTTGTGGCTCTTCAGAAGTTTCGTACTTTCTATCAGTGAGAGACTCCGACACCAAACTCACCTATGATTGTTTGGCTGTGTAGGATTTTCATCGCCTCCACCAGTATCAGGAGACCCCGATTAGATCTGGTGTTATGGTAGAAAAGGTTGAAGAACCAACATATACATCACTGCCTGATAAAATATCGATTCCCGCATTCGGAGAAAAAGTACAGCAGAAAGTTCAACACAGATGTATGTTTATCAAGTATGCAGCGAAACTACAATACAAACGACACTGAAGTTATTTGTATCAAACTTGTCTATGGCTGTATATAGTGAAGTTAATGTTTTCCATTAAATGGTTCGACTCCTGCATGATTAGGATTATATGTTCCACAGAGATAGTCTTAGTGTTTCGTTGCTACATAAAATATGAACAGCTGGTAACTATAAATCTTCTAATTACTACAATGAAACCTGTCACTAAACGAAATAAATGCACTGTTGTATGTACACACACACATATATATATATAATGACCAATGACCAATGGACAACAACAACCACCCATAGTTTGTGGTCCCTACGGTGGATTGTCCACCAGATTCTCTACTGGTTAGGAGTCAACAAAACCACGTTTATTGAACCTGAGGACCCCCCACCCACCCACCCACCACCTGGGAGTGGCCCACACAGGAAGAACAATTATCCCAAAGTACTAACCCTATACGCATGCATGAGTGCCCGCAACCGTGCATTGTGTGTGTATACTGGGATTACGGGAATGTACCCACTCATGCGAACGCAACGAAATACTCATACCCCAGGTTGCATTTGAAAAATGTTCGGGTGTATGCTTAAGAGTATATTTGTATATGCTCTCTTGTATGAGTGCACATGTGTATATAGACATACACACGCATCCAGAGGTATTAAAGTGTGGGTGGGTATATATGTCTGTACTAAGGGATTCGCCTAAGCTCCAAAGCCCCCAAGCTATTGCTGTGAAGATATATATCACACTCTACCTTTGTCTAGTCTAAACAATAACTTTTCCAAACACCCACTTTACTTTTCTTTAAAAATAACACCCACCTATTTTTATGTCTGCCTTATACTTGGATTTGGGGGGCTCTCTTGTATATATGTATGCACTTGTGCGTACATATATATATATATATATATATATATATATATATATATATATATATATATACACCTGTATGGATTTGTGTGTGTAGTTGTGTGTGTGTGTCTGAGGGGGTAGGTGTGAGTGTATGTACAAGTCAACCAACATAAGTCTTTTTATTTCTAAAATTTCTAAACTTTCTAAGTATTTGATTCTAACCATCATTTTCAGTTTACCACCCCACATTGATTCCTCAATTTGTATGTGTGGATGTGTGTGTATGTCTGTGCGGGTGGGTGTGAGTGTATGTGCAAGTCAACCAACATATGTCTTTTTATATGTAAATTTTCTAGTTTTCTACTCTAGCCATCATTTTCCTCAATTTAAGAATGACCTGTACTGTAGTATCTATTTCATACTATAAACCTCAATTGAATATATATCTGACCAGGAATGCTTTTTGTGAAAATCTGTCATATGGAACTATTGTCATCTTGCCTGACGGTTTGAACTTTACAACACCGCTTACCTCTTTGAGGTCAAATACCAACCCTACTAGCATCTACAAACTCACCAATGAGAAGTAAGATTATTCCTGCTGACAACATTAAATTATTCCTAACAAGCTCATATGTCCCAAGGCTCTGATACCATCAACATCATAAACACAGAGCTGGTATATCTAAGAACTGACTAACTGCCTGATAAGGTCATATCCATTCAATGGCTATCATCGAAATATATATAGCAGTAAATAAAGGATTATGTGTTCATGCAATTGACTTATGTTTGTCACTATATATATATATATATATATATATATATATATATATATATATACATACATACAAATATATATATATATTAATATATAGATACATATATTTAAATATATAAGTAAGTATATAAATATATATATATTAATGTGGAGAGTTGGAAAAGTTTGATATTGAAAACATGCCTCCCGACAGCAATAGCTCACCCCAAAGTTGTTTTTATTAACGAGTTTGTGATATGTATGTGTAAATGGTATATGTTCAATTAAGTCACAAAAACTCCATACTATGCTGGTGATTACATTTATAATTTGGGTAGATTGAACCAAGTTATTTTCTCTTTACGTTCTAAATATGCATACATACATATACGTTATGATCATTTATTAAATTGCACTGTAAAATAACCCTTTGTACTTAGAATATGGATCAAACAATGAATATCTAATTTTCAGATTGCGTACAATTGTCCGAAAACCTGCCGAAGTAAAGTGGAAAAATTACCTTATATAATCTTATATTTCACAGTCTTACAAGGTAATCATTACAAATAGAATTCTTGTGATGTTATAGAGGATATGTTGGATCATATGTTAACCTTATATTGATATATGAAAAGTGCTGAGTTCCAAAGAAGCAAAAATTGGTGCCGGACTCATGTTTTGGAGAAGAGTTAAAGGGCCTTTACTGGATATATAAGGACCATCCAATCGGAAAGAAGCAAAATATATCCAAGTAACCAATGCATCTCCCATATCCGGGATATTAGTTTCTTTGCGGAAAATACAAAGATTCGATGGTTTAAATGAAAAACGAATGAGCTGTTGATGTTTTTTGTGAATACTGTAACGATATATACAAGGGTGGACTGAAAAGTTCATAGGCTGACTAGGAAGGAGTGGTGCTAGAGCTACGAAATCTTGTATGCATTAATTTCAACTCTTGTTAATAATTGCATTGTTTCTTTCCATGGACCATGCTGAAGAATAAACCTCATTTGGTCATTCTATGAGATATATATTGGTCAGTCTATGAAGATTTTAGCTGATCATCGCAAGGGGCTCAAATAAGTGGCTCTATCTAATGCTGATAGCAATATTAAAATCGTATCTTTTGGTATTGTATCGAGCTTAAAGGATTTCATTAACATTAGGCTCTCTTCTAGATAAATAGATAGAGGGAGAAAAAAAAGATATATATATATATATATATATATATATATATATATAGAGAGAGAGAGAGAGAGAGAGAGAGTGAGAGAGAGAGAGAGAGAGAGAGAGAGAGAGAGAGAGAGAGAGAGATAAATAGATAGATAGATTTGTATGTAGATACATTGTAGGCCATTAAATGGGTATATATATATATATATATATATATATATATATATATATATATATATTTATATATATATATATATATATATGAACGAGTAGGACCCCGACGGCTGAGCTCAAGCCGTTTCGACGGCTAATTCTGGACTAAAAAATTAGCAGTCGAAACGGCTTGAGCTCAGCCGTCGGGGTCCTACTCGTTCCTATTACCCACTCTACTACCCTAAGTATTGAGTACTTTGGTGCGTTATGGTCCACCTGGTTCCTTACCACATTTCCTTCGTTATATATATATATATATATATATATATATATATATATATATATATATATATATATATATATATATATATATATATATATATATATATATATACCTGCTATATCAAGCATTAACCTAATATATCCCTTCCATATACTGTACCGACTGTGTTGTTATTTCTCTTTACCTTTTACATACACACACACACACACACACATATATATATATATATATATATATATATATGTGTGTGTATATATATATATATATATATATATATATATATATATATATATATATATATATATATATATATATATATATATATATTTATTTATTTATATATATATATATATATATACAAAATTAAGATAAATTAATTGAATTTAATCTAAATCGAAATTGTGGGTGTCATGCCATAACGGCGTGCACCATATCGCCCGGAAAATAAGCTCAAAGATAGGTCCGAGCATTTTATAATAACTAGAAAATGATTAACATATATATAAACATGAATAATCACAGGAGATACTTTTTACAAGCGTGTAACCACGCATTTCTAGTTGGGTAACAAATAAATAAAGTTGACTAGAACTTCAAAAATAGATACCTTTTAATATGATTAATCTTCCCTGTATATATATCCGTTAAAGAAATATATTTCACCAATTAATCAGATGGTAAGTCACGGAAAGTGGATATTATTGGATTATCAACAAGGAAGAATAATTTCCAGCAATCCATGCTTACACAGCGAGTTCAAATCCTCAACTGGCCGCTACCACGTGTTGTGTCTACACATCACAGCAGATTAATTGGTGAAATATATTTCTTTAATGGAATATCTACAGGGAAGATTAATCATATTAAAAGGTATCTATTTTTGAAGTTCTAGTCAACTTTATTTATTTGCTAACCAACTAGCAATGCGTGGTTACACACTTGTAAAAATTATCTCCTGTGATTATTCATGTTTATATATATGTTAATCAATTTCTAGTTATTATATATATATATATATATATAAATTAATAAAAACAATGAAATAAAAACAAAGAACAAGTTCCTTATATTAAAAAATTCATCATTTTACGATCATTTCTCGGGTGTATATGTTGGTATGTATATCATATAGATCTATGTAAACATATTACAAATTATCAGATGAAATATACATACCTTCACATATATATGCTGTCTTCAGAAATGATGAGATTTGTTTATTGAAAAAAAACAACAAATATTTTTTTATAAAAGGTCTGTTTAGGAACAGGTTTTGAATTGACCAATAGAAAAGTAGTTAGAGGTCAAGTTGATAGAATAGTAGTAGTAGAAATTTAATTTAGGGGTAGAGTAGTGCAGACTTATGTTTTGAATGAAAAGAATACTTTGAATGAAAAGAATACTTTGGGGATGAAAAGAGGTCAAGCCAGTGAAGGGTAAACGACAATTTGATGTTATTAAAGAATAATGTTAAAAACGAAATAAAATAAAATTTTAGGGTAAGGGTATTAGTGAGAAATACCAATCTTATTTAAACCACAAGGAATCTAGATCTATAACAAGAAATTAAATTAATTGATAGGTATACTTATAAGGATAAATTTATATTAATTCATATGAATGTGATAAATAAGAATTAGATGTTATTAAAGAGTGTTGTTAAAAACGAAGGAAAGTAAAATTTTGGGATAAGGGTAGTAGAGAGAAATACCAATCTTATATAAACTACAAGGAATCTAGATTCATAACAGGAAATTAAATTAATATATAGGTATACTTTTAGGTATTAATTTTAGGAAAAGAGAGCTGTAAGAGGGAAATAAAATTATGAAATTCTCTGTAGTAAAGTACTAATTTTAGGTTAACTAAATAAAAAATACTAATTATAATAATATGTAAAATATAAGTGTAAGGTGTATATTAATTAGTTTTATAATATTTGAAGGTTCCTCTAATTCTATGATTGCAAGATATAATTAATTCCTGTCGCTTATTTAATAGAATATCCTTAGATTTCCTGATTTCAAAAATTCCCGGGAGCATAACCTACACTCGTATCTGTTATTTTGATAAGGGGTGGCCCTTTTGAGCACACTCCAGGTCAGGTTGTAATCGATATTCTTCTTTCTATAATTATTAATTGTTTCAGCCAAGGATGTTGTATTAGCTAATGTGGCATTTTAAAAACTATTTTTGTGGGTATTAAATCTTACTGTAAATTGGTTAGACGTAGCTCCTATATATGAATAAGTGGAGTCCTTAGTGCTAATTTTACATTTATAGACTATGTTATTAATAAGACAATTTCCCTTTAATGGGCAATTTCTTTTGATTCTACAGTTACAACCATTCGTGAATATTATATCAGAGGAGTTAGTCAAATTTGGTGTGGAATTTACTCGACTTGTTATAGGTGAAGGAGATGGTGGTTTGTTGCGGTTTATTTTAGTATTATGGTTGGTTTGATGTGTTGGTGGTATATTTGTGTTTTCTTTTACGTTTATATGCGTTGTACGCACTTATATTTTGTTGTATAATGTGTAACTGTCAAATTTTCCTACACCACTACCAAATATATACAACAAAATATAAGTGCGTACAAGGCATATAAATGTAAAAAACTACAAATATACCACCAACACATCACACCAACCATAATACTAAAATAAACCGCAACAAACCACCATCTCCTTCACCTATAACAAGTCGAGTAAATTCCACACCAAATTTGACTAACTCCCCTGATATAATATTCACGAATGGTTGTAACAGTAGAATCAAAAGAAATTGCCCATTAAAGGGAAATTGTCTTATTAATAACATTGTCTATAAATGTAAATTTAGCACTAAGGACTCCACTTATTCATATATAGGTGCTATGTCTAGCCAATTTAAAGTAAGATTTAATACCCACAAACATAGTTTTAAAAATGCCGCATTAGCTAATACAACATCCTTGGCTGAAACAATTAATAATTATAGAAAGAAGAATATCGATTACAACCTGACCTGGAGAGTGCTCAAAAGGGCCACCCCTTATCAAAATAACAGATACGAGTGTAGGTTATGCTCCCGGGAATTTTTGAAATCAGGAAATCTAAGGATATTCTATTAAATAAGCGACAGGAATTGATTATATATTGCAATCATAGAATTAGAGGAACCTTCAAATATTATAAAACTAATTAATATACACCTTACACTTATATTTTACATATTATTATAATTAATTTTTTTTATTTACTTAACCTACAATTAGTATTTTACTACAGAGAATTTCATAATTTGATTTCCCTCTTACAGCTCTCTTTTCCTAAAATTAATACATAAAAGTATACCTATAAATTAATTTAATTTCCTGTTATGAATCTAGATTCCTTGTTGTTTATATAAGATTGGTATTTCTCACTACTACCCTTATCCCAAAATTTTAATTTCCTTCGTTTTTAACAACACTCTTTAATAACATCTATATCTTATTTATCACATTCATATGAATTAATATAAATTTATCCCTATAAGTATACCTATCAATTATTTAATTTCTTGTTATAGATCTATATTCCTTGTGGTTTAAATAAGATTGGTATTTCTCACTAATACCCTTACCCTAAAATTTTATTTTATTTCGTTTTTAACATTATTCTTTAATAACATCAAATTGTCGTTTACCCTTCACTGGCTTGACCTCTTTTCATCCCCAAAGTATTCTTTTCATTCAAAGTATTCTTTTCATTCAAAACATAAGTCTGCACTACTCTACCCCTAAATTAAATTTCTACTACTACTATTCTATCAACTTGACCTCTAACTACTTTTCTATTGGTCAATTCGAAACATATTCCCAAACAGACCTTTTATATTAAATATTTGTTGTTTTTTTTTCAATAAACAAATCTCATCGTTTCTGTAGACAGCATATATATGTGAAGGTATGTATATTTCCTCTGATAATTTGTAATATTTTTACATAGATCTATATGATATACATGCCAACACACATATACAACCTAGAAACGATAGTAAAATGATGAATTTTTTAATATAAAGAACTTGTTCTTTGTTTTTATTTCATTGTTTTTATTAATTTATCTTGACTCTGTTTTCCTATGATTTTCATCGAAAATCTTTGAATGCATCTTCTCTTTTGATGATATTTGCATTACATGGAGTTCTTCTTGCGGATTGGACACTACCGTATATTTTGGTAGAATTATCTACACACACACACACACACACACACACACACACACACACACACACACATATATATATATATGTGTGTATCTGTGTATCTTTGTATATGTGTGTGTTTGCATGTATGTATATATTTATTTATATATAGAGATATAAATAGATATAGATATGTTTCTATATTAGCCACAGGGGCACAAAAGAAGGGGACAAATACAAAGGGGGAAGTTTACATACAATAAAAACGTGTAAAATATTATCACAAATGTAATTTAAAAATTAGCCGATTTTCCCCAATAGGGGGAGACATTTCATATGGGTAACATATACCCCCGAATAAAATGTGCAACGCTCATCTTCAGGAGTACGAAGAGTTTGTACTCCTTTCCTCTCAACCTCTTTTTCCTCAACGCACAGGCTGATATAGAGAGAAGGCCTATTCACTCGGGCCATTCTCGCCACTTTCACCCACCTTTCATAAAACTAGCTGGGGTACAGCACCTCTCTCTCCATCCTGACTCTTCTTCCAAAGTGGTATTTGAAAAAAAGAATCAGTTGTTGGCCGGAGAAAAAGATGTCTGACCTCAGCCCTTTCAACCTCGTCCACCATACAACCTCTTTCGCCATAGCTATCACACAAAGGAAAACCGCCTCTCCTTCGTTTTTGAAGGAGGGTGGCGGTTTGATCATGACAATGGACTCGGTGGTTAAACGGATTGGTCCCACCCGCGACAATAGTCGTTCTACATAGCCCCACAGGTCGGTGACGCCCGGGCAGTGAATGAATGTGTGCGCGACGGTTTCTTCGTCTCGCACGCACCTCGGACAGATCTTTTTGCAGGGTCCCTGCCCGGGCGCCCATGTCTGTAGAGCTTGTCTCGAACTGGTAGACCTCCTCGGTAGCACTGCCTGGATAGATAGATTAGATAATTAGATAGATAGATATATAGATATATTAGATAGATAGATAGATAGATAGATAGATAGATAGATAGATAGATAGATATATTTCTTTATTAGCCACAGGGGCACAAAAGAAGGGGACAAATACAAAGGGGGAAGTTTACATACAATAAAAACGTGTAAAATGTTATCACAGATGGAATTTAAAAGTTAGTCGATTTTCCCCAATAGAGGGAGACAGTTTATATGGGTAACACATACCCCCGAAAAAATGTGCAACCCTCATCTCCAGGAGTACGAAGAGCTTGTACTCCTTTCCTCTCCTCCTCCTTTTCCTCAATCTACAGGCTGATATAGAGAGAAGGCCCATTCACTCGGGCCATTCTCGCCACTTTCACCCACCTTTCATAAAACTTGCTGCGGTACAGCACCTCTCTCTCCATCCTGATTCTTCTTCCAAAGTGGTATTTGAAAAAAAGAATCAGTTGTTGGCCGGAGAGAAAGGTGTCTGACCTCAGCCCTTTCAACCTTGTCCACCATACAACCTCTTTCGCCATAGCTATCACACAAAGGAAAACCGCCTCTCCTTCGTTTTTGAAGGAGGGTGGCGGTTTGATCATGACAATGGACTCGGTGGTCAACTGGATTGGTCCCACCCGCGACAATAGTCGTTCTACATATCCCCACAGGTCAGTGACGCCCGGGCAGTGTATGAATGCGTGCGCGACGGTTTCTTCGTCTCGCACGCACCTCGGACAGATCTTTTTTGCAGGGTCCCTGCCCGGGCGCCCATGTCTGTAGAGCTTGTCTCGAACTGGTAGAGCTCCTCGGTAGCACTGCCAGGCCAGGGACTTTTGGAAGTTGTCCATCGGTCCCGGGCGGAAGGTCCTACCGAACAGACTGGCCAGTTCATCTTCCTCCACGCCTAGAGTTTCACCGAGCGCGTCGTCGCACTTGCTGCGGACCAACCCTCTATAGAATGACGAAGTGGAGTCTCCACTGATCGCCGGGTCCGCCTGCCAGAGGGCTGTGAGCGCCTGAGCACATTCGATGT
>OZ024741.1:404457288-404464788 GCA_964016885.1 Eledone cirrhosa | reverse complement strand
ATCGCCACCATCATCACCACCATCACCATCATCACCACCATCATCACCACCATCATCATCATCACCACCATCATCATCATCAACACCAATTAGTAACGTGTTGCTGTAAGTGTGCAGCTGTTTTATATCTATTTATTATTATTTTATTATTATTATTATTGTTAAGGGCGGCGAATCAGTAGAGCGTCGAACAATATGCTTTATGACATCGAGTTACGGCCCTTTACGTTCTGAGTTCAAATCCCGCCAATGCTAGCTTTGCTTTTCATCCTTACGTGGTCGATAAAATAAAGTACCAGTAATGCACTGGGGTATTTAGTCGACTCCCCCTCCCCCACCTTCCTGACCTTATGCCTATAGAAAAAACAATTATTATTATTATTACAACAACAATAATAACAATAATGATCTCTACTATAGGACAAGGCCAGCAACTTTGGGGAGGGGAAAGTCGATTAAATCGACCTCAATGCATTACTGGTACTTTATTATATCGACCCCGTAAGAATGAAAGGCAAAGTTAACCTCGGAGGGATTTGAACTGAGGACGTAAAGGGCCGTAACTCAATACGACAAATAATAACTTCTACAATGTCATTAAATAATAACTGATGACAGACTTAGGAAACAAAACGGTAGTCTTCCTCCTCCTTCTCCTCCCCCCTCCTCTCTAAGTGTACCCAGTACAATCTACCCCAGACGGTATCTCTAGTAGTATGTTTAGCCCCAGCTGTGTGCTGTAAACTGTCTATCGATCCTGGCATACACTGTCATCTATTTCAAATCGAACATGTTTCTTTCATTAGACAATAGTTTATCAATAACAGACATTCCATGAGCAGGAACACCTACCTACCATTGTCGTTACCATCATCAGGTTCACCATCATCATCATCACCACCACAACCATCATCACCATCATCATCATCATCACCACCACCATCACCGCCATCATCACCCTCACCATCATCACCATCATCATCACCACCACCACCACCACCACCATCACCACCACCATCACCACCATCATCACCAGCACCACTACTTGTGAAGAGGCTTGTTTCTTTAAACATAATTACAGACACTCAATAACCTCGTGAAGACGCATGGCTTAGTCGTTAGAGTATTGGGCTTGCAATCGAAAGGTTGTGAGTTCAATTCTCGGACCGGGTGATGTGTTGTTTCCTTGAGCAAGACACTTTATTTCACGTTGCCTCAGTTTACTCAGCTGTAGATATGAGATGATAGGACTGGAGTCCCTATCATTAAATTACCCAAGACACTTCCAACGAGATATACCTTGGAGCTGTCACACACACACATAGGTGTGGGCTGTCACACACACACACATAGGTGTGAGCTGTCACACACAATAACCCCACGGGAGCCCAGTAGTTGGTGTCAACGTTTTAGTGAAGACTGGTGTCTGTATTTACTAGGAAATATTCAATTATCTCATTCTGGTGCTATTACGTAAGTGTTTGCTCTAGTAGCAGCCAGGCCGTTAACTAACAATTTGAGATTGCAAAAAGTTAAAGGTAAAACCAGTTCGGTCACGGATGACCGAGTGATTTGAACCTAGAATGTTACCCTCTGAGGTACAAGTCCGGACAAGGTTGTTTGTGGAAGACCAGCAGTCCCCCATGTATACCAACCTCTCTTCTACACGCCATCGATGTTATCCTTCGGAAAGACAAAGGCAGATACAGCTTGGCACCTGTGACATCACAATATATACTATATATACACTATATATACACTATATATACACTATATATATACACTCTATACTCTCTATACACACTATATATACACTATATATACACTGTATATATACACTCTATACTCTATATATACACTCTATACTCTATATATACACTATATATACACTATATACTCTATATATACACTCTATACACTATATAGTCTCTATATATACACTATATACACTCTATATATACACTATATATACACTCTATACTCTATATATACACTCTATACTCTATATATACACTATATATACACTCTATACTCTCTATATACACTCTATACTCTATATATACACTATATATACACTCTATACTCTATATATACACTCTATACACTATATATACACTCTATACTCTATATATATACACTATATATACACTCTATACTCTATATATACACTCTATACACTATATATTCTCTATATATACACTATATACTCTATATATACACTCTATACACTATATATTCTCTATATATACACTATATACACTCTATATATACACTATATATACACTCTATACTCTATATATACACTATATATACACTCTATACTCTAAATATACACTCTATACTCTATATATATACACTATATATACACTCTATACTCTATATATATACACTATATATACACTCTATACTCTATATATATACACTATATATACACTCTATACTCTATATATACACTCTATACTCTATATATATACACTATATATACACTCTATACTCTATATATATACACTATATATATACACTCTATACTCTATATATACACTCTATACACTATATATTCTCTATATATACACTATATACACTCTATATATACACTATATATACACTCTATACTCTAAACATACACTATATATACACTATATACTCTAAATATACACTCTATACTCTATATATACACTCTATACTCTATATATACACTATATATACACTCTATACTCTATATATACACTATATATACACTCTATACTCTATATATACACTCTATACACTATATATTCTCTCTATATACACTATATACATTCTATATATACTCTATATATACAGTCTATACTCTATATATACACTCGATACACTATATACTCTAAATATACACTCTATACTCTATATATACACTCTATACACTATATACTCTAAATATACACTATATATTATGTTCTCCAAGGGAAAGGCAATGGCCGATATAGCTTGGCACCATTGACATTACAATTCATGTCTACAGCTGAGTAAACTGCAGCAACGTGAAATAAAGTGTCTTGCTTAACGACATAGCTCATTACCCGGTCCGAGAATCGAACTCCCAACCTCTTAATTGTAAGACCGACGCTCTAACCCTAAGTCAAATTTAAAAACTTTAACAACTCCGAACATTTCCACCCATTACATCTCTACTCTCTTAAAAGCTGACGTGAATTATATGTTACATAAAAGGTACGTCTTTTATTCCGCATTATCTTAGCGTTCAATGTGCGGTGGATTTGTAGTATCGGTAGAGGGTTGGACGCCATGCTTTCACGCACAGAGTTACGGCCGTTGCCATTCTGTGTTCGAATCCTGCCGAGGTTAACTTTGCCTTTCATCCTTACATGGTCGATAAAATAAAGTACCAGTAATACACTGGGTATGTGCTGGCCTTGTGCCAAAAGTGGAAACAATTATCTTAGCCTTCTTATCTAGTGGTGGTGTGGCAGTATCAGTAGAGGGTCTGACGCCATGCTTTGCAGCAAAGAGTTATGGCCTTTTATGGTCTGAGTTCAAATCTGCCGAGGTTAACTTTGTCTTTCATCCTTACGGGGTCGATAACATAAAGTACCAGTAATACACTGGAATTATTGCTGGCCTTGTGCCAAAAGTAGAAACAATTATCTTAGCCTTCTTAAACATCATTTTCTACATTAAATAAATATATAGGTTTCTCGTCATACAAGAAAGAAACCAGATAAGGAATGGTAGTGTCAGATCCAAATACTTCCCTTCTCAAACTCTCATATAGGAACGCAATTTCTAGTGTAAAAACCCGATGTTGTACAATTGCTCCCAGAACAAAATTTTCCCTGAAACTTTTAAATGTTGCTCGTGTATTCCAGAGTCCACACCAATTTTTTGATTCAACACTTAGAAATAGCATGAACACCAAAAGAAAAATGTATTCATTATTTGATCGTATATAATTGTTTCTACTTTTGGGACAAGGCCAGCAAATACCCAGTACATTATTGGTACTTTATTTTATCGACCCCGTAAGGATGAAAGGCAAAGTTGACCTCGGCGGGATTTGAACTCTAAGGGCCGTAATTCTATGCGTCAAAGCAGGGCGTCCCACCCTCTACCGATACTGCCAATTCACCGCCCTTTTGATCGTATATAATGACGATACAAACGCATAAATTATTCCTCGCTGTGGCAGTGCTCCAGAATGATCTTAGCTTCTTTGAAGGTGAACACTAACTAAATAACTGAAAACAAAGAATCTTCGACTAACAGTAAGACCATCATTATCAGAAGTGATATATATACATGCTATATATGTATTAGTTAAGAATTTGATACAAGACTGATTATGAACTCTAGATACCTTAGCTCACAGTCTGGTAAACCATTTAGAGTTTCATGACTTTTATATTTCTTATGCCGGCGCAACAATCCATATCTACTTATTTTTTTCCCTATACTATATATATATATATTTTTTCTTTTTTTTTGAATATGGGCTTTAGGAAAGCCTCTATGGTTGGTTTGGCGTAGAAAAAAAAACAGGAGAATCACGACTCATGGTTAATTTACAGGCAAATAACCTCCCTATCTAAATACGTATAGTCTGAAAAATGAATCAATTCTGCCATTCAAGAACATATTTTAGGCATCCTACCAGTTTCTGTACTCTTCCGGTCTATACAAATGAACATATCTTAGGTCAATCCGAAGATATACTGGAAGACAGAGAGAGGAGAGCAAGAGAGACGGGGGTAGAGACTATACCAGCATTGCTGAAGTATTTTGTGAAGTATAATTATATAAGAAAAGCTATCATCTATTAGTATACGGTACAGTCCATCTAACAGGCTTCCAAACAGTTCCCATCCACCCAGTTTCACTGACAAGACATGGGTTCACCTAAAGGTACGGTAAATAACACTTGCCCAAGATAGCACACGGTGAAATTGAACTTGGGACGCAATGATTGTGAAGCAAACTTGTTAAACCATTTGGCCATCTTATCTCAAATCCCTTTTCTACAAATTTATGAATGGGTACATACTAGGACTAGCAGAGTTGGGAAGTTACTCACTAAACTATATTACAATTGACCAATGGGAGTATACTAGGAGGGTTGGGAAGTTACTCACCACACGTCCATGATTTGTTATATGATTTAATGGAATAAAACAATGACATTAAATTGAAAAATGGGTTAACCAGTTAGTGTTTGTCTTATTTAACTCTGGGTGAAGTCTGAAGGCTTATCATCAAACTCATTCTAGACATTCCTATATCAACTATCTAAGAATATGTAAGACTACATTTTCCTAAGTGTTGCTTTCTATATTTTAAGGTTGTGATTTAAGGAATATATTACTGCTATTTCTAGTAACCTGAATGACTGCGTATAAAAATTGCTCGTTAGCTGGTGTATTCAGTAGTTATGTGTGGGTGGTGAACTGACAGATTAGGATGAGCAGAAGAGGAGAACTACATATTTAAGAAATAGAAAGAACGCAGCAAAGTGTGTTTTCTGTAAATGCAGACTTATCGATCAGGCGGCTGGCTTTTTATGTTTCGTACAAAGAAAAAATAAGAAGAAACATTGTGTAT
Organism: Eledone cirrhosa; assembly: GCA_964016885.1. Classification (NCBI taxonomy): domain Eukaryota; kingdom Metazoa; phylum Mollusca; class Cephalopoda; order Octopoda; family Eledonidae; genus Eledone; species Eledone cirrhosa. The sequence continues at coordinate 404,459,199 of OZ024741.1, read as the reverse complement.
ATAGGAATCGATAGAAAACCTCCAGATGTAAGTTTATGGGGGTATATCTGGTGCCTAAAGAGGAAGGATACACACCTTTGATAGTGTTTTAGCAAGATTAAAGCTATGTCATAGACAGAGACAGTCGACAGAAACATGACAAAAGGCATCGCTATAAACAAAAACAACAACAACAACACCAACACCAACAACAACAACAACAACGACGACAACACCAAAATAAGAATAATAATTGTTTCCACTTTTGGCACAAGGCTAGCAATTATCCCAGTGCATTACTGGTACTTTATTTTATTGACCCCGTAAAGATGAAAGGTAAAGTTAACCTCGGCGAGATATGAACTTAAACCGTAAAGGGCCCTAACTCTATGCTGCAAAGAAGTTTAAATCATTATTATTCTTATAACATGATAAGAATAATAAGGATTTCTACTATAGGAACAAGGCCAGCAATTTTTGGGGAGGAGAAAATCGATTAAATCGATCCCAGTGGTACTTTATTTTATCGACCTCATAAGGATGAAAGGCAAAGCTAACCTCGGCAGGATATGAACCCATACCGTAAAGGGCCATAACTCTATACTGTAAGGCATGGTGTCCGACGCTCTACTGTTACTGCTAATCTTGCGTTCTATATAATAATAAAAATAAATAAATAAATTTATATAATAATAAAAATAGTAATAGTAATAACAACAACACTAATCATAATGTCTCTTTTAAAGCACAATAATTTACAATTGCAGTTGTTAATAAGAGTTGAAATTAATACATTCAAGATTTCACAGCCCTAGCGTCACTACTTCATAGGCTGACCAAGATACTCTCATGGAATGACCAAATGTTGTTTATTTTTCAACATAGACTGGAAAGAAACAATGAAATTGTTAATAAGAAGAGTTGAAATTAATGCATGCAATATTTCACAGCTCTAGCATCACTGCTTCATAGTCAGCCGATGAACCTTTCAGTAAAAAGGGGAGACAACAGAAATAAAATTGGTAACAATATAATTCTCCAATAGCCTCGAGACGTCTGAGATCTCGTGTGACAAACACACACAAAAGACAGTTATCTTCTGCACTAATGCAAGGCCCTCGTCGAGTTGTCTCCCCTCAATCTACAGTTGTATGCACTGGGAAGATTCATTCACTCTGACAGTACTCGCCACCCACATCCGTCTTTCTTCAATATGTTCTGAAGTCAGCACTTCTCTTTCTATCTTCAATTTACTTTTCAAGGGACACTAGAGGAATTCGTAGAGGGCTTGGTCAGACAGAAACGTTTCCATTCAATCCCCTGCACACCATAGCCTCTTTCGCAATTACCGCCAAACATATATATACCGCTTGCATTTCCTAGCTAAAGACGGTGAAGGGACATTGACAATGAAATCAGCGGATAGCTGCTGTTCGATATATCTCCACAAGTTAGCAATGGTAGCTAACAGAACGGCTAAATTTTGGACGGATGGGCATGGGCCGCCTTGCACGCAAACCGAACAGGCCCAGCTGACGGCACTTCTGTGTCTGTAGAATTTATTCCGTAATGCCAATATCCCACGGAAGATGTTAATGCCATAGTTTTCTGAAAATATCCATAGGTCCTGGACTGAGAGTCCACCAGGCCAGAATAGCCAGTTGATTTTCGGGAACATCCTAATTTTTCCCGGTAATTTTCGTCAATTTTCTCACAATTAAATGTCTATAGAACGACCTAAAGCCACTTACCTGAAACCTCGCTCACTCCATCGATTGAAAGTCGTGTTGATTAGCAGAGAAGTTTGAAACGATGAAATAAAGGATATATTTCAGAGGATATATTTCAAACCCATTGACTAATGCGTGCTTTGTTAGTTTTGACCCACACTATTATCTAAGTTATTCGACACCATGAAGGAAAGTAATCCAC
>OZ024741.1:404442288-404452288 GCA_964016885.1 Eledone cirrhosa | reverse complement strand
TGGATCTTGTCTGAAATATCCACCACCGCAACCAAATAGTGATCAACATATCAGTCCATCTGGTGAATTGACTGAGTATGTAGTTCAATTTGGTTACACCTCATCAGTGAGACAATTTAACGTTAATTTCACTGGCTTTTGCAATCTATTCTAGATGAGGAATGTGTTGATGACCCCACAGGCTACTTGTGAAATAATAGTTTATGACTTAGGCACAAGGCCAATAATTTTAGGGGAGGCGAATATCGAATAAATCGACCCTGCTGCGTGACTAGTACTTTATTTTATCGACACCATAGTGATGACAGGGAAAGCTAGCCTCGGTGGCATTTGAACTCAGAACGTAAAAGACCGTAACTATATGCCGCAAACCTGATGTTCGATGCTCTACTGATTCTATCAATTTCCCGCCCTTAGTTCTAATCTAATAATAGTTTCTGACTTACGCACAATGTTAACAAGATGTTGGGAAGTGAAAGTTGAGTAAATCGACTCCAGTGCATTACTGGTACTTTATTTTATGGATCCCGTGACGATAAACGGCAAAGCTAACCTCAGCGGGATCTTTTATGAAATAATTAAAAGCAGTCAAATAAACAGTAGCAGTGTTAAGAAGGCGAATCAAACAGAGAAATCATAATTATTGATGACATTAGACGTAGTTATATTCATAAATCCAGTGATATATCTGGTTTTATATTTGGCTATTTCTCTGCAGTTTCAAGATCGATATCATTTGATGATCTCCAATGATCTGCAGGAAAGATATGTACAACATAGGAATATACATAAGATTTACGATGACTCCTGCAACATTGGGAGCAGACATTGGAGAAAATAATAATCCCTCGAGGGACCGGTTAGATAAGACTTTGCTGCTACATTCACAAACTGTAGAAGTAATTAACCCTATATAAGCTGGGATAAGTACAAGAAAAAAACATTTACACGCGAACACTCTACGATATATCTCGTCTATCCGAAGCTCTTAATATCAAATTAATTAACTATGAGATGCCAAAACCTGATGAAGAAATGGCCACAAAGGAAGAGATCTTTCGGGAACCCAGCAATGCTATCGTATCCTTGGTGTAGTTTGTTTATATAAATGAAAGTCGATTTCCGGATTTATAAATGCATGTGTAACCCTTTATCATTTAAACCGGCCATATCCGGCCAGAACTTCCTCACCTCTTTCTGTTCAAACTGGCTGTAACTGACCACTCATACCTATACTAAGGTATTGTTTTCAAAGTGAATAACAAAAATCTCATAGATTCGATATTAGGTGAGATAATTATGTAAGATAAAGCCTTCACTGTGAAAATACAATAGTAAATATAGAATAATGTAAATGCTAAAGGGTTAACTCAGTATCTGAAAATTCCAAGAAAAGTCTATGCTTTATTAATGTCGTACAGACAAATATGACTTTTAAGCCTGTTACCAGCCAAAGTTTGCTGAAGACAACATCGTATATTCTAGAATCAGAAACAAAACCTGCTAACGAATCAATAATTTATGTAATGGAAATAAAAGATAAATAAGTAGACATAGCGATGAAAATATTCTAAAGAATTTAGGAATAAGTCTAAGGAACTTAGCGAATAAGACACTAGACAAACATTTGACTGGAGATTTGAAGTTAAGGCAGAGGATTAGTAAGTTTTATCCTCTGCCTTTGGATTATATTATGTATATAAAATATATATACATACTTATATATATATATATATATATATATATATATATATATATATATTTATTAAAATAACAGATTAAAGTTTAAGCAAACAATCGCTACTTTCACATATATTAATTCACATATATTTATCCTTATCTTTGGATTTTAGTCTTCAAATTTATTATTATTACTATTATTACTATATCATCATCATCACCGTTTTACGTCCGTTCTTCCATGGTAGCATGGGTTAGACGGGTTGTCCTGTTGTGGGCAGTGTCTGCTCGGCTGACCATGCCTTGCTCATACAGGAACTGATTTTGGCTTGATTTCTACAGCTGGACGCCATTCCTAACACCAACCTCATTTACAGTGAGTGCTGGGTGCTTTTTTGCCGTGGCACCTTCACGACCACTTTGTAGTGGGAGGGTGTGATATATATATATATATAAGTATGGGTTCAACGTAACCCTGTTTTGTAATTCTGTTGAAGTCACCTAATGAGATCGTTCTGCATCATAAATGGATGATGGAGCTGGGCCTTTGAAATATGTATAGTAATTTCACGGAAGTAAAATGTACACCCTCTCTTGCAGTACGGCCTTCTGTTGTCGTTTTAAATATACAAACATACATACATATACACACACACATACACACACACACACACACAAACACACACACAAACACACACAAACACACACACACACACACATACACACACACACACACACACACACACACACATATATATATATATATATATATAATAGTTACTTGTGTAACTACCTTTATAGCAGGCGTTCGATACATTCACTGCTGTTACGAGATCAGTCTCGTGTTATATTCCAGAGTTAAGGTGGGTATCGTGTGCAGTTCAGCTGTCTCTTTGCACAAACAAGGTCACATGTCTGAAGAAATGCCGGGGAAGTGTCGGGTCCTGAGCTGATCGATATGAAAGCAATTTTATTAAGCTAAGGTTCGTACATATGTTGCAACACTAATTTCGATTCTACTTATTCTTCCTCTCTCTCTCTCTATCTCACTTTCTCTATATATATATATACATACACATATAAATATAAATTTAGCGAGAATCGCATTTCGGTGGGTAGAAAAAGCGAAACGTAACGCAAATTCAGAGTCATGCAGGCAAGCGCTCCATAGTTTAAAAAACCAGAGCTAAACATATGTTATAAACACCATACAACCTAAGAAGGCGGTCAAGAAGGCATTAACCACCTAAGCCAAAAAACAAGTCAAGCTAAACAGGTCAGACAAAATAAATGATAAAATCATACACACATATATATATATATATACATATACACATATCTATATAACAAACCTGGACCCAAAGGAATTGATAGTAAAATCCAAATACAGGGTTTCTATGACCCCTAAATCAGTAATACTGTCTGCTTAAAACCATAAGCTTTTGGTATAATGATCGAACAAGGAATGTCACGTTATCAACAGGTATTTTGTTCTGCGCCATACACACACATATTTATATATATATCTGTATATATATAAAATTAAGTATGTGCGTGTGTATGTCTATGTATTACCTATAGGGGCCTACACCTTGCGACCGATTTTCATGAATCTTTACACTCTCATAGATTAGTCATCGGGGAATGTTTTCTAAATATCAGCGTATCGTTTTTTTTATTCCTGGGTCATTCTGCAGATAAAAATCGATAGGGGGCGTCACTTTTTTTAGGTATCGAAAAATAAGATCTTTGGTTCTAGCTCTCACATTTTGCCACCGATTTCGTTCAAATTTTAAAGCAAAATAGAATTTATCATTGCACATCTTGTAATGGCTTTATATTTTAAATTTGTTGTTCGGGAACGGCGTGTCAGCCGCTTAAATATTCAAAAATACCACTTTTAGACTCAAATTTCCACTTTTTCGGCTCTAGCTCCCACATACACCAACCTACTTTGTTCAAATTTTACACTACGCTAGATCTGATTATTTCACGTCTTAAAATGGTTTTACATTTTGCATTTTTTGTTCAGGAACGGCGTGGCAGCCGCTTAATTATTCAAACATACCACCTTTTCGCTCATATTTCCACCTTTTGAGCTCTAGCTCCCACACTTTTCAACCGATTTCGTTCAAATTCGAAACTCATTCCCCCAGCATGCCACTTCGTGTGTCACCCACGTTTCTCAGTTATAGAGGTAATCACCACCCTCCCCCGCATGGCCTGTGTGTGGCCATAGATGTCATTGAGAAGCAGTCGCTAAGACTAACACCTTTTCATCAAAGCAGATATTATTTTACCTACCCAGGCAACGCTGGGTACTGCTGCTAGTATATATATATATATATATATATATATATATATATATATATATATATATAAAGAGAATTGGATTCACAATCTTGAGGTTGTGAGTTCGATTCCCAGACCGGGCGATGCGTTATGTCATTAGGCAAGACACTTTGTTTCACGTTGCTCCTTCTAACTGCAGTTGCGACCGATAGATAGTATTAGCAATTGGAAAGACCAACGGAAATATTGCTTCTTCAGTCCGCTTTGACGAAAGTCGAGCGATCCTATACATAAAGGGAGAGAGAGGGGGAGATAGATAGATAGGTAGACAGATAGCTAGATAGATAGACAGATAGATAGATAGATAGATTCATTGATAGATATTATACATACATGTATAAAAATTATTTCTTCAAGATGTGAAGACATATCTCTCTTTCTATATATATAATTGTTTCTACATTTGGCACAAGTTCAGCAATTACCCCAGTATATTACTGGTACTTTATTCTATCGACCGCGTAAGGATGAAAGTTAACCTCGCCGGGATTTGAACTCAGATCATAAAAGATAGTAACCTTCTGCTGCAAAGCATGGCGTCCGATCGTCTACCGACACTGCCATCGCCCATATATAATAAAGATGCCAATGGGTTAACAATGCATTGAGTAACTTTTTGAACTGTGGTTATCCTCACACATAACCGGGGAAACTACATGTTATATATATATATATAAGTGTGTGTGTGTGTGTGTGTGTATAACAAAGAAAGTGTGGTAAGGAACCAGGCGGACTATAACGCAGCAGAGTACTCGACATATATGGTGGTAGAGTGGGTAATAGGAAAAAGTCAGGACCCCGACGGCTGAGCTCCGGCCGTTTCGACAGCTAGATCCGAACGCTCGGATCTAGCTGTCAAAACGGCCGGAGCTCAGCCGTCGGGTTTCTAATTCTTTCCCCATATATGTATATATATATATATATATATATATATATATATATATATATATATATATATATATATATATATATATATATATATATATATATATATATATATATATATATATATATATATATATATATATATATATATATATATATATATATATATATGTATGTAATTGTGTGTTTGTGTTTATGGAATTGATGTATTTTTTAAAAATCACGTTCGAAATTATATAATTAAATTACTAATCAAACTTTCACATAACTAGGAAACATAAATATCTAATTAGTACTTTGGTTGTTGATGCAATTAGATATATATTATTTGCTAGACATTTCCAATATAATCAATACTACTTCTATCTTCCTAGCCTAGATTATTTAATGTAGTGCAGTGAGTTTATAATATTGCAAATAGAAATGAACATACGACATTTTAAGAATTTCATGACAGTCTTTATGACATAATGTAATTCTCAGACTTTCTCTTCAACATAACTACTTTACTATTTCCTTTAGAATTCTATTATCTAACGATTATATCACATTTTTGGCATCGTAGATCGTATCTTCTAAAGAATTTGAGTCATAAAGAAATATATTTTATGCTGCTTCTTGCCATTTCAAAAATTAATATTTCAATTATCTTCGAACGTATATATATATATATATATATATATATATATATATATATATTACGATAATTTGATCAGAGATACACACTGTATTTAAGGTCGAGTGACGCAATTTCGAGTGATTAGCGGCCTTTAGACTCAAATATATATATATATATATATTTGAAAAAAAGGAAAAGAATGACTTCACTTGTAGTTCTAAATAATTTGATTTAATTTTATAATATTATAATAATTGTTTCTACTTTTGGCACAAGGCCACCAATTATACCAGTGTATTACTGGTACTTTATTTTATCGACCCCGTAAGGATGAAACGCAAAGCTAACCTCGGCGGGATTTGAACTCAGATCATACAGGGAGGTAACTCTATGCTTCAATTCATGACGTCCGACCCTCTACCGATACAGCCAATCCACGGTACCAACTCATATTATTATATTATAAATCAAATTATTTAGAACTACAAATTAAGTCATTCTTTTCCTTTTTTTAAAATATACCTAAGTGTACCAAGGACCTTACAAGGACCTTTCCAATATATATATATATATATATATATATATATATATATATATATATATATATATATATATAAGATCAAAAGATGGTTAAAGGAGTTCCATGTATTTTATTATGCGCATTTCAAAAACAAACATCATCATGCAATAATATTTGTCTTTTCATCAGATAAAACAGGAGAACATGATATGAAGTCTAAAAAACACTTGTGGATAGTGCAGTTTTAGATCAACATATGAAAAGTGGTTTTAGATTGATGTGTGATATTGGGAAAAATATTTTATTTAGAGAGGGTGGGGGTGGAAAGGATGAAAAAGGGGAGGAGATGAGAGGGAAAGATGGGTGATAGAGAGAAAGAGATAGTTTTTATAACTGAGAGGAGATATATTGTTTTACATAGAGAGGTTGAAAACCGTTGGAAGATAATGTATAAATTAAAAAAATTTGAAAATTAAGGAAGGGAGGATATGTGCGAGGAAAAAATATTTTATTTAGGGAGGGGGTGGGTGGAAAGGATGAAAAAAGGGGGAGGAGATGAGAGTGAAGGTGGAGAGGGAGAGATGGGTGATAGAGAGAAAGAGATAGTTTTTATAACTGAGAAAAAGATATATTGTTTTACATAGAGAGGTTGAGAACCGTTGGAAGATAATGTATAAATTAAAGGAATTTGAAAATTAACGAAGGGAATTTATGTATGAAGATAGAGAGAAAAAATAATAATGGTGGATGAATATTCTAACGTCAAAAAAAGTGTATGTTGATAAGTATTGTGGCAATTTCAAAATTAACGAAGAGAAAAATTATTAAGGTTTGTGTGTAGAAGGATTTGAGAAAAATAATGTGAAGTTAAAGTTTGTATATTGAAGGAATTGATAATATATGCGAATAAAGAGTTAATATGTATTAAGAATGAGTTCGTTGATGGGGAGAAAAAAATAATAAATTAAGGATGAAATTGAGATTAAAAAGATTTATGATAGAGAGAAAAAATAATAATGATTGCGGATGAATATTCTAACGTCAAAAAAACAAATGTATATGTTATGAAGGATTTTACAAGGTGAAGATAGAATGAGGGTAATGAGTAAACAAGTATTATAGAGTGTATAATGCCCTTTAAAGTAAGGTAGGAAGATGGGTATATTTTAAAGAGGTGTATGTATATGTGCCTTTGAGAAAAGATTCTAAATTGATAAAGAATTGAATATTAACTGTATACTTTGTGAAAAGTCCTATGGAATTTATGCAGGCAGATAGAAAACAAATCTGTACGTCTATTTATTATAGAATCTAGGTTAGAGATAATGGTAAATTTTTCATTTAGGCAGAGATTACAGATTTTAGATAGAGAGCTGTTCAAGTATGAGGATGCAGAAGAAACCTTCTTCCAAAAGATGGTATATTTAATGTTTTTGTCTTTTAAGGACCATATGAGTTCTGAGAGAGCAGTGTTGGTTCTTTTAAGTTTGTATTTGAAAGATGAATGATGATTATAGAGACGAACTTTAAAAGAGGTGGAAGTGGAGCCAAAATAGGTGAAGGAATTGGTGCTAGTTATAATTTTACATTCATAAATTAAGTTTTTATCGAGACAATGGTTGTTGAGAGGACATTTATTTTTAATGCGGCAGTTGCAATTAGAGAGATTATTAATGAGTGACCTAGTGTTATCTATAGAAGGAATTGGATTGGAGAAGTTGTTTGCGATAGGAATAATAGGAATAATAGTTTCTTGATTTAGAGTTGGATTATGAACATTTAGCGAAGTTGTGTTTGACGTTGTATTTGGGTTTACAGAAGTTAGCCTAGGGTTTACAATGACGCCGGGAGTACTATTACTGTTATTATGAAATTCAATGTTGGAAGGAAGAGATTTAGTATTTAGTATTTTATTGTTGTGTTTAGAGATGATGTTGGAAATATTGGAGGATGTAGAATAAGAAAATTTGATGGTGTGTTTGTTAAATATTTTACTATAGATATGTGAGGGAGGGAAGCATTTATTTAAGGCACTAAAAAATAATTTAGGAATATTGTTATTAATAGAGATGGAGAATGGAGCATTATACCAGATTATGTTTTTGAATCTAGGTCTTTTATTAAAATTATTGGAATGATCATGATTAATTATTCTACTGTAAGTTTTTCTAGAATTTGTTTCTTTACTATATTTGATTTTATCTGGATAGCCGGCTTTAGAAAGTGCGTTATTATAGTAATTGGCGTTAGCATCAAAGATGTTTTTATTAGAGGATATGTTAGATATTCTTTTTCCAATATTACTAACTATAGCATTCTTGATATTGGTAGGATGGTTAGATTTAAAGTTAATATAATTTAGGTTCTCATTGTTTTTATGGTAAGGGTAATATAGGCCAGTGTCAAGATTAAGAGATACATCCAAGAAATTAGCTAGTTTGATACTATTATCAAATTCAATTTTTAGGTTATTTTGGTTAAAGAGATTACGTATATTGTTCTTAATAATATTAAGGTTAACTATATTGCAATTTAGGATAGTAAAGAGTCCATCGTCACGATAAATTCCACCGCGAAGTTGAGAAATTTTCCGACTCAAAGAGTTCAAAATGAAGATACCAATTAAATCAGTCAATTGGGATGAATCGGATGCTCCCATTGTGATGTCGAAGTTGTTAGAGATATCGGCTCTGGTCCAATATTCGTTGTTGAACTCTAGGATGGTTTTACGTGCGGTGAGGATGATGTGAAGTTCATCTGTGGTGATGTCAGAATATTTAAGTGCGAAAGATAGAGCATTATTGAGAAGTGAAGGCGAAATGGAGGAATAGTAGCTGGCAATATCAAATTGAATAAATTTTAGTTTGTTTTTATTATCCAATTTGTTGAACCAGCCAATCACCTCAGAAGTACCAAACCATAAATTTAGGTTCAAAGAAGAGCAATTAGAACTAACCTGTGGGATAATTCTATCCAAGATGGCTTTACTAACAACCCCCAGATCAGATTTAGAGGGGGCGATTAATCTAACAGGTAGTTCAGTGCGAAAATTGTTTTTGTGATCCTTGAGATTTATCCTCGGAGTTCTTGGGAGGAATGGTTCGGTCTTTTTTTCAATGCCAAGTTTTGACATAATCTCAGAGGCTTCAAGGTTTATGTATTCTAAATTTTCATGGTTGGTTTTACGATACTTTTTCCTAAGTTCCTTTAGGATAAGGTTGTTATAATTATCCTTGGAAATACCATATAAGTTATTGGTTTTGTCAGAGTGGACTAAAACATTTTTTGAGGAATTTAGGTTAGAGATTGTGTTCTTGAGATTTACAAGGTGCTCTTGTCCTTTGTAAGGGTATCTCTTGAATTTAAGATTTTTTATTATTTTAGTTAATTCTTCCTCGAATTGTACTAGATTTTTGTTGGAAGGGGGATTTCGTCTAGAATTAAAAAGATGATCGAGGAAGTTATGTTCTTTGGTATGGAAGTTCCCTTTTAGGCGCTGGTCATAGAAATAGGCTGTCCATCTAAGTCTTCTTACGAAGGAGTCAGTTTTTTCAATAAGAAGTTTGGTGAATTCAGATTTACCAGGTATAGGAATGTCTTTAGTTGAATTGGTTATGTTGTAATAATCCATGTTGTAGAAGAAGAGGTGAAGGACCATCAAAAGGTATCCGATATGAGAGTAAGCGCTCAACCGTTAAGGAGCAAGTTAATGTAGGAGGTGAGTTTTATTGTAGTACAATAAAGCAATGCAGATATCGGATAAGAAGCACTCTACAGTTTGTAGGACTGGAGTATACATAATATAGGATCAAACGATGGTTAAAGGAGTTCCATGTATTTTATTATGCGCATTTCAAAAACAAACATCATCATGCAATAATATTTGTGTTTTCATCAGATAAAACAGGCGAACATGATATGAAGGCTAAAAAACACTTGTGGAT
>OZ024741.1:404422288-404434788 GCA_964016885.1 Eledone cirrhosa | reverse complement strand
TAAATTGAAGTGAAAGCAACTGGTGCGTGTGTTTCTTATTGGCAACATGACCCTCCCAAAGTATAACAATATCGGTTTCAACACACGATTTCAGATAAAGAATCTTGCTAAACAAATTCAGAAACGAAATATATATATATATATATATATATATATATATATATATATATGTGTGTGTGTGTGTATGTGTGTGTGTGTGTGTGCGTGTATGTGTGTGTGTGCGTGTATATATGCATATATATATATATTCATACACATATATATATATATATATTTATTTATTAAAATAACAGATTAAAGTTTAAGCAAAGAATCGCTGCTTTCACCCTTAATGGGATCTTCTGAAACTATCAAAGTCAATCTGTAAACGCAGAACTGGATATTTCAAAAAACGTTGCAACCGGAGGAAGACAGGAAGACGATACTTTGGTTCGTGGTAACGTTCGCTGGCAAAGAACGGGAAAAAACGAATAATACGTCATTAATAGGAGCGGTGAAAAACAACTACGCGAAAAGACAAAACCACGTTTATGGTATAAAAGAGGTCGTAGACTAATGTTCTCTTAGGTGGTGCATAGAGACGTTCTCTGGCAATGAACGAAAAAACGAAGATAATAAGTCATATGTAGAGCGTGGAGAACAAAAGCACGCAAAGACAAAACCACGTACAAGCATATAGATTTCTATATATGCTTATGATGGAATATTGGAAAGAGAATGGAAGAGATAGAACGACGTAGAAAGAAGAAAACAGTCAGAGATAAAAGAATATTCCTCTCATATAAAATATCCAGTTCTCTCTCTGATTATATATTGTAGTTTAATGTGGATATCGGATGGCAACGCGTAGAATAGATTTCAGCAGTGCGCCATCTTGTTTTCCCTAGGGATAAATTTTAATGATGCTATTAAGGCATTTGCCAAAGACAAACTTTATAAATTTTTTATATTTTCCATTAGTAAAATATACATTTTGATATTAAATAAGAACTTTCATTTATTTCTTGTGGTTTAGAAGACATAGGCAGTGTTGTCCAATATAGAAAATAGTGTATGTTACGAATGAGGAATTTGTGGGTTTAATATAATGTTTATATGGTGTCCACGTGGTCGACTGAGAAGTTCATAGACTGACCAAGATACTCTCATGGAATGACCAAAGGAGGTTTATTTTCCAATATAGTTTCTAGGAGGAAACAAGGCAGTTATTAATAAGAAGAGTTGAAATTAAAGCATGCAAGATTTCCCAGCCTAGCATCACTCCGTCATAGTCAGGCAATGAACTTTTCAGCTCACCATTGTATATATATGATAAATATAATTGTTTCTACTTTGGGCACAAGGCCAGCAATTATCCCAGTGCATTCCTGGTACTTTATTTTATCGACCCCGTAAGGATGAAAGGCAAAGTTAACCTTGGCGGGATTTGAACTCAGAATGGCAAGGGCCGTAACTCTGCATCAAAGCATATCATATTTTTTCAATAACCAGCTCTAGCATTCTGTTAAACTAGAACCTCATCCGTTTAGAACGCACATTTTTATTATAGAAATTTAAGATTTAAGACAATGCAAATATTATTAATAAGACAAGTAGAAATTAATGCGAGCAAGATTTCAAAGCTCTAGCATCACTCCTTCATTTTCGGCTTCTTAACGTTTCAGTCTACCCTCGTAGATGTTTTCAAGGAACATCTCGACATTCTGTTAACTAAGTTTCCGGATGAACCCACAGCACGAGGCGAAATCCAAATAAGGGCGGAAGCAACAAACTCCATCTTACAACAATGGCCAACCAAGAAAGACTGGCTATCGAAAGTGTAGCGTCAAGACGGTGCCCCAGCATGGCCTCAGCCAGTCAACTGGAACATGTACAAGAATATATACACGAGATTCCTGAAAATTTCCACAGATACAAATTGTTTATATAGTGACTATTGTCTTTTACTGGACATACCAGATTAAAGACGAGAGAGAATGAGGAGTCTATGACATAGTTCGCTATAGGGAACGTGAAGATAATGACTCCTCCATATACCATAGACCAGGTCTGAATGCTCGCAACAATATGGTATCTGTAAAAGTTGTCTTGGGTGTTGTTCTCGCCGTTTGTTTCATCGTAATCAGCCTTGTTGTTGTTATTATTGTTGTTGCTAGGGTGGTGGATTAGCAGTGTCGGTAGAGTACAGGACAAAATGCTTTACGGCATATAGTTACGGCCCTTTAACGTTTGTTTCATCATAATCAGCCTTGTTGCTCCCGCCAAGGTTAACGCTGCCTTTCATCCTTACGTGGTCGATACAATAAAGTACCAGTAATGTACTGGGATAATTGCTGGCCTTGTGCCAAAAGTAGGAACAATTGTTGTTGTTGCTAGGGCGGAGGATTAGAAGTGTCGGTAGAGCACCGGACAAAATGCTTTACGGCATATAGTTACGGCCCTTTAATTTTCTATGTTCAAATCCCGTCGAGGTTAACTTTGCTTTTCATCCTTGTGGGGACGATAAAATATAGTACTAGTAGCACACTGGGGTCGATTTAATCGACTTTCCCCACCCCCAAAATTATTGGTCTTGTGCCAAACGTAGAAACAGTTATCATTGTTGTTGGTGCGGCCCTTTCAACTTTTATTTAACCCCAGACTCGTCCGATCTAATAAACAGATTCACGCGTAAGGACATTTCAGATTTTACATACATAATATATCAACCTGTAACACATTCTGGAGAATTGTATTAATCTAGCAGTTACCTGCTCCTTTTGACCGATAGCGGCAGAAATGGGGTTCCTCCGAAGGGTCATTAGAGTATCGTTACTCAATAGAGTGTGTAGTTCGGAGATCAGTGAGTCACTCCATGTAGAGCTATTACTTTTCCTAGTTGAGAGGTCACAACTCAGATACTATGGACGTATAGTTAGAATGTCTCAGGACAGAATCGCTGGACAGATTTTGCGAGCCCCGATGGCCCTCTCGGGAATAAGTGAGTGAAGAAGAAGAAGAAGAAGAAGAAGAAGAAGAAGAAGAAGAAGAAGAAGAAGAAGAAGAAGAAGAAGAAGAAGAAGAAGAAGAAGAAGAAGAAGAAGAAGAAGTTTTTAGAGACTGAGTGTACCAACAGGAGACAGAAAATGTTCGATCTCAGTCTGCTAGATATTGCAGCTAAATTTGCCTCAAACCTCACTCGTTATAAAAACACACATTCAATAGTGCAGTCGTGCATGCATTGTCTAAATAAAAGTACGGATAGTCAGAACTACAACATGTTTGATAATAGATCTGCTCAATCGAAGTCGATCTGATGCTAAACAACAACGAAAGAAAATTGTATTATTATTTTTTTTTAACAATTTTAAAATTTATTTATTTTTAGTTACATTCAAGCTATGTAAAAAAAAAAGAAGTTCCTAGCTAATATAATTCTTTTCATATCCTCCTTCCCCCCGAAATACTTTTAAAAAAATAAAATAATTTGCTGAAGATAAAGATTAAAATATGCATCATTATATCATTAATGTTTTTCTTGATATTTCAATTTTAAAAAAATGTTTCGCGTCAACGTTGATAATTCTTTAATTTCCTGTCGCTGGTTTTTTAGTTGTTTTCTAAAATATATTGGAGAAAAAAAAAGAAGTTGTTCGCAAAGAAAGCAGTTTGTAATATTTCTTTGCCGTACAAATGTCTTCATAAGAAGAAAATGCACAAGAAAAATTCTT
Source organism: Eledone cirrhosa (assembly GCA_964016885.1). Classification (NCBI taxonomy): domain Eukaryota; kingdom Metazoa; phylum Mollusca; class Cephalopoda; order Octopoda; family Eledonidae; genus Eledone; species Eledone cirrhosa. The sequence goes on along the minus strand of OZ024741.1, from coordinate 404,431,078 downwards.
TCTTTTTTTTTTTCATTTTAGAAAATTTCATTCACACAAGGCTGCTTGCGACATCAGAACAAATATATTCCAGAAGATTTATTTCCCGATAAAGCTGTTTGATTTTCTTTTTAGGCTTAAAGCACTTTTTTCCCCAAATTATTTATCTGTCTGGCTCTGGCTGTGTATATGTTTGTGTGTGAATATCTGGAAATGAGGAAGGATACAGTGACAGGCAGAGCCATAGAAAGAGAAAGAAAAAGAGTATAAAATCTGTTTTGTTGTATATATGTTTGTGTCTGAGTATATGTATACAGCAAAGACAACGAGAAGGGAGTAGAGCCAGAACCAGAGAGAGTGAAAGATAGAGAGAACGGGGTAGAATCAGAGAGAGAGAGAGAGAGAGAGAGAGAGAGAGAGAGAGAGAGAGAGAGAGAGAGAGTGAAAGAAAGAGAGAAAGAGAGAGAGAGAGAGATAGAGAGAGAGAGTGAAAGAAAGAGAGAACGAAGTAGAATCAGAGAGAGAGAGAGTGTGTGTGTGTGTGTAAAAGACAGCGAGAACGGGATAGGGACAGAGAAAGAGAGAGTGAAAGATAGAAAGAGGGTAAAGCCAGAGAGAGGGGCGAGAGAGAGAGGGGGGGAGAGAGCGTGAGAAAGAAAGAGTAAGAGAATATAAACTTTATCTGTCAGTTATGTGTGTGATAGGTGTTTGTGTTAGGTACACAGAAAAGCAATAGAGACAGTGAGAAAGTGGTAAAGACAGGAAGACGGCAGGGACCTTTATGTATGTTATTCCCTGCAAGTATTTGTAAGAAATTCTTCACACTTTGTAGAATCTATATTAGAAGATGCTAATGCTTATATTATCAGCAGCTAATTTATAATTTATAGTACTAGTTCTTGTGTCGGGGAAGAAAGACTAAACGTATGGTGTAAGAACTGTTACTCATACTAACAATACGAATGAAATAAAACAAAAGCAACATATCATTCGTTATACAAGATACAATAGAAACGTGTGTATATGTTTAGATAAAAGATATATTCGCTAATAACACTACGTTGAATTCATTGACCAGGAGTGATACCATAATTCTATCAAATTGTTTCTTCATATTTCCAAGTTATTGTTTTTGTCCTTTATCTCACGTTAGCGCTATTTCAGAAGATATCTGGCCAAAGATAATCTAGAAAGGATCATCACATCTGTTGGTTATATAGAAGTATTCCAGATGGGATCACCACATCTGTTTGTTATATAGATGTATTCCAGATGGGATTACCACATATGTTTGTTATATAGTAGTATTCCAGAAAAGATCACCACATCTGTTTGTTATATATATGTATTCCAGAGGAGATCACCACATCAGTTTGTTATATAGAAGCATTCCAGAAGGGATTACCACATCTGTTTGTAATATAGATGTATTCCAGATGGCATCACCACATCTGTTTGTTATATAGAAGTACGTTATCAAACGTGGCCTTCAATTTCTTTTAGACAATGGGGTTAAAAGTATGGGGAATTCAACCGTTATTTCTAACAGGCCAATCTTGCGCACATAGACTATAAAGTTTGCTCAGTACACCAGGATGACAGTTTGATATCGCTGAGCCATTTCAGCAGCAGAGTTTCAAATCTATATTAAGGTATTTATTTCTTTTGTCATACTTACGATTTTTGATCGTACTCTATAACCCGAGAAAGACGTCACTTGACAAAATTGACCTGATCTCGACACACCAGATAATGGTTATGACTTTGATGGCACCTCAGTGTCCTATTGAGGTTATTAAACATTTCATTTTATTTACAATATCTAAGACATATATATGACGTAGGAAGTTATAAACAATAAATAGAATTAACATTTAAATATAAATATTTATATGACACTAATAATGACACTTCAATATGATGATACATCTAACTAGTGAGTATAAATATTTGTCTTGAAACATCATCACTCTTTCACAAAATTTGCCACAAGATCCATCTCGATGAGCGAATAATACATTAACCAAAAGTTCCCTGATCTGTGATAGTCCTGGGGTGAAACAAGGATAATACAGGATAGAAGATAGAGAAATGAATTAAGGTAGATAGTGGGAAGAAAGGACGACCACCATTTTAAATGGGGATTTAGTGGACGGTCGAGATACGCCATTTTATCACAAAATGTTTTCCATTTCCGCCGGTCCCCATATCTCTCTCGTTTTATCTCTCTCGTCCACTTTCTCTTTTTCCTTCTGAATTGTTCTATCTATCCACATACAGACACAGTCATTGCAATATATCAATATATTTGACTATAAATTCATATATACATTTATGTATTTCTATTGCAAGATGTGAAAGACAAGATGGAGTAAAGAAAACAAAACCAGAAAAAAAGAGGCACAAAGGAAAACAACTTGTCATTGAGGAGGCTATACAGAGTGTGACGAAAACATTTGATGAACTAATTAACAACTAACAATAAGCTGAAGTAAAAATCAAATAGTCTGTTTGTTTTTTATTGACAATATTGGTAACATGACCATCCCTAAATATAACAATATATACATATATATATATATATATATATATATATATATATATATATATATATAGGAACAAGTAAGACCCCGACGGCTGAGCTCAAGCCGTTTCGATGGCTAATTCTGTACTAATCCAGTACAGAATTAGCCGTCGAAACGGCTTGAGCTCAGCCGTTGGGGTCTTACTTGTTCCTATTACCCACTCTACTACCCTAAGTATTGAGTACTTTGGTGCGTTATGGTCCACCTGGTTCCTTACCACATTTCCTTCGTTATATATATATATATATATATATATATATACGTTTAATTTGTATAAAGAAACACCAGTGTCGTAGTGTCTGGTTGGGGGGAGGGGGGGGGGAGATACATAGCCGTATGGATTGTCAGTATCGCTAGAGAGTCGGACGCCATGCTTTGCAGCAAAGAGTTACGGCCCTTGCCATTATGAGTGCAAATCCCGCCGAGGTTAACTTTGCCTTTCATCCTTACGGGGTCGATAAAATAAAGTACCAGTAATACACTGTGATAATTGCTGGAGATGTACCAAAAGTAGAAACAATTATTTGTTTTTTAATGTTACAAACAAAATTTGTTTTCACAAACGGATACGTAAATGCATTCGTCTAAAAACATATAGCGTTATGAACCGAATCGAATATTAATAATTGTTTCTACTTTTGGCACAAGGCCAGCAATTACCCAGTTCATTACTGGTACTTTATTTTATTGACCCCGTAAGGAAGAAAGGCAAAGTTAACCGCGGCGGGATTTGAACTCGGACCGTAAAGGGACGTAACTATGCTGGAAAGCATGGCGTCCGATTCTCTACCGATACTGCCAATCCACCGCCCAATCGAATATTAATAATATTATTATATTATTATTATTCGGTATAAAAGCCAGAAATGCATTTATAATGGTATTATCCATTTACTTTGTTTATATTGCTAACCGATATTCTTTAACCTGAATAAACAAACCCAGAAAGAAAAAAACTAAATGGACATTTTCCTAAATATTAGTGACACGGGAAACCCCGGGGCCAACTACTAATTATATATATTCTATGAGATATTTTAATCTTCAGCCTTTTCCAAATGATTGAGATATTATTCACAGAACACCATACTATTGTAATTTAGCTAAGTGGGATTACTTTGTATCGATTCTCTGAGGATTGGGTATATAAAAAACTTGTTTCTAGATATTCGGGACCTGAGCGACTCTGGGAGCAACTACTAGTTGTATTTATTCTATGAATTATTTTAATATTGAGTCCCTCTTTCTCTTCCAAACGATTGAGATTTTATTCACAAAACACAATACTAGTGTAAGTTTGTTAAGTTGGATTAATTTTAACAATTTTCGGCTAATTGTGTATAAAATAAAAAACGGTTATCTAAATACCGAGGCAACTCCGGGTACAATTGCTAGTTATATATGTTCTATAAGATATTTTAATATTCATTCTTTTCCAGACGATTGCTATTTTATTCCCAGACCACATCACTAGTGTAAGTTAGTTGATTAATTTGTATGAATTCTCTAGTAATTGGATATACATAAGAACTACAAATTCTGAAGCAGTATCGTCTGTATCCGATAACGGTAATCGTCTTATTATCTCTACATATATATTATAGTGTTCCACAATATATATATATATATATATATATATATATATATATATATATATATATATATATATATATATATATATATATATATATATATATATATATATATATATATATATATATATATATATATATATATATATATATATATATATATATATATATATATAATTTGAAATTATATATATATATATATATATATATATATATATATATATATAATTTGAATCGATTAACTGTAACCATTTCGAATACAAAGGAATAGATACGTAAATAAGTGTTGATGTTCTCTCGCTTTCTCTCACTGTACCCGTCTCTCTCGCTCTGGCAGTATCGGTAGAGGGTCGGACACCATGCTTTGACGCATAGAGTTACGGCCCTTGCTATTATGAGTTCAAATCCCGCCAAGGTTAACTTTGCCTTTCATCCTTGTGGGGTCGATAAAAAAGTACCAGTAATGTACTAGCTAATTTATGGCCTTGTGCCAAAAGTAGAAACAATTATTATTAGCAAATGCGATGGATTGGCAGTAACGGTAGAGGGACGGACGTCATGCTTTGACGCATAGAGTTACGGCCCTTGCCAATTTGAGTTCAAATCCCGCGGGGTTTAACTTTGCCTCTCATCCTTACGGAGTCGATAAAATAAAGTACCAGTAATACACTGAGGTAATTGTTGACTTTGTGCCAAAAGTAGAAACAATTATTATGAGCAAATGGGGGTCCATGAAAGGCCGTCCCACCTGCACTGAGGAATAGATCAGAGAAGGGATTTCCCAGAGGAATGGTGAAGGAGACGTATTGGAAGAGTCATTCCAGCTCCCAAGGCTCAGACCTGCGGGTAGCTAATTCTGTGCCGATGGCGATGAGTTGGTAGGTGGCCCTGGGGCCAAGAACACTATAGTTGCCATAGCTCAACCATTTAAATAATATATAATTAATTAAGACATACAGCAATGATTTTCATTAATGGCGGTAAAACGATATCAAGTTTATTCATCTATTTCATATTTCTGCATACTCTCGAATACCCGAGGGATACGCAACCTTGGAGCGTCCATCACACGCTTCCCAGGGCGGGTCGTAAGACTATCGCCAGTCTTTACAACACGAAATGAAGACTATTGAGAATATCAAAGACTAGCAAAAATACTCTCGTGGAATGTGACCAAACGAGGTATATTTTTCAATTAATATTTTTCATACTCCACCTTACGGTCCATGTAATGCTTTTCTTGGCGCATGGCTTAGTGGCTAGAGCATTGGCCTTGCAATAGAAAGGTTGTGAGTTCAATTCTCGGACCGGGTTATGTGTTGTTTCCTTGAGCAAGACACTTTATTTCACATTGCTTCAGTTTACTCAGCTGTAGAAATGAGATGATAGGACTGGGGTCCCTATCATTAAATTAACCAAGACACCTCCAACGAGATATACCTTGGAGGAGGCCAGCTAAACCTGCATATGTGTGAGCTGTAACACACACACATATATGCATATGTTTCGGATTCTTTCAACGAAGTAAACCATACCAGGTATGATCCGGTATGGTTTAAAATTGCTCTTAAAACGCCGTGTGTCACTTCAACGCACCGACAACTCCCTCAGAAGTTACAGGATGATCTATGTGTGAGTGTATGTGTGTGCTGTGGGGGGGGGGGGGGCGTGTGCCTGTGTGTATGTCTGTAGGTGTGTCTGTGTGTAAGTCAATATATGTATATATATATATATATATATATATATATATATATGTGTGTGTGTAAGTCAATATATATATATATATAGCCCGCTTCGTTTCTTATATATATATATATATATATATAGTTATGTAATAAACAACATAAGATAATTATTTCATTTACCAATGGTTTCTTGAAAGCAACCAAAATTGCTTTCATTCATCAGAATGAAAAAATTCTGGTGTCTTTATTGACAGTGGTTTTTCAAAACCACTGTCAATAAAGACACCAGGACTTTTTTCATTCTGATGAATAAAAAACATTTTGGTTGCTTTCAAGAAACCATTGGTAAATGAAATAATTATCTTATGTTGTTTATTACATAACTAATAAGCTCTGTAACCTACATAGAGTACTCTTTTTTCCTGGACCTTTCCGACGGAATCACTTCATTCACACACACAAACACACACACACAAACACACACAAACACACACAAACACACACACACACACACACACACACACACACACACACACACACACACACCCACACACACACACACACACACACACACACACACACACATACACACACACACACACACACACACACACACACACACATATATATATATATACATATATTAGAATTGGTGCTCTGCAATAGCGATATATATATATGAATGTATATATAGTGTATTTTGCAATACACTGTATGCTGAAAAAAGAAGTAAGTGACATACTAACTACTTTAAAACAATAGCGTAGGGTCTTCAAAATGGTTTTAATTAAGCATACAGTGTATTGTAAAATACACTATATATACATTCATATATATATATATATCGCTATTTCAGAGCACCAATTCTAATTTTCAATTTTTGATGGACCGGCAACAGCTCTGTATAATCAGTTCCTGATTATTGCTGGAATTCTATAAGAATCCAACATTCATAATTTTCAGTAGGCAAAGGGAGTGCAAAATACACTATATATACATTCATATATATATATATATATACATATATATATATATAAGAAACGAAGCGGGCTGTGTGGCTACTGTAAACAAAGTTTAAGGTGGTAATATGGACGAAACTAGAGAAGAACCCTTTCATCTGCTGTTAACTGCAGATCATAGATGTTTCGGCGGACGACCTTTCGATTACAGAGTCAGGTTCGATCTATAATAGATCTTGCCACGAACTGAACGATAGAGAAACATATGTAATATGTTATTATATATGGTATAATGCAACACTGAATCCTTGTTTTTCATCATTATAGTATAAATATATATATATATATATATATATATATATAGTAAGGTGTATTATTGGTTGTGTCATACATTCCAATAAACTTTTGTTAGCAATATTAAGATTTAGACGCTTCTGTATATATCCAATTCCATTTCCGGGAACAACTAGATGATGTAAAACGGAGTATTTGTATAAATACAAGGCATGTTATAAATTTCCAATCATTTTGGAAATTTATACCATGCCTTCGGATCTTTATTTTGATATATATATATATATATATATATATATATATATATATATATATATGACATATTTCCGTAGGAAAGGTAAAGGAAAAGAGAGTGCTCTCTGTAGGCTACAGAGCTTTTTAGTTATGTAATAAACAATAAACAACATAAGATAATTAATTCATTTACCAGTGGTTTTTTGAAGACAGATATTTATATCTGTCTTCAGTCGTCAGAAAGAATAACATGGAATCCAGATGAAGATATAAATATCTGTCTTCAAGAAACCACTGGTTGGTGTGTGTGTCTGTGTGTATATATATACACACATATGTATATATATATATATATATATATATATATATATATATATATATATATATATATATATATATATATATATATATATATATATATAAGCAAAGAGATATTTAATTTGTTGGTAATTGAACAAATATGTTTATAACAGATTCGAAGCAATCGACAAGCTTTCTGGAGTATAATATCAGTGATATTAATAAATGCAAACTATATTTAGAAAACCATATTTATTCTATTATATATATTTCAAGGGTACCAACACTTTGGTACGCTCTCATCAGATAAAATATAAAATTTGTTTTATAAATAGTGACATACCCAGGAATCAGACATTAACGGTTTAAGTTCCGTTTGGATATATATATATATATATATATATATATATATATATATATATATATATAATGCTCGAAATATCAGCAAAACACCTCGAAAAACACATTAGCGCCGTTTGAAAAGCGAACATATTTAATTTTGTAGTTCTGGATACACTATACCTGAAACTAGATAGAAAAACTTGGGATACATTTAACAATTAGTTTGGTGACTGGAGGTTGACGTGTGACTTTAGATAAAGTTGATGGCGTAGATGAGGCGACACAAACACTAACACCACCATTGTCACATAACCCTAACACCACCATTGTCACACAACCCTAACACCATCATTGTCACATAACCCTAACACCACCATTGTCACACAACCCTAACACCATCATTGTCACATAACCCTAACACCACCATTGTCACACAACCCTAACACCACCATTGTCACATAACCCTAACACCACCATTGTCACATAACCCTAACACCATCATTGTCACATAACCCTAACACCACCATTGTCACATAACCCTAACACCACCGTTGTCACATAACCCTAACACCACCATTGTCACATAACCCTAAAACCACCATTGTCACATAAGCCTAACACCACCATTGTCACATAACCCTAACACCATCATTGTCACATAACCCTAACACCACCATTGTCACATAACCCTAACACCACCATTGTCACATAACCCTAACACGACCATTGTCACACAACCCTAACACCACCATTGTCACACAACCCTAACACTATCATTGTCACACAACCCTAACACCACCATTGTCACACAACCCTAACA
>OZ024741.1:404414788-404417288 GCA_964016885.1 Eledone cirrhosa | reverse complement strand
TTGCATGAACGCATAATCCTTTATTTACTGCTATATATATTTCGATGATAGCCATTGAATGGCTATGACCTCATCAGGCAGTTAGTCAGTTCTTAGATATGCCAGCTCTGTGTTTATAGTGTTGATGGTATCAGAGCCTTTGGACATATGAGCTTGTTAGGAATAATTTAATGTTGTCAGCAGGAATAGTCTTGATTCTCATTGGTCAGTTTGTAGATGGTAGTAGGGTTGGTATTTGATCTCAAAGAGGCAGGTGGTGTTGTAAAGTTCAAACCGTCAGGCAAGATGACAATAGTTTCATATGACTGATTTTCACAAAAAGCATTCCTGGCCAGATATATATTCAATTGAGGTTTATAGTATGAAATAGATACTACAGGTCATTCTTAAATTGAGGAATTTATGTGGAGTGGTGCTACTGAAATTTATGGTTAGAGTAGAAAATTTACAAATAAAAAGACTTATGTAGGTTGGCTTGCACGTACACTCACACCTACCTCCACAGACACACACACACATCCACACATACAAAATGTGGGGTGGTAATACTTAAAATATTGGTTAGAGTCCAATACTTAGATAGTTTAGAAAATGTAGAAATAAAAGGTTTATGCTGGTTGACTTGTACATACACTCACACCTACCCCTAAGACACTCACACATCTACACACACAAATCCATACAGGTGTGTATACATATATATGCATGCATGTATGTACGCACAAGTATACATATATATATATATATATATATATACACAGAACATACATATATATAAAATATATACATATAAAAATATAAAAATATATATATACATAAAATACACACATACATAAAATATATACACACATAAAACATACATACATATGTATATATAAAATACACATACATATACATATATATATAAAATATATACATACATATACATACATATATATAAAATATATATATATATAAAATATATATACATACATATATATATACATGATATATATATATATATATAAAACAGGTTCAATAAAACGTGGTTTTGATGACTCCTAACCAGTAGAGGATCCGGTGGACCATCCACCATATGGACCACAAACTATGGGTGGTTGTTGTTGTCCATTGGTCATTTGTACGGGGTGTAGGGGACCTACATGGGGGGGGGGGGCGCGTTGTGGGAGGCCGTAACCAGGGTTTATCCATACAGCTTGAGGAAAGTTCCCGTGCTTAGGTGTCTGCAGGCATCGAAAAAGTCGGCCCTTCTGTTTAATAGCTTGGTTCCGCCATGAAGAATCTCGAGTGTCTCACTAAGACAGAGGTTGCAAATACCAGACCCGCCTCTGTCTGGGGGAACCTTTCTAACCACGGACCAGACCAGAGAGTGCGGGGTCTTTTCAAGTTTGAGCTTCCAGATCAATTCAGAAAGGGCCGTACATTTCCTCTTATCTATTCTGTTAAAGGAATGGCGATGGTTATACCACCGATCTTTGAAGCTCGTCGCTGTGGATCCTATGTAGTGGTGCTCCGAGTTAGGGGTTGTGACCTTGCACCTGTAGATCACGTTTTTCGTCATGCATTCATTACTAAGGGGGCATAGTAATGGGTCTCTGCAATTACATGACTTCTTAAGCCCCGCCACATGTACCGCGTGGTTACCATCCCTCGGGGTTGGCTGGGTAGCCTGTGCAATCAACACAGGGTCGTTGGTTTCCGGTGTGCTAGTTGGGCCTGTCCGGGTTCCGTTGCGTCCCGTGTGCTGGTTCTGTTGGGTGGCTCCGGGGTTTACGGTGGTATTAGAGGCAGTGAGCCTATTCCTATTTATGCCAGCTATGTGCTGAGCTACGGAGCGTGTGGTTGAGTAGGAAAGTTTCACCGTGTGCCTGCTGAATATTTTATGGTAATTGTGGGCCCTAGGGAAACATTTATCCAGTACTCTAAAGAATGTTCTAGCCAGGCTGGTACGTAGACCCACCGAGTACAGAGGGTTATACCATGTGACCTTTCTGGTCCTATTCTTGCGGGGTTGTTGGGTGTCCGTCGTGGGCCATCGCGTGGTTGTGCACAGCTCAGGTTGAGCTCGGTTGGTGTCACTCGGGTGTGCGGAGCGGTCACTATCATGAGGGTTATATGGGCCCACCGTGGGGCTATAAACCTCCGAGATGCGGCCTCCCTGCTCAATTAGGGTTCGGTGGGTGGTGGGGCCGGTGCAGGAGTGCCAATGCTCTGCAACACAGTGGTCTTCAGCGTTGTAGGTATTAGGCCGGTGGGGTATGCGGGACCTTCTACCGGGGGTGGTGACGGATAGAGGTCTGGGAGTATTACTACTGGTCACCGACGTATTAGGTGGGCTGCTGATGCCTCTGAGGGTATTGGTCCGGGGTACCCTTGGGTCATCTCGATCATGTCCCTTAGGGTTTATAGCTGATCCTATCGCTGTGGGACGCCTTAGCTAGCGCTGAGTTATAGTAATCAGCGTTACTATTGAAGATCTCTTTATTGGCCGACAAGTTAG
>OZ024741.1:404389788-404409788 GCA_964016885.1 Eledone cirrhosa | reverse complement strand
TCGAGACACTGCATCCTTTAAAACCTCCATGGAACAAACTACCTGCTTCATTTGTTAGCTGTCGAGACACTGCATCCTTTAAAACCTCCATGGAACAAACTACCTGCTTCATTTGTTAGCTGTCGAGACACTGCATCCTTTAAAACCTCCATGCTTCCTGAGATTCGCCAACACTACACCTAATATTCCCCCTCCATACACTATTCACTTCCCTGACATTTGTACATTATTCTATGTACTATACATGCACCTTTGATGAGTTCTAGTGTACCTGCTTTTCTGTGATATATTAGACCTTGATCAATCAGACCGACCAGATCTGTGTTGATAACATTCCAGCCGTGACCATCCGTTTTTTGCTGTATCTAGTGCAACATTATGAAACCTGAACCATGTGATATCAAAACAAAGTTCTTCATTAGGTAGGGACGGTCTTCAATTTCCGGACCATCTTACCCCGCTGTGTTTTCTTTATTAATATATATTAAACACATTGGCCTTGTGCCACAGAAACCAATATCAGACACAGAAAACAGGAGAAAGATAACAACGAAGGTAGACACACGCACATATATATATATATATATATATATATATATTAAGAATATTAATAAATGGAAAATATATTTATAAAACCATATTTATTTTATTATACGTATTTCAAGAGTACTAATATTTAAGTACGCTTTCATCAGATAAAATATAATTGTTTCTATTTTAGGCACAAGGCCGGTAATTACACAGTACATTACTGGTACTTTATGTGATCGACCCTGTAAGGATGAAAGGCAAAGTTAACCACGGCGAGATTTGAACTCAGATCATAAAGGGATGCAACTCTATGCTTCAAAGCATGGCGTCCGACCCTCTACCGATACTGCCAATCCACCATAACATATAATATTTCGTGTTAAGATAGTGACATATCTTCGTGTGAACTTAATGGTATAAGTCCAATTAAGTTCACATGAAGATATGTCACTATCTTAACACCAAATATTATATTTTATCTGACGAAAGCGTACTTAAATACTAGTACACTTGAAATACGTATAATAAAATAAATATAGTTTTATAAAGATATTTTCCATTTATCAATATATATATATATATATATATATATATATATATATATATATATATATATATATATATATATATATATATATATGTAGGAGGTGAGTTTTATTGTAGTACAATAAAGCAATGCAGATATCGGATAAGTAGCACTCTACAGTTTGTAGGACTGGAGTATAAATAATAATATGTAAGATCAAAAGATGGTTAAAAGAGTTCCATGTATTTTATTATGCGCATTTCAAAATCAAATATCATCATGCAATAACATTTGCGTTTTCGTCAGATAAAATAGGGAGACATGATATGAAGGTTAAAACACACTTGTGAATAGTGCAGTTTTTCACAAGTGCGTTTTAACCTTCATATCATGTCTCCCTATTTTATTTGACGAAAACGCAAATGTTATTGCATGATGATATTTGATTTTGAAATGCGCATAATAAAATACATGGAACTCTTTTAACCATCTTTTGATCTTATATATTATTATTTATATAAATATATATATATATATATATATATATATATATATATAAATTTTGAGTATGTGTTGGTTGTTTACCGACACCTCATTATGCAGGTTTGAGCACTTGTCGAAGTACGCAGGTTGGTTTGTTTACTCCGGAGAAATGTAAAATAAGTAAGTCAAACATGTTAAATTTGACTTCGTTTATTATAAATTCTCTGCTATATATACTTCAGTGACAGCTATTATTGGCTGTGACCTCATCGGGCAGTACGAATTAATGTAGAAAAAACAGGTAAACATGGTGTTGAAATGTGTTTCCCTCTGTCAATTCATCGATATGTCCAGCTCCAGGGTGTGCTGTTAGTCCTCCGAGGAACTGGAATCATACTAATCATACTAATTCATACTATCTGATGAGGTCACAGCCAAAAAAATAGCTGTCACTGAAATATATATACCAGAGAATTTATAATAAATGAAGCCAAATTTAACATGTTTGACTTACTTATTTTATATATATATATATATATATATATATGAAGTATTTCCGTAGGAAAGGTAAAGGAAAAGAGAGTGCTCTATGTAGGCTACGGAGCTTTTTAGTTATGTAATAAACAACATAAGATAATTAATTCATTTACCAGTGATTTCTTGAAGACAGATATTTATATCTGTCTTTAGTCGTCAGAAAGAATAAAATGGAATGTTTATGGATTTTAAAACAAAATTTAGGAAATATGAAAGTGAGACTGAAATCAAATAACGGGCAAAAAATTGAGGGGAAAAACTATATAAATAAATATCCAGAACATAAACATACACACACGCAAACACGTGCTTATACGTAATAGTACGTAAACGTATACATTCTCACATATGTGTATGTGTATCTACATAGAAATACGAACACACACATATAAACGTGTGATCTTTTGCTCACATATGCGCACACACAGGCGCACACTCAATAATAACGTAATATATATATATACACACATCCATGTCTCTCCATACTCATGTACACAAATATATATATATATACATACACCAATATACATATATATATATAAGCACCCATATATATACACACACACACATATATAAATATGTATACACACACATACACATACATACATACATATAGATATATATATTTAGAAAAAAAAGAAAGAAAGTGACTTCACTTGTAGTTCTAAACAAATTGATTTAATTTTATAATTTTATAATATTATAAGGGGCGGTGGATTGGCAGTATCAGTAGAGGGTCGGGCGCAATGCTTTGCAGCAAAGAGTTACGTCCCTTTATGGTCTGAGTTCAAATCCCGCCGAGGTTAACTTTGCCTTTCATCCTTACGGGATCGATAAAATAAAGTACCAGTAATACACTGGAATAATTGCTGGCCTTGTACCAAAAGTAGAAACAATTATAATATTATGAGTTGGCAGATCTAGTAGGTTCTTTGTTAACTTCGGCGGGAAGATTTTTAAAGATTGCTGGTTAACTTTCCTGGAGAACTTTCTAGCATTCGTCGGTGGCGTTTGTCAATACACACACACACATATATATATACATATAGATAGATGTATATGTATATACAATAAGAGAGAATGAGTATATATATCCATCAAATACATGTTTCCTCGTGGTTCCTACGTGTGTATTTTTATACACGTTGGTGCAGTCTCGGTTAAATACTCTGTATTTATACAGATGTAACTTTAACAATATAAAGTAAATAAATAAAATGAACTTTAACATCTAGATCAACTGATAGCTCTTTATTTTCATCTGTATTTATAACTGTTACTTATCCCTTTGTCAGCTCTGATCGTTCAGACGTGTCACATTGTTACAGGCATTGTATGTCTATAGTTAATTGCGACGAATTGGCAGAGTCGCTAGAACGTCGGATAGATTGCTTTGTGGTATCCGTTCCTCTTGAGGACAACTTTGCAATTCATGCTTTCAAGGTTGATAAAAATACCAGTCAGGTACCGGAGTCACCCTCCCTCTATTTCTCTTTCTCACTTGCTCTCTGTTATTTTCCATCATTCTTTGGAAGAAATCTGCTGTACTCAGTCCCCAAGAGAGTTGGGTTCCGCCAGGCTTAAAATACCCAAGAATCACCGTATGTCACTAAGGTGCCTCTACGACTCCTCTATCAGGAGGTACGGGACCATACATTAACATGTCTACGGTTACATTACAAAACCCCCATGCTTCCTGAGATTCGCCAATACTATACCTGATATCTCCCCTCGATACACACGCACACATGTATTTCATGACTCATACACTGTTCATTTTCCTGACAATTGTACATTATTCTATGTACTATACATGCACCTTTGATGAGTTGTAGTGCACCTGAGCACTGTACACAATAATTTCATTATTATTTTTCAAATTTCATTTGAAAAGGAAAATCATGGTAGAGAGGGAAGTGCTCTCTTCCCTGCATTTTGTTGAAAGATGGGTGAGAGAGGCAAGAATGGCCCGAGTGAATGTATGTGCCTGCAAATTGAAGGTGGAAAACTGGGAGAGGGCACTTGCCCTGGTGGTCAGGGTCACCGTGGCTTTTTTTTAATGGGCTTTCTCCACGATGGCCCTCGGAGGTCTCCCCCCTATTGGGGAATATGTCATTGTTCCTTTTTTATTACATCCTCTGTCTTTGTTTTTTTTTACACGCAGAAATGCCCATTTGTACCGTCCTGTTTTGTCTTGTATTGTCCTGTACTGTCCTTAATGTCTTATTTTGTGTAAACCCTTGTGGTTAATAAAGAAAGCATTATTATTATTATTATTATTATTATTATTATTATTATTATTATTATTATTTTATCCGAGATGTCCTTCATTTAAAAAAAGCTTAACATTATGGCTTCACTGCTATTTCTAGCAGAGTGACCAACCACATAAATAATTCTCTCGTAGATCAGTTGAACTGTATTTAGTTTCGGATGTGAAGAGAAGTGGTTACTACTGTTGGCCTGGTTGTTGCAGTTGTTGTTGTAGTTGCTGTTGTTACTGCAGTTGTTGTTGATTTTGTTACAGTTGTTGTCCTTGTTGTTGTTGTTGTTGCTGTTGTTGTTGTTGTTGTTGTTGTTGTTGTTGTTGTTGTTGTTGTTGTTGTTGTTGTTGATTTTGTTGCAGTTGTCTGTTTTTGTTATTATTGTTATATATAATGCTACTACTGCTTTAACTTACTATAATATATCGATTAGTTGCTGCTAGTCAGACGGCCAATTTCCGCAGGAAGCAGGTGTAGTTCATGGAGTTGATCGAATCGATCCCTATTGCGGTATTTTCCTATGACTTTCTACGTTTTGATTTCAGACCCTGCCAAGGTGAACTTTAACTCCTACCGTACAACAATAACAATGACAACAATGACGACGGCGAGAAGAAGAAGAAGAAGAAGAAGAAGAAGAAGAAGAAGAAGAAGAAGAAGAAGAAGAAGAAGAAGAAGAAGAAGAAGAAGAAGAAGAAGAAGAAGAAGAAGAAGAAGAAGAAGAAGAAGAAGATATAATATCTATATGTACTTGTAGCTTAATTGCTATAAATGAATGTTTTGTCTCCCGTCTCTTACTCCATTGACCAGTGTCCGGTTTGTGTAAGATGATTTCACCCTGGGTGTACTAGCATTACCGTTGGTCGAAAATGTCAAAGTCCACCTCAACGACCGATGACCCTAGAGTTCTGTGTCTTTCGTCTTTGTTTTTAATTTTTTAAAAACATTTTTTTAAGGTTTCCCCTTAAAGTATTGTCTTTCGTTTTACCAAGACGGCTATTTCTGGACTCAATATTTCTGGAGTCCAGAAATAGCCGTCGAAACGGCTTGAGTTCTGCCGTCGGAGTCCTGACTCTTTTCCTATTACCCACTCAACTACCCAAAGTATCGAGTACTCTAGTGCGTTATGGTCCACCTGGTTCCTTACCACACTTCCTGAGTTATATATATATATATATATATATATATATATAGTATAAAGAAAATTAAAAATAAGTGATGCATCTGGACTCAATTTATTGTGTGTTACAATTGTTTCGCCGGCAGGTAGCTCGAGACATATCAAAATTTGCTCCGAACGAACTACCCGTGTCTGAAGGAATCTGCAGCTGTAGAATCACCCAGATCCATACAGGGACCATGTCTCGAGCTACCTGCCGGCGAAACAATTGTAACACGCAATAAATTGAATCCAGATGAATCACTGATTTTTCGTTTTCTTTATACTATCTACACTCTACTCTGATGAATATTGAGTGCTAATTTTGGCATACCGCCTATGGAAGCACCATAGCTACCATTATACCCAACTATATATATATATATATATATATATAAGGATTAAAATACTGGAGCGTGTTGGAGTTAAACACCCTCTTCGTATTATAGAAATGACAGTAAAAGGTATAGCTCAATGTAATTAAACAGAGCCGAAGAATTCTCATATCTCTAATTTCAAACATGTTAAGTTTAAGAATTCTACTTCTTTAGCACACTATATCTGGGATCTTAAGGGGGCTAATATACCATATAGCCTTAATTGGCGTTTAGTAGCACGCTCTAATAACCTTTCTACACATACTAAATTTTGAAATCTCTGTATCCTCGAGACACACTCTATAATTTTCTCTAGTGAATCCTTACTTAATAGAAAGTCTGAGATATTCTCTTCTTGCCCCCACGCTATTTCTAATTCTTACTTTTATTATATACCTAAATGTTCTAGTAGTATAAATTGTATCCATTAGCTGATATATTCCATTACTTATTTTTCTAGTTTAGGTTCTTTTTGTTTACTGCCATTATCATCATCTTTATTATCATTGGTTTTTGACAACTTTTTATTCTAGCTCTCATAATCTTTTGGCTACTATACCATATCTATCTTCTTACACATTACATTTTCACTATTAACACCTTATGAGTATATATCTGATTATATATTTTATATTATTTTATTTTATTTCATTTCATTTTATTTTATTTTATTTGGATTCTTCTTTGGATAGACCCCCCCTTCCCCCCTCCCTCCCATGCACACATAAACTTATTGTCAACCCCTTCAAATATATTATGATTATATTTAATTCCCCCCCCCCTCTTTTATGCTCCTTTCTATTATATAATACAGTATATTAATTATGATTTTATGCTCCTTTGTATCCTCATACATTTCTTTCTGTCCCTATTAGCCTACCATAATTTTGCTTAAGTCAGTTTTTTAGATATCGTTATGTAAATGATAGTAGAATATTTCATTCCTTTATATATATATTTTTAGTCAAATATTAATGTTTATGAATTTTGATTACTTAAACCATAGCTAATATTGTATTGCCTTATTGGGTATTTTAAATATTTTCAATATTAATTTATCAAATAGGGTTTTCGAGTCTTTTATCTGGGATGTTTCCTAAGTTTTTACTTAACTGCATGTGAGACCTAAGTAAATACTTTTGTTTTTGTTTTTTAATTTCCGGTTGATTTTATTTATTTATTTATTTATTAATAATACTGTGCATTGTATTTTTTGTCTGGCCCTTATTCACTCATCCACATATATGTCTGTTTACCAACCTTGTAATTATAAGTAATTATATATTATATTATATTATGTTCATTATTTTATATTGAAGTTGTTATTGTACTATTGATCCTTATTACTTACCGTTGATTTTATGTAACATTATGATATGTTAAATTTTATATATCATGTAAGATGTTTATATTTTTGTACCATCATAATTTTGGGTATTGTACAATTTATATTTTTTTCTCGCCTACTCTGTAACTCTATATGAATTGATTTGTTAACTTACATGCCATTATATATTATATATATTATTATATTATTATTATACTATTATTGTGACATCTACATTGTTTGTGTAAATTAACCGGAGATTATCTATTATATTATATTATATATTATATAATTATATAGTTTATTATATATTATATGTGTTACTTTTAATCATTTCATTACTTCATGTATATTAGATATACGTATTATTATTATTTTTATTCCTACTATGCTTATTTATATTTTAACTCTTAATAAGGTTTAATTTGTACTGTTAATGATGGATATATGTATTGACGTATATGTATGTGTGCGTACGTGTGCGTACACATATATGTATTTATATTGTGCCTTTTAATTTTTATTTTTATTTTTATTTTAATTTTTATTTTAATTTTTATTTTAATTTTAATATTGTTACAAGTATATTATATTATATTATATTGTATTATATATAGTTCCCGCTCTATATAACCACCTTTGTTTAGCTCTAGGTTTTTTTTGCTTTGGACTATATTTGTAATATGGTTCAAAATGTTATACACCTCCTTAGTGATTTTTATTATATATTTTTACCCATAATCTTCCAATACTTTAGTGTATGTACACTCCATATTCTTCGGAGTTTTCGGCTTGTATTGGCCGATAGTACTTTTTGTGGTTTTGATTGCCCTGATGAGTCCTTAGTAGGACGAAACATTGTTGGCTAATAAAGACTTTTGATGTATTGAAGGCTTCTTTGTTTTATTTTCATAATATATATATATATATATATATATATATATATATATATATATATATATATAAATATTGAAAGGATAACAAGGACGATTGGTTACTCCTTCATTACAGTTATTGGTAGGTGACGCGCGTTTCGCCACTGATCAGCTCAATGTTCGATCTGTATCGATCTTACCCGACTCTATAATCGGCAGCTCGACGGACCCTTTAAAATGCTAGTAGAAAATGAATACATGCTATATGATAAAGTCAGAAGTTCATATGTTGGTCAATATGAATTGTTTTGATTGGTAGAGTAGATCATGGGTATGTGGGGTGGATGTGATGATAAGATGTTGGTGACGGTCGCTGACTGGGATGGGCTGTGGTGTGGGGGTGGTGGATTGTCGGTAGACAGATTGGCGTATATTTGTGGCTGATTATTGTGTTTGATGTGGTGTGGGTGTGGTGTTGTTTATCGTAATGGCATTTATGGTGGTGTGGTGGATGTATTGGTGGTGCCAGATCAATGGGGAGACACATATCTAGACAATCTTAGTCTGACAAAAACGTTGTATACATACACATGCGTATATATACTGACATATATACACTTACACACATATATACACACGCATACATACACACACATACAACCACACATACATACACTTATATACATATATACACATACATGCATGCGCGCGTGTGTATATATAGAGAGAGGGGGGAGTGTCAGTGGGGGTGGAGTAGTACATAGATTGAGGGAGGGGGAGAGCTAATGGAGATAGCGTTGTACATATAAATATACTTACACACAGACACACACACTTGCGTTGCTACGGGAGGGAAGGTATGTGTTGGCAATGTTAATGATGTTAATGATTGTTGAGGTGTGGTGTTGTGCCTTGTGGTGGCGGAGTGGAGTTGTGGGCGACAAAAAATATACAGGATCGAATAATACCATGGGTTACAGGTTAAAAAGTGACATAGAGAACACGAGGGAAAATGTTTGTGGACGTATAGCGATGTGTGTGGTCATGGTGGTGGTGGTGATGGGTTGATATGTTCAACAATATGATTACATGATCAGATGTTACGGTGGGCTACAGGGTAAAGCAGACGGAGAGGGCAGATATAACACAGTCGTTCTGGGAGTGAGGGATGATATGTGTTGGTGATGTTAATGATGTTAATGATTGATGAAGTATGGAGATGTATCTAGTGGTGGCGGTGATGGTGCGTGCGACAGTATATTTCCAGGATCGAATTTTACGAGGGGTTGTAGGCAGATAGAGGGAACATGGGGGAATAAGGTTGCGGGTGTGGGATGGTAGACATATAGCGATGTAGGCGGTGGTGGTGGTGGTGGTGGCGATGGGGAGGTATGATCGACATTATATTTGCAGGATCACATGTTACTATGGATTACAAGGTAAAACCTGACAGAGGGGACAGATAGAACACAGTGTTACAAAGATGAGGGGTGTATGGCGATGTGACTATTGGTGGAGGTGATGTATACAAAATATGGGCTTACAAAGGGTTACATGCAATAAAATAAATTCACTGAGATGAGGGATAGTGGACGGGGTAAGGGTGGTTATTATTATGCTGGGTCATGTTTAGTGTGCGGCTCTCCGCCGAATGTTTGTGCAGAAAATGTGTTCAACCTGGTGTGTCTGCAGTTGATAATTATGTCCGACCTATAGTTTATGGCAGATTTTAATTTAATAATATCTGCCGCCTCGGCCAGGCATAACCTGAAGTGGTTTCTGTCACTGGGGAGTTGCGTCACGCGTCTTTTGACTGACCAAGTGATCTGGGATTCGATGTTCCTGTCCTTGAGGTCCCAGATCAAATCTGCCAGTCTAGTTTGGGATCGTTTCAGCCTATGCTTAAAGGAGCATCTATGGTTATACCAGCGCTCCTTAAACGTAGTGGGGGCGCACTTATATATGAGTACTCTTTGTTGCCAGTTGTGACATCACACCGGTAAACAATGGTTTTAACGAGGCACTCCCCGTTTAGTGGGCATTCAGCCTGTATTTTGCAGTTGTAATTGGGTATTACCGGTGTGGTGGCACGTTGCCGGTTGGTGTTATGCTGTGTGGAGCTGGCATGTGGGTTGTTTTGTTGTGTTGTGTATGTGGTTTCGTTCTGGGTTGTGGTAGTGGTTTGTTGTGGGGCAACCATGTGTTTGCATATTTTTGTCCTATTAGTGTGTGCTATTGTGTGGCCTAGATTTGGTGCTGTGGACAAAGAGAATTTTACAGTGTGTCTATTGAAGAGCTTGTGGTATTTATGTGTGTGTGGAAAAGATTGTTCAAGAGCCCTGAAGAAGGTTCCCGGTATATTGGTGGCAACGTGTATAGAATACGGGGCGTTGTACCATGTGACAGGTCTACTTCGGGTTCTACGGTGTTTAGTGAGGTTTTGTGGTTAGGTGGTGGGTGTTGGTGCGTTTTAGTCAGGTGTATGTGTCATAAGGGTTCCTAGTAATCTATTGGCGTTATGTCTCTTGTCTCTATTACTACGTAAACGTGTGCGATAGTCGGAGTCCTTATTGGGTTGGAGTGTATAGCTTTATCTCCTTAACAGTTGTGTGCAACGCTGCCTGCCCTGCTGGCTAAAGAGCGTCTTATGCTATTATTTGTTCTAGGTGTGGTGACCACTTCTATGTTCGTTTCTAAGGGTCCGGTTATGTTTGGCGGCGTTACGGTTCTATTTGGGTCGTTGTAAGAGATCTTCTCAATGCTACCAGCCTTTTCAAGTGCGGAGTTGTAGTATTCCGCGTGCTGGTTGAAAATAGTTCTGTTAGCCGACAGGAAACGCTTTAAACTATTGAGTTAATTATGCTTCTAGTGTGGTTGGAGTATCTGTTGACGTATTTATGATTTTTCATTAGGTTTGTGGTATGGACGGTATAGACCTGAGTCTAATTCTAGGGTGACATCTAAAAAGTTTACTGTCTTACTGTTAGGTTCGATTTCTACCGCTAATCCTGGGGTCTTAAAGATGTACCTAAGTCGTTTGTGTAGTCTATCTAATTGGCTATTATTGAGTCCACGGGTCATTAGTAGGCCATCGTCACGGTATAAGCCACCGCCCAAGGAGGGAATCTCATCTGTTAATATATTTAGGAGGTATATGCCTACTATATCTGTAACCTGCGCGGAGTCAGTCGATCCCATAGTAATGTCGAAGCTATCTGGTCTATTCTGTCGCTCCCACAATCTACCGTCAAATTCTAGTAAAGTTTTCCTAGCTACTAGTATGATGTCCACTTCCTTTCTAGTGAGGCTTGATCTGTTCATAGCTGAGATCAGTGCCTTGTTAAGGATGATTGGGGATATAGTGGAGTAGTAGTTCGTAATGTCCAATTGGACTAATCGAACATTCGACTTAGTTTCAATGCCACAAAACCAGACGATTACCTCCTTTGTACAAGACCAGAGGCTGAGTTTAGTTCTATTTCTAAGTTCAGGTATAACCAGGTCGATGATAGATTTGCTAATTCTACCTAGGTCCAATTTAGAGGGGGCTATGAGTCTGACCGGTAGTTTTGACTGAAAGTCCGGTTTATGGTCTTTAATAGATAGTCTGTGTCCTAGGGTTGTAGGGATAAGTCCTGTCATCAATGTTCAGTTCCGTCATTAATGTTTTCGCCTGTTTGTTTATGTGTGCTAGGTTTTCCCGTGTTTTTGTATATTTTAGCGATTTCATTTGTAATGCATTTATATATATATATATATATATATATATATATATATATATATATATATATATATATATATATGTGTGTGTGTGTGTTTGTGTGTAAAAGTTCTATTTAAATTGTTGGGATACAACAAGCAAATATATAAAGCATTCAACAAATATTTGGAGTAAAAATACGATATTAACAAATAGAAAGTATATTTATAAAACCATATTTATTTCATTATACATATTTCAAGGACACCAAGTTAAATTATGGTGTGCTTTCATCAGACAAAATATAATATAGATCAGTTTTATAAATAAATATTGACATACCCTTAAAAAATGCAACCATTACTGTTGGAAGCTATCCGGGAGCTTTCAGCAGTAATGGTTGCATTTTTTAAGGTATGTCAATATATTTATAAAACTGATCTATATTATATTTTGTCTGATGAAAGCACACCATAATTTAACTTGGTGTCCTTGAAATATGTATAATGAAATAAATATGGTTTTATAAATATACTTTCAATTTGTTAATATCGTATATATATATATATATATATATATATATATATATATATATATATATGTGTGTGTGCGTGTGTGTGTCTATGTGTGTGTATATATATATACATATATATATATATATTTATATATATATATATGTATATATATTGTATATGTATATATATGTATATATATATGTATATATATTGTATATTTATATGTATATATATTGTAACGTCTTGTTACTGTAGGTTCACCAGAGGGAACACTGGGTGCGTGGTTTCCAGTGGTTATATTGGTGTTGTACTAAGCAACGTGATAAACTAATAATTGTTTCTATTTCTGGCACAAGGCCAGCAATTATCTCAGTGAATTACTGGTACTTTGTTTTATCGACCCCGCAAGGATGAAAGGCAAAGTTAACCTCGGCGGGATTTGAACTCAGAATGGCAAGGGCCGTAACTCTTTGCTGCAAAGCATGGCGTCCGACTCTCTACCGATAGATTTTCGGGTTGTGAAACCTTAAATATTTTCTATGATAAGTTATATTAACCATAGCAGTAGGTAACTTTCTCCCTTTGGGGTTGATGGTCTGTATATTATCTCACCACAACGGGTAGTGGGTACGAATGCACTGAAATTTTGCGGGTCACCAAAGCGAGCAGTAAAAAAAATCTGCAGGTTTAAACTCCCACTGACCGTATAGAGTTGTCGGCCGAGGAGGTGCGAGATTGGTACTAGAGAGAACATATGAGGTTGGGAGTATTCTAGGTGGTAGTTGAGTGGTCAACCACCCACACCCCAGCGACTACGCAGGACATTCAGTTTGTTCTAAAAGTTAGAAGGGAGCGGTACCAAAAGCAATAACGTACCCTTTTTACCTTTTAATCAATTTTTGGTGTATGAAGAACTGACGATATCACCTTGGAAATATGTATAACGGCTCAATTAATAAAGGACCCTAATATCTTCAACTTCGCGTTTTCCTCTTTATAAATATAATCCGTTATCCTTGTTTTTAAGAAGTAATATGACGTCGAGTGCTAGATGTGAATTGCATCTTTGTATACCGAATGTATACACACACACACAGACACACACACACACACATATATATATATGTATATATATATATATATATATATATATATATATATATATAAAGAAAAAGAGATGAAATCGAAAATGCAACTGGAGTCTTATTTAAAAAAAATATATATATATATTTTTAAATAAGACTCCAGTTGTATTTCCGATTTCATCTCTTTTTCTTTATACTTTCACTCGTGTAGGACACCTCGGTTATTTTTCAATTTGTAAAAAAAACCTCACTTTCTAATATATATATATATATATATATATATATATATATATAACTGTTTCATTCGGGAGAAATCATCAGGCTTCCTGATGATTTCTCCCGAATGTTTCTAAATTATATATTTATACTCTGCTTTGCATTAAGTACCTTACTTACTGCGGTTACCCCTGATTGAACCCGAGATAAACTTATATATATATATATATATATATATGTATATATATATATATATATATATATATATATATATATATATAAGGCCACCAGGACTAGCAACTGCTAATTTTTGGCCGCCTACCCCTCTTGGGCATCTCTCTCCGCTTTTCAGCGCCTTGGATTGTGTCTATTAAATTCCTTTGTTAAATGTCGGAATACCTGATGATGTCACCTGATTCATACTGAACCCGGTCATTGAAATGTGCATAGTATAATGAACCTTAAAGGAATTACACCAGTCGAGCCTCCTGTTATTTTATTATATATATATATATTAAACGGATGTAGAAAATGAAAGAAATACCAAATCTCTTGAGAAAGAAAGCGAACTGAAGAAACGGGACTGATACACCCGATGCCCCATTGATGTGATGGCGTAACACATGGAATATATTTCCTAACCCTGTAATTCTATTAAAGTTCCCTCCACTCACAGAGGTATAACTCCCAGATATTCTCCTAGTCTAGACCTGTATAAGTTAGTTCTATATTAAATAATTGTTTCTACTTTTGGCACAAGGCCACCAATTATCCAGTGCATTACTGGTACTTTATTTTATCGATCCCGTAAGGATGTAAGGCAAAGTCACCCTCGCCGGGATTTGAACTCAGAACGTAAAAAGCCGTAACTCTATTTTACGAAGCATGGTGTCCGACTCTCTACCGATACTGCCTAATCCACCGCCTCTATATATTAAATAATGGTTTCTGATTTAGACTGCCAACAGTTTTGGGAGAAGGGAAAATCGATTAAATCGACCCGTTCATTGCGGGTGCATTATTTATCAACCCTGTAAGGATGAAAGACAAAGCTGACCTCAGCTGAATTCGGATTCAGAACGTAATGGGACGTAACACTATGCTGCAAATCATGTTTTCCGATGCTCTACCGATTCTGCCAATCCACAACCACAATAACAATAATTGTTTCTACTTTAGACACAAGGCCAGCAATCTGAAGTGGTGGGAAAAGTCGATTAAATCGACCCTAGTGCGTTACTGGTACTTTATTTTATTGACTCCGTAAGGATGAAAGGGAAAGCTATAAACTCGCCGGGATTTGAACTCAGAGCGTAAAGGGCCGCAACTCTATGTTAGAAAGCATGTTACCGACGCTCTACCGACACTGCCAATCCAATAATGATAATAATTGTTTCAACTTTTGGCACAAAGCCAGCAATTATACCAGTCAGTACATTACTGGTACTTTATTTTATCGACCCCGTAAGGATGAAAAGTAAAGTTAACCTCAGCGGGATTTGAACTCCGATAATAATATAGAGATGGTGAAATGGCAACAAATGGTAGAGACCCTTATATAGAACAGTCCCCCGTTTATATTCTGAAATCAAACCTCTTTAGCTTTCATCTTTCCGGTTTTTGTTTGGGGGTGGGGGGTGATAACTTAAAGTACTCCTCAGTTGACCCTGGGAGGTTGATAACTTAAAGAACCTCCTCAATAGACCCTGGGGGGTTGATAACTTAAAGTACTCCTTAACCGGCCCTGGGGGTTGATAGTTTAATGTACTCCTGAATCGACCATGGGGGGTGGGGTGATAACTTAAAGTACTCCTCAAATGACCCTGGGGGAGTTGATAACTTAAAGTACTTCTCAAATGACCCTGGGGGAGTTGATAACTTAAAGTACTCCTCAATTGTCTCTGGGGGGTTGATAACTTAAAGTACTCCTGAATTAACACCCTGTCCCCACTTCTCATGCCAACATTTCACCTTGTCTTTAAAGCCAAAACATAAAGAAGAATCGATAAAACCTAATTGAAAGGTTACTGAAGAGAAGGAGACGGTGTGTTAGCACCACAGACATCACACATGCATGCAATATTAATATTTTATTTATACATTACTTATAATTTTAATGTATATATTTCCTTATTTATGTATGTATATATGTATTTATATATATATGTATGTATGTGGATATAATGTACGTGTGTATGTATGTATGTATGTATGTATGTATGTATGTATGTATGTATGTATGTATGTATGTAAGTATGTAAGTTTGTTTGTATGTATATATTTATATATATAGGCATGTATATATTTACGTAAGTATGTATGTGTGTATATATATATATATATTTATATATACATACATATATAGACATATACATACACACATATATAGATATATATAGATATAAATATACATACATATATATATATATATATATATATATATATATATATATATATATATATATATATATATGTGTGTGTGTGTGTGTGTATGTATGTAGGATATGTGTATATATATTTCTATATATGTATGTATATATGTGTGCATGTATATATGTATGTACGATATGAGTATATATATATATGTATATATATGTGTGTGTGTGTGTTTGTATATATGTATGTACGATATGTGTACGTATATGTGCATATATGAATGTATTTACGTATATATGTATACATGTATGTATGTGCGTATGTATGTATATATCTATATATGTATATATATATATTCATATACTTACATATATATATATATATGTGCGTGTGTGTATCTGAGTGTGTGTGTGTCTGTGTGTGTGTATGTATGTGTGTGTGTGTGTATGTGTGTATGTGTCTGTGCGCGTGTGTCTGTGTGTGTGTGTATGTGTGTGTGAGTATGTGTGTATGTGTCTGTGCGCGTCTCTGTGTGTGTGTATGTATGTGTGTGTGTGTATGTATGTATGTGTTTAGTAAGTGTAGCCTCTTCCCCGATACCATCGTAGCAGTATATTCAGTGTTATAACTGAGCTGGTCACATGAACATCACTGCGCATTATCTCAAACAGCGCTGCACCACTTTTCAATACATCACTACCAACTATTTCAGCAACATCAACAATAACACACTTCAACTATGTGCTTGCCAACACACGTCACTTTCATTCTATCTATATCACTCTTTCACTCTCTCTCTCTCAATCTTCTCTCTCTCTCTCTCTCTCTCTCTCTCTCTATATATATATATATATATATATATATATATTGGAAAAAGCATGACCCCGACGGCAGAGCTCAAGCCGTTTCAACGGCTATTTCTTGTCCAGAAATAGCCGTCGAAACGGCTTGAGCTCTGCCGTCGGGGTCATACTTTTTCCTGTTTCCCACTCTATACCCTAAGAATTGAGTACTCTGGTGCGTTATGGTCCATCTGGTTCCTTACCACAATTTTTTTGTTATATATATATATATATATATATATATATATATACATATATATATATATATATATATATATATATATATATATATAAAAAACCTCGCAAAACTATATATATATATATATATAGTTTTGCGAGGTTTTTTTATATGAAATCGTGTGTATAACAATATATATATATATATATATATATATATATATATATATATATATATATATATATATATACATATATGCAAGTGTGTGTGCGTGTGCGTGAAATATACAAATATATATATATGTGTGTGTGTATACATCCATATATATATATATATATATATATATCATATATATATATGTATATATACATATGTGTGTGTATGTGTGTGTATATGTAAATACGTATTCCCATACATGTTTATGTATATATTACCATAAAAACCTTGATAATAAGAGCTTACACATTTAATAAAAGTCGCCAGTGATAATAGATATTGTAAAATCTGCAAGGTAATCCCAGAGCTGAACTGTAGAGCTAGAAATAGAGCGAAGAGGATAAAAAGCACAGAGGGACAATGTAGAAATAGGACCTGAACCTATATAGATGAAACAACTCGTAATATAGGAGACAGGGTGAAGGAGCACTGGGGAGAACTCGTCAGTACTCTACGAACATACAAAACTAGGCAAAGCGATTCAGTAGAAATCGTTAAGAGGAAAATTATATTTACATAGGGAACAGATTCAATGCTCAGACAATCTAACGAACCCACGTATATAACAGAAAGTAAAACAACCCTCAATAGAATCTATGAATGGAATACCAACAACTTCTCGAACCCACGTATATAACAGAAAGTAAAACAACCTTCAAAAGAATCTATGAATGGAATACCAAGAAGCTCTCAATCAAGGAACAGATGAGAATATAGAGAGGTGTAACAATAAATCTACATGGGTCTCACACAGACATAAACTTCCATGAAAGGTACACAGGAATAGAATAGTATCTACCTTGTGACGAATGGTGGAAGAGTAGAACACACATACACACACACATACGCACATACAGAGACACACATACACAGGCACACATATACAGACACCTACTTACACAGACACACATACACAGACACACACTTACACAGACATACTTACACAAACACAAAGATACAGACACACCTACCTACACAGACATACTTACACAGACACAAAGATACAGACATACCTACTTACACAGACACACATACTTACACAGACATACTTACACAGACACATTCTTATACAGAAACATACAAGCATTTATTAAACACAGAAGCTTCTGAGAGTAGCAGCAAACAATGATACACACACACACACACACAAATACACACACATTCCTAGAATGCATACACAATAACACTAACCTTAACACTAACCCTAAACCTAACCAAACCCTAACCATAACCCTGAATCTAAACCTTACCCTAACCCTAACCCTAACTATAAACAAAACTAACCCTTATCCCAAACCTAAACCTAGCCCTAATTCTAAACCAAACGCTAACACTAAAACTAACCATAACACTAAAACTAACCCTAACTCTAACCCTAACCCTAACCCTAAACCTAAACTTAAAGCTAACTTTAAGCCTAACCCTAAACCTAACTCTAACTCTAACCCTAACCCTAAACCTAAACTTAAAGCTAACTTTAAGCCTAACCCTAAACCTAACTCTAACTCTAACCCTAACCCTAACCCTACACCTAAACCTAACTAAACCCTTTCTCATCTAGCTCTAATCCACCTATTAATATGTGGCCTACTTTCCCCTCTCATCCTGCAATCAATATTTCATTGAACGTTGTTAATTAATGAATATTTAGTTTTGATGAGAAACAAATATTTCCGGGTTGAAATAGAGCTATCACAAGAAACTAATGAAGGATTGCACCGATATTCACCGTTTTTCGATACATCGAGGAATACAAAATGACCAGTGTTGATATTTTGAAAAACGTTCGACAGGAAGACCATAAGTGTTGCTAACATATTAACTAATATACCTTGGACTTATGGGAAATACAACTCGAAAGAAAAACCGCACGATTCGCTAAAAAATCGATAAGACCACAGAACATAGAAATTGGAAGTCGTCAGACTGATGATAATCTTGTTTTCGGATGAGTTAAAATTTAATTGGTTTAGCTCTGCTGACCGAGTGTAGCTCTGCTGACCGAGTGTAGCTCTGCTGATCGAGTATAGCTCTGCTGACCGAGTGTTCGTTAGGCATCATAGAGAGGAATATAACCCAGAATGTATATATCAGACTGTTAGACTTAATGGTGACAACGTGAAGGTTTGAGAAAAAGGTTCTGTGTTATACATTAAATTAAAACCCAAACGAACCCCAGTGCTGCCTATCAGCAGATCTTGGAGATGACTATACTCCAATTGGAAACATACTGCATGAATAACCAAGGAAATATTAAAACCGAGTTCAAATCCTGCCGAGCTTAGCTTTGACTTTCATCCTTACGCAGTTTGATAAAATAAAATACCAGTAATGCACAAGGGTAGATTTAATCGACTTTCACCTTCCTCCAAATTTGTTGGTGGTGTGCTTAACTCCGAACCCATTATCAAGGGCTGTTAATTTGGCAGTAATCGGTAAGGCGTCTGACAATGTTTTACGGCATACAGTTACCTCCCTATATATTTCGATTCCAAATCTCACCGAGGTTAGCTTTGTCTTTGATCTTTACGGAGTCGATAAAATAAAGTACCAGTAATGTACTGATAATTTGCTGGCCTTGAGCCAAAAGTAGAAACAATTATTTATATACGTGTGTGTGACTGAATATATGTCTTTGTGTGTGTGCGTGTGTGTGTTTGTGTGTATTTGTACATGCTTTAATATATAACTGTGTGTGTGTGTGTGTGTGTATGTGTGTGTGTGTGTGTCTAAATGTATGTCTTATGCATGTGTTTATATGTGCGTGCCCGCCCTTGAATATATGATTCTATG
>OZ024741.1:404344788-404387288 GCA_964016885.1 Eledone cirrhosa | reverse complement strand
AGCAATACAGCAGAAAGAGGGAAATATACTTTACTTATATTATTGTTCGGTCTCTCTGGCAATTACGTATATAAAACATATTTTCCCGTTCAATCCCAACGACAAGAGTTGCTTCACTTTTTCAGAAGTCAAATCTAACAGAACTGGAAGTTGTTATACTCCTATATTGTTGTTCTGTTTATCAGTTGATGTCTAACTACAGAAATAAGAATTATTGTGTTTCATTATTTCGTAGATTGGCAGTATCAGTAGAGTGTCGGCTGCCATGCCTTGCAGCAGAGAGTTACGGCCCTTTATGATCTGAGTTTAAATCCCGCCGAGGTTAACTTTACCTTTCATCCTTACGGGGTCGATAAAATAAAGTACCAGTCACGCACTGTCCTCGATTTAATCGACTTTCCCCTCCCCCAAAATTGCTGGCCTTGTGCCTATATAAGAAACCATTATTTCATGTATTGGCAGTATCGGGAGAGGGTCGGACGCATAGAGTTACGTCCCTTGCAATTCTGAGTTCAAATCCTGCCGAGGTTAACTTTGCCTTTCATCCTTACGGGGGTCGATAAAATAAAGTACCAGTAATGCATTGAGGTCGATTTGTTCGACTCCCCCCCCCCAAAAAAAAAAATTGCGGGCCTTGGACCTATATCAAAAACCCTTATTATTATGATTACTTTTATTTGAAACTTACTTTCAAATCTGTTCTGTTCCATAGAATGTCGAGTGTCACCCTGACTAATGAGCTACAAGTTGGTGATACACACATTTTACAATCAATTGTCAAACAGTACATATCTTTGACACGTATTTAAATTGATAATGCACTTCTCAGGACAGAAACAATTAGCACTATTTCTGTATCTCGTGTAGGTTGGCAGTATCGCTACAGCGTCTCTCTCTCTCTCTCTCTCTCTCTCTCTCTCTCTCTCTCTCTCTCTCTCTCTCTCTCTCTCTCTCTCTCTCTCTCTCTCTCTCCCTCTCTGCCATACACTTACACAAGGTCAGGCGGATTGGCAGTATCGGTAGAGGATCGGACGTCATGCTTTGCAGCAAGGAATTACGGCTCTTTATGGTCTGAGTTCAAATCCCGCCGAGGTTAACTTTGCCTTTCTTCCTTACGAGGTCAATAAAATAAAGTACCAGTAATGCACTGGGTTATTGCTGGCCTTGTGCCAACTGTAGAAACAATTATTAAATATATAGATGGGCGGTGGACTGGCAGAATTGGTAGAGCGTCGGACACCCTGCTGCACAGCATAGAGTTACGTCCCTTTATGTTCTGAGTTCAAATCTCGCCGAGGTTTACTTTGCCTTTCATCCTTACGGGGTCGATAATATAAAGTACCAGTAATACACTGATTAAATTGCTGGCCTTGTGCCAAAAGTAGAAACAATTATTAAATATATAGATGTCATAAAATAAATAAAATAAACCCCCAAAAGTTCCGAGCTTTTCTCATTAAAACAACCCAGAATCTTCCGAAGTACTAATTCATACTAGGTGTGAGCCTTAAAAACAACAACAATTAATGGAAAATAAATCTTCTTTCAACACAATTTTCAATTACGTAAAATGTTTCTTTTTATTGTTATGGTCATATTCTTGTTTTTATCGCTTATTTTATTCTTTCTGTTCTTTTATTTCACATTCCGTTTATTTATTTATTTCTGTATTTATTTCAGTGATGTTTCCGCTGGATTACGTTTTGTCTAAAGAATTTCTGAAAGGAGTTTCTTCCAATTTTATTATTATTATTATTTTGCATTGTGTTTCTGTCTTAATATGTTACCATCCCAACATAGCGATTGGTATGATGTAATTAGAGGGTTTCAGAATTGATTTGTAAAATTATGTAAAATACTGATTGATTTTTGTCTGCCTGAACGATCGATATGTTGCCACTTCAATAATATTGGAGCCCAGTGTCTCTAGTAGATATTTCATGTCTACGATTTATAATTCAATTCCATCGAAAAAGACTTTAGTCTTTATCCCTCTGCAGTTAAATATCAGACATAAAGTGTGGTATTGGCAAGGGACATACTCTTTTCATCCAAATTTGAGACATCGCAAGATCGGAACGTCGGGGGCCCATCTGAGGAGGGAGCCCCGCGAGGTTGGGTGGCTGTTGCAGCGGGTGTCACTGGCCATCGTCCGCGGGAATGCTTTTGCCGTCTTGTCGACGGGGCGCAGCACCTCTGCTCTCTTGCTCTAGACACAAATCCCAATCACTTTACTCTTTCACCCTGTCCCCTCTTCTGCGACACCAGAGCCATTGCCACCCCCCCCCCCCCTTCCTGTTCTTTTTCTTCTTTCTTTCTCTTTTTTTTCTATATTTCCCTATTCCTTCTTTCCTTTGTTTCCTCTTTTTTATATGAGAAACAAAAACAATCTCATATCATTTGATATAAATCTCGTTTTGTCTCATCGTATGTTCTCATCCAATCGAGAATATACTCATTCCAGATGTTTCTACCCACCATTAGTCTTCCTAATTCATATGTTGGCTGCCTCACTAAATTTACTCTAAATTTCTTTAGAGTGCCATACAAGGTTAGCTGCCAATCGCAATATTTTTAAAAGTATATTTTAAGTTAAGTTTCATAAACCATTATGAATACCTATATTCTAAGGGCGGTGAGTTGGCAGTATTGGTAGAGAGTCGGACACCATGCTTTGTAGCATAGAGTTACGGCCCTTTATGATCTGAGTTGAAATCCCGCCGAGGTTAACTTTGCCTTTCATCCTCACGGGGTTGATAAAATAAAGTACCAGTAATGTACTGGGATAATTGCTGGCCAGCAAAACTAGAAACAATTATGAATATCTATATCAGCGGAGTTGCTCTACCACGTGATATTAAGAACTATCTGTAACATGCTGGGATACATAGTTTCGGTGAAAAATTGTTTCTTTTGATGAAATGCAAGTCTTTTATAGTTTTACAATTTTATAATTTCTGTATGATGAAAATTATATATTTTGCAGTTTATGTAATTTTCATGAAAATTCAAGAACTGTGATGTAATATACGAGGGGAGGATGAAAAGTTTATTGGTTAACTATGAAGGAATGAGGCTAGAGCTGTGAAATTTTGCATGCATTTATTTCAACTCTTCTTATAACTGCTTTGTTGCTTTCTAGGGATTATATGTTGAAAAATAAACCTCATTTTGTCATTCCATGAGAGTATCTTGGTTAGCCTATGAATGTGTGATGCTAGGGCAGTGAAATCGTACATGCATGAATTTCAACTCTTCTTATTAATAACTGCATTGTTTCTTATGAGGGACTATGTTGAAAAATAAACCCCATTTGATCATTCCATGAGAGTATCTTGGTCAGCGTATGAACTTTTGAGTCGACCCTCGTAGTCCATGATTTAAAACAGCGTTACGACTTCAGTTTGCAAGGGTCTACTTTCACACTTTGCTTAATAATTGTTTATACTTTAGGCACAAGGCCAGCAATTACACAGTGCATTACTTTATTTTATCGACCCAGTAAGGATGAAAGGCAAAGTCAACCTCGGCGGGATTTGAACTCAGATCGTAAAGGGACGTAACTATGCTGGAAAGCATGGCGTCCGACCCTCTACCGATACTGCGAATGCTTAATAATATCCACCATTTTCAGTTAATATTGATTACATCTTTACAATTTAGCCATCATACTCTCAACATGCTCAGAACTGTATCTGTGAACATTCTTTGTTGATTTAATGTTGGTATTGGTTCTTATTTTAGTTGAGGAACGTAAGAGAATTTCCGCTTCCAAACGTCTCTAGAATTATAGTCTAGAAAGTCCAGCTTCAATGTCTCTCATTTATGTATTCCAATACACCAATCTGACTCTGTATAAACAGCAAATGTTTAGGTTACCTTTGTAAAGGTTTAGTGATTGACCTCACACCTACTTGATTATATTCAGAGATGATAATGATAATGAAATCATTGTGTACAGTGCTCAGGTACACTACAAATCATCAAAGGTGCATGTATAGTACATAGAATAATATACAAATGTCAGGGAAGTGAATAGTGTATGAGTCATGATATACATGTGTGCGTGTGTATGGAGGGGGAATATTAGGTGTAGTGTTGGCGAATCTCAGGAAGCATGGAGCTTGTAGATTTGTTTTAAATGTTGTGTTCTATCGTACACATGAGATATGTTCATTAGATTTTATTGCAATATTACTGTTGGTGTTGATATTGTTGTTGAGTTATGTCTCTCAAATCTGTTGTGTGAACAAAAGGTGTGTACAACGCAGCTGTAGCTCATGGCGGCTCTATTCTTTCATGATATCTTTCTGTTGACTCGCGGCTATAACATCATCATCAACAACATCATTGCTACTATAGTCAAACATTCCTAACAAAGTCTCTCCATAATTCACGACTTTCCATTGAACCTGGCAACTGTTCCCTACTGAGGTTTGTATCATCTGAGAGTTGATTGATGAAGGTTCGAGTAGGTCTTCCTCTACTGTGTCTCCCTTGACTTGGTTCCCACAGTTGTAGCTTGTGTATAATTTGCTGATTACTTCTAACAATGTCCTCCTGCAAATTGTAACCTCCTTTCAACAATTGTAGTTGTTATCTTGGGCAGGTTTCCGTATAAACTTTCATTTGTAATACGTTGACACCAGTTTATGTTTTGTAATATAACACCCTATTGATAAACAGTAATGATTGGTTAGGTGATGTTCAAGATGGACTTCCTAGTTCGTACGTTCAGCGTCTCTGGAGATGTTAAAAATTAGGTTCAAAGAAGAAAAGAGACTTGTCTGTAATTATTATCAGCACTGTTATAAATAGTCAAATAGTTATGTATGGCTGAAGGACAGCGAAGAGAAGAAGAAAGTGTTGATTCCTAGTAATTCTATTGTCGTCTACAGTAGAATGTTGTTGCTGTGTGACATTTACCTCCTGTGGAGAATATGGTTGTGTTAAGGTGAGGAATAAGAGAAATACAAGGATTTTTCAAGGAATTATGAAGTAAATACCATAACAGGGATAGTTAAGTAAAAATAGATATTACTAGGATGATAGGAATTCGCTTATAAATCTCGTGCTATGGCAGCCAAAATACGTGTGGAATAACTAGGGGAGAGATCCCATGGACTTGATTACACGCATGATCCCATAACTCCTGAGGAAGTCAAAGGGGCTTATTGATACTCAGCGTTTCTAGGGCATCTTTTAAAACCCGGGGGAGGTCTGAATGCAGCAGATTTCTTCCAAAGAAGGATAGAGAGAGGAAGTGGAAACGAAATATAAATTAAGAATCAGCCTTAGTACTTAGCTGGTACATTTTTATCGACCTCGAATCAATGAAAGACAAAGTTGACTTCGGTGGGATTTGAAATCAGAGAGTAGAGAGCTGAAACGAATAGAACAAAGCATTTTGTCCGACGTTCTAACGACTCTGACAATTCGCCGTCTCAAACTTGATTGATAAACTTTAAAACGACACCAGGTTGTAACTTATCGGAACTATGAACTGTTATAGCGGATAGAAATAGCGGGAATGAGTATGATTCATCGCTTTGTTCGGAAAATAGAAGATAAAATAAGATTTACGCCACATTATGTAAATATCTGCAGGCTATAGATATTTTCGGTATGTTTTTAAGTGTAGAAAAACTGTGGAGAAGTGTGTTTGCAGATAGGTAAAATGTCAAACTACGTGCTTTAGATGTCAACGAAGTATTCACGGAAAAGATCATTTAGACACTAGCTAGTTTCCTCTGTTTTCTTGTTTTCTCTCGTATTCACTATTAACAGTCAATATTGAAACCATTTCAATCAAAGAGAGAGAGAGGTAGACATGCCTGTTATTGAAGATAGGAAATGAAACAACAGCAGAACTAAATAATAGTTTTCCATTGACAGAAATATAACAGGTACGAAGTCAATAATTTATCGGAAATATACCATTTCTTTTATGTGAAGAGTCAGTGTTTCTAATATAAAATTGGGAATGAAGTTTTATTATTTTATGCGGTCTATTTGATAATCTCGATATATTCCATGTTATAACGTTTCGCAACGAATTCTGGGCTTTAGATTTATATTCTATGTTCAATATTATTGAAGCTATTTTTATGTAGTAAATGACGTGATCTGAGGTTGTGTATTGAAATTAAAACTATGATGACATAAAGATATGATAATTATTTTAAACATACGTGTACCATGTTCTAGGCAGGTAATTGGCTAAGTCGTTAGATCATCAGATCTAATGCCTTGTGGTATTTGTTTCGGCTCTCTACTCTCTGATTTCAAATCACGCCGAGGTCAACTTTGCGTTTTATCCATTCATAGTCAATAGAAAAAGTGCCAGTCAAGTACTGAGGTCGACTGTTCCTCTATATCTCATTCGCACTTTCATTCTTTTACTCTTTATCCTTCTCTAGAATAAATCTGCTTTATTCCCACCTGGAGAGGAGATGGGCTCCATATGTTTTAAACTGCCCTTGAAACTGCGTATGTCAATCCTGCCTACGACTTCATCAGGTGTTACGGGACCATGATGCATACGATGATATACAAGTTTGAAAATAAAAGTACAATGGTATATGCGTGTTTCAACTAGTTATACTAGCTTAACCAGGATGCAATTGATGAAACATACTGTTTTACATGGTTAATTTTGTTACACATTAGCAAACATATATATTAACTATGTATGTTTAAGTAGCATAAATCACTTCACCATTTACAAGAATATTTTTCTTTACCTTCTTCAAAATAATCCAAACTA
This sequence comes from Eledone cirrhosa, assembly GCA_964016885.1. Classification (NCBI taxonomy): domain Eukaryota; kingdom Metazoa; phylum Mollusca; class Cephalopoda; order Octopoda; family Eledonidae; genus Eledone; species Eledone cirrhosa. Next base: position 404,380,522 of record OZ024741.1, on the reverse strand, counting down.
ACGTTAGATAATATTCAGGTTCGATCTGGTTAAACAATGATGTTTTATTAAAGTTATTGACACAATTTCAATCAGATGAGCTTGTAAAATGAAAAGTGTAAGCAGAAAAGAAATCAAAATTAATATAGCTAAGCATTTTACTTACAGCGGAATTAAATATGTACTTCGTTTAATCTGAAATCCTTTCTCTGAACATCATGAGCAGCTTTGAACGAGTTATTCAGTTATTCAAAAGCCGTTTACTAGAGCACTGAAAAAGCTGCTATAGAAGCATTTTAGATTATATCTTAGCGAAACACGCGCTTTCAATAGAAAATACATTGATTCAGAGTGAAATAGCATTTTACAAAGTAGAAATCTATAGGAGTTGCGTTAAATCATGCAATAGTATTTGCATGATAAAGATTTCTACTTGACGATAACCCAATCCACAAATAGATAGAACATTCTCTGTATATGACAGTAATATCTCAAATCGCTTGCACTGAGTAAACTCCTTTACACAAACCACCAACGCTTATGAGGAACCTACTTTAGAAACAATGTTGACGGTTGTAAGACGACATATATATTTTGTTGATTTTTTTCTTCAGGAATTTCAACTTAATTTCCCAGATTTCTTCTTGTCGGCTAATCCTCTCAGTCGCATTTCACCATCTATTTACCTCTTTCTAATATTTTCTTCACATCGATTTATATAAAAGAATTTATTTATCAAATCTGCTGTCAAAACGTATGTACACTGTTGATCTTTGCTGTGCGTGTTATGGCAGACACACAGCATGATAATATCTTCATTTAAGGAAAACTAAAATTCCAGAAAGAAACCAGCATGAAATGATACAGCGATGATAGCTCCACACTCATTGCAGTAGATTAGATTATTACCAGTCAGATAAACTAATACAACCAATTTGTTATCCATTGTTAATGGTAGAATAAGCAGCGTTATTGAATGTGAAGTTCCTTTGGCGATGTATAGTTACCACAAAATAGACGAGACTCTACGTGTATGCGTGTGTGTTATTGCATGCAGGTATATAATATACATACACATACACACACACCACTCACACCATGCACAGACTCACACACACATACACCCACCACCCACACATATATGTGTGTGTGTATGCGTTCAAGTGTGTGTGTGTTTGTGTGTGGTGGGGGATGTTTGTGTGTATGTATATATAAATATTTTGCTTATGCCAAAAAATCTCTATTTAGGGGAGAATAAGTCAGACAGACTAAAGTAAGTTAGTCTCAGTCATATAAACGTCTCTCTACCGTGGTTTCATAAACAAAAGAAACAATACCAGCCATTTCAAATGATTGGAATAAACAATCTTAAAACTTGTTTTATCATCAGGAGAGAACTCTTTGGAAACAGAGGAGATATTGTTTATAAAGTATACAGACCACTTCGTTATATATATGTCGGTATGCAGGGGCCTTTTTCGCCTTAAAAATGTGAGGGGGACAAACCAACATTTGTTGATTCTTAAAGGAGCATGTTAGTATTACTTATGGTACCTTTCCTGGACCCTATCACAAAAGTAATATTTTACGCTAATTAAATTTTATATATTCAAATGAAGTTCAGATATAAAAGAATAAACTTAAAAAGAATTTATTATATCAAATAAACAAAAAATAAAATATAGACGTTTGAAAAAGTGTGTGTGTGTGGGGGGGGGACTTGTACCCTGGTACCCCCCTGAAACACGGCCCTTGTCGGTATGTATCAAGTAATTATGAAAATTAAGACTGTCAGCTCTCCCCGCCAGACGGTGAACTGTCCCACCCACTTTGGGGTAGGTGAGAGATGTCTTCTCTTGTGAAATTGGGTATAGCTTTCATTGGCAGTATCAGTAGAGGGTCGGACGCCATGCTTTGACGCATAGAGTTACGGTCCTTGCCATTCTGAGTTCAAATCCCGCCGAGGCTATGTTGTTACTGAAAACGAAGTGTTAGAAGGTAATCGGGACACAAACAAGAGATGAAAATTTTCCCTTCGTCAACTGTTTACTACGGATCTTGGATCTTTCGGCGCATATAAACACAACATTAGTCCGTAGCGCGCCCATAGCCTTTTATCTATCAAAGGGCCATAAGGGAAAAAAAGTGTTACGGAAGAGAGAGAGGAAGAAAGAAAAAGGGAAGAAGAAAAAAAGGAAAAAAGGAAATAAACATACCGATATATATATATATATATATATATATATATATATATATATATATATATATATATATATATATATATATATAATATATATATATATATATATATATATATATATATATATATATATTTACTAGCTCTGACAGTTGGCAGGTGAACAGTGAACTGTACTGATGAAGGCTAATAACACAGAAACATTAGTGTCACCAGTTCTGTTTACATGCCAACACAAGAGCAAGAATGAGGAGCTCATTCTACTGACATGGTTTTAAACATGAAGCTTGTTTGCATAATTGCAAACGAATTGAATATTATTATTAATATTCGAAAAACTCAGATTAGATTTATTATATATTGATATTGATATTGATATGTATACAAGTATATATAGGATGATATACAGACCCTCTGATCAAGACGCAAATAGGTGTTTTGCTATTTACAGGGAAATGTTTGCATGTTTATATACTGAAAATCTATAAATTTTTATACACTTTTACCCAGCCTAATGCATAGTTATTTTGTTTTATTATTACTACTATTATTATTATTTGGTTTGGCGGTATAGGGCGCTGATTTGGCAGTATCGGTAGAGGGTCCGACGCCATGCTTTGCAGAAAAGAGTCTTGTGCCAAAAAAGTAGAAACAATTATTATTGGATTGGCAGAATTGGTGGAGTGTCAGATAAAATCCTAAAATTGTCAGAAAACTTCGATATGTGCAAACATTAGATATACATAAATTGTAATGCATTTTCAAATAGATGTGTGTTTTGGTAGTCTGGGGAGAAAGGGACACCCCTCACTCCAGTTCCAACGCCACTGTGTATATATAATTGTTTCTACATTTGGCACAAGGCCAGCAAATACCCAGTGTATTACTGGTACTTTATTTTATCGACCCCGAAAGGATGAAAGGCAAAGTTAACCTCGGCGGGATTATATATAATGTTTTTAAATTATGCTCTGTGCCCCTACCTAGGGTGTTAATACATCCAGCTTCTTCGCATTTTGTAAGAAACTGATATTATTCCGAATTTATTCATCTATGTGTGTGTGTGTGTGTGTGTGTGTGTATGTGTGTGTGTGTGTGTGTGTGTGTGTATGTGTGTGTGTGTGTGTGTGCGTGCGTGTGTGTGTATTAATGGACCTGTTATTTTTATCTAAAGACATTTTTTCCAATTTCAACCCGCCCGTCCCCTCAATCTATCTTATTTCTCATTCTTTCTTCTGATGAAGCACTAGCGTCCGAAACGTTAAGACCCTCTCCCTGCTATATGAAGCGCTAACCTAATATATACCTTTCATATACTGTACCGATTGTGTTGTTATTTCTGTTTACCTTTTACATACATACATATATACATACATATATACATACACACACACATATATATATATATATATATATATATATATATATATATATATATATATATATATATATATATATCTGGCTAATGGTGAGCTTTGTTACTCCAAAGTTTCACCTGTATACTCACAGATCACCAGTCTTGTCAGGTGAGTACTCAGCTGAAACTCCAGAGTAACAAGACTTAGACGTAATAAATGTATATTTAAACTCTACTTCGGTATTGAGTTTTCATTCTTACCTCCGTCAATAATTCACGTACTCACAGGTCTTCAATGATCACCCACACCCCGCGTTTATTAATTTGTCAGATTCCACCCACCCCGGTTCTTATTGCCCCCCCCCCCCCCACACACACACACTTATTAAATTTTGCTAATCTATCTCCGGCAAAATCTTATTGTAAGTGATTCATTTTGATACAACAGCTGGAGAATCTAATAATTTTATTTTACATTAAAAAACATTATATATGACAAAAGAAGAAGATTACAAGAAATCCCATATTTGCGATTGTACCCTATACAATTACTGATTTCCCAAGAAACCGCCCTCCCCCCATTATTGTCACCCCTTCTATTATTTGGGACCCGAGAGTGCCACCAAACTCTTCTCCTCTCTATGTCTATCACAAAAAAACTCTCTATTAATCCCCCTCTCTGTATCTACTAAAACTAAACTCTATCCCTCTCTATATCTGCCACGACACCACCTCTCTTATCCCCCTCTCTATATCAACTTCAGGGCAGTCTCACATAAGCCCTCTCTGTATAACTATAACCACAAAATTCTCCCCCTCCCTATATCTGCTACAGGGTACTCTCTTCCAATCCCCCTCTCTATATCAATTAACACTAAACTCTCCCCCTCAGTATATATCTAATACACGGCGCTCCCTTCCAATCCCCCTCTCTATATCAATTAACAATCGATATAGACGTGAATTACTTCGCTCCGGACTTTTACGGATTATTGTAAAAAAACTGTGAGTTCATTGCTCAATTTAATAGCATTGTTTAGTTTAACCCCTTGCCGTTGAGTCAACTAATTTTCGCCCCTTTCTGGGGCGAAATTTTCATTATCATCTCAAAACTGTGTAGACTTGGTATCAGCAATGTATGCCATTTCCACATCGCACACTCTCGTGAGTGCTACGCCCACTAAGAAAAGTGGTGGAGGGAAGGTAGGAGTACAAAGCTTGCAGCCTTCCCCTCTCGCATTATCAAAAAACGTTGAAAATATTGAAACCACGAAACCAAACCCGGTAAATAATACCAGCACCAACAACAAGAACAATGACAATAACACCACAACCAACAACTACAACAATAGCAACATCAAGGAAAACATGAACAATATTACCAACATTGACAGCAACAAAAAAGACAACAACACCAAAACAACATTCGCACAGACTGTAAAAAAATTTCCTTTCCTCTTCCTTTTTAACTCTTCAGCACCAACATGGTCAATATAAGAGTTGGATGTGTGAATGCACGCGGCCTGGGGATGTCCTGGAAACAGGGCAAACTCTTAAATGACCTCAGGTCGCACAGAGTGGATGTAATGGTTATTTGCCAGTCCAGGATCAGCAGCGAGCGCCAACTGGCCCCCATCTTCGACGACTTTGAGATCTACGCATCTCTCTGTCAGCCGAGGGGTGGGGGTGGGGTTGTCGTTCTGCTGCGAAAATATCTGGGTCTTGCCACACAGAAGGTACACCTGGACCCGGAGGGTCGACTGGTGGTTTTAGACGTCGGCAGTGGTGAAGGTGGAGCTTTCAGGCTGGTAGCAGCGTATGCCCCATCTGGGACACCGCGACCGGACTTCTTCCGACGCCTGGAGACTTTCCTGGGAACGTCTCGCTCCTTGCTTTTAGTGGGGGACAGGAATAGTATCCTGGATGCACGTTGGGACTATGTAGAGGCCTGTCCCGATAGAGGGGGGGGGTGTAACAGCCTCAAACGATTAATCGGCCGATTTGATCTGGCCGATAGATATCGACTAGATTTTCCGACTGTGCCACTGTGGACGTGGACTAATCGTAGCGGAACATCTAGGTCGTACCTAGATAGATTCCTAGTTAGAAATAAGGATAAGGACATATTAAGCTGTCCACGAATGTTCATGGTTGACTATTCGGATCACAAGTTGGTGACAGGGACCCGGTTACTGGAAGCTAAACTTGTCTTTACCGACAACAAAGCTTACAGTAAGCGGATTAGCACACTAGTTAAGCAGCGTTTGACGGGAGCAATTGTCAACAGCAGGTGGTGGAGCTCTCTCAAGAGAGAAATTAGAATAGAATCGATAGGTTTTAGTCGGGAATTAGCATCAGATAGGAATAGAACTGAAAGGGAATTAACAAATAGAGTAGAAGAGGCGATTAGGAGTGGCAACGTGGCCGGCGTGCTGGCGTCAAGAACGGCCCTAGACCAGTTCTTTGATGCGAAGCACGAGAGCTGCGTTGTCAGGAGTAAAATATGTGCTCTGGGTAACGATGGAGCCAAAGCTGTTAGCTGGGCCCGAGTGACAGAGGCAAAAAGTGGAAACAAGTCCACGATTCGGTCTTTGAAGGACCAGGATGGACGCGTGATCCTTGAACCTGAGCGGATGAGTGCGGCCTTTCAACGGCGCTTTGCACGACTGTTCGGGAGGGGCGGAGAGCCGGGTGGGGCCATGGATTTCGGTCCATACCTCGACGGTCTGGCGCGGCTCTCGGACGGGGAGGCGAAGTCCTGCGAGAGGCCGATTTCAGCCGCTGAAATAGGGGAAGCGCTGAGCCAATGCGGCAAACGCAAATCTCCGGGTCTCGATGGTCTACCATACGAACTTTATGTAGCGATTCCGGGCTTGTTGTCCGGTCTCCTCGAGGCGGTCTACTGCAACTGGAAACAGAACGGGAGAATTCCCAGTTCTGTGACCAAGGGCGTAGTCACGCTGGTGAGGAAGGACGAGAACAAAGGGGATGATATAGATAACTTCAGACCCATAACTCTGCTAAACAGAGAGTTAAAGATTGTGGCCAAGGTGTTAGCGAAGAGGTTGGCGCTTGTCGTCGGGAACCTGGTGGGAGAAGCGCAGACATGCGCAATCCCGTCCAGGTCCATACACGACAACCTCCACCTCATGCGATACATCGTAGAGAGGGTAGGGAACGAAACCGGCTTTGGTGGGGCCCTGATCAACTTGGAACAATCTAAGGCGTTCGATAGGGTTGACCATCGGTACCTGGATGCGGTGCTCGCGGCGGCAGACTTCGGACCCGTTTTCAGGTGCTGGATTGCTGCAATGCACAGCAGCAACACCTGCTCGAGGGTCAAGGTGAACGGCTACCTCTCGGAGCCGTTCCAAATCACGCGATCTCTCCTCCCTCCTGTATGTGCTGGCTCTCGAGCCACTACTGCGGAAGCTGGAGCTGTTGCAGGGTATCCCCCTTGGAACCGGGATTGCGGAAAGCGGTGTCGGCCTACGCCGATGACGTGACAGTAATGGTGTCGTGCACCTTGGAAATCGGGCAGATCGGCACCTTACTGGTGGAATATGAAAGGTTCACAGGAGCCAAGCTGAACCGGGACAAGTCCGTCGGTTTGCAACTCGGGACGTGGAGGGGCAAAACGATACCCTCCGACGGATTCGTCGGACCCTGGACGGAGGGCCCGGTGAAGCTGCTCGGGGTCTGGTTCGGACCGTACCTTCAGGTGGAGAAAAACTGGGACGAGGTAACGGGCAAGGGGTTTGCACTCTCCCAGAAGTCGGCCGAGTGCAAATTATCCCTGAAAGGTCGAGCGGAGGTGGCGAACGCTTATATAGCGTCCGTCATCTACTACCGCTTGACCGTCGTGCCTTGCCCAGAGAAAACACTCGCCAAAATGGAGCGCGCGCTCTTCCCATTTCTTTGGAAGAAGCGAGCTCCTTTGGTGAGAAGATCCATCTGCTGTCAACACCCTTCGAACGGAGGGCTGGGGTTGCCGTGGCTGACGATGCGTAGACACGCATTAAGGCTACGGCACCTCCAGGTTTTCCTCACCGGTCAGCCGGTGTGGGCCCTGTTTGTGAGGCGAGCCTTTCCGAGACTCGTCTCACTCACTGAGCTGCAATCCTGGGTCAAGCAAAGACCGAGAAAAGTGGGCGACTGGCACATTGAATGTGCCCAGGCGCTCACGGCCCTCTGGCAAGCGGATCCGGCAATCAGTGGAGACTCAAGCTCAACATTCTATAGAGGGTTGGTGCGCAGTAAGTGCGACGACGCTCTCGGAGAGGCTCTGGGCATGGAGGAAGATGAGCTGGCCAGTCTGTTCGGTAGGACGTTTGGCCCGGGACCGATGGACAACTTCCAAAAGTCCCTGACTTGGCAATGTTACCGAGGAGCTCTACCCGTTCGGGACAAGTTCTACAGACACGGGCGCCCGGGTAGGGACCCCTCGAAAAAGATCTGTCCGAGATGCGTGCGTGACGAGGAAACCGTCGCACACGCATTCGTACATTGCCCGGGCGTTGCTGACCTGTGGGGCTATGTGGAACGACTACTGTCGCGGGTGGGACCAATCCGGTTGACCACCGAGAATATTGTCACAATCAAACCGCCTCCCCCTTTCAAAAACGAAGGAGAGGCGGTTTCCCTCTGTGTGATAGCTATGGCGAAAGAAGTGGTATGGTGGACAAGGTTGAAAGGGCTGAGGTCAGACACCTTTCTCTCCGGCCAACAACTGGTCTTTTTTTTCAAGTACCACTTTAGAAGATGGATCAGAATGGAGAGAGAGGTGCTCTACCCCAGCAAGTTTTATGAAAGGTGGGTGAAAGTAGCGAGAATGGCCCGAGTGAATGGGCCATCACTCTATATCAGCCTGTAGGTGAGAGAGGAGAAGAATGAGAAGAGGAAGGAAGCACCCGCTCTTTGTGCTCCTGAAGTGGAGGGTTGCACATTTTTTCGAGGGTGTGTGCGACCCATGTCAACGCCCCCTCCCTATTGAGTACATTGATTGTTAAATTTAATTTGTTTTACGTTTTTTTACACGTCTTTTTAAATGTATGTAAACTCCCCACTTTGTATTTGTCCCAATCTTTGATGCCCTGGTGGCAAATAAATAGAAATTTATATCAATTACCACCAAACTCTCCCCCTCCTTATATCAAGCTCTCCCCTCTGTCTCTACTTAGCATGTATATAAATTGCATCACAATTACAAATAGATGTTTGTTTGGGTAGTTTGGGGAGAAAATATTGTTGTTGCTCCTTTCGCCATTTCAACCACCCCTGTTTATCATATATGTGCGAGTGTGTGGGTGTGTACACGTATGTGAGTATGTGTGTATGCAAATATGTATGTATACACACACATACACACACATATATATATATATATATATATATATATATATATATATATATATACATATATATATATATCCATATATATATATATATATATATATACATACATGTTTGTATATATTTATGTGTATCTGTGTGTGTTTCCCTCTCTACATAAATATATTTACATGAACACATATATTAAATATATTCAAATTTCTATAGTAAATAAATATTTGATGCATTTAATTGTATAAACATATCATTTTTATTTACTTGAAAATAGATATCACTTTATCATCTCCGTTACATGTTAAAAGCGATACTCATTCAGTAAATACCATTTATGATATCTACTAGCCGAATTACCCGCGCCTTGCTGTGTTTCACACATTTCTTTTGTAAGAAAATGATTGATTTTAAATCAGTGAAATAATTTAATGAGAAAAACTCTGCATTTCAATATTACTCAATGTAAAATGTAATGAATGAAAAATTGGAAAACATTATTTTTTGTAATATAATAAGGGCGGTGGATTGGCAGTATCGGTAGAGGGTCGGACGCCATGCTTTCCAGAATAGTTACGTCCCTTTACGATCTGAGTTCAAATCCCGCCGAGGTTGACTCTGCCTTTCATCCTTACGGGGTCGATAAAATAAAGTACCAGTAATGCACTGGGTATTTGCTGGCCTTGTGCCTAAAGTTAAAACAATTATTTTTTGTAACATATCAAATCAAAATTACTTTATTAAATCTTATCTTTTTCAAAATTTTTTCAAAATATCAATTCAAAACTTTTGTAATTAGGCATCATATCTTGTCATTTACCCATGGTTTAAATTTCACATAAATCGAAGGTAAACAAATTTCAGCGGGGGTTTTTGCCCCCGGGGAACCCTTTGATTAAAATGAAATATACTTATCCAAGTACCCTGGGCAATGTAGTTTCAGAATATATATGGTTATGGCGGTCTATCTCCAAAACCATAGGAGGAGTTCGTGAACAAACAGACAGACAGGAATACAACTTTATATATATAGATATGAGAAAACACAAGTGGAACAACAACATAATGGTTTCTGATTTAGGCACCAGGCCAACAATTTTGATGTGGAGAGAGTCGAGTATTTTGACTCCAGTGTGTTACTGGTACTTTATTTTATCACCTGCGAAAGGATGAAAGTTGAAGCTGATCTCGGCGAGATTTGAAATAAAAACATCAAGAGCCGTAACTCTATGCCAGGAAGCATATTGTCCGACGCTCTACCAATTCTGCCAATCTAAAGTCCTATGTGACCCCAACACAGGAGATGGATTGTATCTTATGAAACACGATGACCAGTCGTCAAATATATATGTGTGACAGCTCACACCTATGTGTGTGTGTGTGTGTGTGAGACAGCCGACACCTATACAGGTTTAGTTGGCCTCCCCGAAGGTATATCTCGTTGAAGGTGTCTTGAGTAATTTAATGATAGGGACCCCAGTCCTATCATCTTATTTCTACAGCTCAGTAAACTGGAGCAACGTGGAATAAAGTGTCTTGTTCAAGGAAATAACACATCACCCGGTCCGAGAATTGAACTCACAATCTTTCGATTGCAAACCCAATGCTCTAACCACTAAGTGATGCGCCTTCACAAATATATACTTGAATAAGCTGACCGTCTTTATTCAGCTCCTCTTTATCAGGCACAAACTCACAGAAATTGCTGATCCAAGGAAAATAGTAAATGAGGAATAAATTACATAGCACCGCCATTTAAACGTAATCAGACTAGATCGTTCTTAGTAACTAAAGAAATCTGAATGGAATATATCGAGCATAATTCCTGTCTCCTCCTCTGTCTCACATTCATTGTCCCTAAATATATCATTCTGTTTCTTTTCTGTTATACTCATTTTATCGGATCTAGAATGAAGATTTAACCCTTTAGCATTTACATTACTCTATATATACTATTGTATTTTCACAGTAAAGGCTTTACCTCACATAATATCACATAACATTTACATTACTCTATATTTACTGTTATATTTTCATGGTAAAGACTTTACCTCACATAATATCTCACATAACATTTACATTACTCTGTACATGCTATTGTATGTTTGTGGTAAAGGCTTTACCTCACATAATATATCACATAAAATTTACATTACTCTATACACACTATTGTATGTTTGTGGTAAAGGCTTTACCTCACATAATATCTCACAAAATATTGACTCTATGAGATTTTGTTATTATTTATTTTGAGAACAATACCTTAACATCAGTATGTGGGGCCAGTTACAGCCGGTTTGAACAGAAAGGGGTGAGAGAATAATTCTGGCCGGATATGGCCGGTTTAAATGCTAAAGGGTTAATATACAAGGGCCACGTCTCTCATCTCAGAGACAACAGATGGATTATTAGGGTCACAGAGTTGACACCAGGCTAGTCAGTGGTGATGCACTAAATGGCGGCCAAAGGCAGAATGGTACGAGGGTCGGACTCGGTACCTCAGCTCCACATGGCCCAGTGGAGGTCAACCAGGGAGGGATTTCCTCCAACAGGTGTGGGAAGGCCCTTGATTTGGATTGAGATTTGTATCCTACATGATGCAATCCTGTAAAAACAGCTCATAGATACGACTGTAGAGGAAATATGAAATATAAACTAAATTTCAATTTAACCGGAAACACATCAAGATTTAAATCACCAAATAACGTTTCTGATTGAAACACAAGGCCAACAATTTGGAGGGAGAGGAAAGTGAATTAAAGTGACCCAGTACATTACTGGTACTTTATGTTATCAACCCTGTAAGTGTCAAAGGCAAAGTTAACCTGAAGCACATTAGAACTCAGAACGTAAAGGACGGTAAATATATGCTGCAAAATATGCCCGATACTCTACCGAATCTACTGTCAATACACCACCCATGAATCACCAAAATATGCCCCATACTCTACCGAATCTACTGTCAATACACCACCCATGAATCACCAAAATATGCCCCATACTCTACCGAATCTACTGTCAATACACCACCCATGAATCACCAAAATATGCCCCATACTCTACCGAATCTACTGTCAATACACCACCCATGAATCACCAAAATATGCCCCATACTCTACCGAATCTACTGTCAATACACCACCCATGAATCACCAAAATATGCCCCATACTCTACCGAATCTACTGTCAATACACCACCCATGAATCACCAAAATATGCCCCATACTCTACCGAATCTACTGTCAATACACCACCCATGAATCACCAAAACACAGAGTAACCTTGTATTACTGGTATTGAATTGACTTACAATAGGTTTGTATTAAAGCTAGTTCAGGAACGATTTAAACAAGGAGAAATACCACTAAATATAATTGAAGGGATTTAATTCAATGGTATTAACCTGTCAATTTACTGACTCCCCTTATTTTACCCTTATTTTAATTATTTATCTCATTTATTTTATATTAAGAATAGGCTACTTTCCTGGTCCCGGTAAAATAGACAAACATGTTTTTTAAGCTTATTTTACCGGTCCCCGGTAAATATAAATGGTGTTAGTGTTGGGTCCGGGTTAGGGTTAAGGTTAGGGTTTAAATTGTCTTAATTATTGGTGGTGAAAATAAATAAACTTCTATTTTAAATCTGTTGATGTTTTTAACATTACCTGTCTTCATAATAATTGTTTCCACCTTTGGTTTCTTATATAGGCACAAGGCCAGCAATTTGGGGGGAGGGGAAAGTCGATTAAATCGAACCCAGTGTGCGACTGGTACTTTATTTTATCGACACCCTAAGGATGAAAGGCAAAGTTAATTTTGGCGGTATTTGAACTCAGAATGGCAAGGGCTGTAACTCAATGCGTGAAAGCATGGCGTCCGACCCTCTACCGATACTGCCAATCCACCGCCCTCATAATAATAATAATAATAATAATAATAATAATAATAATAATAATAATAATAATAATATTGATAATAATGTCTACCTATCTCTTGGTTAATGTTATAGTTAGAACAAATGAAGGGACAGACAGAAATATTTATAGTTACATTACGAGTCGTATAGAATGGTGCAATGATATTGATTGGCATAAATTATAAAGAAGCACTGCACAATCTGCAGTGCGATATCAAGTACCAGCAGAGATGGAGAGAATAACTTACACTATATCTCCTATATCTACTCACCTGGTTTTCTGTGCTGTAAGTGGTAACGATTCACTGACGTTGTTTTGATAACCTTATATGAATATATTTGATAAAGCGGTGTTGGTAGCCGAGGCAACAGAGAGAAGGAATATACATAGATTGTTTAGTTGTCAGTTCAAATTCCATATATATTTGTCTTTCGTTCTCATTTTTGTTTCTACCAGTAATATATTCCGATCACTATTGTAGTCATACTACTACACCTACTGGGACTAGTGCCTGAGTATATATCAATACTGTTACAGTTTGATTTAAACCCACAAAATCTCATTTTCAGATGGAAAGGTGTCAACCCTGCCCCTGTGTGTGTGTGATAACTCACACCTATGTGTGTGTGTGTGTGTGTGTGACAACTCACACCTATACAGGTTTAGCTGGCCTCCTTCAAGGTATATCTCGTTGGAAGTGTCTTGGGTAATTTAATGATGGGGACCCCAGTCCTATCATCTCATTTCTACAGCTGAGTAAACTGGAGCAATGTGAAATAAAGTGTCTTGCTCAAGGAAACAACACATCACCCGGTCCGAGAATTGAAATCACAACTTTTCGATTGCAAGTCCAATGCTCTAACCACTAAGCCATGCACCTTCACACTGGGGCTAGTGCCTGAGTAAATATCAATACTGTTATATTTTGATTTAAACCCACAAAATCTCATATTCAGATGGACAGGTGATTGTCAGCCAAAGCCATCCATAACCACTTGGCAGTGGAGACTTCTGGTGTGCTCGGGCCTAGGGCTACCTCCCTACTCACCACCACAGGCGCTGAGCTGGCCAGCCGCAGGTGTGAGCCTTGTGAGCTGGAATGGCTTTTCCAGCTCGTCTCCCTTACCGTCCTCCGGGGACACGCCTTCTCCATTCTGTCCGCCGGAGCTGCGGGAAGGCCACCAATATGATTGACTGGCTTGTCATTTTATCAGTCTGATGCTCTATATATACTATTGTATTTTCGTGGTCCCTCTGTGTTTTTATTATTATTTACTGTTCACATTGCCAACCACTTGCCTATAAAGAAAGACTTGGAAGCTGTAACTATCCCAATTGTTTTCAAGGTTAGACAATATCCTTTTCGAATGTCACCTTATATTTTGTAAGGTAGATGTGGTTTGAGAGAAATTTGGCTGTTGTTTACATCATATCAAACGACAACGTTGAGGTTCAATTGTTAACGATGTTCGCTCATCTACCCAACCAAAGTGTTTTTCATACACTAACAGATACAATTAGTTTTACCCAACTGAACTATAATCCCGTGAAACGAAAACTTGTTGGGAGATAACACGTTACATTAATCAAGGACATACCACAGTCTTTAGGAATGATATAATGGTAGTAATAATTGTTTCTACTTTTATCACAAGGCCAGCAATTACCCCAGTGTATTACTGGTAGTTTATTTTATCGACCCCGTAAGGATGAAAGGCAAAGTTAACCTCGGCGGGATTAGAACTCAGATCATAAAGGGCCGTAACTCTTTGCTGCAAAGCATGGCGTCCAACCCTCTACCGATACTGCCAATCTACCGTACTATGGTAGTAATAATAGATCCGACAAGGGTGGTGGATTGGCAATATCGGAAGAGGATCGGACGCCATGCTTTGCAGCAAAGAGTTACGGCCCTTTGTGATCTGATTTCAAATCCGACCAAAGTTAACTTTGCCTTTCATCCTTACGTGGTCGATAAAATAAAATACCAGTCACGCACTGGGGTCGATTTAATCGAATCCCCCCCCCCAAAAAAAAAAATTGCTGGCATTGTCCCTATATAAGAAACCAATAATAGATCCTACATGTTACATTAATCAAGGTAATGATCCAGTCTTTAGGAATGATAGATCCTACATGGGTTATGGTGACGTTGGTGTGTTATTAAAGGGTACAAAATTAGGACATAAAAGTAAAGCAAGTTAGTAACCGTAGTTACCATATTTCAGAAGTTGCGTCCTTAAAAACAGCAATGGCCACAAAGGCAACGAATCATAAGTGTCTTCTTCTTCTTCTTCTTCTTCTTCTTCTTCTTCTTCTTCTTCTTCTTGTGCATAAGACTTGTCTTGGGTTGTTGTCGTTCGTCTGATGGTGGTGGTAGTGATGATAGTGATAGTGATGGTAGTGGTGTTGGTGGTGGTGGTGGTGGTGGTGCTGGTGCTGGCGGTGGTGCTGGTGGTGCTGGTGCTGGTGGAGATGTTGGTGTTGGTGAAGTATTGATGGTGATGAGATAGGGATAGTGATGTCGGTGTTAGCTCTACTGATAGTGCAGGTGCTAGCGTTGATGATGATAGTGGTAGCGATGCTATTTGAGCCGATTCTCAGACTCCTAGCCTCACTTATCGACCCACTCTCATCTTCTATCATGATAAGCAGTGGTATTGATTCAATTTTCTTTCGGGGGGGGGGGTACATTTTTAAATTTTGTTTTTAGGCAAGACAATGTTTCATTCTTAGTTTGTTAAAAAGATAAACTGACCCTCCCCGTCACCCAATGTCAGTTTCATCGTGAAATAAGTAACACTTATACGATGTAACTGTCAAATATTCGATAATTCTAAACTAAACCTACCGAGTGATTAAACTACACGGTACAAAATCCAGGAATTATAATAAGAGTTAAGCACAAGACCAACAATTGGGGGGAATGAGCAAGATGATTAAATGAACCCCAGTGCATTACTGTTATTTTATTTTATCGGCCCTGTAAGAATAAAAGGCAAAGCTAACCTCGGCGGGATTCGAGCTGAAAGACGTAACTCTGCAATAAAACTTTGTCTGACGCTCTACCGATACTGCCAAATCACACCCCTCATAGTAAATAATTGTTTCTACTTTAGGCACAAGGCCAGCAATTACCCAGTGTATTACTGGTACTTTATTTTATCGACCCCGTACGGATGAAAGGCAAAGTTAACCTTGGCGGGATTTGAACTCAGACCGTAAAGGGACGTAACTATGCTAGAAAGCATGGCGTCCAGCCCTCTACCGATACTGCCAATTCACCGCCCTGATAGTAAATAATAATATCTTCTGATTTAGGCACAATATCAACTTTGGAGGAATGGAAATATCGATTAAATTGACCTCTGTGCGTTATTTTATCAATCAAGTCCGGATGAAAGGCAGAGTTAGCTTCGGCGGTATTTGAACTCACATCGTAAAGAGACGTAACTGTATGCCACAAAACATGTCGTCCAGCGCTCTACCGATACCGCCAATCCACCGTCCTCTTGGTAATTAATAATAACTAGCTGACGTACCCAGCTTCGCCCGGGTAAACAGATGATAAGAGAAGACAGGTAAAAGAGAAAATGACTGTATTGGATGTTTATCTGGTTACAGTATGAGGCGAGTCCGTGGTGTCTGTGTGATACAAAAAACAGTAAAAAAAATCTTCCAGATATACCAGATTCTTCGTTGTACCGTTTGTGCATAGTATATATGAACAATTCTAGGTGCTCCCACCTAGAATAATGACCTCTAGGAGAGGGTTCAACTTCTGCCTGACTGTAAAACGTGTGTTATTGCATAGACGTGGTTGTTCCACGTTTCTCAAAAGGATGATGGAAGTTCCAATCTTTTATATTATATGTAGATATAGATATAGATATAGATAATTAATATAAAAGATGTCCGTCAATGTAAAAAAGGTCCCTATTTACTTGAAATGGTTTATACAAACGCCAAATTAATATGGATATGGATAACATGCTTATCTATAAGTGGTCAGCTATAATAATAAAACAACAAATTATATGACACAAAAATTTATTGAGTAATTTCCAGGCTCTTAGCCACTGAGTAATAGACAGTCAATGTTGCCCAGAGTTCAACTCGGGGAGGTGGCCTGGTTTGAACTCCAAATGGCGGAACCTTCTACTTCAAAAATAGAATTGTTTTATAATATTACTCTAACCCTGGCCGGCCATAGAATCCAACCTTTTTGCCAGACTCAGCCTATGATGAGGTTTTATTACCACCGCAATCAGAAGCGACGCACGCAAATTTACACACGCACTCGTGCACTTACACATGTTGATAGTTTTTACTTTCTGTGGAACGCTGCACGCACGCACACACACACATAAACATACGCGCACGTACATACACACGCACACATGTTAATAGTTCTTGCTTTCCTTCCCCTCTTACTTCCACACACATCACACACATACATGTCTCTACACTGACACATATACACATTGTATCCAACACAGCGTTCACTTTGCCTCTCCGTTTCTTACTCTCCCCTCTCACTCCCTCATTGGCATTATGCATATTAATTTAAGTTTGGTGTCGTTGAGGTGGGCGGAGTCGTTTTAAATCTATGAACCAATGATAATCGAGAATTATGACACACGGAATACTGACAATGTTGAAATTATAGACTAGCTGACGTATCCAGCTTCGCCCGGGTAAACATATGATAAGAGAAGACAGGTACAAGAGAAAATGACTGTATTGGATGTTTGCCTGGTTACAGTATGAGGCGAGTCCGTGGTGTCCGTGTGATACAAAAAAAAAAACAGTAAAAAATCTTCCAGATATACCAGATTCTTCGTTGTACCGTTTGTGCATAGTATATGAACAATTCTAGGTGCTCCCACCTAGAATAGTGACCTCTAGGAGATAGTTCATCTTCTGCCTGACTGTAAAACGTGTATCATTGCATAGACGTGGTTGTTCCACGTTTCTCAAAAGGATGATGGAAGTTCCAATCTTTTATATTACATGTAGATATAGATAATTAATATAAAAGATGATGCTCAGCCAGTTCGTCTTCAAACATCGCAGCACGCCATCGCTGCTTGGCTCCCGTGTTTCGTTGGCATTATTCAGCCAGCTCCCCTTCATTCATGGCGGTACGTCTTCGCCTCTGAATTTCGGCGTTCCGATGGCGCTGTTCGGCCCGTTTTTCTTCATTCCTGGTTGCACGCCGTCGCCGCTGTAGTTCACTGTTTGATAAAGTCGAATTGCTTTTACTTTCTCTGGAACGCTGCACGCACACACATAAACATACGCGCACGTACATACACACGCACACATGGTAATAGTTAAAGCGTTCACTTGCCTCTCTGTTTCTTACTCTCCCCTCTCACTCCCTCATTGGCATTATGCATATTAATTTAAGTTTGGCGTCGTTGAGGTGGGCGGGCTCGGTTGAAACCTATGAACCAATGACAATCGAGAAATATGACATACGGAATACTGACATTGTTAAAATTAATATATAGATGGGGTGAGGCGAATCCATTAAGTCAACTCCAGTGCGTTACTGGTATTTTATTTTATAAAAGGCAAAGCTAACCTCGGCGCTCAACCGATACAGCCAATCCACCGCTTTCCTGTTAACTGGTTATAATGATTTTAACAATTGTTTAGTTTATTGGCCACAAGGGCCGACATGTACGGGAAATACAATAAACGGTTACAGTCGGGGATTTACATAAAAATCTGGCAAACAGTATAAAACACAATAATAATTGTCTCTACCTCTGGCACAAGGTCAGCCATTATCCCAGTGCATTACTGGTACTTTATTTTATCGACCCCGTAAAGATGAAAGGTAAAGTTAACCTCAGTGGGATTTGAACTCAGAATGGCAAGGGCCATAACTCTATACGCCAAAGCATGGCGTCCGACCCTCTACCGATACTGTCAATCTACAACTCTTATAAAAAAATAAATGTTTCTACTTTTAGCACAAGGCCAGCAATTATCCCAGTATATTACTGGTACTTTATTTTATCGACCTCGTAAGGATGAAAGACAAAGACAACCTCGGCGGGATTTGAACTCAGATCGTAAAGGGACGTAACTATGCTGGAAAGCATGGCGTCCGACCCTCTACTGATACTGCCAATAATAATGATTTCATATACTAAGAAAAGGATTCAAAGGTTTTGGGAGGGATTTCGTCAACTGAACTAATCAACGGATAAGGGATGGTATCCCAGGAGATGTGAACTACGTTCACCTTGATGGAAGTAAAATAATAACCATACCTGGTCTTATATCTGTGTGTAAAGGTGTGGTAGGACTAAATACTGGGTGGTATCTAGATGTTCTGACACCACTATAGTACTTATTACAATAGAATATAGAGAATCGATTGACTTTCGTCAAATCGGACCGAGGAAACAATGTCTCCAATTGCTAGTAATATCTATCGGTCGCAACTCCAGGTAAAAGGAACAACGTGAAATAAAGTGTCTTGCTCAAGGACATAACGCATCACCCGGTCCAGGAATCGAACTCACAACCTCAAGCTTGTGAATCCAATTCTCCAACCACTCAGCCACCCGCCTTCACAATAGAATATGCCGGTGATAATTATGATGGCGATGATGGTAATGGTGATGATGGTAATGGAGGTGTACATGATAATGATGATGATGGCGACAGCGATGAAAACAATGATGGCGATGATGAGGATGATGATGGTGGTGGTGGTGGTCGTCGTCGTCGTCGTTATGAGGATGATGGTGATGATGATGATGATTGTCATGATGATGGTGGTGGTAATGACGATGATGGTGGTGATGGTGATGGTAGTTATGATGATGATGGTGATGATGATGATGGTGATGGTGGTGATTATAATGATGGTGGTGATGGTGATGATGATAATGATGATGATGATCGTTGTGATGGTGATGATACTGATTATGATGATGGCGATGATGGTGATGGTGATGATGATGATGGTGGTGGTTATGATGGTGATGGTGATTATGATGATGGTGATGATGATGACGATGATAATGATGATGACGATCATGATTACTGATGACGATGATGATGATGATGATGATGACTACGACGAGGATCAGGAGGAGGTATAATGTGGTGGCTGCAGTGATGTTGAGGTTAAACGAGAATATTAGAACATTACCTACAATAACAATGATGACGATAATTATAACGACAATGATGGCCATGTGGTTTGAATGCCATAAAAGGTCTTGTAACCACAATAATATTGATTTCTAACGTGTGCCAGTGTCTGGCACAAGATCAGACATTTCTACCTGGTAAGTCGAGGAAGAGGTAGAGACGATATCGATCCCAGTATTTGATTGGTAGTTTTTTTTTGGGGGGGGGGTTGTCAAGTACGGAAGGATGAAAAAGAAAGTGGAGTTCGGAAGCAGACAGTTTCAGTTTTATTGGAAAGTTCCAAACAATGTGTGAATCCACTTAATGTAAGGGACTATGAAGAAGGTGAAATTATGACGAAAGGGATTGGGAGATCACAGCACCAATGTGACGTACATGTGGTCAGAATGTCTCAGGAAGGAATCACTGGAGTCATTCCAAGTAGAGCCACTACTTCTCCAAATTGAGAGATCACAGCTCCTATATTACGGACATGTGGTCAGAATGTCTCAGGAAAGAATCACTGGAGTCACTCCTGGTAGACCTACTACTTCTCCAAATTGAGAGATCACAGCTCCTATATTACAGACATGTGGTCAGAATGTCTCAGGAAAGAATCACTGGAGTCACTCCAGGTAGACCTACTACTTCTCCAAATTGAGAGATCACAGCTCCTATATTACGGATATGTGGTCAGAATGTCTCAGGAAAGAATTATTGGACAGATTTGTAACTTGGAGATCAGAGAGTCGCTCCAGGGAGAGCTGCTATTTCACCGAATTGAGAGATCACAGCTCCGATAGTACGGAGATGTGGTTAAAATGACTCAGGAAAGAATTGCCAGATAGACAGATTTTTTACAGGCAAAACAAGCAGGAGAAACAGAGGTAAATCCCAATCAAGATGGTTGGATAACATCCATGAGCTCGGTTAGACTGGCTTGGGGATCCAGCCGGATCAATTAGAGACGGTTGCTTCTAATAAGATATTCTGGAACGACTGTTTGAGGACTCCGCCGCCACAACCATCTCAAATAGAAGAAGAAGAAGAAGAAGAAGAAGAAGGACAAGAAGAAGAAGAAGAAGAAGAAGAAGAAGAAGAAGAAGAAGAAGAAGAACAAGTGTAGACTTGAAAGAGTTCAGGTCATTTGAAAAAGAGCAAAATCATGAGATGGAAGAGAGTTCCAAAGTTTGGTAGTTTGAGGGAGAAACGCTAGGACAGTAGTAAGACTCCCTTGTTCGTGAAACCACAATAGCATCGGGGTGAGGATGGTGTGAGTTTCGAGTTGAGATGATATGAAGGGATTTGGGACCAAAAGACAACGTTCATCAGAGCTGCTCCTATGGTTGAACACAACGTAAAATGGCGAAACTAAATATGGCAGAACATTCTATTAAGTTGTTATATTTGGGGAGGGTCAGGTTGTCCTAACATTGTAAAAAAATAGTAAAAGCCATTCACTGTTTGGTTTGGTTTGGTTTTCACTTGAGTATATTTATATGAAGGCGTGTGACTGAGTGGTTAGAGAATTGGATTCGCAATCGTGAGGTTGTGATTTCAATTCCCGGACCGGGTGATGCGTTATGTCCTTGAGCAAGACACTTTATTTCACGTTGTTCCTTCTACCTGGAGTTGCGACCGATAGATATTACTAGCAATTGAAAAGACCAATGGAAACATCGTTTCCTCGGTCCGATTTGACGAAAGTCGATCGATATATATATATTTATAAATAATTTAGCTGGCAATCAAGGTTTATCAATAATTGACCAACAGTTAAAAATATAAATATAATTTATCAAAGTTCTTTCGTCACACATTTCTGTGACATCTTTGTATGCGCTGGTATTTTATTTGGTGTGTGTTCGTGTGTTCCAGTCAGTGAGTGTGTTTATGTGTTTACATTCTGTATTTGTAAACATGATTACATACCTAAAACCTTGCAAAACAAATAATTCAGTGCCAGGGTAATGAGTGCTCTAACGATTCTACCAATCTGTCTCATCACAATGGCGAGAAGGACAGTAATAGGGGGTCATAGAGTGCAGTTAATTATGGCTGGTTATTGAATATAATGATGACGATAATAATAATGATGATGATAATGATGATGATGGTGGTGATGATGATGACGATGATGATGATGATGATGATGGTGATAATGATGGTGATGATGGTGGTGATGATAATGATGATGATGACGACGATGATCATCATGATGATGATGATGGTGGTGGTGGTAGTGGTATTGGTATTGGTAGTGGTGATGGTAGTGGTAGTGGTAGTGGTAGTGGTGGTGATAGTGGTAGTGTTGGTGGTAGTAGTGGTGGTAGTGGTAGTGTTTGTGGTAGTGGTGGTGTTGGTGGTAGTGGTAGTGGTAGTGGTGGTGGTAGTGGTGGTGGTGGAGGTAGTGGTATTGGTGGTGGTAGTGTTGGTGGTGGTGGTGGTGTTGGTGGTAGTAGTAGTGGTGGTGGTAGTGGTAGTGTTGGTGGTGGTGTTAGTGGTGGTTTGTTGATGGTGTTAGTGGTGGTAGTGTTGGTGGTAGTGGTGGCAGTGGTGGTGGTGATGGTAGTGGTGGTGGTAGTGTTAGTGGTGGTAATGTTAGTGGTGGTGCTGATGACGTCAGTCAACCTCGCTACACCATAACGATAAATATAATGGCAATAAATTGTTGCCATAAAGAAGTTGTTTGTCACAGATTTCAATGGAGTCTCGTCTGGTATTTCTTTCTATGTCCAACACAATACAAGGATCTCTCTGATGCCGAGAATATACAGAGATATATGGGTAACACAATGTGAAGGCGCATGGCTTGGTGGTTAGAGCATTGGGCTTGCAATTAACAGGTTGTGAGTTCAATTATCGGAGCGGGTGATGTGTTGTTTCCTTGAGCAAGACACTTTATTTCACGTTGCTCCAGTTTACTCAGCTGTAGAAATGAAATGATAGGACTGGCGTCCCTATCATTAAATTACCCAAGGCACCTCCAACGAGATATACCTTGGAGGAGGCCAGCTAAACCTGCATAGGTGTGAGCTGTCACACACACACTCAACACAGCTATAAAAGTGTGTACACAGTCGGTAAATAAGTAACACAACTATAGAGGTGTGTACACAGTAGGTAAATATGTAACACAGGTGTATATACGATAGATGAATAAGTATGAAGCTGATGGTGTAAAATTATCCAGGTATATCTGTAAGAACATAAACATATACACATATACTCTCGCATGCATATATATATATATATGTGTGTATGTATGTGTGTGTGTGTGTGTGAGAGAGAGAGAGAGTGTGTATATATACTTATGTTCATCGATTTCAGGGGCTTGACTCCTTCTTCCTCACTTTTCGTAGCATTACCATCTTTGTTTGTTTACTGTCTCGCTCGTTCCTCTATTTACGTGTCCGAACGACTTTCTTTAGCCGTTGCTCGCACCAGCCAGAGGTATATGGTCTTTAAAGCGATGAAATACCAATGAAGGCTGGAAGATCACTGATGAAGGACTAAATTTATTCATATGTAACCCATTTGCAACCACGCAGCACGCCATGTTTTCATATTTATATATATATATAAGCAGAAGGGATATTCAATTTGTTGGTAATTCAACAAACATAAATGTATATAACTGATTCAGAGCACTCGACAAGTTTTCTGAAGTATAATATTCAATGATATTAAATAAATGGAAACTATATTTATAAAACCATATTTATTCTATTATATATATTTCAAGGGTACCAAAACTTTGGTACGCTTTCATTAGATAAAATACAAAGTTTGTTTTATAAATTTTGACATAACCAGGAAAAATAGCTTAACGGTTCAAGTTTTCCTTAGATAGTTAAGGGATAAGAGAAGAAAAGTCAGATATTTCAAATTATTAAGATGAGTATGCAAATGAGGTTGAGGTATAGGGCTGAAAAAAAAACGTTATTTTAGACGCTATGGAGAATTTAAATAATTGGGATATGTGTATGTATGCGTAGGAAAGAAGAAAAAGGAAGAAGAGCTTGTATTTACGTTAATTTAGGGGTATGGTGGAATATGATTCCAGAATTTAAATTTATTTAGCTATATTATGAGTTATAATATTGTATATATAATCAATTAGATTATATGAAGAATTATGGTTGTAAGTATTTTTATCTTATTACATTACAATAGGTTATATGTATATAAATATCTATATAGATTAATAATTGCGCATATATAATTATTATAGAAATAGAAATAATTTACAATTACTAGTTGTTTATATTTCTAATTTGATTTACGAAGGATTTTAATTTTGTATTTTACATAAAAAATAGGTGGTTCAAGTTGTGAGAGGAGAACAATTTGTAGATTCGAATATTTTGTTCCAACATTGAAAATGTTTTCAGAATATTGTTAATTTAGCGAAGTTATATAATTTATCTAACATATATTATGTTTATGTTTGCACGATTGAAAAGGGAAAGATAACTCCAATCTTGTTTGTTAACCGTTTAATTTGATGAATGATTTACTCAGAAAATATATAAAGAAAATTATATATTAATTTGTGTGAGGTTAATTATTTTAGTCGAAAGATGTGTGAAAGTTTGAATATCAAAAGGAGAGGAAAACACGTAATGTGCTTTTCGAAGAGGATACATTTTCAGAATGTCAATTAAAGATTATCAATCTACATCTAAAAAAATATCTTAAACAAATATATTTAGAAGGGTATCATTAGGAAAGTAATGTCAGAATTAAAGATATATATTAAAAAAATATATATATTAAAAAATATATAAGGTAAAAATATTAGAAATATTTTTTAAAATATTAGAAATATAAAAAAAAAATTATAAAAAAATAAAAATTTACATTTAAATATTTTAAAGAAAATAGGATCATTTTGAAGGTGTATAGGAATATTATTCATTAATTATTTATTCAAAGTAATCCAACTTATTTTACAAACGGGATAAAAAATATATTCTGAGCGCAGTCACGCACTCCTTACTTTATTATAATTTAGATATATTCTGAAAAAGGAATATTAAGTGTGTTTCAAGGCCACATAAACACTTAAAAAAAATAAAGAATTAAAAACAAAACAACAACAACAAACGTCTGCGTAAGGTATCAATTTGAACCCTGTCTAAATTATTAAAGAAGTAATAGATGAAAACAGTAAATTCGTATCTGCTTGTATTTGATCAAATATCATAATTTATTGTTAAAACAAGGTCGGGGAATTGGCAGTATCGGTAGAGCGTCGGACAACATGCTTTGCTTTTATGACCTGAGTTCAAATCCCGCCAAGGTTAACTTCGCCTTTCATCCTTACGGGTTCGATAAAATAAAGTACCAGTCACGCACTGGAGTCGATTTAATCGACTTTCTCCTCCCCCTAAATTGCTGGCCTTGTGCCTATATTAGAAACCATTATTTATTTTTAAAATAAAATTAGGGCAGTGAATTGGCAGTATCGGTAGAGGGTCGGACACCATGCTTTCAAGCATAGTTACGTCCCTTTACGGTCTGAGTTCAAATTCCGTCGAGGTTAACTTTGCCTTTCATCCTTACGGGGTCGATAAAATAAAGTACCAGTAATGTACTGCGTAATTTCTGGCCTTGTGCCAAAAGTAGAAACAATTATTTATTTTTAAAACAAGGGCGGGGAATTGGCAGTATCGGTAGAGCATCGGACACCATGCTTTACGTCCTGAGTTCATATCCAGCCGAGGTTAGCTTTGTCTTTCATCTTACGGATTCGATACCAGTAACGCACTGGGGTCGATGTACCCCCCCCCCGCCCCACACACACACACGAACAATTTTTGGGGGTCTTGTACCAAAAACAGAAACAATTATTTCATTTTAAAACAAAACATTAACTGTGAATATTGGCATGTATGTCGGCGTGTGTGGTGCAGGGTCCTGTCCTCTGTATGGGTTGTGCCTACTTTAAGGTTTACCTTTTTATCACTATATTTCAAAGACATTGTTTACTTGCAAAAATATTTATTGAAGCTATAGGAATATATTGAGTTTGAAACCATGGTGATAACTTTAATCAAATATAATTGTTTCTACTTTTGGCACAAGGCCAGCAATTACCCAGTACATTACTGGTACTTTATTTTATCAACCTCGTAAGGATGAAAGGCAAAGTTAACCTTGGCGGGATTTGAACTCAGACCGTAAAGGGACGTAACACTATGCTGGAAAGCATGGCGTCCGACTCTCTAAATGTTTTAGAAACAACAGAGTTTTTAAGATGCTTTTAAAACAGATCGGATAACTGAGTTTAACGCCATCTTGTTTAAATAGATACTCAGTCATATCTTGATGAGATTCAAGCGATCAAATGGAAATTGTAGAGGAAAGAAAATCAATAATGTTGTGAAGTGTAGAAAGTTTACAATGTAATGTCTGATCATGTACGTATGAATTAATCCGGAAGAAGTGATAGGATTTGCTCATCGACTTCAGAATAAAAATCTCTTGATGGATTCTTTGAACATTCCAGTTAACATCAGATTGATCAGCACATTCTTATTTTCTATCCTGTTAACGATGCAACATTGATTCCAATAAGTTTATCATTCAATTTGTCGAAGTCAAAAATTCCTAATAATTCCTATTAAGGAGACCAATTGAATATCAAACAAACATACCAGGAAATAGAATATATGAGATGTTTTCTATAAAGCTAAAGTTTGAACGAATGCAATGCGATGTAACAGAATTATAAGTGAGGATATATGAAAAGAAATAGTAAAAATTGAAACAGGGAAAAATCAGAATTGCATAACAATATAATATACAAAAAAAAACAAAAACATTCTTTGACGAACATATCTATTGTACAATTGCTCAGGATGTATAAACGAAAGGGAAGAGTTTGATGCGGGTAAAATAGTTATATGAAATGCATGTGCTTTTTAATAAAATCAGTTACAACAATATATTTATACACCATCGTATCTGGAGATGTATCTCATATTCTAACATATAGATATTTCACACCTCTATACACGAACATGTTCAGTTCTATTTCTATAACTAGTTCCAGATAATATATTATATAATACACAGTTATCTTTGTTAAACATTGAAAGCAATGGCAATATGGATCATGCTATCTCAAAAATCTATATATGCCAGTACAAATCTCATCTCTATTGTAATTTTCTAGTTGTTTTTGTTCATATGAGTTTCTTAGTTTGGGTGACGCTCTAAATTGACGACGACGGTTGATTTAGGTTGTAAAGCAAACACCGTTTTTGTAAAGAAATATATTGTCTTCAACTAGAAATTGATATTTCCTGCTCTCTTGCATATCACTACATATTTTTTCTATATCTATCTGTATCTCTCTGTATCTCCCTTCTCCTTGCTCATACTACTTCTAAACCATCAGTGCCATTACCAACACCACACCCCGATAAAAGACATTTTCCAAAATATAAAACATTTCTCCTTCCTTAGATCAAATCATGTTACTCCTCTCTTTTCAACTGTTTATTCTCACTAACTACCGACTCAAGTCCTCAATATTGTTTACTTTCAAAATCCAAGCCAGTTAAAACCCGGCTTAAACTTACTTTTCATTACCGTTGCTTAGTCCTAGGTCAGGTCAGTTGAGATAGATCTATGGTGAAAGGGGCCTATTTTGTTTTTGCCATTAATGTTTTTATCTGATATTATTTGTCTAACATTCCGAGATTTCTACGATCAATATATTATTCTTTATCTAAACAGTGTAGGATTTATCTATGGATATTACTATACAAGCACCGGGAGGAAATTGTGTTGCGTTCCCCTCTTCCCTGAACTTAGAAATTATAAATTATTTTATAATTTATTATTTTATAATTATTTTCAAAACGGAACAAGTGTACTGAAGCATAACATTTATTATCTCCCCTTTAGGCGGGGCCTTGAAAAGAAATATTGTAAGGCGAACAGCACTCCTGTCATCCTGTCACTTTCTCCTTGCAGTTCGTAAACAGATCACCATAAAATGGGGGCTGAAAGGTGTCTTAGAAAGAGGGAGCTGATATGCCCGGGTCCCTTCTTTCCTCCCTGAGTCTTGAACCCTCCTACTATAAGCCCTGTTATATGTACAAAGGCTTTTCATTGTTCAGAAACCTGAAATAGTGAAATAAGGACGTTGATCTCAATTTCCACATTTAAGATAATTTTCCCCCTTCTATTCAAATAGATGCTCACAACGTAGATGTTCAACCAAGTATAGTCAGTGCAGTCGGTATATTACTCATATAACACCCTACAGTTCGGTATATAACATATACAGGGAACAATATAGTCCCTGATATAAAACAAACAATAACAAATCAAAAGTCGGGGTTGTCAAAGCTGGAAGACCTTTAACCACAATTATGATGAAGTAAACAACAGCAGAAGATTTATCACATTCTATGTACCATATATTACTTCTTGACTATGCAGAGTAGTAACTATTTCATCATCCAAAGATTATTACTGGTATTTAAATTAAAGTAAGGTATACCGAATCATTCGCAAAAATACTTAATTGCAATTGACATCTAAGTTGGAGGCGGAAAACAGAAACCTAGCGGCAAGTGTTATCAAATCTGGAAAAAAATTTCATTCTGTAATTTAACTAAGGAAAGAACATGTAATTTTTGTTTGCAAACAGACGATAACAAGAGATCTATGTTTTTGTCTATTAAACCTCGTTAGCAGAGTAAAATATAACACAACCTTCCCAGTAATGGGCAGATATTTACGTATAGAAATTCTGTTCTCTTTTCAGGTGAGTAAATTATCTAGAATGAATAATTTTTTATTCCTTAAAATTATCTCATCTTGTCTTCGCACGTCGCTAACACATCTACATTTTCTCTTCTCCCTTTTAGAAGAAAATTTCAAGGAATTCACAAGTCTATGTGTGCAGCATTCAATACATCACCTATTATCTTAAGTATCCACATTTTATGCCATTGTATCATTTGAGTTAGTTCCCCTTGATTGTTTTATTAATTATACTATTGTTGGTACATGGATTGAATTTGAAATTATAAAAACATAAATTCTCCTCTGACGTGTTTTGAAATCAAAACGTAGATGGGATATATTAATTTCTCTAGCGAATTCAACCATGTGCTATCTGTATATGACATTTACATGAAGAATGTGGTTAACCGTATAAAATATATATATGGACTCGTTACTCCTGGTGGAGACGGAGGAGCACTGTAGTGACATACACTGCTCATTCTTGGACGTTTTGACCATGGTGGAACCCATTTCTCTCCAAATCTGAACACAGACGATTTCTTCACGAGAAATAGAGAGAGTGAGAGAGTCATAGAAAGAGAGAGAGAGAGAGAGAAAATCGAACCCTGTACTGAACTGATACATTTTTTTATCGACGTCGAAAGAGTGACAAAGATAAGATGGGGGGGGGGATTTGAAGTCAGCTTAGAACAATATTAAGATGGAAAATCCACGTCGTATGTAATATTCATGCTAAGATTATTCATCTTCAAACTTTAATCCTGTTAAATATCTATTTTGTAAATTTTACAGCTTAAATTGAAACAGAATATCTGAAAAGAATGAATGTAGTTCTTTATAATCATGAAATCTCTCACTTCTATAATTTCAACATACAAATGAGTTTACACCAATTTCCTGAGTTTTTCTTACTGTTGTTGCCATTTTCTGCCACACAAGGTATTAATTGATTTAATGTTGATAAGAGTAGTTAATAAAGAACAAATCAATAAAAGAGAGGAAAAGGAGGGAAAAGAACAAGGATTGTTAAGAGACGAAAGAAAGGGGGGAAAGGGTAACAGACTCTATACCTAAGTCAGAGCGGTGTTTCAGCTGTGCCCCGTGGACAAAATGGCAAAGGTATTTCAACGGACAATGGCCAGCGACACCAGGTGCAACAGTTATCCCACCTCTTTTCACAGACGGGCTGCTGCTATTTCGATTTTACGGAGGAGCTCGGCTGTACGTTTATGTCAAATGAGAGTAGTAGTCATTGTGTTATCTCCTGACTGAGCCTGTTGGGAATAGTAGGAACATCTCCCGTAAAGAAAATTCTACTGCCTTAAAAGAGTAAAGAACACATGTCATAAAGGAATACTACATTATGCCGAGAAAAAAGACGAAATAGCATCGAGTTGAATGCGTTTGGTTTCTGTGTGTGTCTATGTGGGTGGCTGTTTGTATTTGTCTGTGGTACCTGTTTAACTTCGTAAAAGGTGTGTCTCAAGTAGCTTCTCATCTCGTGTCAAAAACATAACATTCATTCTATAACTAGAGCTCAATAAACTAGGCACAGAAGTTGATATCATCAACTATAAAACCTCATTAAATATGATATTACCGCATAACCCGTAGTCCTATACATGAAACCAGTAAAATAATAAAACATTATAGAACTATTAAATGAATGAAAAGCTTCCTCCAACTCATAAAAACTAATAATTATATTGTTAAAAGACAATTATGAATAACATAAACATTAGTTACATAAATAAATATATAAAAAATATTAAGTTGTCTTGTGGGAATATATTAAGTCATAAACAACTTGTTGATGTAAGGTTAATGGCAATTTAAGTCTGAAGTTGGTGGTGTTATCAAAGGGGTGAGTGTCGGATTAAATATATTTGGGGTGTTCGGTGAAATGATTTGCATTTAAATCTTACAGGGAGATGCAGTATTTAGTTATGTATCATTACATATGTTTTAATATTCATAATATGAAATATATTGTGAAGGTGTGCGGCTTAGTGGTAGAATAATTAGATTCATAATCATGTGGTTGTGAGTTCGATACCTGGGCAGGTTGATGCGTTATGTCATTGAGCGAGACACTTTCTGCCAAAAGTTGCGACCAGTAAGCAAATAATGTCTGGGATTTTGTTGATTCGGATCATTATGAAGGCACTGCTCCAGTATGACCTTAGTTGTTTTGGCTAAAACCAGATAAGTGTCAACTAAGTGCTCAAGCTGCTCAGTTAAAAATATGGCCTGCTTCGAAATTAACAGGTACGTGGCTGATTATTCTACAAACACGTGTACCCATGATACAAATCTCAGTTAGATTCAGTGTGACACAGTATATGATAAGGGTGGTGCTTTCAATTATAGATACACTCCAGTCAAAGGACTTCCAAACAGTGTGCTTCTATTTCACTAACAAGGTTAGGGTTAATTCTAGGGTCTGGTAAATCCAGTTGCACAAGGTGTCATTCAATGTGACACAGTATGTGGTAAGGCCAATTCTTTGAAGTATACTTACAGTCACGACTGCGTACTCCGGTTCTATTTTACTAACAAGGTTAGAATGTCCCAGGAAAGAATCGCTGGACAGATTTTACAGGGAAAACCAACCGGCAGGAGCTCCAGCGGTAGACTTCTTCTTCTTCTTCTTCTTCTTCTTCTTCTTCTTCTTCTTCTTCTTCTTCTACACCCAGTTATTCCTAGGAGGGTCGTGGGGGCAGTGCCCTCAATTACTCCATCTTGCGGGTCATGACAGAAGCAACAGTCTCCAACTGTTCCGGCTGCAAAAGGAGCCAAGCTCGTGAATGTTATACAACCATCTTGCTCGGTGTCTAACCCCGGGTCTCCTGTCCGCTGGTTTTGCCCGTAAAAATCTATCCACCGATTCTTTCCTGAGACATTCAAACCACATGCGCTCTGATATATAATTGTTTCTACTTCAGGCACAAGGCCAGCAATTACTCAGTGTATTACTGGTACTTTATTTTATCGACCCCGTAAGGATGA
The DNA here is from genome assembly GCA_964016885.1 of Eledone cirrhosa. Taxonomy (NCBI): domain Eukaryota; kingdom Metazoa; phylum Mollusca; class Cephalopoda; order Octopoda; family Eledonidae; genus Eledone; species Eledone cirrhosa. Next base: position 404,348,788 of record OZ024741.1, on the reverse strand, counting down.
AAGGCAAAGTCAACCTCGGCGGGATTTGAACTCAGATCGTAAAGGGACGTAACTATGCTGGAAAGCATGGCATCCGACCCTCTACCGATAATTATTCTTAATATGCCAAATATTCATTCTTTTACTACGCATATAGTATTTTAATTTTATTTTCTAATGGTGGAACATATAATTGATTGAATCAAACTTCTTCTTGATTTCCTTGATATTATATCATTATTGAATCAATTTTGATAAGAGTGGAGGTCGAGGTCGGCATTGTATAATTAAAAGAAATGTTTTCTTTGATAACAGTTGCCATTCATTATTGATTGGAGTGATACAGAGATACGAACCTTATGAAGTCATTCTGACTCTGGTGCACTAAAATAAGTCAAAATATTCAAGTGGTGTCATTGTGACTTTAGATTTTATCTTCATGTGGGTGACAACGTTCTAACTTGTGGGATAAAAACAAGAAAACCCGTGCACCCTCCCCCACTCTGAATATGAATGTTTCAAATAATATATTTATTCAGAGATACAATTTCTTCTTCTTCTTCTTGTGGTGACACTGTCCGCTCGATAGCTTATAAGACTATCGTCATTTTACTGATGCACTGTGACAGCTTTAAGTACATCTAAATCTTACATCAGTTCAACCAAGTACAATTAGTTATAATATTGTCATATAATTGTTTCTACTTTTGGCACAAGGTCAGCAATAACCCAGTGCATAACTGGTACTTTATTTTATCGATCCCGTAAGGATGAAAAGCAAAGTTAACAACGGCGGGATTTGAACTCAGAATGGCAAGGGCCATAACTCTATGCTGCAAAGCATGGCGTCCGGCCCTCTACCGATACTGCCAATCCACCATCAATGCCCTGTTGTGACCGTTAGATAGTATAAGCAATGGAAAGTCAAATGGAAACATAGTTTTCTTGGTCCCATTTCATGAGTTTAACTCCCCTCGGTAAACGATTGAGGTCTGGGATACATGCTCAAATGTCAGGTCAATTTTACCTTGGGATAAACACCAAATATTTTTAGGGATAGCTAGGATTTTATTATTTAATATTTTGACTACATTTTCGTATCATTTCCCGTTTTGTATCGGTGTGTCATTTTTTCTTTTTTTATGTTTTCTTTCTTGTTTCTTTGCCCATCTTCCTTTGTGTTTCTTCTCAGATAGCTCCCCATTTTAGCTATTAATGCCCTATGGTGAATAGTCCTGTCTTTAATGCATTCTAAACTTTAGCATTCCACAAAAGACAACCGATAAGCGGGAATTGTCCTTGTGTTTGTGTCGTCCGTATTTTCACCCGCGTTTTTAAAATAATATTTATTGGTAACCACACAGCCTTCTTTTTAATTCTAGAGGAAGTAATTCGACACCATAACTAGACAGCTACTCTTTTATCGATCTTGAAAGGGTGGAAGGCAAAGTTGACCTCAGGGGGGTTAGAAATCCAAGAGCAGAGAGCCTGAACGATCGCTATAAAGCAATCTATCCGACGTTATATATACATATATATATGTATATATATATATATATATATATATATATATATATATATATATATATATATATATATATATATATTCTATTCTATTCTAGGGCGGGTAAAATTCCCGAGATCCATGGACGAGTTCTCTCCAGCGGTCTCTGTCCCTCATTATCGCTGCCATGTCCTGCGTCTCCAACAGACCAGTGTCTGTCCTTAGGGCATCAACATGCCTTAACCTTGGTCTTCCTCTTCCAGTGTGTCCATGTAGGGGCTCCCACATGAGCACTGAGTGTAATGTCAATTCTGGATGTCGGTGAGCATGTCCAGCTAACCTCAGTCTCCTCTGTGTCATTTTTTAGCTGACTTTTGGGAGGCTCCCATACAGATCTGAGTTTTTCATCCTCAGTGTATACTGATGAATGTTCAGAGCCATCCTCAGCATTCTCGTGTAGCACCCATCCACCATCTGAGTGAGTTTCTTGGTCAGTGTTCAAGTCTCAGACCCGCACAGCAGCACAGACTCCACTACAGCAATGAAGAGGCGGATTTTCAGGGCTTTACGAAGGTCCGACTTCCACACCGACTTCAAGCTGTGGCACGCCGCCCAGGCCTTGCTCTTCCTCTCAACCACATCATCTTCCGTATTCCCAATCTTTGCTCCCAAATACAGGAAGTCCTCAACCAATTCTAGCGGCTTCCCGCCTATATTAGTGATCCCCTCTGGCTTCTCAACATTCTCTACCAGATATTTTGTTTTAGTCTCATTCATTCTCAGCCCCACACTCAGCGGCACAGTCTCAACCTCCTGCATCAAATCCTGTGCCTCCTTCACTGTATTTGTCACCAAAACTACAGGGGGATCTCACTGACGTCACTTGTGGCAAATACCCTCAACAGGATGATTCTTAACATGATGATTCTTAACAGGATGATTCTTAACAGGATCCAGCCTGAGATGGAGAAAAATCTCAGGGACAATCAGAACGGCTTCCTATATATATATATATATATATATATATATATATATATATATATATATATATATATATATATATATAGTGAAAGATTGAAGAGTAACATGGTTGGCTTGACACCAAGGGGCTTTATTTCAGGTATTAACAATTGTTTCGTTGATCAGGTGAGTCTAGAAGCCGCTAATCGCTCAAAGTTGCGTCACTCGATCTCCAATACATTATTTACCTCTGCCTAACTATGGAAGCATCTTGTTGAGTCAAACAACAACAGTATTCCATTGCATTATTTATTCATATTGTCCAACGTAATTCATTATACCAAGGAGAGTTAATAATCTTGATCAAGAGAAATGTTCGATTCCATAATCAATACAGCTCATTTCTCAAGTCTCTGTGGTTTAACTTAAGTCAGATCGACCAGACACTGGATGAATGGAATTCCAACCCTGGCTATCTTTTGTTCTTCCAATGCTAAATCCGAGTATTATTACATTCAGAGACCTAGCAAGAATGGAGAGTGGTGTAAAGAAAGACAACTCAGGTTGTAACTAGGAACGTTCGCAACATTATTATAATAGTCAAAGAATATGATAAAATCAAATAGTGATTATGAAACCAGCAGAACGAGACGGTTGAATACATACACTCTAAATGCCCAGTCGTTACCATGTCTGAAGATCTATACGGACATGATGAGGTTGGCAAATATGTCCACCTGGCAATATGGCAAGATTCCGATAGGAAAGCAGACCAGAAGTTGTGCAAACAATTTCCAAACACGGTACATGACTTGGGTAAAATAATTTGAAATATATCTAACCAAACAGATGAAGTGATCGAAGTATAATTATCGATGTCCTGCACCTAAACTGAATAGACAAAATTGCGGGTTAAAACGTATTTGACAAATATCTGTGATTAATGAATTATTTTAATTCCTTCGGTAATCGAGAATAAACTGGTCAAGGCGAGCACTGCAAACGCATATACCTCTGTATCTGTGTGTGTATATCATTATATATATATATATATATATATATATATATATGAAGAGTCAAGACCCCGAGAGCTGAGCTCCGGCCATTTCGACAGCTAGCTCTCGGGGTCTTGACTCTTTTCCTATTACCGACTCAACTACCGTAAGTATCGAGTACTCTGGTGCGTTATGGTCCACCTGCTTTCTTACCAAACTTTCTTTGTTATATATATATATAACTTTAATATCATATCCTTCGGGCCTCAGATGATTTTGTGGAAGACTGTCTTCCACGCAGTCTCCTCTTCCCACGCCACCGATGCTGTCCAAAGGAAAGGCAATAGCCGGCAATTCATTTAGACAGCTGAGTAAACTGAAGCAAGTTGAACTAATGTGTCTTCTCAAGGACAAAACGCATCGCCCTGTCCAGGAATCAACCTCTCAAACTCACGATTGTGAATCCATCGCTCTAACCACTAAACGACGCACCTTCAAGCACTCACACACACGCACACACGCACACACATATACAACATATATATATACATTTACACATTCA
>OZ024741.1:404169788-404339788 GCA_964016885.1 Eledone cirrhosa | reverse complement strand
GGCTGGCCAGTTCGTCCTCTTCCATGTCCAGCGACTCTCCAAGGGTGTCATCGCCCCTGCTAGCCACCAGCCCTCTATAGAATGATGAGGTGGATTCTCCACCGATGGCCTGGCCCGCTTGCCAGAGAGCCCTGAGCGCCTGGGCACACTCAGTGTGCCAGTCTCCCAGTTTTCCGGATCTTTGCTTGACCCAGGACTGCAGCTGGGTGAGCGAGACGAGTCTCGGAAAGGCTCGTTTCACGAACGGAGCCCACACCGGTTGACCAGTGAGGAATACCTGTAGGTGCCGTAGCCTTAATGCGTGCCTACGCATCATCAACCACGGCATCCCCAGCCCTCTTTTCGAAGGTTGTTGGCAGCAGAGGGATCTTCTCACCATAGGAGGGTGCTTCTTCCAAAGAAATTGGAAGAGCATGCGTTCCATGGTGGTGAGTGTTTCCTTAGGGCAAGGCACGACAGTCAGGCGGTAGTAAGTGACGGACGCTATGTAAATGTTCGCCACCTCCGCCCGACCTTTTAGGGACAGGTTACACTTGGCCCATTTCTGGGTTAGTGCAAACACCTTGTTCGTAACCTCGTCCCAGTTCTTTTCCACCTGGAGGTCCGGTCCAAACCAGACCCCAAGCAACTTCACCGGGCCCTCCGTCCAGTATCCGACGACACCGTCGGGAGGCATCGGTCTGCCTCTCCACGTTCCGAGTTGCAACCCGATGGATTTTTCCCGGTTCAGTTTCGCTCCTGACAACCTTTCGTAATCCTCCAGTAAGGTACCGATCGCCTCGATCTCCGAATCGATCGATACCATTACTGTTACGTCATCGGCGTAGGCCGACACCGCTTTGCTCAATCCTGGTTCCAGGGGGATACCCTGCAACAACTCCAACTTCCTCAGTAAAGGCTCGAGAGTCAATACGTACAGAAGGGAGGAGAGAAGGCACCCCTGTCGAATGGATCGTGTGATTTCGAACGGCTTCGAAAGGTAGCCGTTCACCTTGATCCTAGAGCAGATGTGGTTGCTATGTAAGGCTATCCAGCATCTGAAAACAGGACCGAACCCAGCCGCCGCTAGCACCGCATCCAGGTAACCATGGTCGACCCTATCGAAAGCCTTAGACTAATCCAAGTTGATCAGGGCCCCACCGAAGCCGGGTTTGTTGCCAACCCTCTCTATGATGTATCGCATGAGGTGGAGGTTATCGTGAATGGACCTGGATGGGATAGCACATGTCTGCGCATCTCCCACCAGGCCACCCACGACAAGCGCCAACCTCTTTGCTAACACCTTGGCCAAAATCTTTAACTCTGTGTTTAGCAGGGTTATGGGCCGAAAATTATTTATACTATACCCCTTGTTCTCGTCCTTCCTCACCAGCGAGACTACGCCCTTGGCTACAGAACAAGGAATTCTCGCGTTCTGCTGCCAATTGCAGTAGACCGCTTCGGGGAGTTCGGAGAAGAAGACCGGCATTGCTAAATAAAGTTCTTAAGGTATACCATCGAGACCTGGAGATTTGCGTCTGCTGCATTGGCTCAGCGCATCCCCGATCTCATCAGCCGAGATTGGTCCCTCGCAGGACTCTGCCTCTTCGCTCGAGAGACGCGGCAGGCCGACGAGGTATTAACCGAAATCCACGTCCCCGCCCGGACCCTCGCCTCCCCCGATTAATCGGGCAAAGTGCCTTTGAAAGGCCTCGCACATCTGCTTAGGCTCCCGGACCACCCGTCCATCCTCGTCTTGCAAAGACTGGATGGTGGATCGATTTCCACTCTTAGCTTCTGTCACGCTGGCCCAGCCAACGGCTTTGGCCCCCTCATTACCTAGAGCACGTATTTTAGTTCGAATGACGCAGCCTTCGTGCTTTGCATCGAAAAACTGGTTCAAGGCCGTCCTCGATGCCAGCACTCTGGCCACATCTTCGCTCTTGATTGCCTCTTCTAATTTACCTGTTAATTCTTTCTCGTTTCTATTCCTATCGGCAGCTAACATCTTGCTATAACTTATTGATTCTGTTCTAATCTCTCTTTTGAGAGAAGAAGTCGGGCCGTTCAGCTCCGAAAGGGGAGTTGACGGCGACCAGTCTCAAGGCCGCACCTTCACTACTGCCAACGTCTAGCACCAACAAAGGACCCTCCGGGTCCGAGTGAACAACCTGTACGGCGAGACCCAGGTGTTTTTCCAGCAGTACGACAACCCCACCTCCACCTCTAGGTTGACAGAGAGATGCATGCACCTCAAAGTCATCGAAGGTAGGGGCCAGCTGCCGCACGACGCTGATCCGAGTCTCACAGATAACCATTACATTTATACCACGTGACCTGAGGTCATTTAGAAGCTTTGCTTGCTTCCAAGTTGAGCCCAGGCCACGTGCATTCAAACATCCTACTCTTAACACATCCATGTGGGCGGCAAAGCCAAAGGAGAGTGTAGAGACCTACCTTTCTGCTTCCCGGGGTTCGGGTCGCACCACTTCCATGGGGTCGGGGGTGTTGGGTGAAGGGGTATCTTGTGGTGGTATGGGGTCGTCAGTGTGTGGTGGGGTTGGGGTGTTTGGAGTTGTGTTGGGGAGGGGAAGGGGAGGGGAAAAGCTTTTTAGTAGGACGCGGTTTATGGGTTTGACAGAGGGTGGTCCTACGTCCTCCTTAATATCCTTTTTTAGTTTTTGGTAGAGGTTCATTGGGATCTTTATTAATTTTAAATGTGGGTAGTTTTCTGAAGAAACAAAGTTTACACCTTCGGTTTGTACCGAAGGATTATTGTTTATGAGTTCATTTAATTTATTATTGTTTCTGTTGATGTAAGTATAGTGAAATGTCTTTTTTTCGGATGGTGTGAGTGTTTCGAAGAGGGGAGGGGCAGGTTTTGTTTTGTTTGTTGCTGGAGGGGTGTTTTGTGTTTTATTGGATTGTGTTGACATTTGGGTAGGGGTTGTTTGGCCTTGTGTGATTTGCACATGTTTTCTTTTTTTCCTTTTAATCTGTCTGAAGGACTCCGTTCCTTCCTCCGAATTCGTTGGGTTATCTTCAGTGTTGGAGGGAAGAGGTATGTTTGCTGGTAATGTTTCCGTGTTGGTTTTCTTTGTGGGGGAGATGGATGTCACTATGTTAGACTGTGTTGTGTGTTGTGGCTGCGGTGGTTGTGTTGTTTTAGTGAGTGAGGGGTTGGGTGGGACTGTGTTTTGTTTTGGGGTAATGTGTTGTGACTGTTTGTGGTGTGGTGGTGGTGTAGTTTTACTGAGGGACGGGTTGGGTGGGACTGAGTTTTGTTGTTTGTTTATCTGTTGTGGTGGTGGTGGAGCTGGTGTTGGTATCAGGGTTTTCTTTTTGTTGAGTTGGGGACAAGCCGCCTTCAGGTGCCCTGTGCCTGCACAGATATGACAGGACGGCCTTCTGCCCTCCACGCTAATGTTTATATACCGATGGCCCTCTAATAGGATTCTGTCGGGTATTTGGGCGATGCGTTCAGGCTTCATTTGCACTACAAGTTCTATACCTGTTCCACTGAACGCATTGCCTGTGGTTTTCCCAATGGAAATCACGTTGTCATTCGCTGGATCGATGAAACCAGCTATGAGCCAGCAGTAATCCACATCTGGCATCATTGCATCCAGCCATATGCGCTGAGTTCTTTTACCCATATAAGATGGATAAAAAGTAAAATTTGTCGAACGAATCGGCGACAAAGCACATTTTTTTGCCGCCGATTCGTAATTCATAATAATCGCTAGGCTACCATACAGTCTGTCTCTTCTTATGAAAGTGGTTTCATTAAGTACTTCTGTAAGTACTGCTTTGATTTCTGTTTGTGTTGGCTGTTGAGGTTTTTTAGAAATGTTGTTGATGGTGCGGAAAACGACCGTCCGACTTTCAATGTCTTTGGTGAGTTCTTGAGGCATTTTTACCGATAAAATACCATTTTCCCATTGAGTTATGTATTGTTTGGCGTTTATAATTCTTTGTGCCACATCTGAAATATTTTCAGGTATATATGTCAAAGATTTCTTTGTTGTTTGTGCAAATGAAATATTATTGGTGTTGACTTTGTCGTCTGCTTTGCTCTCTGTTATGATGTTGTTTTCAAATGTTATTTTTGTGTTTGTTGTGTCTTTGTTTGTGGTATTAATATTGTCCGGCAATTTTTCAAATTTTTTTTTGTTGTTGGAATCAATGTCCAGATTTGTGTTTTCGTCATTTTTCTCCGCACATTCGTCTGTTTTTATTTTATTTTTTCTTTCCTTCCCTATGACGTTAGTTGGGAAAGAAGGGTGTCTAAAGCGTGCGAGCTTACAACTCTTACCGCTGTCCCCCCACCACTATTTTCGTTAGCTTCGTTTAACTTTTCTGTCAGACGATTGAATTTTTTATGCGACAAAATTTTTAAAAACAGGTTTTTCAGCCCTGAGAGGGGCGAAGATGAGCTGACCCACCGTCTCACAGTTCAGACGGGGTTCAAGCTACACAATAGTATCAAAATTAAAATCGAACTTACAAAATTTCCGCAATAAATTGGAACAAAACTTCTGCGCGAAGTGAATTACATCTACGCTGTAGAACAGACGACAGCTAGATTATTATAGATAGATAGATAGATAGATAAATAGATAGATAGATAGATATGTTTCTTTTATTTGCCACAAGGGCATCAAAAGTGGGACAAGTACAATGGGGGGAGTTTACAAAACAAGGCGTCCTCTATAGGGAGGAGGCAATAACAATATATAAAAATAAAATAAAATATAACAAAAAATAGAATTATAACAAAATCCTCAATAGAGGATTTTGTTATAAATTATAACAAAATATAAAATTTATAACAAAATCCTCAATAGAGAGGAGGCGCCTTGGGGGGTCGCACACACCCCCGAAAAAAGTGTGCAACCCTTTTCCTCAGGAGCACAGGGAGGGGGTGCTCCCTCGTTCCTTCCTCTTTTCCACCTACAGGCTCATGTAAAGAGAAGGTCCATTCACACGGGCCATTCTCGCCACTTTCACCCACCTTTCATAAAAACGACTGGGGTGCAGCACCTCTCTCTCCATCCTGATCCTTCTTCCGAAATGATATCGGAAGAAACGGACCAGTTGTTGGCCAGAGAGAAAGGTGCCTGACCTCAGTCCTTTCAGACGCGTCCACCATACAACCTCATTCGCCATGGCTATTACGCACAGAAACACCGCCTCTGCTTCATCTTTGAAGGGGAGAGGCGGCTTGATCATTACAATAGACTCGGTGGTCAACCGGATCGGTCCCACCCTTGACAGCAGTTGTTCGACATAGCCCCACAGATCGGCTACGCCCGAGCAGTGTACCAATGCGTGTGCAACGGTTTCCTCGTCGCACACGCATCTGGGACAGATCTTTTTGGCGGGGTCCCTACCCCGGCGCCCGTGTCTGTAGAGCCTTTCTCGAACGGGTAAAGCTCCTCGGTAGCACTGCCAGGCCAGGGACTTCTGGAAGTTGTCCATAGGTCCCGGGCTGAATGTCCTACCGAACAGGCCGGCCAGTTCGTCCTCCTCCATGTCTAGGGCTTCTCCGAGGGCGTCGTCGCACCTGCTGCGTACCAGCCCTCTATAGAATGTTGCGGTGGAGTCTCCACTGATAACCGGATCCTCCTGCCAGAGGGCGGTGAGCGCCTGGGCACACTCAGTGTGCCAGGCGCCCAGTTTTCTCGGTCATTGCTTGACCCAGGATTGCAGCTCGGTGAGTGAGACGAGTCTGGGAAAGGTTCGTCTCACAAACGAGGCCCACACCGGTTGTCCGGTGAAGAATACGTAGAGGTGCCGTAGCCTTAATGCGTGTTTACGCATCATTAGCCACGGCATCCCCAGCCCTCCTTTCGAAGGGTGTTGACAGCAGATGGATCTCCTCACCATAGGAGCCCGCCTCTTCCAAAGGAATTGGAAGAGCGCGCGCTCCATCTTGGTGAGGGTTTCCCTTGGGCAGGGCACTACGGTCAGGCGGTAGTAGATGACGGACGCTATGTAGGTGTTCCCCACCTCCGCCCGACCTTTCAGGGATAGTTTGCAACTGGCCCACTTCTGGGTCAGTGCAAACACCCTGTTCGTAACCTCCGCCCAGTTTTTCTCCACCTGGAGGTCCGGTCCGAACCAGACCCCGAGCAACTTCACCGGGCCCTCCGTCAAGCGTCCGACGACGCCATCGGAGGGCATCGGTCTTCCCCTCCACGTGCCGAGTTGCAAACCGATCGACTTGTCCCGGTTCAGCTTAGCCCCTGTGAACTTTTCGTACTCCTCCAGTAAGGTGCCGACCGCCTTGATTTCGGAGGCCGTTGACACCATTAATGTCACGTCATCGGCGTAGGCCGACACCGCTTTCCGCAATCCCGGTTCCAAAGGGATGCCCTGCAACAACTCCAACTTCCGCAGTAGTGGCTCGAGAGTCAACACGTCAGAAGGGAGGAGAGAGGGCACCCTTGTCGGATGGACCGCGCGATTTTGAACGGCTCCGAGAGGTAGCCGTTCACCTTGATCCTAGAGCAGATGCGGCTGCTGTGCATAGCAGTGATCCAGCCCTTGAAAACGGGTCCGAAGCCTGCCGCCGCTAGCACCGCATCCAGGTAACCATGGTCGACCCTATCGAACGCCTTAGATTGATCCAAGTTGATCAGAGCCCCACCAAAGCCGGGTTCGTTCCCAACCCTCTCTATGATGTATCGCATGAGGTGGAGGTTGTCATGGATGGACCTGGACGGGATAGCGCATGTCTGCGCATCTCCCACCAGGTTGCCCACGACAAGCGCCAACCTCTTTGCTAGCACCTTGGCCAAAATCTGTAACTCTGTATTTAGCAGAGTTATGGGCCTGAAGTTACTTATTTCGTCCCCTTGTTCTCGTCCTTCCTCACTAGCGTGACTACGCCCTTGGTCACAGTACAGGGAATTCTCCCGTTCTGTTGCCATGTGCAGTAGACCGCCTCGAGGAGATCGGGGAACAAGTCCGGCATAGCTAGATATAATTCGTAAGGAAGACCATCGAGACCCGGGGATTTGCGTTTGCCGCATTGGCTCAGCACGTCCTCTATCTCAGATAGATAGATAGATAGATAGATAGATAGATAGATAGATAGATAGATAGATAGATAGATAGATAGATAGATAGATAGATAGATATGTTTCTTTTATTTGCCACCAGAGCATCAAAAGTGGGACAAGTACAATGGGGGGAGTTTACAAAACAAGGCGTCCTCAATAAGGAGGAGGCAATAACAAAATATAAAATAAAATAAAATATAACAAAATAAAATATATAACAAAATCCTCAATAGAGAGGAGGCGCCTTGGGGGGTCGCACACACCCCCGAAAAAAGTGTGCAACCCTTTTCCTCAGGAGCACAGAGAAGGGGTGCTCCCTTGGTCTTTCATCATCCTCACCTATAGTCTGATGTAGAGTGAAGGCCCATTCACACGGGCCATTCTCGCCACTTTCACCCATCTTTCATAAAAACGGCTGGGGTGCAGCACATCTCTCTCCATCCTGATCCTTCTTCCGAAATGATATCGGAAGAAACGGCCCAGTTGTTGGCCTGAGAGAAAGGTGTCTGACCTCAGTCCTTTCAGACGCGTTCACTATACAACCTCTTTCGCCATGGCTATTAAGCACAGAAACACCGCCTCTCCTTCGTTTTTGAAGAGGGGAGGCGGTTTGATCGTTACAATAGACTCGGTGGTCAACCATAGATAGATATATATATAGATAGATAGATAGGTAGATAGATAGATAGATAGATTTCGTTATTAGCCACAAGAGCGCACAAGAAAAGGGGACAATACAAAGACATGCCGGGGATTTTACATACAGTCATGTAAAAAATATAAAACAAACAATTATAACAATCGAAATTCCCAATAGGGGGGAAGCGCCACAAATGGTTTGTATAATACTCCGTCGATAGAACAACCCTCAACTTCAGGAGCATGTTGTGCAAGTGCTCCTTTCTTTCTTTTGCTCTCTTCCTTAACCAACCTACAGGCTTATAAACAGAGAAGGCCCAATCACTCGGGCCATTTTCAATTCATTCACCCACCTTTCAGTAAATTTACTGGGGTGCAGTGCCTCTCTCTCCACTCTGATTCTCCTTCTAAAGTGATACTTAATGAAGGGAATCAATTGTTGTCCGGAGAGAAAGGCATCTGTCCTCAGTCCTCTCAATCTCGTCCACCATATAACCTCTTTCACCATAGCCACTGTACAGAGGAAAACCGCCTCTCTTTCGTTTTTGAAAGAGGCTGGCGGTTTGAACCCTACTATGGACTCGGCAGTCAACTGGATTTGTCCCATACGTGACAGCAGTTGTTCAGCGTAGTTCCACAGGTCGCTTACGCCCGGGCAGTGTACAATTGCGTGCAAGACGGTTTCAATGACCTGCTCGCATCTTGGACACGTCCTCTTGGAAGGATCCCTGCCGGGTTGTTCATGCCTGTAGATCTTGTCTCGAACGGGTAGAGCTCTTCGGTATCACTGCCAGGCCAGGGACCTCTGGAAGTTATCCATAGGTCCCGGGCGGAAAGTCCTACAGAACAGACTGGTGAGCTCGTCGTCTTCGACGCTTAGAGTCTCCCCGAGCACTTCGTCGCACTTGTAAAGTATTAACCCTCTATAGAATGTCGAAGTGGAGTCTCCATTGATCACAGAGGACTGTGAGCGCCAGGGCGCATTCAATGTGGCAGGCGCTCATCTTCTTCAGTCTTCGCTTGACCCAGGACCGCAGCTCCGTCAGCGAGAGAAGTTGTGGGAAGGCCTGTTTCACAAACGGTGCCCACACCGGTTGGTCGGTGAGGAATACCTGGAGATGCCGTAGTCTCAGCGCATGTTTGCGCATCATTAGCCACGGCATGCCCAGCCCTCCATGGGAAGGGTGTTGACAGCAGACGGATCTCATCACAGGGGAGCCTGCTTCTTCCACAGGAACTGGAAGAGCATGCGTTCCATCTTGGTGAGGTATTTACGGGGACAAAGCATGACAGTCAAGCGTTAGTAGATGACGGACGCTATGAAATTGTTCGACACCTCCGCCCGACCTTTCAAAGACAGTTTGCACTTTACCCACTTCTGGGTGAGCGCAAATAACTTGGCCATGACCTCGTCCAGTTTTTCTCCACCTGGAAGTCTAGACCGAACCAGACCCAACAATTTCACTCGTCCTACCGTCCAGCGTCCGACAACGCTGTCGGAGGGCATCGGTTTGCCTCTCCACGTTCTGAGTTGCAAACCGACAGACTTGTCAAGGTTCAGTTTTGCTCTTGTGAACCTTTCGTATTACTGTAGTAGGTTGCCGATTACCTGTATTTCCGAGGTTTTCGACACCATTACCGTCACGTCGTCGGCATAGGCCGGAGCTGCTTTTCGCAGTCCCGGTTCTAAAGGGATGCCCTACAAAAGCTCCAACTTCCGCAGTAGTGGCTCTAGAGTCAATACGTACAGAATGGAGGAGAGACGGCATCCTTGTCGAATGGAATGCGTGATTGCGAACGGATCCGATAGGTAGCCGTTCACCTTGACCTTTAAGCAGATGCTGGTGTGCATCGCCTTTATCCAGCCTCTGAAAACGGGACCGAAACCGGCTGCCTTGAGAACCGCTTCCAAGTATCGATGGTCGACCCTATCGAATGCCTTAGACTGATCTAAATTGATTAGAGCCCCACCGAAGCCGGGTTTACACCCTACCCTCTCTATGATGTATCGCATGAGGTGAAGGTTGTCGTGTATGGACCTAGTTGGGATTGCACACGTTTGTGCTTTCCCTACCAGGTTTTCGACGACAAGCGCCAGCCACGTTGCTAGTACCTTGGCCAAAATCTGTAACTCTGTGTTGAGCAGAGATATGGGCCTGAAATTGTTTATTTCGTCTCCCTTGTTCTCGTCTTTCTCATCAGCATTACTACGCCCTTGCCAGCAGAACTGGGAATTGTCCCGTTCTGATGCCAATTGCAGTAGACGGCTTCGAGGATGCCAGAGAACAAGCCCGGCATTCCTATGTAAAAATCATAGGGTAGACCATCTAGACCGGGTGATTTGCGTTTCCCGCAGCGGCCCAGAGCGTCCCTTATCTCAGTGGCTGTGATCGGTCTTTCACAGAAGTCGGCGTCCATGCTCGAGAGACGCGGCAGGCCGTCGAGGTATGAACTAAAGTCCATTACCCCGTTCGGTGCACCATCGTTCTGCTCAAACAGTCGCGCAAAGTGTCACTGAAAGGCCGCGCACATCTGCCAGGGGTCAAGTAGCACGCGTCCGTTTTGGTCTTTCAAAGACCGAATCGTGGATTTGTTGTCAATTTTCACTTCCGAGGTAGATAGATAGAGGGATAGATAGATAGATAGATATATTTCTTTATTTGCCACAAGGGCGCACAAAAAAAAGGGACAATACAAAGACACATGCCGGGGATTTTACATACAGTCGTGTAAAAATATTGAAACAAACAATTATAACAATCGGAATCCCCAATAGAGGGGAGGCGCCACAAATGGTTTGTTTAATACCCCGTCGATAGAACAACCCTCAACTTCAGGAGCGTGTTGTGCAAGTGCTCCCTTCTTCCTTTTGCTCTCTTCTTTAACCTATAAGCTTATAAACAGAGAAGGCCCAATCGCTCGGGCCATTTTCGCTTCATTCACCCACCTTTCAGTAAATTTACTGGGCTGCAGTGCCTCTCTCTCCACTCTGATTCTCCTTCTAAAGTGATACTTAAAGAAGGGAATAAATTGCTGTCCGAACGAGAAAGGCATCTGTTCTCAGTCCTCTCAATCTCGTCCACCGTATAACCTCTTTCACCATAGCCACTGTACAGAGGAAAACCTCCTCTCTTTCGCTTTTGAAAGAGGCTGGCGGTTTGATCCTTACTATGGACTCGGCAGTCAACTGGATTTGTCCCATGCGTGACAGCAGTTGTTCCGCATAGTTCCACAGGTCGCTTACGCCCGGGCAGTGTACAATTGCGTGCAAGACGGTTTCGATGTCCTGCTCGCATCTTGGACACGTCCTCTTGGAAGGATCCCTGCCGGGGCGTCCGTGCCTGTAGATCTTATCTCGAACAGGTAGAGCTCCTCGGTAACACTGCCATGCCAGGGACCTCTGGAAGTTGTCCATAGCTCCCGGGTGGAAAGTCCAACCCAAGAGACTGTTGAGCTCGTCGTCTTCGACGCCTAGAATCTCCCCGAGCACGTCGTCGCACTTGTAAAGTACTAACCCTCTGTAGAATGTCGAAGTGGAGTCTCCACTGATTTCTGTGCCCATTTGACAGAGGACTGTGAGTGCCTGGGCGCATTCAATGTGCCAGGGGCCCATATTCTTCGGTCTTCGCTTGACCCAGGACTGCAGCTCCGTCAGCGAGACAAGTTGTGGGAAGGCCTGTCTCACAAACGGTGTCCACACCGGTTGGTCGGTGATAGATAGATAGATAGATAGGTAGATATATAGATATAAACAAACATTCCTTCGAACCTGTATAAACACGTGTAACATCTTAGACCATTCCATCAATCCTTACCATATTTATGCCGTTTAAAATAAAGAGGGATGGTCTGTGATAGAACGCCTTTGATCTATGATAGAAATCATTAGCAGCATCAAGGATATTCTTATAATTATCTGTTATTCTCGGTTCTCGAATGATCACCCCTCGCCCGCGGCTTATTATAAACGACAAAAATCTACATTACTAGAAATCCAATACGTTATAAAATAAATAGGATGGGTTGGCGTCTCAATATATATAAACTAAACGTCTAATTCTGGTTTTCAAAAGAATCAACGGAGACAACCTAGAAAATTTACCGATTTCACCACTGCTTGCTTATCCCCCCCCCCACACACACACACCACCTCTTATTCCCAACCCCTCCGAGTATTCCAACTCCCCTGCTTATTTAAAGCCCCCTAGCTTCTCCCAGACCCCTGTCTATTCCAACACCCTTTCTTATTCCACACTCCCTGCTTCTCCCAGACCCCTGTCTATTCCAACACCCCTTCTTATTCCACACTCCCTGCTTCTCCCAGACCCCTGTCTATTCCAACACCCCTTCTTATTCCACACTCCCTGCTTCTCCCAGACCCCTGTCTATTCCAACACCCCTTCTTATTCCACACTCCCTGCTTCTCCCAGACCCCTGTTTATTCCAAACGCCTCCAAATACCTAGCTTCTCCCTGACCCCTGTCTATTCAACAGCTCTGTTTATTCCAAGACCCCTGCTCCTCTCAAGCCCCTGTCTATTCCAACACCCCTATTTATTCCAAGTCCCCTGCTTCTCCCAAGCCCCTAGATAATTCCAACAGCCCTTCTTATTCCACACTCCTATTATTTGAGAGTCGAGAGTAAAGGTATTAATGTACTGAGTCTAACTGGGAATCGAACATTAGACATTGATGTTGTGCCCCGGTGGTGTTGGGAGACGTAACCAGGCATTTCTCACATTGAGTAGCAGGTGTCTGGGGAAGGTAACGAGGTTAGGTGGAGGGATATACGTGCGAGTGTCAACATCCAACCAGAGACTTTCTCTGCTATTGACGTAGAAAACGACTGCAACAAATGTTGCTATCTATACACACGTACACACATATGCAGACGTATATATACACATACACGCCTGTATACACATACACACACACATACATACGTATATACACATACACACATATATACACGTACATACACATATACAGACGGATATACGCACATATATACACGTTCACACACATATACAGATATACATACACATACGTACACACATATGCAGACGTATATACACATACACTCATATATACACATACTCATGTATACACATACACTAATATATACACATACACACATATATACACATACACTCATATACAGACACATATATAAACATTACACTCATATACAGAGACATATATACACATAAACTCACATACAGATAGACATGTAGAAACAAATTTACCTAGGAACAGGTAGAGTTATACACGTAGAGGCAGATCTACACACCTACAAGGGCACACATACCCTCATTATCATATGTGTATATATATATATGTTTATCTCGGGTTCAATCGAGGGTAACCCCAGTAAGTAAGGTACTCAATTCATAGCAGAATATATATATATATATATATATATATATATATATATATATATATATATATATATAGTGAAAAATGGAACGGGAACAAAACAGAGAAGCAGTACGAACAAAGGTTTATTAGTTTCACGCTCTTGAGAGTGGGGGGGGGGGTAGTTTCGGGCATAAGCCCTTCTTCAGGCGAAAGGTGGGTGGGAAGAGAGTTCCGAGGGTGTGTAGGGGAGTGGAGGAGAGACATTTAGAAAAAAAAGGGGGTACAAATGGTGGAAGGGGTACAAATAAAAATAAATATAAAAATAATAAAATTAAACATGAAGATAAACAAGTGGTGGCAGGGTGTGGGGCGTGTAGGGTGGAGTGGGGAGAGGGAGGCGGGGTGTACGAGCGGGGAGGGCTTAAGGTGGTGTATGTGTGTAGGTGTACGTGTGTGTGTGTATCGGAATGGGAGAGTTGGGGGAAGAACGAGGTTCCATGTTCAGGAAAAGGTGTGTTGTGTGGGGTGGGGTGTAGGTCGGTGTGTGTGGATGGGGAGGGGTCAGAGGGGTAGTAGAAACAATTATATATATATATATATGCATTATATATACATATATATATGCATACATTGATACCCGAACATATATATATATATATATTTATATGTTTGGGTATCAATGAATGCATATATATATGTATATATATAATTGTTTCTACTATTGGCACAAGGCCAGCAATTATCCCAGTGTATCGACCCCGTAAGGATGAAAGGCACAGTTATATAATGTAAGTATATATATATGTATATATATATATGTGTGTGGGGGGGGGTATTTATGTATATATATATGTATATATATATAAGTATGTACACGTACATACATATATGTATACAGACGTACAGTAGTATGTATATATATATATACATACATGCACACATATATATGTACGTATGGATTCACCGAACATTTACTATAATGCTGGGTGTGTTTGTAAACGAACATCCCGTATTAAGCCGTAGTGTCCAGCAACCATCGGTGAATCCATACGTACATATATATATGTGTGCATGTATATATATATATATACATACTACTGTACGTCTGTATACATATATGTATGTACGTGTACATACTTATATTTAAGTAACAGCCGTACTAAGAGTGGGAAATGAAATTTCGTTTCATTTTTTCCGTTTATCGTTTTCGGTGCACCCGGCCGATTAACCCACTCGATATGCAAATTGGGCTACTCAGCCATTAATATGCATAAGGTAAGTATATACGTTCAACAATCTGGCAGGAAGGTATACGTTGCTGACGATAGCTAATAAGCTTGAAACTAGTACAGCGTTCCTTTGTCAGTGTTGAACAAACGAGCAACGATGGTTGCTGGACACTACGGCTTAATACGGGATGTTTGTTTACAAACACACCGAGCATTATAATAAATGTTCGGTGAATCCATACGTACATATATATATGTGTGCATGTATGTATATATATATATACATACTACTGTACGTCTGTATACAAATTTGTATGTACGTGTACATACTTATATTTAAGTAACAGCCGTACTAAGAGCGGGAAATGAAATTTCGTTTCATTTTTTCCGTTTATATATATATGTATATATATATATAAACGGAAAAATATATGTATATATATATATATATATATATATATATATATATATATATATATATATATATATTCAGGTTTGAAGGTTCACCACTGGATAGAGCTGGTCAATTCCGTATGGTCAATCTTAATGTAATAATATGGAGAGTACTCAACGTAAAGCAGCTCAACCTTCTTCGTTTGTGTAGTTGGGGGTGCGAGTACGGAGTTAAATATTACAATAAAATAACAGGAGGCTGGACTTGTGTAAATCCTTGAAAGGTTTATTATACTATGACCATTTCGATGACCGGGTTCCGTATGAATCCGGTGATATCATCAGGTATTCGAAATATAATAAATATAATAAATGAATGTAATAGATAAAATCCATGGGGCTGAAAATCATAGACCCGAGGACGACCAGCCATCTAGCATATTCCACTTTAGCCGGTCGCCCTCATGTGCTGGCTATTCGGTCTACTTGAGGCAATCTGGTGAGGGGGCTAAAGCTTATAGTGTGCTACTAACCTCCCGGTCAAATAGAAGAAAGACAGAAAGGAAGAGAAAGATAAGTCAGCGTTAATATCATGCTACAAGAAAAAAGACAAAGAAAGAGGAAGAAAAGGAAGAAGAAGAAAAGTCATCGTTAATGTCGAGCTACAAGAAGAAAGACAGAAAGAAAGAAGAAGAAAAGTCCGTACTAATGTCAAGCTAGTCAGGCCAGCAATGCCGCGAAAAAATGTATTCTAAAGGACTCGTATCTTAACCGAGGTATATATTATAACAGAAGTAAATATAGTGGGAGTCTGCATGTTATAATGTGTGAGAAGAAGATTGGAACGTTAAATGTTTGTTTAGATTTATAGGATGAAGTTACAAAAATTTAAAAATTTAAGATTAACATTATAAAATTAAAAAAATTAGAAAATTGAAAATTAAACAGTTTAAATTTTTTAAGGTTTTGGGTTGCGAGGTTTAGTTAAAGAAAGAGTATTTTATGAAGAAACTTTAATTGTATTATAGAGTAAAGATTATGTCCTTGTTTAGCAGTCAAACAGCATGCGGCGACTGCAGACCACATCCAGCCCATCCTAACCGCGTGTCACCACTCCGAGTGATATCGCCTAGCGAAAGATATGGAAATCAATTTTTCCAAGCACTCTAGGAATGTATATCAGGCTTCAGGTGTGCTGGTGGGAAGTCAGCCCTCGTCGTTAGGCCATCCTTGTACCAAACCAGTACTATTAATTTACCCAGGAGGGGAATTTGTTTAAGTAGAGGGAAGCATGATACATCTAATTTTTATGATTAGGTCTAGAAATTAAAGGTACTATATGGCGGTCAAAAAACGGCTGCGCGTCTGGCCCCTGGGGCGAATCAACCCGCTCCGAGTAATTTCATTTACCGAAAGAAGGGGAAATTTATTTTTCCAAGCATTCAAGGTAGGCCTATGCGCCAGGAGGCCGGTCTCGCAGCCAGAAAAACCAACACAACAGTCGGATCATCGCGTGTAATCAATTGTAAAACTCGATGAAGTGCAAATAGACTATATCTAGATCCCCGGGTAGTCCGGGTAATAGGTATTGTTGTTCTCAGGGGGAGACATTCTAGTGTCGTGTGCTAATGGGTACAAGCGAGTAAAAATCCGAATAAAAGGAATAAAAAATACAAGGATAGATAACAGTAGAATACGTAGATAAAGCACATTAATAAAGTAAAGGTAGAAAAATATAAATAAACAAGAGTGGTGGTGGAGTAAAATGGAAAAATTAAAACACAGGAGAAATACAATATAGTTCAAGTTGCAGTCAGATAATGCATATAGATATGGAAATGGAATCAGTGTGTGTTCGAGTCTGAGAATTCAATGTGAGTTACACAGGCCCATAAGTATAGGGTAGCGAATTTAGTCAATACAGTACAGTACAATACAAGTTATGGTATAATCCGTAGAATTTTGTCGAAGTCTGAATATTCCGAGACGGAAGTAGCATTGGGCCAGGTGGGCGGTAGACAAAGCGCAGAGTAGCCAAAATCCGAATGGTGGTTAGATCTATTCAGTCCCATGCCGCTGTTCATTATTACATTTGGAAGTGCTCAACATTTCAGGAGCATTATATATTCAGGTTTGAAGGTTCACCACTGGATAGAGCTGGTCAATTCCGTATGGTCAATCTTCTATTTGACCGGGAGGTTAGTAGCACACTATAAGCTTTAGTCCTCTCACCAGATAGCCTCAAGTAGACCGACTAGTCAGCACTTGAAGGCGACCGGCTAAAGTGGAGGATGCTAGATGGTTGGTCGTCCTCGGGTCTATGATTTTCAGCCCCATGGATTTTATCTATTACATTCATTTATTATATTTATTATATTTCGAATACCTGATGATATCACCGGATTCATACGGAACCCGGTCAATGAAATTATCATAGTATAATAAACCTTTCAAGGATTTACACAAGTCCAGCCTCCTGTTATTTTATAATATACTAGCGGAGCTACCCGGCTTCGCTCAGTGTTAAAAAGCTTATTTAGAAAAGAATAATATTAACATTTTAATCGTTATTTAAAAATTTCTGTAATTTAGTTTCTATTTTTTAGATTTTAACATTTATCTTTAAATGACTGAATGACTGACGAATTTAAAGAAAATTCGTTATAAGAACATTTAATTTGTTTTACTGAAGTGCTTTTGGATACACAATGTTTTTTTGTTTTTCTTTCTGGTGCGTACACGAATAAATCAGAAGGTTTACCGACGCGTGAGCAAGCCACATACAGCTGTCCATGTGAGAAGCATGGATTTTCTAAATTTAGTCCACACACTTGTAGCGATTATCTTTGTGCTTTGTTGATAGTCATTGCAAAGGCGAGTCGCACCGGAAACTGCAAACGTTTGAAATCGAATGGCGTATCTGTTGGAATGATTGGGATGCGTGGCAAGAGTACATCTTCTCCTTTAAATTTTCCATTTAAAATTGTAGCCTCGATGATATTGTTCATCGTCTTTTTCACTGAAAGTCTGGTACCGTTGCAAAGTTGTGGTGGATTGATGTTTCGGAGAAGGATGATAGGCACGCCAATTTTCAATGTTAAAATGTGCGGTGGCATGCCTGGCAAATCAAGTGAATTCAAGAATTCAATTGGATAATTGATAATTTCGTCTTGATTCATTACAGTATCGATGGACTTATACGTTGTCGCTTCGCCTGGTATTTCGTTTTGAATGCTGAAATTAATGGCATTGATATCGGTGTTTTTGGCTGCTAATATAGCACGTACACTGAGCCACTGATGATTTTTGTAATGCTGCGCAATATTTGGGAACACTTTGTGAATCAGTTCGTCTCTGGTTGCCGTGATTCTACAGAAGTTTGTTGGCAATGTGATACATGTTGTGGAATCATCGATTACCATTTTCCCATTCCCAATATCCAGCAATTGTTTTGTGAAACGTTCAGCGGATGCGTCATTTTGTAGTTGTACACGCATATTGTTTTTTAAAGTTAATTTCTGTACGTGTCGCCATAAAACTGATGATTTGAGACATGCATTAAGCTCATCAGCGGGTGTTGATCGCG
Source organism: Eledone cirrhosa (assembly GCA_964016885.1). NCBI lineage: Eukaryota > Metazoa > Mollusca > Cephalopoda > Octopoda > Eledonidae > Eledone > Eledone cirrhosa. The sequence continues at coordinate 404,321,538 of OZ024741.1, read as the reverse complement.
GTATAACTGGTAGAGTTTGTCGAAAATCACCAGACAATAAAATGAGTGTGCCACCGAAGAGCTGTTCATTTCCTTTCAAATCTTTTAGCTTATTATTAAACGCTTCCAATGATTTTTTGTGCGCCATAGTACATTCGTCCCATATAATGATTTTACATGATTGGAGTACTTTACCTATACCAGAATTTTTGGTAATATTGCATGTTGATGTCTCAGCGATTTGCATATTCAATGGCAATTTCAGGGCTGAATGTGCTGTTCGGCCACCATCTAAAAGAGTTGCCGCAATTCCAGATGATGCGATTGCCAGTGCAATATTATTTTCTGATCGTATAGTTGCCAAAATAAGTGAAATGAGAAAGGTTTTGCCTGTACCACCGGGCGCATCTATAAAATACAATCCGCCGCTTTGACTTATAATTGCCTGCATAATTTGGTCATATACTATGCGTTGTTCTGGTAGCAATTTGGGAAGATTCGTTTGAACAAATGTACCCAATTCGGCGACATCAAAGTTTGTTTCTCGTTGCAAATCACGATCGAAAATGTCGTTTACAGATCGATTCGGCGCAGGCATTCCCAATTGTACCAATGTTTTGTTAGCGATTGCTAAACATATGACCTCAATGGAAACCAATGCTTCATTATACACATTTGGTGTGAATTGAATATTCATATTTTGATTTGTTGCACGCAAACGATGTAGGATGTCTTCACTCATGTAGTCTTTGTATTTTTCCCAAAGATCTTTTGGATTTGATGGGAAGCACGTTGTCAATATTATTGAGAATAATGTGCGTATTTGCTTTGGTCGAGCAGTATTCGATGCATCAGCGAGTGAAGTGTCCCAATGTCCATCATTTTCAAGAAGATTTAATTCTTGGCAAGCTTCACGATAAGTGGCACATACTTGACCGTTTACTGTTCTAAATTCTTGGAATGATGTCGATCCACGTATGTTAATTAACAACAATCGCAAATAAAAGCATTCTGCATTATTTGGGTGAACAGTGTACAAACGGCCTAACGCGTCGGTCGAATATAAATTGGGATGTCCTTCAACTACTTTACCCTGTTTGCGACGTTTAAACTTTTTCGTTGGTGTATTCCATGTGTAATATGTTGGCACTTCAGAATAAAGTAGTGTCTTTGCAAACACATCTTCGCTGCACAATGAGAAAAACGCAGTTAACGTTGTTGGCGGTGGTGTCAGTGCCCTTGCACGTACATTTTCAGTTGTGAAGTATACGCGCTGTCCATTTTCAAGGTGCACCGCCAAATGAACAACTGTTGGATGTCGATGATGGATTGGAAATGATAAAATGCGCCATACTGCTTCATTACTACTAATGTAGCGTCCCAGTTGGTATTGGTCGATTTCATCGATAGGTGTAGTTGCATTGCACACTCCAAAGACTGCCATATCGCTTCCTTTGTTGATATATTTGCAAATGTACTTGATCGCTTTCACCGAATTGCAATACTCGACATTGATGTGTGCTTTGAACGTCTTCGAGAGTAACGGTGAATATGGTACAATCCAACGATTATTGACTTCAACATAATTGTTTCGTACTTTTAAAGTGATGGATTTGCCGCCATCTTCAGTTGCTCGTCGACGATAGAGTGGATATCCGTCATTGCCAGTGATAGTGTCGGCAAGTAAGTCTTTGGGGTATTGTTTCATGCATTTCCCATCAGACATGCATGGTGAATTGTTGTTGAGTAAGCCACATGGACCATGAATCATGTTTTTAGTGATGACTTCAAATAAGTCTGGATCAACGTTGACATCTGGTATTTCTGCTGAGATGATTTGATCAATTTGATCTGGTGTGACTTTTTCAATCAACCAAATCAAAATGTGTGCATGTGGCAATCCTCTTTTTTGCCATTCAATGGAATACATCCAACAGCGTGTCTCTCCAAAAACATGATGCTTGACAATGAAATCGATTAAAGATTTCAATTTTTGTTTGAACACACGCGCTGTAATATCATGACGATCCGAAGATGATTGACCAGGTAACAAAAGTCCTTTAATTTCATCCCACGTAGGATTGCATGTGAATGTAATGAACAAATCTGGACGGCCATATGCGCGAACATATGTCATTGCATCTTGTGCGTATTCATGCATGTGCCGTGGACTCCCTGTAAATGTAGCCGGCAGTATGACCATTTTCCCCAATTCATTAGGATTCATATTGCCATCATCAACAATGGCATCACGTAAATGAATGTACTCTTCTGAACGTAGCTTGGTTTGATTCAATCGAATGTAGAGAAGTCGTTCGGTTTCGATTTTTGCATACATATCGACAATGTATTGATGGAACAATTGTCGACATTTCAAAATATGATTTTCACCGTTTTCACGAATCATTAATCTATATGAATAATAATTCATGGCACTGACTTTCTTATTCGTTTCCTCATCTGTTTCTGGATTTCTCAGTTTGATGTTGAAATGATATCCATCTTCTCCTTGGCAAAATAAAATTGGATATTATAATCCATCGTATGACCGATGCGTTTCTGAGACTCGCTGAACATCACCATTTCTGCGGTGAAGAATTATATCACGCGAGTTAAATTCTTCACCTACAATAACGATCGCCACTTCATCAATTGTTGGTGCATTGTACTGTCTTTGATGTTAGCCAACAGGTGTTTTGTCTGCTCTAACTACAATTGTGTAGTCATCATTTGGCATTTGTTCCAGGGCAGCTCTGAACAATCTAATTAATTTGTTGTATTGATTGAATAAAGTTTGTAATGCAGTAACAATTTCTCGTTTAGTTCCCCTATTGAATTTGCAACGTTGATCTATTTGGTCATCAGTGTTTCCCATGAAATAAATTTGAAGAAATTTGTGATCTGCGTCCGGCAGTGGTAGTAGTGATCCAGCACGATGATAAATTTGCCCTTGCACTTTGAATGTTGGCATGTAATTCTCGCGCACGATATTTGTTGCACCGAACGATGTCATTTGGAAACATGAATTGTACTTGCGTATGTTTGCCAAGAAATGTTTAGATTCGCTTGTGTCACCTGATACTAACGTTGATAAAGGTTCAGGTGGTGGATATAATTCTGGCAATTTCACTTTTCCACCCGAGCAGCACATTCCTGGTGTTTCATTTTTAAATTTGAGGGCACCACAATACCCGCATAATTTATCCATTTTTCCAATAATCACACTTGGATGAGGACTGTAATCACAATTTGAATCGTAATGAAATGCACCAAGATTGAAATCATCGTACAGTATTCTTCTTGTGAGAGCATTGCGTAGTCGATTCGTTTCCAATCTTGCTTTCCGTTGCTCGTATGTTTCAGATGAACGGGCTTGACAGTTGTTACTCGAACGGTTTGCAATCTTGCTTCCCGTTGCTCGTATGTTTCAGATGAACGGGCTTGAGCAGTTCTTACTCGAACGGTTTCCAATCGTGATTCCCGTTGCTCGTATGTTTCTGAAGCTCGTAATGCATATTTTTTCGTTGCTTGAGGGGTAGATTGACCAATCGCTCGTCGTTTGGGAGGCATAATTGAATAGAAAATATTTTATCACAATCACTCTACCGAAATGAGAAGTAGTGTGAAATACGTATGAAGAACTCAATGTAATCGAAATGTAGAAGGAGTCATAACCAATATGTATGTGTTGATTGATGATATAAACAATTGTAAAAACAGAGTGAAAATAAAGGAAAATAAGGACAGACGAAATGAAGATATCAAATTACAGCAGTTAGTGGCTATAAGATAGCTAGAGTAGAAATTCTAGTGATTGGCTATAAGATAGCTAGAGTAGAAATTCTAGTGATAATAGTGGAAGAGAGATATAATATTTTAAGAATATTAAAACACCAAGGTATTATAATATTTTAAGAATATCAAAACACCAAGGTATTAAAAAGGAAACCCAGAAACGGTATATGGAGAAATGATGAAAAACAGGAAAAAACTCTATATAGATACATAGACTAAAAGAAAAGGATGAAGAAATAAGTAGTAACTTCTATAGAGATAAAGGTAGGGAAGATAAGCTGTTGGTTTATGTCCAGGTCAGGAAAATAAGGACAGACGAAATGAAGATATCAAATTACAGCACTTAGTTAAGGGCTAGCTGAAAAAGAATTCCCTGTAATGGGAGTGGAAGGGAAGTAATGTGAAACAGACACTATACTAATTCTATTGAAATTATATTAAATTAAAGAGAGAATTTACTAATTCTATTGAAATTATATTAAATTAAAGAGAGAATACTAATTCTATTGAAATTATCTTTAATTTAAAAAATTTCACACTCGCTCTTTCACTCACTCTTTGTCTATACGTTGATTTCTCTTTCTCCGTTTATAGCACTCTCTCTTTGTCTATACGTTGCTCTTTCACTCTCTCTTTGTCTATACGTTGATTTCTCTTTCTCCGTTTATAACTTTAGAGACAGTCTAATATAGGGAGTGGTTCAAAGCAGCCAGACTACTCACTCTTTCACTCTCTGTTTGTCTATACGTTGATTTCTCTTTCTCCGTTTATATCTTTGGACAAACAAACAAACATACATTCATTTTTATATATATATGTGTGTGTGTGTGTGTGTGTGTGTGTGTGTGTGTGTGTGTGTGTGTGTGTGTGTGTGTGTGTGTGTGTGTGTGTACATACATATAGTAATATATCGATGCATAGATACTGAAACACACATACATATATGCAGACAGGAATACATAGCTTCATACGATCAAATTGACGCCAGTAAACACGCGCGAACCAAACGCATGCTCACAGACGTTGCAATATAAACTTATTCGGTGTATATATCTATATACACATTGAAATGCACTCGTGCAACAACTTGTGTATATAATTAAACATGAACATTCGTGTATATATATATTTAATGTAGAAAGGCTTCTACAGGACTAAAACTGTTTCATTCTAGAGAAATCATCAGGAATGAAACAGTTCTAGTCCTGTAGAAGCCTTTCTATATTAAATATTTATACTCTGCTTCGTATTAAATACCTTACTTACTGTGGTTACCTCCCACTTGAAACTGGGATAAACTGGAAAAGAGTATACACAACAAATTGAATATAGAAATGTGTTCTACAAGACTAGAATGAAACAGTTCTAGTCTTGTAGAAGCAATTTTTATATTAAATTTAATGTATACACTCTTCTACTAATGTATTGAGTATAGGAAAAGAGTCAGGACCCCGACGGCTGGGCTCCGGCAGCTAGTTCTGAACTGTTCAGACCTGGCTATCGAAGCGGACGGAGCTTAGCTGTCGGAGTCCTGACTATTTTCCTATACTCAATACATTACTAGAAGAGTGTAAACAATAAATTTAATATAAAAATTGCTTCTACATAAATAGAACTGTTTCATTCTAGTCTTGTAGAACCCATTTCTATATTAAATTTGTTGTATACTCTTTTCCAGTAGGACACAGCCTTAGAATACCCTCCACCATATTTCAAAGAAAAAGAAAAAGAAAAAGAAAAAGAAAAAGAAAAAGAAAAAGAAAAAGAAAAAAAACCTGTATTACGAACGTTTTTAAAAGAAAGCTTTCAACAGCCTTTCAAACGGAGGGCTGTATCAAAGGTGTTTTCAACAAATACACCCAAGTCTACACTCACACACTAGACTCAGGGGACCGCGCATAGCCAAGACGCCGTATATAGACAGATGAGAAAAGGAAAACCCATGGAAAGTTATCCGTACCCCCACGCAGACATGCTCAGACAAATACATCGACCCAGGCATGCGCACACCCGTGCTCATGCATGTCTGTGTGGGCACACATACATACATGCACCCGCGTGCTCCCACACTGGATGCATATACTTGATGAGTGACCCCACCCCCACCCGTCCCGCCGCTGCGCAGATGGTAGACACAGTATTGTATGAGACAACGCATTTGAGGCCTTGACCCAACCCGATCACGTGGCGGTGTGAGTCCGAAGTTTTACTACCTCGAGATAGTAAAACTAAGGGCTACGCAGTCAACCCCAAGTCTGAAATAATCATGGCAGGCAGACACCAACGTAAATGCACACTCTCCGCCCTAGTGATACCGGATGTATCTACCTAGTGCACCACCGGCACCGCAACACCAGGTGGAGTGCATGCAGCGCACCACCAGCACCGCAACACCAGGTGGAGTGCATGCAGCGCACCACCAGCACCGCAACACCAGGTGGAGTGCATGCAGCGCACCACCGGCACCGCAACACCAGGTGGAGTGCATGCAGCGCACCACCGGCACCGCAACACCAGGTGGAGTGCATGCAGCGCACCACCAGCACCGCAACACCAGGTGGAGTGCATGCAGCGCACCACCAGCACCGCAACACCAGGTGGAGTGCATGCAGCGCACCACCGGCACCGCAACACCAGGTGGAGTGCATGCAGCGCACCACCAGCACCGCAACACCAGGTGGAGTGCATGCAGCGCACCACCAGCACCGCAACACCAGGTGGAGTGCATGCAGCGCACCACCGGCACCGCAACACCAGGTGGAGTGCATGCAGCGCACCACCAGCACCGCAACACCAGGTGGAGTGCATGCAGCGCACCACCAGCACCGCAACACCAGGTGGAGTGCATGCAGCGCGCCACCGGCACCGCAACACCAGGTGGAGCCCGTGCAGCGCACCACCGGCACCGCAACACCAGGTGGAGCGCATGCAGCAGACCACCATAGAACACTGCATAACTATGAATGCATGACAACACAAGTTGATAGCAATGACAGATCCAATGTTGCCTACCCCGTAGAACACCTTAATAGCACCACCACACCAATTGGGGGACACCGACTCATTACAAGTCGGATTGGGTCTACAAACATATGTAAGGTTTTAAATTTTCAAACTTTTACATTTTTAAATTGTTGATTTCCGATATTCGATTCGCAGCGTTTAATCGGCTACTTCGATGATGGACATGATGCTGGTCTTAAGGTTAATGTCGCGGCTAATTGTATTGTTGATGTTAATTTTAATTTTAATTTTAATTTTGATTTCAAGTTTTAATTTTGTCGTTCTATGACGCTGATATACGCACACAATGCATGCCGCTGGCACATTACAATCATACATACACTCCACGTGCATTCCATATATATTGTTATGAAACACATACCCTTTATATTCCATGTATACACCAAACCCATGCACATCTCATATATACTTTTATGAAATGGATGTTACACATAACCACAATATATATAACTTGTTTGTGCACGCACGCACGGCCCACATCTATCCACAAGCAACGAGACCTGCATCATGCGCAGGCTCCCACCCAGTGCCTTAGCCCACCAGTCCCCATGTATATCATATAAACATTTGCACCACAGCCCCCAACTATCGTATGAAACTTTAAGCACACCTCAATAATGCCCCCCCCCCCCTCTGCATCCTTGTCATGTATGCATTCTCTTTTTCCATCATTTTATTTTATTGTATTTTATCCTATTTTATTTCATTATTGTATATTATTATTTCATTGTATATTATTTCAAGGGCGGTGGATTGGCAGTATCGGTAGAGGGTCGGACGCCATGCTTTCCAGCATAGTTACGTCCCTTTACGATCTGAGTTCAAATCCCGCCGAGGTTGACTCTGCCTTTCATCCTTACGGGGTCGATAAAATAAAGTACCAGTAATGCACTGGGTATTTGCTGGCCTTGTGCCTAAAGTTAAGACAATTACGGACACCCGAAAACCACGATGAACTGAAGAAAATGATTGCACATGCGGTAGGGGCCAGCATAAAATTAACCCTTAAGGAACATATGTTCAAATTTAATGGAAAAACATATGCCCAAGAGGAAGGAGCAGCCATTGGTGTTAGCATTGCAGGCGACATAGCTAACTTATTCATGGTATGGTGGGACAGTAGACTTAAACTTAAACTTAAAGAACAATTAGAAGACAGCTTAACCCTGATAATGTACTCCCGCTACGTAGATGATATAAACATCGTAGTTAAGACACCCCCACTAGAGAACAGTCAGGAACTAGAGAAAAACACAATGGAAAGCATCCAGCAAATAGCAAACTCCATCCACCAGAGCATTAGCGTTACTATAGACTACCCAAGTAGACACCCCAACCATCGATTACCTGTACTAGACACAGAGCTCTGGTTAGATACCATTAACAATCAAAAACAAATCCTCCATTCCCATTATGCCAAACCCATGACTTCCAAACATCTGATCCACCGAAACTCGGCCATTTAGGGCCATACCAAAATCAACATACTGATTGCGGATTTGGTACGGGTGATGAGAAATGTGTCCCGCATGTGCAACCCCGAAGAACTAGAGAGACACATACAACACTTCATCCACCGTATGCAGTTCTCTGGCTACAATCAGAGAGATAGAATCAGAGTGTATAGAGGAGCCAGAACCAAATGGGAAAAAATGGTAAATAATGACATAAATGGGACCTGCCTCTTGTATAGGAGCAAATTTTGGAATAGAATAGAAAGAACTAGGAACAAGGCCAATAGAATAAACTCATGGTATGATAGCAATAAATACCAGAGTGTAATGTTCATCAATACAACCCCTAGAAGCGAACTAGCCTACAAATTTAGAAGGGCCCTAAATAAACATAAACTCAATATTAAGATAGTAGAAAGACCAGGTACCTCCGTAAAAACACTTATTAGCAAGACATACCCGTTCCAAAGACCCTCATGTATAGATAAGAAATGTATAACCTGTAAAATAAGCCCCCATATTAACTGTAAAACTAGAAATGTAGTGTATAGCATAAGATGTACTGAAGGACAATGTAGAAACAAAAATATAGTGTACATAGTTGAGACAGCTCGTAGTATAGGGGAACGGATAAATGAACACTGGCGAGACCTTCAAGATAATAAAGAATCATCTGTACTCTACCAACATGCTAAGATTGAACACAAGGGTAAATTAGAGAACATAGAAATAAAAATAGAATCCACACACAGAAAAGATGCATTGTTTAGGCAAATTACAGAGGCAGTAAGCATAAAAGAATTACAACCAAAATTAAATAGAAAATGTGAGTGGAACAGCAACATCACAACTTACAATTAAGGACAAAATGAAAACACACACACACATAGAACAAACAACCAACCAACAACATGTAAATAAATAAACAAATAGATAAATGAACACAAACACACACAGACACCCGGATGTGGTGCATGCGCAAACTGAGCACACAACACACACACAGAAACAAAATGGCGTAGGACAGAAGAAAGGAAAGGCACAGAAACAAAGAGAGGAATCCCCAGTCACTGAAGAGGTCACAGAGTGTGTGACGAAAGGACTATGACTATATATAAACAACTATCTGGTTGTGGAACCAACCAACCAACCAGAAATTTATAAGTTTGTAGATTTGTAAATTTATAAATTTATAAATATATAATAAATTGAAGTGAAAGCAACTGGTGCGTGTGTTTCTTATTGGCAACATGACCCTCCCAAAGTATAACAATATCGGTTTCAACACACGATTTCAGATAAAGAATCTTGCTAAACAAATTCAGAAACGAAATATATACATATATACTGCAATTCTGTGTTTCTCTCTTTCTCTCTTATTGCTCCCTCGTTCTCTCTGTTTCTTTTACTTTCTTTCGTCCCCTCTGCCATGTCAGTTAACTACTGACCTCTTCCTCGCACTCTCACTCACTCAGTCCCTGTTTCTCCCCTTCTTTCTTCCTCCCGTTCGCTGGGAAAACGGTTTTCATTCTTTCTAACACCGGATTCACTAGCGAAAGGTCTGTTTTCTACCTCGTTCATATATTCACACAGCTTAAGCTGAAAGAATAACTATGTTGCTTGTGTTTATTTCCATCTTCGGTTAGCTTCCCCCTGTGTTGTTTACTTGTCTCACTCGCTTTACGCGTTTCTATTGTCCTAATAACTTATTTTAGTTATTATCGCTCCAACGTGATGTATATGATTTTTAATGCGATGAAATACCCATGATCGTTTGGTAAATCACTGATGAGGGACTCATTTTATAACATGTTATCCATGTGCAACCAGCAGTATTCTTCTCACCCATATTTTCATATATATATATATATACATATATATATATATATACAAACGTTTAGGATAATACAATGTGCAAAACAAAAACATGTTTTCTTTACATTTAGTTAACGTAGAAAATCATCAATAAAAATAATTAAGAGCATCACTGCCTTATAAGGAGTCGCAGTAATATACATGTTACGAGTGTCTCTCAGAATTATGATTTTACATTCAATAGTTAAAGTTTGTTCTAAGCCTAATGTTCATCAGAGCGGTGCCTTTCCTCAGTTCTCCTTGCCGACTGAGAGTACGATATTTTCCCTGGATCTGACGCTGTTCTACTGCTGATACTAACCGACTGAGAGTACGATACTTTCCCTGGATCTGACGCTGTTCTACTGCTGATACTCACTCTAAAGCAGACACGGGCAACCTTTTTCGAGAAGCGGGCCGCATGAGATATGGTTCATCATCAAGGTAAAAAAATAAGAAAGATTTCACTTAGTTGACGTAGGCGAGCCATTCAGAAAGCTTCGCAGGCTGCAGTTTGCTGATGACTGCTCTAAAGTCAATGTACTGGAATAACGTGAAATATACCGTATTGCTCAAGAATACAAAGCAGCTCCCTATCCAGGAATGGAACCGTCGATGTTATGATCGTAAGACAAACACCCTAACCACCAGGCCATGCGACTTCACTCATATTCACTACGTATGTGAGTACAATTTAGTGAGGAGAGTGTTCTGTGAAACAAAGTTGTCCTCGAAACATCCGATAGTTAGCAAGATAGAAACTTTAGCTTAATGCTTCAATCCCCTCTCAACAGTTTCAGTTAACTCCATTGTACATTTTTCATTTCATTTGTCAGTATTTACCTGGGAATGTTACTTTGTTGAATTATTATATCGAAGGAGATATATGGAGTGGTGACCATGACCTTCAGAAGTACAACTTTGACATCATATGCTCATATATCATAGGACTCACAATAACAGTGTCTATATCGGAATGTTCGTGTAGAAACATGTCCATTGGACGTATCCATGTCCTCCTGTGCTGTTAGCAGCACGTTGAGCCGGCACTTATCCCGAGAGTACAAGACCCAACCCTGGACAGGACGCCAGTCTATCGCAGGATTAAATCCACTGCTCTCGTTTGTGCTCATTTTCAGCTGAGTATACAGGAGCGACGTCAAATGTAGTGTTTTGTATAAGAACACAACACACAATTCAGCTCAGGAATCAAAATGCGACATTTCGATCGTAAGTCCAATAACCTTATCACTAGGCCATGGGCCTTCACCATTGAACATATAGAGAAGGATAAAAACAGTCACAAACATATGCACACGAATAAGTATATTGACTGGTACATCGACAATGTAATTGTATCATCTCACCAAAAGTAGTTTACTGTCAGTATGCAGCACATCTTGTGCAGTACATCTTGTGCAGAACACTTCGCCGCAATGTTATTGACGTGGCCAACTCCATTGGTCTGTGTCCGCCAACCTCTGCTTACATTGTAAATTATAATCTATCATTGCATGTGTGCAATGTCAGAAACCGTTGTTATATTCCTGTATTTAAATTTAATATATTTTCCATCTCTCTCTCTCTCTCTCTCTCTCTCTCTCTCTCTCTCTCTCTCTCTCTCTCTCTCTCTCTCTTCTCTCTCTCTCTCTTTCTCTCTCTGTATATATATATATATATATATATATAGAGAGAGAGAGGAAGGTGGAACACTGGAGGTAATATCCGTAGTGGTAGAGCACTCAGTCCATGGGATGAATTTGGTAGAAGTAGTAACACAACAGTTAGTTCACCGTACCGAGAACAATTGTTTATATATATATAGAAAGATATATATACATATATATACATATATATATGTGTGTATATATATATATATATATATATATATATATATATATATATACAATTGCTCATATATCATAGGACTCACAATAACAGAGTCTATATCGGAATGTTCGTGTATAAAAATGTCCATTGGACGTATGCATGTCCTCTTGTGCTGCTAGTCGAGGGCGACCGGCTGAGGTTGAAGGAGCAGGATAGCGGTCGCCCTCGGGCCCTCGATTTTCAGCCCCATGGATTTTATCTATTACATTCACGTATTATATTTCGAATACCTGATGATATCACCGGATTCATACGGAACCCGGTCATTGAAATGATCATAGTATAATAAACCTTTCAAGGATTTACACAAATCCAGCCTCCTGTCATTTCATTATAATATTTAACTCCGTAATAGCACCACCAACTACAAAAACAAAGACGGTTGAACTGCTTTACGTTGAGTACTCTCTATATTATTGCATTACGATTGACCATACGGAATAGACCAGCTCTATCAAGTGGTGAACATCAAACCTGAATAAATATATATATATATATATATATATATATATATATATATATATATATAAATATATACAAATGGAAGTACAGCATATTTGAAGCCCGAGCCACAGCTAAGCCAACGAATGCAATCAGAAGTGCAGCCAAGCACTCGATGAGGTATAACACCTTAGAGTAATAACATACCGTTTAAAGAGCTTTGTAAATTGAAGATAGCGACCGGTAATTCAGCCGCGGGGACCGTAACAACGAAAGAACTGACTCGCGAGTAAAAATACATATATATATATACCGATAAATTAACGGGCAAATTCAAATTATGAGCAAAGGAATAAGTTCCGTACACAAAGTGAATTAAGCACTCAACCAGATCGTTATTAAACAAACATAAATAATTAACCAATCAATAGAATTGTATAATTAAATTAATCAATTAATCATTAGGTCTAGGAGATAGTAATACAAATGGAAGTACAGCATATTGGAAGCCCAAGCCGCAGCTAAGCCAACGAATGCATTCTATATATATATATATACACGAGTATATATATATAGAATATAAAACGAAAAATCAGTAATGCATCTGAATTTAATTTATTGTGTGTTACAATTGTTTCCCCGGCGGACAGCTCGAGACGGGATCATTGTGTGGATCTGTCTGATTCTGGACCCGCAGGTTCGACGGACACGTCTAATGATTTCGGAGCATGTATATATATATATATATATATATATATATATATATATATATATATATATATATATATATATATATATATAGGTAAGTTATTCCGGGTTGAATCGGAGGTAACCACAGTAAGTAAGGTACTCAATACATAGCAGAGTATAAAAGTGTTAATATAGATGAGATTCTACAGGACTAGAACTGTTTCATTCTTTAGAAATCATCAGGAATCTGGCTTTCCAAAATTAAATGTTGTGGTATTTATATCTTTTCAGGTGGTAGGAGAGGGTGGGGAGTGGGAAGGGTGGAAGTCATTGGTTGAAAGAAAAGGGAATTCATTAAAAGCTAATTCTTTAAGGCTATAATTTATATTTTGAGTGACAAAGGCAGAAAGAATTCTATAAACAAGTTCAGAATGGGGTGGCACTCCTTATATTTAAGTTTCTCTTAAGCTAACAGTGCCTATATTTCAGGTGTATATAAGATGGTTGGGGGTCGGTCATGGTTGATGGATTTAAAGAAAAAGGAAATTCTTTAAAAGCTAATTCTTTAAAGCTCTACTTAGAGTGACAAAGGCCAAGAGAATTCTATAAACCAGTTCAAAATATTGGGTGCCTATCATATAATTATTGTCATATTTCTCTTAAGCTATATCTTTAAATCAAACAACCATGACCGACCCCCAACCATCTTATAGACACCTGAAATATAGGCATTGTTAGCTTAAGAGAAACTTAAAAATAAGGAGTGCCACCCCATTCTGAACTTGTTTATAGAATTCTTTCTGCCTTTGTCACTCTAAATATAAATTATAGCCTTAAAGAATTAGCTTTTAATGAATTCCCTTTTCTTTCAACCAATGACCTCCACCCATCCCACTCCCCACCCTCTCCTACCACCTGAAAAGATATAAATACCACAACATTTAATTTTGGAAAGCCAGATTCCTGATGATTTCTAAAGAATGAAACAGTTCTAGTCCTGTAGAATATCATCTCTCTCTCTCGCTCTCGCTCTCTCTCTCTCTCTCTCTCTCTCTCTCTCTCTCTCTCTCGCTCTCTCTCTCTCTCTCTATATATATATATATATATATATATGTATATATATATATATACTAACAATTATAATTGTATAGCGGTTATTGTATTGTATCTGTAAGAATTGAACATTTCAAAGCACTTCTTTAAATATTATCCATCTAATTGAAACGTACGTATTTTATTTGTGTCCACCACATCGTTGTATTCCTTATTGTTTTCGTTCAGAAAATTAATTACTAGTGTCAATATTAAACTATTAATTCTTAGTACATTATATATCGTTTAAGGGAATATTAGGTATACCATTTTTGATGACCGCAACATTGGCCTCGGGTCGTGGAGTAGAATGCTTTGAGGTATTCGTTTCAGCCCTCTGCTCTCTGAGTTCAAATCCCGCCGAGGTCAACTTTATCTTTCATTCTGTCGAAGTCGACAAATAAAAAGTACCAGTTTAGTAATTGGGTCGTCCTCTATATCACGTCGTCATTTCCTACCTGTCACTCTCTATCCTTCTCTGGAAGAAACCTGCTGTACTCAGGCCTCAAGATGGATGGGCTCCGTCTGGCATAAAAATGGCCGAGAAACGCTGTACGTTACTACGGTGGCTTTGTGACTCTGTCAGGTGTTACGGGATGAGAAGAAGAAGAAGAAGAAGAAGAAGAAGAAGAAGAAGAAGAAGAAGGAGAAGAAGAAGAAGAAGAAGAAGAAGAAGAAGAAGAAGAAGAAATCATTAGCCAGGCTATGAAAAGAAAGTAAAGAGGTGATGGAAGTAACTAGATGGAGAATTAGCGGAGTTGATTTGTTATATAATATGACATCCACTTAACTCTATGTCTTCGTTTCACCTTGTCGAGCATCAACTGAGAATACAACTGCTGTATATTGGTTTTCTATCTGAGAGGTCATGGATAATTGTTAATCAATAAATGATGTATGGTTTTTCTCATATAAATGTATTCAGTAGTTTGGT
The DNA here is from genome assembly GCA_964016885.1 of Eledone cirrhosa. Classification (NCBI taxonomy): domain Eukaryota; kingdom Metazoa; phylum Mollusca; class Cephalopoda; order Octopoda; family Eledonidae; genus Eledone; species Eledone cirrhosa. The sequence goes on along the minus strand of OZ024741.1, from coordinate 404,306,385 downwards.
GGATTGGCAGAATCGTTAGCGCATCGGACATGTAGTGATGTATGTTTTTCTTATATAAATGTATTCAGTAGGTTAGTGGATTGGTAGAGGCGTTAGAGCATCGAACAATATGCTTTGCAGCATGTAGTGACGGCCCTTTACGTTTTAAGTTCAAATCTCGCTGAGGTTAGATTTGCGTTTCATCTGATGCGTTTCATCTGACCGGATCGATAAAATAAAGTACCAGTAACAGTCTGAGGTCGACTAAGTTGACTTCCCCTCTTTTTCTTCAAATTGCCGTCCTTGGGCCAAACGTAGAAACATCTAAATATATTCAGTACTGACGTAGTCATATAAGTCAACTAATTGTCAGTCGGATGTGGCGAGGTCAATATGTTTGTTTGTAGGTGTCTGGATTTCCAGATAAAATTCCACCAAGGAAATTTTTACACTTCTTCTTCTTCTTCTTCTTCTTCTTCTTCTTCTTCTTCTTCTTCTTCTTCTTCTTCTTCTTCTTCTTCTTCTTCTTCTTCTTCTTCTTCTTCTTCTTCTTCTTCTTCTTCTTCTTCTTCTTCTTCTTTGTCCAGTGACTCTTTCGTGAGACATTCTAACCACATGTCTGTAATATCAGAGCTGTGATCTCTCAATTCGGAGAAGGAGCGGATCTACCTGGAGGGACTCTCTGATCTTCGTGCTATGCACTTTATCAAGTAACGTTACTCTAAATTGGCCGATATAATTAAATACGTACTCAGGTCGGATATATTTCAACAAGAGACGTTAAGTTTCGCTTGCATGCTATTTAATTTCGATTTCTGAAAGCAATTTACTATGATTGTCTCTTTGTGTCTTTGTGGATACTCATGAAAGGACTAATCACCCTATTATAAAAGGACAGACATATCGTACAACGTCTCATGGAAGCTAAAATATATAGAAAAATCGATTGTCACATTCTGGATATCGATATAAAATGAATATTTATAGATTTCAGAAAAGACTTTAAAAGCTTCGCTGTACTTTTCTCATACTTATTTATGTAAATTCTCTCTCTGATTACCGAAGATTACACTCAAGACTTGACACAACCTTTTAACTCTTCAAGATAAACTACGCATGACATTATCAAATTTCCCAGCACAACTAAATTAAATTTGTAAATTGCATCATAACCAGGTGTTTCATTAGATTAGCAACACATGTTTAATCTATATCGTCTATACGAAGCCTATATCTCGGACTTTTACGAAGCGCTGAAGGAAACAAAGTTAATTTATAGAATGATGTGCCCATACGCTGAGATACCATGAAATAGACTACAAAAATAGGGTTAAGACCTTGAAAGACGGTAAAAGTGACCTTGTCCGTCTTCAAGGCACTTGACACTTCTTCTTCTTCTTCTTCTTCTTCTTCTTCTTCTTCTTCTTCTTCTTCTAGGGGCGGCGTCCTGAAGCAGTCCTTCCAGTAGGTCCTGTTAGATGCAACCGTCCCCAATTGATTCGACTGGAACTCTCCCCCCCCCTCCGTGTGGATTCAGCAGACGTCATGGATATTGTCCAACCCTCTTCATCTGGGTCTACATTTAAATATTTCTACTAAAGATATCGATACTCTAAAAGAGAAGACATCAGCTATGACTTTTAGAATTTTGAATATGGCATCTGCCTCTAATATTACATATATTTTAATATATGTTTCCGAAGATCCTTGGAAGGGCGATTACAGAGATTCTTTGCTGAAACGTAAAATCTGTTCAAATAGTATATACGTATATATATATATATATTTATATTATTTATTATTATTATTATTACTATTTGTACAAATATGCAATTTAACAATATTCTGCATATCCGCAATTGACAATGCATTTAATGCCGAAACCGGTAGTGTAAATAAATTAATGTTTTGATATTTCACTGAAAAAAACTTTTTCCTTTCTACTATTTGTTTTTATATATATCAACTCGTTTGTTGAATATATATATCAACTCGTTTGTGAATATATATATACATATATATATATGCAGAGGTTATATTTAATTTGTTGTGATTCAACAAGCTTAAAACTTTTTTTATAACTGATATAAAGCACTCAAAAGATTAGTGGAGTGAATATACAATATATTAACAAATGGAAACTATATTTATAAAATCATATTTATTTTATTATACATATTTTCAGGGCCACCAAGGCAAATTATAGTGCGCTTTCATCAGATAAAATACAATACAGATTTGCTTTATAAATAAATATTGACATACCTTAACGGCTTGAGCTTCCTGGATAGGAACAAATCTGTATTGTATTTTATTTGATGAAAGCGCACTATAATTTGCCTTGGTGGCCCGTGAAATATGTATAATAAAATAAATGTGGTTTTATAAATATAGCTTCCATTTGTTAATATATTGTATATTTACTCCACTAATCTTTTGAGTGCTTTATATCAGTTATAAAAAAAAGTTTTAAGCTTGTTGAATCACAACAAATTAAATATAACCTCTGCATATATATATATGTCTATATATATTCACGAACCCTACTTTGACCTATTTATACGTGTGTAAGTGCATTGTACGTGATATATTAATAAGTCATGTTGTCAAGATCTCTGGCATATCTCGGCTATGACTCAGATACAATTTAGCCGGCCCTGCACACTCACACACATACACAACCGATATATATATATTCATAAGGATATATGTGTATATACTTAGACATAGTCACAGATACATATATGGGTGTGGTCAACTTCAACGGTGTGTGTCTATGAAAATTAATTAAGCAAATAATTATTAATCAGAGCTATATAAAATTATAAGTTTGAAGAACACTCAGACATAATATATCCAATCTTTCTCCCCCTTAGTTCGCAGAAATTAACTAGATAACTAATCATTTAAACCGGGCTAATATATATATATTCCAATGGTTTCATCAGAGACACACACTGTATTTAAGGTCGAATGACGCAACTTCGAGAGATAAGCGGCCTTTAGACTCACCTGATCAATGAAACAATTATTAATACTGTAAATAAAATCCTTTTTATACAGCTGACCATGTTATTCTTCACCCTTTCAGTAATATATATATATATATAAATAATAATAATAGTGAAGACTAAAATCCAAAGAGGGCCCGATAAGGATAAATATATATCAAATATATAAGAACCCTAGAGCAAATATTTATTATATATATATATATTTATTTATTTAGGTTTGTTGGTTCACCACCGGATAGAACTGGTCATTCCGTATGGTCAACCTCAATGTAATATTATGGAGAGTACTCGACGTAATGCAACTCACCCGTCTTCGTTTGTGTAGTTGGTGGTGTCAGTAGGGAGTTAATTATTATAACATAACAGGAAGCTGGACTGGTGTAATTCCTTCTGAAAATCAGACCGGGCTAGAAGCTGGTAAATGTTCGGCCGCCCTCATGTCTCTGATTTTCAGCCCCATGGATTTTGTCTATTATATTCCTTTGTTATATTTCGAATACCTGATGATGTCACCGGATTCATACGGAACCCAATCATAAAAATGATCATAGTATAATAAACCTTTTAAGGAATTACACCAGTCCAACCTACTGTTATTTTATAATATATATATATACATATATATATATATATATATATATATATATATATATATATATATATGTATATATATATATATATATATATATATATATATATATATATATATATATATATATATATATATGTGTGTGTGTGTATGTGTGTGTGTATATATATATGTATGTATATATATATATATATGTATATATATATATATATATATATACATACATATATATATGTATGTACATATATATATATACTCATGGTCGGGTCGTTGGCGACTAAACTGGCAACCCCACCAAGGTTTCTTGGTGAGGAGGGTGACTTTGGACATCCTGCAGGACTAAAAACAAAACCTGTTAAAGGGCAAAGGAGCTCTTAAGAGTTAATGACCATCCAAAATCACCGGGAGAGATGACCCCTTAGCTTTTGTCAAGGCAGAATTCTAGGAGAAGAAAATCTCTTATATAACACCTGCAACCCTGATGGCATCCAATGATGTTGACTTGTTCTTCTTTTTGGTAAATATCATCTTGGTTAAGAGAGTGGGACTGGCTTTGTGCAGTGCCTTTGCTCACTATAAAAGCTTCACGGCATAGGCATTGCTTTATATCTGGATATCTCTCTGCACTTGTCATCACATAGTACCATGGGCCCAGCACTATGTGTCAATAATTGTCACAAGTGTAGTGTTTGTACCAGAGTTTTCAAGTCGCTGGCTGGACTAAAAAGTCACACTTGTTCAGCGCATCGGTAGGGGTTCTCCTACATGGATATAAAGTAGTGGCCGTACTCGAAAACGAGTTGGCAGCTGCCATATATATATATACATATATATATTCACATAGACCAAATTTTCTGTCATTTGGAATGCAAGTAGAGCAAATGTATGGCCAAAGAAAGAAAAACACAGAATTGCAATTTTTCTCCTTTCTATGATAAACCAATAACTTTGTTCTTTTATGTATTTGCCTTCCTTTTGACTGTACATTGTTAAGGGATGAATGTAGATAATTCAATCGACGGCATTCCATATCTGATACGTATTTTATAACCTGAGAGGAATTATATTCAATGCTGGACTTTGATGTTTTTTAATAGTTCTACATGATTTTACCTGAAGCTGTAACAGTTTCTCCGTTTATTAGCCATGGATATATTTAATATTAAAAGGCCTGTCTATGTGTGTATGTGAAATATCAGTTTTAAGATATTTACATTTAAATATGTCTATATAATTTTCAACAATGTATAATGTTCTACAAATTAAAATTTAACTCATATCTTCTCAAGAAGTAGAATACGTCAGTGTTTAGGTAGAAATCAACAAACGTGGAAAGCAAAAGAGGCTTCATTAGGCGGATTGGCAGAACCGGAAAAGCGTCGAGCGCCATGCTGGTGTGGTGTATTGGCAGAACCGGTAGAGGCTCGGACACCATGCTGGGGTGATGGATTGGCAGTATCGGTAGAGGGTCGGACGCTATGCTGGGGTGGAAGATTGGCAGTATCGGTAGAGCGTCGGACGCCATGCTTTCCAGCATAGTTACGTCCCTTTACGATCTGAGTTCAAATCCCGTCAAGGTTAACTTTGCCTTTCATCCTTACGGGGTCGATGAAATAAAGTACCAGTAATATACTGGGTATTTACTGGCCTTGTGCCAAAAGTAGAAACAATTATTGACTCCTTAGATTTACGTTTTGCCTGAGACACAATCCTGAGTTCCTTAATACCGCAATACCTGGAGAAGAGATGTGGGAGTACGGATACAACCAGAACACCGAATGATCTAAATTCGTCGTTAGGCGCAGAGCAAAATCAATATTATGATGAATTGTTTTATTTCTCTATCAGTGTACATCAGGAATATGCCAGAGAAGGACAAACAGTTATATAAGAGTTCTATGTGCTATCAGGAAAACTTTCAAATTCTTTGTGATACAGGTCGGTATTACTGACCAATTGGTGTATTAGTCGTAGCTAATTCAAGGGTCCTCGGTAAAGAAAGGCATTTCGAGCATTCGCCAAATTCGCTACGTAAGGTATCGTTCCTTCTGAGTTCCCTGAGAGACAAGAGGACATCATGTGGGCTATTAACGAGTAGTGGTGTGCCGTTTTGAGAGAGGCTTTTCAAACAGGCTAAAATGAGTGGAACTAACGCTGGGTTTTGTACGTGGAGGTACAGCTGGTCTATTTCGATGGAGATTAGCAATAGTTAAGAAATACATAATTTTCCCCCAACAATATCTCTCTCTCTCTCTCTCTCTCTCTCTCTCTCTATATATATATATATATATATATATATATATATATATATATATATATATATATATATATATATATTATATATATATATATATATATATATATATATATATATATATATATATATATATATATATATATATATATATATATATATATATACATATAAGTTCATCCCGGGTTCAATCGGGGGTAACCACAGTAAGTAAGGTAGGCAATAGAGAGCAGAATATAAATATCTAATATACTGTTTCATTCGGGCGACATCATCAGGAAGCCCTGATGGCCCCTCCAGAATGAAACAGTTGTAGTCCTGTAGAAGCCATTTATATATATATATATATATATATATACACATACATATTATATACATATGTATATATATAATATATATTCACATGCTTATATATATATATATATATATATATATATATATATATATATATATATATATATATATATATAAATGGCTTCTACAGGATTATTCGGCGCCTGCAGACACCTAATGACGGGAACTTTCCTCAAGCTATATGGTTAAACCCAGGTTAGGGCCTCCCACAACGCCCCCTCCCCCTGTAGGTCCCCTACACCCCGTACCAATGACCAATGGGCAACAACACCCACCCATAGTTTGTGGTCCCTACGGTGGATTGTCCACCAGATTCTCTACTGGTTAGGAGTCAACAAAACCACGTTTATTGAACCTAAGGACCCCCACCCCCACCCACCCACCACCTGGGAGTGGCCCACACAGGAAGAACAATTATCCCAAAGTACTAACCCTATACGCAGGAATGAGTGCCCGCAACCGTGCATTGTGTGTGTATACTGGGATTACGGGAATGTACCCACTCATGCGAACGCAACGAAATACTCATACCCCAGGTTGCATTTGAAAAATTTTCGACTGTATGCTAAAGAGTATATTTGTATATGCTCTCTTGTATGAGTGCACATGTGTATATAGACATACACACGCATCCAGAGGTATTAAAGTGTGGGTGGGTATATATGTCTGTACTAAGGGATTCGCCTAAGCTCCAAAGCCCCCAAGCCCCCAAGCTATTGCTGTGAAGATATATATCACACTCTACCTTTGTCTAGTCTAAACAATAACTTTTCCAAACACCCACTTTACTTTTCTTTAAAAATAACACCCACATATTTTTATGCCTGCCTTATACTTGGATTTGGGGGCCTCTCTTGTATGTATGTATGCACTTGTGCGTACATACACATATATACACAGCTGTATGGATTTGTATGTGTGGATGTGTCTGTGTGTCTATTGGGTGGGTGTGAGTGTATGTGCAAGTCAACCAACATAAGTCTTTTTATATGTAAATTTTCTAGTATTCTACTCTAACCATAATTTTCATTAATACCACTCCACATAAATTCCTCAATTTAAGAATGACCTGTAGTATCTATTTCATACTATAAACCTCAATTGAATATATATCTGACCAGGAATGCTTTTTGTGAAAATCTGTCATATGGAACTATTGTCATCTTGCCTGACGGTTTGAACTTTACAACACCGCTTACTTCTTTGAGGTCAAATACCAACCCTACTAGCATCTACAAACTGACCAATGAGAATTAAAATTATTCCTGCTGACAACATTAAATTGTCCCTAACAAGCTCATATGTCCCAAGGCTCTGATACCATCAACATCATAAACACAGAGCTGGCATATCTAAGAACTGACTAACTGTCTGATGCGGTCATAGCCATTCAATGGCTATCATCGAAATATATATAGCAGTAAATAAAGGATTATGAGTTCATGCAATTGACTTATGTTTCGTCACTATATATATATATATATATATATACATATATATACAATTGTATATATATATATGTATATATATATACATACTTACGTATATACACTCATACACACGCGCAAATACACACACACATACACACACACATACACACACATATATACACACACACACACAGACACACATGTATATATAAATTTAATTGTTCAACAGTATTCGTATTTGTTATGTACCAGATCTCATAAAACTCAGCCAGCGTACATAACATAATAGACAGCTGTATTCAAGGAACTGTAATATAATAACAGATTATTGTCATGGTAGAAACATATTCAATAAATGGAAGTATTAGAGATATTTTTTCAAGGTAAATATTTAATAAGAATTTTGAAACTTGAATATTCGGATAACAAATGTTTTGTAGTATTTAGTAATCTCATATGTAAGACAAGGGAAACATGGGAGGGTCTATTAGTACATCTCTCCTTCGCTCACCCTCTCTCTTTCTGTCTATCTATCTAATTCTTTAACTATTCAAACTGTGTAAGGTTGTGTGTTTGTGTGTATATATATATATATTTATATATCATCATCATCATCATCATCATCATCATCATCATCGTTTAACGTCTATCTTCCACACTATCATTGGTTAGACAGGTTTGTCCCATCTAGAAGCAAGTTGAGTGGGGTGACCTTGTCTCGCTCATATATGACTCTTTCTGGCTGGTTTTCTACGGCTGGGTGCCCTTCCTAGCGCCTGGGTGTTTTTTGCCGTGTGTTTTACACGACCACATTACAGTATATGTGAAGCCCATGGTCGTAGGGAAATCACCCAAAAAACCACACTCTCTTAAGAATATGTATCATTTACCTGTGATTTACACCAATCCAACGAAGCCGTGGTTTAATTCTGAGATTTTCCAAATAATTTACAATAATACTGGAAGTTTTGAACTTCCAGTATTATGTCTTCTTAACAACACTCGACCTCACTCACATATAAGGGAGTTAGTATGGTTGGAAGAATTAAGGGTATCGTTTGCTTCTTAATACATTTTCAGGTGTTTAATCTATAGAGAAACAATAATTGTTACCTGCAAGTATTTGTATATGACAAGAAGACACAGAAAAAATGGTGGTACAGTGTTTGCTGCATGACACGTAAGAATCAATAAACCTACAGCATTACGACTGCATTTGTAGATGATTAGAAGGGAGGGAAGATAAAAGACTGGCAAATACGTTGAGGAGCTTGTTGAATAATATTGAATGTGATGTGGACGTGGGAGGATTTGTGACAAATGGCTTTCAACTCGCCTCATTAGACTGAGAAATACAATAAGAGGATGTTCAGGAATGTCTTCAAATTAATTGTTTCTACTTTTGGCACAATGCCAGCAATTACCCAGTACATTACTGGTACTTTATTTTATCGACCCTGTAAGGATGAAAGGCAAAGTTAACCTCAGCGGGATTTGAACTCAGTCTCTAAAGGGATGTAACTATGCTGGAAAGCATGGCATCCGACTCTCTACCGATACTGGCAATTCACAACGTGATGTGGATATTGGAGGATTTGAGACAAATGGCTTTCAGCTCGCCTCATTAAACTGAGAAATACAAGATGGTGTGCAGGAATGTCTTCAAATTAATGAAGGAGATCCTGAGTACGAAGACCGAACAGTTGAAGAAATGGTAGTTATGTTTCTATATAGGAAGGCAGCAAACAAATGAAATATTGTGAGAAAGAAAGTCACACCAAAATAGCTAAAAGTGTCCGACATGAGAAATCCCACAACCATTGCCAAGACTACAATATTATGATTGTGATATTGTCCCTTACTATGAATATTTTCCATACTTCCTAGCAGTCATAATTAATAAATAAATCTATAGATGCAAACAACTGAAGCTAGATAGGTTCATAAAGCTAATCTCACCACTCCTACATATACTCAACCTCCAACAGAATGTACATCTTAATGATGTACAGATGAACAGGATACTAGACACCAATTATACATATTTCAGACGAATCAGAAAGCGACTCCTATTCACCATCACATTCACTAATTACATACATACTACTGTTACAACACTATTGTTACAACATATACTTCAACTATGATATCAAAATAGAGATATGAAAATTGCATTCCTCTATTATATTTTAATACATTTATATGATACAGTAGTGTATATCGTATTAAAGAGTTTTCGTACATTAAAAATAAATGGTTATTGTATGCCTTTTATAAATCGGACGGATTTAAACCTATGAGACCGTCAAAATGACGATTTAGTCTATATGTCAGCATCTCTCTCTCTCTCTCTCTCTCTCTCTCTCTCTCTCTCTCTCTATATATATATATATATATATATATATATATATATATATATATATATATATATGAAAAAGTATGACTTTTCATAGAGCTGAAGCCGTTTCGACGGCTATTTCTGGACTAAATTAGAATTTTTAGCCTGGTGAATAAATAGCCGAACTTGTCAAGGGGGTACTTCCTTATATGGGAAGATTGTAGTTGTCAAGAGAATTGGTTAAAATGTGTTGTAAACACAAATAAGTGTATATATATTATCTTCGTTTTTTTCCATTCTTTGCCAGGGAACGTTTCCACGGGCCAAAGTATCGTCTTCCTGTCGTCCTTCGGTTGCAATGTTTTTCGAAATATTTACTTCTGCGTTCACAGATTGATTTTTTTAGTTTCAGAATATCCCGCTAAGGGTGAAAGCAGTGATTCTTTGCTTAAACTTTAAATATATATATATATATATATATATATATATATATATATATATATATATATATATATAGGAACGAGTAGGATCCCGACGGCTGAGCTCAAGCCGTTTCGACGGCTAATTCTGGACTCAGAAGTCCAGAATTAGCCGTCGAAACGGCTTGAGCTCAGCCGTCGGGGTCCTACTCGTTCCTATTACCCACTCTACTACACTAAGTATTGAGTACTTTGGTGCGTTATGGTCCACCTGGTTCCTTACCACATTTCCTTCGTTATATATATATATGTGTGTGTACACATACGTACACACAAACGCTTGTACACACATATTCAGACACACCCACACAAACATATATATATATATATATATATATATATATATTCATTTTAATAAATCTAAATAGTGAGTTTTGTTACTCTGGTGTTTCGCCTGTTTATCACAGGGTCTTCAGACAAGAACTTGTATGATGATGAACAAACGAAACTCCAGAGTAACAAGATTTATTATTTAGCCTTCTTAAATTGAATATCAAAACACTTCTCCGGTATTGAGTACTATTTTCTCTCAGGCGTCAAACTTATACGAATCTAGAAATTCTATAAGATTCAAACATTCATGATTTTCAGCAAACAGGTGGGGTACTTGGCTTTGATAAGTACCAATCATTACGAAACATAGCTCTGTCAGCTTTATCTCCCCCTGTTTGGTGAAAATTTAAAGTAAGTGAGACTGTCACTACTCTAAAACAATAGCGTAAGGTCTTCGAAATGCTTTTAATTAAGCATACAGTGTATTGCAAAATACACTATATATACATTCATATATACATAGCTATTTCAGAGCGCCAATTCTAATATATATATATATATATATATATATGTGTGTGTGTGTGTGTGTGTGTGTGTGTGTGTGTGTGTGTGTGTGTGTGTGTGTGTGTGTGTGTGTGTGTGTGTGTGTGTGTGTGTGTGTGTGCGTGTGTATGTATGTGTTTGTCCGATTCAATCAGGGGTAGCCACAGTAAGTATGCTACTCAATACATAGCAGAGTATAAATATTTAATATAGAGATGGCTTCTTCAGGACTAGAATTGTTTCATTCAAACGAACGAAACAATTCTAGTTCTGTAGAAGTCATTTCTATATTAAACCTTATGCTTACACTCTACCCAACTATTGAGTACCTTACTTCCTATGGTTACTCCCGATTGAATCCGTGACTCACTTTCTCACACACACACACACACACACACACACACACACACACACACACACACACATATATATATATATATATATATATATATATATATATATATATATATATATATATATACCTACAGAAACAGAGATTCATTGCTACATACCTACCTGTTTATATATGCATACAGAAATAAGTGCAGTCTGAAATAGAAGCTGCATGAGACATTTTGATTTCTTATTAATGTAATTTTATTCAAACAATAATTATCCAAATCACATAAATTCTAAAAGTAGAATAACGATACTCGTTCTGATTGTTCAACAAGGTTTAAGTCTCTCTCTCTCTGTATTTCTTACTTCATAATTTATAGAGAATATTTTATTCTATATTTCATATATGTGTAATCCTGATGTGGAAATCTATAGATTGTTCATTATTAATAACATTACATGCATGTCTTTGTTTTTGGTTTGTTATTGAATATCTGATAAATTTGTGGTAACATTGCATTTCAAAATAATTATTGAGTCCGATCTTCGTAATTCGTATAATTTGGAACTAATAACCAGCAATCAATATATCAATGAGGCAGTGTACCCCTTCATCATAAAGGTTGAATTCTGACCATTTTCCCTTTATATTATTTTGTTTAGCTGTTTATCTGTTTATTCATTTATTTGTATATTTATTTGTTTATTTGTTTATTTATTTTAAAAACAAACTCTTTGTTTTATGTCTCACGATATTGATCTAAGCACACACGTAATTTGTCTTTGCTGAAATATTTCCAAAGTATGCAGTTGTGTGGTAATATTCTACGCATCCTAAACAAAGTTTTCAGAGCTGCAATTAATATTAAGAGGCGGTGGATTGGCAGTATCGGTAGAGGGTCGGACGCCATGCTTTGCAACACAGTTCCGTCCCTTTACGGACTGAGCTCAAATCCCGCCGAGGTTAATTTGCCTTTCATCCTTACGGGGATCGATAAAATAAAGTTCTAGTAATGCACTGGGATAATTGCTGGCCTTGTGCCAAAGGTAGAAACAATTATTATTGCCAAGGTTAGCTTCGACTTTCCTCCTTACGAGGTCGATAAAATAAAATACCAGTAATGTACTGGATAATTTGCTTGCCGTGTGTCACATGTAGAAACAATTATTATGAGGCTTGGAGAGGGAAGAGGACACTTGGTTCTGATAACAATGAGAAATACTTCAACCTGATGTCTGTTGATCAAACAAGGGAGCCATTATATGCCTGCTCGACCTGTTAGAAATAACAAACCTCTCCCAAAGCACAACACACATTCTGAAATAAAGGGCACATTGGATTGTGTATCCTGTGATACACAATACATTAAAAAAGATTTATGGCCATTGCTGGAATGTCTTTTATCACAAATTTGTTTGAACAGAGTTGATATGCGACTAAACAACAAAAAAACTATAAAATCCCCCAAACAAGCAACAACAACAACAACAGCAGAAGCAATAGTAGTAACAATGTGGCAAAGCTGTAAATAAACACTTTAAATTGTAGAGCACCAGCCTGACATATGTGATGGATGACTGTTTTACTGATGCTTGTATAAGTGGATTACAGGTTGTTCGCATTTCTATAGTAATGTTGCTATTGCATTTCCAGTTTAAAGAGAGGATATTGTTCAAACGTTCTGATATGACTGTAATTAAATGGCCAGGTCTTAGAGCTTTACCTACGAATAAATACAATGACAGGATCCGGTTTTATAAAAGCAGCTTCAGAATATGGTATATCTGCAAAAAGACTAGGAAGGCAAGTGGCCTAGTGGTAAGGGTGTTGGACTTACCATCATAATGTCGTGCGTTCGATTCCTGGACAGCTTTGTGTGTTGTGTTCATGAGCAAAACTCTTCATTTTCACGTTGCTCCGGTTTACTCAGTAGCAAATGAGTACCAGCCGTAGCTGGGGAGGTTAATTTTGTGATGAACTAGCGTTCTATCCAGCAGGGAGTCTGGTACGTTCAGTTGCTTAAAGCCGCGGAAAATGGGATAAGCACCGGCTTGATGATCCTCCGAAATCGAGACACACTTTAGACTTTCTACGAATTAGCCAAGGTATACTTTTGGTTCTATCGTTATAACGTCTTTTTATGGTGTACATTCTCGTAAGAAGTATTATGGTGATTCGGAGTTGGCTTCACAATCAAAAGCTACTAATTTCGATTACACTTCATGGCATTTGAAATAGATAACTTTTGCGATATTCTTTGAAGCTTAAAGGAGGAATCAAAGACATGCTTAGAAAGAATTCTTCCTCTAACGACATGCTGTCCGAATGCCTGGTCGCCAGTTTCGGCTAGTTTCCGCCTACTACTTTACAATAATCATTAGGGGATCCAAGCCTTATGAGCGAAATTTAATTGAAAGACATTACTTAAAGGTCCTTCCTATAGACTTTATCTATAATTCAGAAGACCAGCCTAATCACGTATTTTCTCATGTTAGACCTTATTAAGAATGACTTTGTTAAAACCACGCTGGAGTCAAATTACATTTCATGATTAATGCTTTGACGGTGGATTGGCAGTATCAGTAGAGCGTCGGACGCCATACTTTCCAGCATAGTTACGTCCCTTTACGATCTGAGTTGAAATCCCGCCGAGGTTGACTTTGCCTTTCATCCTTACGGGGTCGAGAAAATAAAGTACCAGTAATGCACTGGGTAATTGCTGGCATTGTGCCTAAAGTAGAAACAATTATTAATGCTTTGACGCATAGAGTTACGGCCCTTGCCATTCTGAGTTCAAATCCCGCCGAGCTTTACTTTGCCTTTCATCCTTACGGGGTCGATAAAATAAAGTACCAGTAATGCACTGGGATAATTGCTGGACTTGTGCCAAAAGTAGAAACAATTATTAAGGTCGGTGGATTGGCAGTATCGGTAGAAAGTCGGAGGCCATGCTTTGAAGCATAGAGTTACGTCCCTTTATGATCTGAGTTCAAATCCCGCCGAGGTTAACTTTACCTATCATCATTACGGGGTTGATAAAATAAAGTACTAGTAATACACTGGGATAATTGCTGGCCTTGTGGCAAAAGTAGAAAACAATTATTTAATCAATAGAATAAGTTAAAATATATTTAGTAATCGGTAACAATTAATGTCAGTGATAGAAATGAATTAATCAGTTATATTCCCCCACCCCACAATAAATTAATAATATATTTGCAGCATTATTTGAAACCTAGATATTAATATTATATACATATACACATATTCAGAGACATATGTTTATATATTATATACGAGGTGTGTCAGAAAAGTTCCAGGACTGATGTCACAAAAGATTTATTTCAAACCCAAACTTCACACTAAGAGTTTTCTCCTTCAAATAATCCCCCTGGCGTCTAATGCACTTTTCCATCCTTTTCTGCCACGCTTGCATGCACTCCTGGAAGGATTCTTCCGGGATCCTCCGCAGTTCCGTCGTCACGGTCTTTTTGATATCGTCCACGTCTTCAAAACTGGTCCCCTCCGGGTGGTACTCGAAGATCCATGACTCATCACCAGTGATGGCTGTCCCTAGCAAGTCTGGTTCGGTTTCAAGACGCTCGAGGATGTTCTGGCACACTTGCATGCGTCGACCCTTCTGGTCATCGTTCAGCAGTTTTGGCACCATCTTCGCGCAGACTTTCCGCATGTCCAAATCTTCAGTGAGAACCTTCCAGACGCTGTCCCGATTCATGCCCAACTTATTTGCCATCAATCGAACAGTTAGCCAACGATCGCTACGCACCATCTGCCTGACACGCTCAACGTTGACCTCAGTCCTGGTTGTTGAGGGCCTTCCGCTCCTGGGGTCATCTTCCACGTCCTCGCGTCCTTCTTTAAACCTCTTGCACCACTCAAAAACACGTGAGTGTGACATCGTCTCATCTCCATACATTTGCTGCAGCAATCCTAGTGCTTCTGACGGAGTTTTCAAGTTTGTTCGTTGCTCTGTGCTCATTGCTTGACGACCTGAAACAGATGACATGTATATAAAATTATGAAGAAAAATGTTTGATCGCTGCAGAGAGCTAAGATTACAGTTACATACTCCAGGGGTAGTACTTTGAAGGAGAAAGCTCTTAGTGTGAAGTTTGGGTTTCAAATAAATTTTTTGTGACATCAGACCTGGAACTTTTCTGACACACCTCGTACACAAAAACGCACCCACACAAGACACACACAACACCCTCGCATATATATGTATATATATATATATATATATATATATATATATATATATATATATAACATGAATAATCACAGGAGATAATTTTTCCAAGTGTGTAACCACACATAGCTAGGTAGGTAACTAAATAAAGTTGACCAGAACTTCAAAAATATATACCTTATAATAAGATTAATCTTCCCTGTATATATTCCATTAAAGAAATATATTTCACCAATTAATCGGATGGTAAACCACAGAAGTGGAGACTTGGATTTTCAACAAGGAAGTAGTTCCAGCGATCCGTGTTTACACTTCAAGTTCAAATCAGCGACTGGCCAGCAACACGTGGTATATCTATCAGAAATACACACATCATACTAGGAGATAATTGTGTGGTTACACACTTATAAAAATTATCTCCTGTGATTATTCATGTTTATTTATATGTTAATCAATTTCTAGTTATCATAAAATGCTCGGACCTACTCGTTAGAATCTTAGATCTTATTTTGCGGGTGATATGGCGCATGTCTTTCTGGCATGACAGTCATAATTTTGATTTAGATTAAATTCATTTGATTTATCTTAATTTGGGATATATATATATATATATATATATATATATATATATATATATATATATATATATATATATATATATATATATATATATATATATATTTATATATATATATATATATAAGCAAGATGTATGGTAGGTCGTATGTGAATCGCGATGATCACGTCTGACCTACCAAATATGTGACGGTAGCTAGTTAAGCTCTATGCGTATACGCAGAGCAGAAATATTAGTGAAAAAGAACAAAGGAACTACTATGACATTATAACAAGTTTATTGCCGACAGCCGTTTCGTCCAATATGGTGGGACTTTTCAAGGCATATAACATGTGATTGTAGGATCATTGTTTACATCAACGTATCACTCAAGGCTAGCAGTTTGAAATTGTTGTATACATCAGCAGCTCCGCTTGTATAGTTGGGGTCTATATTCTAAGGGGGCTCTTTTATATTAGTTGTCGGGGTCAGGGATTGAAGGTTAAAAATTAGATAATATATAATTTAGATAATACATAATTTACGCATTAACAGTAAACTAAAAGACTTGGGATCCCGTAGAAGCACCTTAAAAAATCCCTCAATAAGTGCATAAAGCTTACAGGCTCCAATAAGCCTAATAAACTAGAAGAAATTAAGAGGCTAATAAAATAAAAAATAAAAATATAAAGTTTCCCTAAAAAATATAGAGTTTCCTATGAAATTCCTTCGAGAGAAAAAAATTTTTTTCCCAAAGAAAAAAACTTTCTTCCCCCGAGATCACGTTTACAAATTTCTGAAAACTTACGGAGTTTTGATATTCCCTACTAAGTTGAAAGAAACTAATCACTTAAAGGTTAATTCAAAGAACCTTCTATAAATCTCTCAGAAAAGGCTCCTTTAATATTTTTAATAGGAACTTCCTCCGAGAGACCCTTCGAAGAATTAAAATTTTAGAGAGCCTTTAAGGATATATATAAAAACGAATTGAGGAAAATTATACATTAAAAGTTAAACATTACGGTATTTGGGATATCCGAGGAATTTTCAAAGGGCTGCTTCAACAGATACAACTTAGGCATAATAGATACAATAATTTAAGTAATTTAAGTAATTTAATTAGGGAGCAATTCAAAGAGTGTATCAAGTTGGGCAAGATTAAAGAAAGTGGTAAATAAGAAAATACATAAGCAAAAAGACAATAATTATAACATGTATTTTTAAGAAGGTATAAGGTAGCTTCAGTAATCTAACAATGTATTATCACAAACAATTATCATAAAATTATTGATACAGGATTAACAAAGACAATAATATATAATATATTCCTGCCTAATTAACCAGTACTCAATACACTATTAACAGTCAGGCAAAATTAGCTCAGGGATATCCCGCGCTCGGATACTTTACACACATACAGTAACACATAGGATTAACACAGACATAATGGTATATTCCTGCCTAGTTAACAAACAATTAATTAACAATTGATGTATACCACAATTTCAAACTGCTAGCCTTGAGTGATACGTTGATGTAAATAATGATCCTACAATCACATGTTATATGCCTTGAAAAGTCCCACCGTATGGTCGGACGAAACGGCTGTCGGTAATAAACTCGTTATAATGTCATAATAGTTCCTTTGTTCTTTTTCACTAATATATATATATATAGTGACGAAACATAAGTCAATTGCATGAACTGATTATCCTTTATTTACTGCTATATATATTTCGATGATAGCCATTGAATGGCTATGACCTCATCAGGCAGTTAGTCAGTTCTTAGATATGCCAGTTCTGTATTTATGGTGTTGATGGTATCAGAGCCTTGGGACATATCAGCTTGTTAGGGATAATTTAATGTCGTCAGGAGGAATAATCTTAATTCTCATTGGTCAGTTTGTATATGGTAGTAGGGTTGGTATTTGACCTCAAAGAGGCAGGTGATGTTGTAAAGTTCAAACCGTCAGGCAAGATGACAATAATTCCATATGATTGATTTTCACAAAAAGCATTCCTGGTCAGATATATATTCAATTGAGGTTTATAGTATGAAATTCGATACTACAGTACAGGTCATTCTTAAATTGAGGAATTTATGTGGGTTGATACTACTGAAAATTATGGTTAGAGTAGAAGTATATATATATATATATATATATATATATATATATATATATATATATATATATATATATATATATATATAGTTTTGCGAGGTTTTTTATATGAAATAGTGTGTCGAAATAAATATTGTTATACTTGGGGAGGGTCATATTTGTGTAATATTGCCAGAATTAATAGCAGAACACACTCACTGTTTGGTTGGTTTTCGCTTTTCGCTTCTGTGTCTTTTATATCGGTAATCTAATTTACTCGGTCCTCAATGTTGCCATTGACTGACCGACGGTCAAAAATAATACAGATACAATATAGACACAAACACATATATATAGTTTATCATAAATCTTTCGTTGCACATCTGCAACATCGTCAGTGGTGCTATTGTTTCCTCCCGTTGCATTGTATGTCTACGCCATTTTTATTCAGTCTGTCTATATATTTATTTATTTATTTGCTTGTTTGTTTATTTTATTTTGTCTTCTTTGCGCATGCGT
The DNA here is from genome assembly GCA_964016885.1 of Eledone cirrhosa. Lineage (NCBI taxonomy): Eukaryota > Metazoa > Mollusca > Cephalopoda > Octopoda > Eledonidae > Eledone > Eledone cirrhosa. Next base: position 404,287,403 of record OZ024741.1, on the reverse strand, counting down.
TTGCGTGTGTGTATAGTGTTTTGTTTGATGTGTGGTGTGTTCGTGATTGGGTGACTAGTGTGTGTTTATGTGTTTGTTGTTATTGTGCTTGTGTATGTATTTATTCATTAATTTTTTTTTTATTTATTTTTATTTTATTTTATTTTTTTATTTTTTTTTTATTTTTTTTTTATTTATTAATTAAATAAATAAATACATACAAGAACATACATCAAACAAAACACTATACACACACGCAAACGCATGCGCAGAGAAGATAAAAAAATAAACAAATAAATAAATAAATAAACAGACGAAAATAAAGATGGCGTAGGCATACAATACAACGGGAGGACACATAATAGCACCACTGACGATGTTGCAGATGTGCAACGAAGGAACTTTGATAGACTATATATATGTGTTTGTGTCTATATTGTATCTGTATTTTTGACCGTTGGTCAGTCAATGGCAACATTGAGGACTGAATGAATTAACTTAACCGATATAAAAGACAAAGAAGCGAAAACCAACCAAACAGTGAGTGTGTTCTGTTATTAATTCTGGCAATATTATTACACAAATATGACCCTCCCCAAGTATAACAATATTTCTTTCGACACACGATTTCATATCAAAAACCTCGCAAAACTAATTCATATATAGGGCGGTGGATTGGCAGAATCGGTAGAGAGTCGGACACCATGCTTTGAAGCATAGAGTTACGTCCCTTTATGATCTGAGTTCAAATCCCGCCGAGGTTAACTTTGCCTTTCATCCTTACTGGGTCGATAAAAGAAAGTACCAGTAATGTACTGAGTAATTGCTAGCCTTGTGCCTAAAATAGAAACAGTTATATATATATATATATATATATATATATAAAAATAATGAATAAAAACAAAGAAACAGTTCCTTATATTAAAAAATTCATCATTTTACGATCGTTTCCAGGATATATATGTGTGTGTTGGAATGTATATCATATAGATCTATGTAACATTTTTACAAACTATCAGAGGGAATATACATACCTACACATATATATGCTATCTTCAGAAATATTGATTATTTCTGAAGATAGCATATATATGTGTAGGTATGTATATTCCCTCTGATAGTTTGTAAACATTTTACATAGATCTATATGATATACATTCCAACATACACATATATATCCTAGAAACGATCGTAAAATGATGAATTTTTTTATATAAGGAACTGTTTCTTTGTTTTTATTCATTATTTTTATTAATTTATCTTGACTCTGTTTTCCTGTGTTTTTCATCGAAAAAAACTTTTGAATACATCTTCTCTTTTCATGATACTTGGATTACATTGAGTTCTTCATACGGATTGGACACTACCGTACATTTTGGTAGATTTATCTACACACACACACACACACATATATATATATATATATATATATATATATATATATATTACCCACTCTACTACCCTAAGTATTGAGTACTCTGGTGCGTTATGTAATATATGTATTACCCACTCTAATACCCTAAGTATTGAGTACTCTGGTGCGTTATGGTCCATCTGGTTCCTTACCACAACTCGTTCGTTATATATTTACATAGAGTAGGGGCTTTTTACAGATGCCGTTATTTACGAACGCGAAAAGAATATAAGGTTTAAGTATATGCATATCTGTATATATATATATATATATATATATATATATATATATATATATATATATATATATACATGTATACTTGTATACTTATACATGTATATATATATATATAAGTAAACAGGTATATATGTGCGTTTTCTTATGTTCATGTGTGTTTGCGTGTGTGTACGGGCACGAAACGATCCCCATTTGTGTTCAGTTCACAGCCCTATAAAATGTTTAAATATCCCAGCTTCGTTTGTTTATTCACCAATTAAAATAAATGTATTTTTGTGTCTGGTAGATGAAAGAAATGGCAGTTCTGTTTTTATATGTCAGCTAATATCTTTATTAATTATTAACGTACAAACAAGAAAAATACTTCGGAATGGATATGTTTTCTGTTTGCCATATATCCAATTTAAATATTGTATCATATAATTATCTCTACATAATATCTTGTTCAGCCAAAACAGCATAACACTTTCCTTGAAGATCATTGAAATGCAGAAAATGAAATAAAAGTGCATATATATATATATATATATATATATATATATATATATATATATATATATATATATATATATATATATACATATATATATATGGAGACACAGATAGATAGATAGAGATAGATACAATAAACATATACATATATTCACAGAAAATGACATATAAAAATGAATAAATAAATAAATATATATATATATATATATATATAGGAAAAAGTATGACCCCGACGGCAGAGCTCAAGCCGTTTCGACGAGTCCAGAAATAGCTGTCGAAACGGCTTGAGCTCTGCCGTCGGGGGTCATACTTTTTCCTATTTCCCACTCTACTACCCTAAGTATTGAGTACTCTGGTGCGTTATGGTCCACCTGTTTCCTTACCACATTTCCTTTGTTATATATATATATATATATATATATATATATATATATATAGAGAGAGAGAGAGAGAGAGAGAGAAAGAGATAGATAGATAGATAGAGAGATACAAATGTGCACACACATTCACACAGGCTAACACACACATGCACACACAAACGCCCATACCTCCACACACACTCACACACACACACACACACACCCATCCAACATCATCCCTTAGCATTGATTCTCTACTAAAGAAAATATCAACAAAATAGAGGGCCGCCGCCGCCCACTCCTTTAACAGCAGGCTGTATAATAAAGGAGAAAGTTTGAAATGTGATTAGCTGTTGCCTGAAAATAATAATACTTCTTTCCTATGCTATATTGATTGAGGGAGTTCGCCGAGGTGAGATGCATGAATCATGCATTTGCCACAGTACAATCGGGCTGTGAGGTGAATTTCCAGATCTTATAACCCCCCCCCCCCCCCTCCTTCTTACAACCTGTTTGAGTCATCGGTTGCATGAGAGGAAATAAACAAATAAATAATAAAATAAATAATTGAATAAATAAATAATTAAATAAATAAACAAATAAATAATAAAATAAATGAATAAATGAATAAATAAAATAAATAAATAAATAATAAAATAAATAAATAAATATATATATATATATATAAATAAAAGAAGACTGGTGAGCAACAGATAGACAAATCCATTGGATGGCTTGACTTGTTTACCGTTTATGTTTTGTGTGGATGTTTTATGTGTGTGTGTGTGTTTTTGTGTGTATATATATATATATATATGTGTGTGTGTGTGTGTGTATGTGTTTATGTATGTATGAAAGAATGTATATATGGTTGTATGCATGTATTCATGCATACATGTATCCGTATATACATGTATCTCTATAAGTAATTATGTATGTATGCTTGTAAGGTCATACATATGATATATGCAGGTGTGTATGATATGTGTCTATGTATCTATGTATGTATGCGTTTATGCATTTATGTATGTTTTTGTGTATGTATGTACGTGAGGGCATATGTGTATGTAAATTTGTTTCTAATTTTAAGGTATTTAAAAAACATATCGTGGGAATAATCCTACTGAACATTTTAAGTGTGAAGTATTTCTTTATAAATGCCTTTAAATCTGTGTCTGTCTGTTTGTCAGTCTATCGTACAATGCCTGTGCGGGAAGATATTTTTTAAAGTGAGGAAAGACTGTGCACTGAGCCAACCCCACTCTCTGAGCGACAGTAGCTATAACCAGAAATGTATTCATACATGCATACATACATACATACATACAAGTACAATCCATTAATGGAACAGTAGAAATATGTTAAACATTCCAAAAATTTTGCATCTAATAACTGCATATACACATGTACAGAAACAAAGCATATACACATGCACACATACAATAACATCCATATCTACACATGCATGCATACATACATATCTACCTAGTTGATGTTGTGTAAATTCCAATGAGAGAGTCTTGTGTCTATTTTAGAAACCGACTCTCTCTCTATTGGTAAACATTTGTGAAATTATAAAACCAGAAGAACATACATGTGTGTGTGTGTATACATATGTATGTGTGTGTGTGTTAAGTAAGTTTATTTGAAACAATCTCTAAAACAATATGATATATATGATATATCGGCTTCTATTTTTCTTTAATCAGATTTTCACTTATCTATTGTTCTCTATTTTTGTCTGATGAACTCTCATGAAAACACTGACAAATGTAAATATATGTTACTTGTTTTAGTTTCTTCCAGAAATATTGTCTTTACTTTTACTACTATTAAAATTGTGAACAGTCTGCTTTCCTACGTGATATCATATCATAGATACCAACTAAATGTCGCGCTGGAAAGAAAACAAACAGTAACATGTACGATGTTTCAAAAGTGTTTAATGCTTCTCTTATCGCTATTTCAGGGTGTACATTTAGTTCCCTTCGTCTGGCTGGAGCCCGGAGGCTCAATAGACCGGTCTTATGTGGGTCTCCGTGGTGTTTAGCGATTTAGTACATGTCTCCCTTCCCTGGACAGAAGGCCAGTCCATCGCAAGTCGCTTACGTCCTCAATGATATTTCTGAAGAGCGAATTATATAAAACATGTTCTTCCATATTCGCCAAAATTACTACAATACCGCTCATAAATGAGCTAATACGTAAGATTTCCAGTTAAATGTTATCGGTAGATGGTCGGATGTCATGCTTTGCAGCAAAGAGTTACGTCCCTTTATGGTCTGAGTTCAAATCCCGCCGAGGTTAACTTTGTCTTTCATCCTTATGGGGTCCATAAAATAAAGTACCAGTAATAAACTGGGATAATTGCTGGCCTTGTGCCAAAAGTAGAAACAATTATGTAAGCTAACCTAACGACGTGGTTACCTGTTTTGCCGAATCACTTGTGACCCAAACTATAACAAACCTGCACCCAGAATTAACGCATTGAAATCATTTACGATTTTACCGTAGAACTACTATATAGCAAGTGGAAAACTTTCGATTGATAGTATCGGTAGAGTGTGGGACAACATGCTTTGTGGCATATAGTTACGGTCCTTTACGTCCTGGGTTCAAATCCCGCCAAGGTTAGCTTTGCCTTTCTTCCTTACGAGGTCGATAATATACATCACCAGTAACGCACTAGGGTCGATCTAATTTATTTTCCCCTCCCTACCCAAATGTTATCCCTTGTGCTTAAACAGAAACCACCATATACCATAATTAGGTGAGGATTGACATCTGAATTAAGTTACACAAATGACATGGTAAAATAAAGATACCGGGAAATTAGTAGTGGTCTGTGACTGCAACATTTAATCCATAATGAAATTCATAGAAGGATTTAATAATTGTAATTGCTGTCGGGCGTAAAGAATCTATCGTTTCGGGCCTTACTCCTTTATCATTTATTTATTCACAAGCCAAGGAAAAAACATTAATTTCTGACTCTCTTCTTCACTCCAAGATGAACGATAAAATTCCGAATCGTGGAGCACTTTAACCTCGCAACATGTCAGACATCATTGGCTTGGAGTTAGAACTTTCAATTTGTTAAAATATACCAGAGAAATAATATATCGACAGTTATAAGTTATTTTAGAATATCACCGCAAAAATATATGCTTGATATTGTAAATAGATTTGTTCCCAAAACACTCGCTTGGGGCGGGGTGGGTCCTTCTCTGAACACCTTCTGTTGACAGATCTCCTGAGAGTTTCTTACCTCTAGTTGCTAAAATAGAATCCCCATAGATGTGTAAAACAAATAAGTGTTGCTGTTCGTGCTGTTTAGATGAAAGTCGGCCTTGATAGAGCAGTTCAATGATCATAGATGATTGTGGTCATTCTATATGTTCACGTCTACAGTATCTAATGTGTCTTCCTTTTAAAACGACAGAGCAGAACCTAACGGTGCTTTCTCTGCTATATTGGCAAATTTATTGCACAATGTAATGGTACAATCATTTTCTCAGTTATTGTATTGCTATATTGTTGTGGCTATTTTGATACAGATCAACCCTAATTCATCATCATCAAAGAACTACCATCAAAGACTTTCCAGCTGTGTGTGTTTATGGTTTTGGTTAAGACGCTTCAAATTTAAAATTTCTAGGCTTGATTGAAACTTCTAAACGTCATTCAAACACTTAGAATCATCTCCCTTGTTAATTCCCCTTCTCTCTAGGTGGAAAGAGGAAAGAGAAATAAATAAATTAATGGATTAATGAAGGCATATGTTGAAATGAACATACTAACATACTAACATAATGACAAACATGGAAGATGAATTAGAAATAAAATGCTTCTCAATACTATGTAAAGCAAACTTATATTCACATGAAACACTTTTGAGAAGATCAAAGTCAGTGGATATAAAGAGTAAAATCGATTAAATCAACTTCAGATTGCTACTAATTATGGCGATATTGGCGGAAAGGCTAAACCAAACACAGGCTCGTTTGAACTTAGCAGAGTCTGTTTATATTGTCTCATATAAGACCGGATTCATTGGAAATATTGTTAAATTTCTGATTGCTCTCTGATGGTCTTTGTTGATAATATATAATTCTTTCATTCACTCACAGATATTAACAATACATATAAATTCACTCATTAATATACACCTTCACACACTAACACACTACTCATACACACACACACACATATATATATATATATATATATATATATATATATATATATATATATATGTATGTATGTACACACACACGCACACACACATATATATATATTTGTATATATATGTATACATATGTATATCTGTGTGTATGTGTAGCAGCAAAAGGAACAGGAGAAATTTCCAGGGGAGTGTTCCGTGTGAAATATATATATATATATCACCACCCTCTCCTACCACCAGAAAATGTATAAATACCACTATATTACATTCACAGTTGGCTTCCCTGATGATTTCTCCCGAATGAAACAGTTCTAGTTCTGGAGAAGCCATTTCTATATTGAATATACTCTACTATGTATTGACTACCCTACTTACTGTGGTTACCCCCGATTGAACCCGAGATAAACATATATATATATATATATATATATATATATATGTATATATATATATATATATATATATATATAAACAAACATAAATTATCGAGAATCGCATTTCGGCTCACGAAATTACGAAAAACAACCTCCGTGGCAAGTGCTCAATGATTCAGATGAACCAGAGCTATAACAAACGTTAAAGACCAAACACACTGAGACGCTGGTTAAACAATCATTCGCATAGCCAAAAATACGATCAAGTAATTCGGGTCAAACAAATAAAAAATATCTATGATTGAAAATTTACCCGGACCCCTGGAAGGTTGGTAAAATCCAGTATTTGGGTTTCTGCGGCTCCTAAATCAAGTACTGTCCGGCTTCTGGTAAGATGATTGAACAAGGAAGCCACTTTCTCAACAGGTTTTAGTTCGATGTTAATAAAAGGACTGACTATTGCTGATACCCCGTGGGGATCGGCAAGGGAGGCAACCCCTATATCAGGCGAATGAATTCAGTTGTGTATATTTTTGCAAGAATGCAAAAACAACACAAATCGAATATATATACATACATATATATATATATATATATATATATATATATATATATATATATATATGTATGTATGGAGATGTGAGAAAAACCACAGACCCTCCATCTCAACTCACCTTTTGAAAAGCAGAAGAACTGCGAAACCGGTAAAGGAACCAAATAAATATATATATTTTTTTTAAAAATAAGACTTCAGTTGCATTTTCGATTTCATCCCTTTTTCTTTATATATATATATATATATATATATATATATGAAAAGAGTCAGGACCCCGACGGCTGAGCTCCGGCCGTTTCGACAGCTAGATCCGAACTAACCAAGCAGTATTCAGAGCTAGCTGTGAAACGGCCGGAACTCAGCCGTCGGGGTCCTGACTCATTTCCTATTACACACTCTACTACCTAAGTATGGAGTACTCTGGTGCGTTATGGTCCACCTGGTTCCTTACCACACTTTCTTTGTTATATATATATATATATATATATATATATATACAATATTAAATAAATGGAAAACTATATTTATAAAACCATATTTATTTCATTATATATATTTCGGGGATATCATATTAACAATATGCTATGCCTTCATCAGACAAAATACAATATAAACAGTTTTATAGATAAATATATTCGACATACCGTGATAAACATCGACTTCATTTGAAGAGGTTTACGCTAGCAGTGAAAATACAGAGAGAATGAAAGAGAGAAAAAAAAGAGAGAAAAAAGAAAGAAAGACAAAACGAAGAAAAGGAAGAAAAAGAAGAAAAAGAAAAAGAAGAAATGCATGGAACAAAATAGAGAGATGGACTTGTTTCATTCAGGAATACTGATACTTACAATATAGTGTAAGTTTTATAAATACTAATACATTAAAACATAGGGTTTTCTACGCCTCGAATATGTCTGGCTATTTTTAAATTTTTTTTCTCTCTCTATATCTCTCTATATCTCTCTATATATCTCCCTTACATTAATACTTGAGCTAAATAAATAAATAAATAAATAAATAAATAAATATATGTATCATTGATACACTTACTCAAAATGACCTCCCACTATCTAATTTTCTATATATATATATGTATCTATCGCTATTTCCTCTCTCTCTATATATATATATCTCTTTCTGTTTCTTTACATGAAGCTCTTCGCTTTATCTATTTTTCCATCTCTCTATTTTGTTCCATGCATTTCTTCTTTTTCTTTTTCTTCTTTTTCTTCCTTTTCTTCGTTTTGTCTTTCTTTCTTTTTTCTCTCTTTTTTTTCTCTCTTTCTTTCTCTCTGTATTTTCACTGCTAGCGTAAACCTCTTCAAATGAAGTCGATGTTTATCACGGTATGTCGAATATATTTATCTATAAAACTGTTTATATTGTATTTTGTCTGATGAAGGCATAGCATATTGTTAATATGATATCCCCGAAATATATATAATGAAATAAATATGGTTTTATAAATATAGTTTTCCATTTATTTAATATTGTAAATATACTCCAAATATTTGTCGAGTGCTTTTATAAATATTTACTAGTTGTAACCCAACAATTTTTAAATATAACTTTACATATATATATATATATATATATATATATATATATATATATATATATATGCCTTGTCATATTCTCCCATGTCAGGGTATGTCATGCATCATCTTATTTTATGAGGACGTACTGTTGAAGTTAACTCAGTACCTCTGAAATATGTATAATAAAATATACATGATCACAAGAATATCTATGTTGTTAATATTTTAAATTAATATATATATATATATAGGAACAAGTATGACCCCGACGGCAGAGCTCAAGCCGTTTCGACGTCGAATTCTGGACTAAATATATATACGACTAAATTATAACCATCAACATAGTCAACGTATGTCAGGTATCAACTTATTTTATCTGATGAGGACGTACTTTTGAAATAGCTCAGTATATCTGAAATATTTATAATAAAATATATTTGATCACATGAATGTCTATATTTATTAATATTTTGCAGAAATATATATATATATATTGTTATACGTTGGGAGGGCCATGTTGCCAATAAGAAACACAAAAACAAGATGGCGTAGGACAGAACAAAGGAGAGGCACAAAAACGAAGAAAAGAATCCCCAGTCACTGAAGAGGTCACAGAATGTGTGACGAAAGAACTTTGACAATATATGAACAATCGTCTGGTTATGGAACCAACCAACCAACCGGAAATTTATAAATTCCTAAATTTATTAATTTAATTTATAATAAATTGAAGTGAAACTTATGGTGCGTGTGTTTCTTATTGGCAACATGACCCTCCTAAAGTATAACAATATCGGTTTCAACACACGTTTTCAGATAAAGAATCTTGCTAAACAAATTCAGAAACGACATATATATATATATATATATTTACGTAAAGTCTGAAACTGAAGCGAAAACTAAACCAAACAGCAAGTGTGCTTTACTATTTTTTGGCAATATTAAGACACCATGACCTCCCCCAGATATAATAATTGTTTCTACAATAGGCACAGGGCCAGCAATTACCCGGTGCATTACTGGTACAGTGTGTGACTGGTACTTTATTTTATCGACCCCCTAAGGATGAAAGGCAAAGTTAACCTCGACGGGATTTGAACTCAGAATGGCAAGGGCCGTAACTCTATGCGTCAATGCATGGCGTCCGACCTTCTACAGATACTGCCAGTATAATAAAGTTTGTTTCATACATACAAAAAACTTGCAAAACAAACACATCACTACTTCTTCTTCTTCGCTCATTTTATTTTCGCGACTTGAGACGGAGGAAATGTAAAGTTGGTCTCAGTCGGATTTGAACTGGAAAGGATTTATCCGAGGCTGTATCGGTTCTGCCAAGCCACTGCCCTCGCCATATCTTTTAAATATTTAAATAACTTCATAATTATCGTTGCCTATTAAACATTTTCCTTATATTCAATCTAAACTTTCCTTTCACCTAATTCGAATTTCACTAGATTTTCCCATCATTGAACCAGGCTGGGTGATTTGAGGGTTCCTGACTCATATATTCGATGACTGGCGGTCTTCATTTGATTAATGAGCCGACAGATAGGTTGCAGAGATAGGAAGACATGTTAAGAACAGAAAGCTGACTGTATAATGGCGGATGTAGTAGTAGTGGTGATGGTGGGGTTGGTAGTGGTGGTTATAGTGGTGTTGGTTGTGATAGTTGTGATTGCGCAGTTGGTAGTGGTGGTTGTGGTGGTGTTGGCGCTGTTGGTAGTGGTGGTTGTGGTGGTGTTGGCGCTGTTGGTAGTGGTGGGTGTGGTGGTGTTGGCGCTGTTGGTAGTGGTGGTTGTGGTGGTGTTGGTAGTGGTGGTTGTGGTGGTGTTGGTAGTGGTGTTTGTAGTGGTGCTGGCGCTGTTGGTAGTGGTGGTTGTGATGGTGTTGGTAGTGGTGGCTGTGGTGGTGTTGGTAGTGGTGGCTGTGGTGGTGTTGGTAGTGGTGGTTGTGGTGGTGTTGGCGCTGTTGGTAGTGGTGGTTGTGGTGGTGTTGGTAGTGGTGGTTGTAGTGGTGCTGGCGCTGTTTGTAGTGGTGGTCGTGGTGGTGATGGTAGTGGTGGTTGTAGTGGTGTTGGCGCTGTTTGTAGTGGTGGTCGTGGTGGTGATGGTAGTGGTGGCTGTGGTGGTATTGGTAGTGGTGGTTTTAGTGGTGTTGGCGCTGTTGGTAGTGGTGGTTGTAGTGGTGTTGGTAGTGGTGGTTGTAGTGGTGTTGGCGCTGTTGGTAGTGGTGGTTGTGGTGGTGTTGGTAGTGGTGGTTGTAGTGGTGTTGGCGCTGTTTGTAGTGGTGGTCGTGGTGGTGATGGTAGTGGTGGCTGTAGTGGTGTTGGTAGTGGTGGTTGTGGTGGTGTTGGCGCTGTTGGTAGTGGTGGTTGTGGTGGTGTTGGTAGTGGTGGTTGTAGTGGTGCTGGCGTTGTTTGTAGTGGTGGTCGTGGTGGTGTTGGTAGTGGTGGCTGTGGTGGTGTTGGTAGTGGTGGTTGTAGTGGTGTTGGCGCTGTTTGTAGTGGTGGTGTTGGCGCTGTTGGTAGTGGTGGTTGTGGTGGTGTTGGTAGTGGTGGTTGTGGTAGTGTTGGTAGTGGTGGCTGTGGTGGTGTTCGTAGTGGTGGTTGTGGTGGTGTTGGCGCTGTTGGTAGTGGTGGTTGTGGTGGTGTTGGTAGTGGTGGTTGTAGTGGTGCTGGCGCTGTTTGTAGTGGTGGTCGTGGTGGTGATGGTAGTGGTGGCTGTGGTGGTGTTGGTAGTGGTGGTTGTGGTGGTGTTGGCGCAGTTGGTAGTGGTGGTTGTGGTGGTGTTGGTAGTGGTGGTTGTAGTGGTGCTGGCGTTGTTTGTAGTGGTGGTCGTGGTGGTGTTGGTAGTGGTGGCTGTGGTGGTGTTGGTAGTGGTGGCTGTGGTGGTGTTGGTAGTGGTGGTTGTAGTGGTGTTGGCGCTGTTTGTAGTGGTGGTGTTGGCGCTGTTGGTAGTGGTGGTTGTGGTGGTGTTGGTAGTGGTGGTTGTGGTGGTGTTGGTAGTGGTGGCTGTGGTGGTGTTCGTAGTGGTGGTTGTGGTGGGGTTGGTAGTGGTGGGGTTGGTAGTGGTGGGGTTGGTAGTGGTGGTTGTGGTGGTGTTGGTAGTGGTAGTTGTGGTGGTGTTGGTAGTGGTGGTTGTGGTGGTGTTGGTAGGGGGTGGTTGTGGTGGTGTTGGTAGTGGTGGTTGTGGTGGTGTTGGCGCTGTTGGTAGTGGTGGTTGTGGTGGTGTTGGCGCTGTTGGTAGTGGTGGTTGTGGTGGTGTTGGTAGTGGTGGTTGTAGTGGTGCTGGCGCTGTTTGTAGTGGTGGTCGTGGTGGTGATGGTAGTGGTGGCTGTGGTGGTGTTGGTAGTGGTGGTTGTGGTAGTGTTGGCGCAGTTGGTAGTGGTGGTTGTGGTGGTGTTGGTAGTGGTGGTTGTAGTGGTGCTGGCGTTGTTTGTAGTGGTGGTCGTGGTGGTGTTGGTAGTGGTGGCTGTGGTGGTGTTGGTAGTGGTGGTTGTAGTGGTGTTGGCGCTGTTGGTAGTGGTGGTTGTGGTGGTGTTGGTAGTGGTGGCTGTGGTGGAGTTGGTAGTGGTGGTTGTAGTGGTGCTGGCGCTGTTGGTAGTGGTGGTTGTGGTGGTGTTGGTAGTGGTGGTTGTGGTGGTGTTGGTAGTGGTGGTTGTGGTGGTGTTGGTAGTGGTGGTTGTGGTGGTGTTGGTAGTGGTGGTTGTAGTGGTGTTGGCGCTGTTGGTAGTGGTGGTTGTGGTGGTGTTGGTAGTGGTGGCTGTGGTGGAGTTGGTAGTGGTGGTTGTAGTGGTGCTGGCGCTGTTGGTAGTGGTGGTTGTGGTGGTGTTGGTAGTGGTGGTTGTGGTGGTGTTGGTAGTGGTGGTTGTGGTGGTGTTGGTAGTGGTGGTTGTGGTGGTGTTGGTAGTGGTGTTTGTGGTGGTGTTGGTAGTGGTGGCTGTGTTGGTGTTGGTAGTGGTGGTTGTGGTGGGGTTGGTAGTGGTGGTGTTGGTAGTGGTGGTTGTGGTGGTGTTGGTAGTGGTAGTTGTGGTGGTGTTAGTAGTGGTGGTTGTGGTGGTGTTGGTAGTGGTGGTTGTGGTGGTGATGGCGATGTTGGTAGTAGGAGATTGTGGGGGTGTTGGTAGTGGTGGTTGTGGTGGTGTTGGTAGTGGTGGCTGTGTTGGTGTTGGTAGTGGTGGTTGTGGTGGGGTTGGTAGTGGTGGTGTTGGTAGTGGTGGTTGTGGTGGTGTTGGTAGTGGTAGTTGTGGTGGTGTTGGTAGTGGTGGTTGTGGTGGTGTTGGTAGGGGGTGGTTGTGGTGGTGTTGGTAGTGGTGGTTGTGGTGGGGTTGGTTGTGGTGGTGTCGGTAGTGGTAGTTGTGGTGGTGTTAGTAGTGGTGGTTGTGGTGGTGTTGGTAGTGGTGGTTGTGGTGGGGTTGGTAGTGGTGGGGTTGGTAGTGGTGGGGTTGGTAGTGGTGGTTGTGGTGGTGTTGGTAGTGGTAGTTGTGGTGGTGTTGGTAGTGGTGGTTGTGGTGGTGTTGGTAGGGGGTGGTTGTGGTGGTGTTGGTAGTGGTGGTTGTGGTGGTGTTGGTAGTGGTTGTTGTGGTGGTGCTGGCGAAGTTGGTAGTGGTGGTTGTAGTGGTGATGGTAGTGGTGGTTGTGGTGGTGTTGGTAGTGGTGGTTGTGGTGGTTGTGGTGGTGTTGGTTGTGGTGGGGTTGGTAGTGGTAGTTGTGGTGGTGCTGGCGATGTTGGTAGTGGTGGTTGTGGTGGTGTTGGTAGTGGTAGTTGTGGTGGTGATGGTAGTGGTGGTTGTGGTGGTGTTGGTAGTGGTGGTTGTGGTGGTGCTGGCGAAGTTGGTAGTGATGATTGTGGTGGTGATGGTAGTGGTGGTTGTGGTGGTGTTGGTAGTGGTGGTTGTGGTGGTGTTGGTATTGGTGGTTGTGGTGGTGTTGGTAGTGGTGGTTGTGGTGGTGCTGGCGAAGATGATAGTGGTGGTTGTGGTGGTGTTGGTGATGGTGGTTGTGGTGGTGTTGGTAGTGGTGGTTGTGGTGGTGTTGGCGCTGTTGGTAGTGGTGGTTGTGGTGGTGTTGGTGATGGTGGTTGTGGTGGTGTTGGTAGTGGTGGTTGTGGTGGTGCTGGCGAAGTTGGTAGTGGTGGTTGTGGTGGTGTTGGTGACGGTGGTTGTGGTGGTGTTGGTAGTGGTGGTTGTGTTGGTGCTGGCGAAGTTGGTAGTGGTGGTTGTGGTGGTGTTGGCGCTGTTGGTAGTGGTGTTTGAGGTGGTGTTGGTAGTGGTGGTTGTGGTAGTGGTGGCTGTGGTGGTGTTGATAGTGGTGGCTGTGGTGGTGTTGGTAGTGATGGTTGGGGTGGTGTTGGCGCTGTTGGTAGTGGTGGCTGTGGTGGTGTTGGTAGTGGTGGTTGTGGTGATGATGGTAGTGGTGGTTGTGGTGGTGTTGGCGCTGTTGGTAGTGGTGGTTGTGGTGGTGTTGGTAGTGGTGGCTGTGGTGGTCTTGGTAGTGGTGGTTGGGGTGGTGTTGGCGCTGTTGGTAGTGGTGGCTGTGGTGGTGTTGGTAGTGGTGGTTGTAGTGGTGTTGGCGCTTTTGGTGATGGTGGTTGTGGTGGTGTTGGTAGTGGTGGTTGTAGTGGTGTTGGCGCTGTTGGTAGTGGTGGTTGTGGTGGTGATGGTAGTGGTGGTTGTAGTGGTGTTGGCGCTGTTGGTGGTGGTGGTTGTGGTGGTGTTGGTAGTGGTGCTTGTAGTGGTGTTGGCGCTATTGGTGGTGGTGGTTGTGGTGGTGTTGGTAGTGGTGGTTGTAGTGCTGTTGGTAGTGGTGTTGGCGCTGTTGGTTGTGGTGGTTGTGGTGGTGATGGTAGTGGTGGTTGTAGTGGTGTTGGCGCTGTTGGTAGTGGTGGTTGTGGTGGTGTTGTTAGTGGTGGCTGTGGTGGTGTTGGTAGTGGTGGTTGTAGTGGTGTTGGCGCTGTTGGTGGTGGTGGTTGTGGTGGTGTTGGTAGTGGTGGTTGGGGTGGCGTTGGCGCTGTTGGTAGTGGTGGCTGTGGGGATGTTGGTAGTGGTGGTTGTAGTGGTGTTGGTAGTGGTGGTTGTAGTGGTGTTGGCGCTGTTGTTGGTGGTGGTTGTGGTGGTGTTGGTAGTGGTGGTTGTAGTGGTGTTGGCGCTGTTGGTGGTGGTGGTTGTGGTGGTGTTGGTAGTGGTGGCTGTGGTGGTGTTGGTAGTTGTGGTTGTAGTGGTGTTGGCGCTGTTGGTATTGGTGGTTGTAGTGGTGTTGGTAGTGGTGGTTGTAGTGGTGTTGGCGCTGTTGGTGGTGGTGGTTGTGGTGGTGTTGGTAGTGGTGGTTGTAGTGGTGTTGGCGCTGTTGGTGGTGGTGGTTGTGGTAGTGTTGGTAGTGGTGGCTGTGGTGGTATTGGTAGTGGTGGTTTTAGTGGTGTTGGCGCTGTTGGTAGTGGTGGTTGTAGTGGTGTTGGTAGTGGTGGTTGTAGTGGTGTTGGCGCTGTTGGTAGTGGTGGTTGTGGTGGTGTTGGTAGTGGTGGTTGTAGTGGTGTTGGCGCTGTTGGTAGTGGTGGTTGTAGTGGTGTTGGTAGTGGTGGTTGTAGTGGTGTTGGCGCTGTTGGTGGTGGTGGTTGTGGTGGTGTTGGTAGTGGTGGTTGTAGTGGTGTTGGCGCTGTTGGTGGTGGTGGTTGTGGTGGTTTTGGTAGTGGTGGTTGTAGTGGTGTTGGTAGTGGTGGTTGTAGTGGTGTTGGCGCTGTTGGTGGTGGTGGTTGTGGTGGTGTTGGTAGTGGTGGTTGTAGTGGTGTTGGCGCTGTTGGTGGTGGTGGTTGTGGTGGTGTTGGTAGTGGTGGTTGTAGTGGTGTTGGTAGTGGTGGTTGTAGTGGTGTTGGCGCTGTTGGTTGTGGTGGTTGTGGTGGTGTTGGTAGTGGTGGTTGTAGTGGTGTTGGCGCTGTTGGTGGTGGTGGTTGTGGTGGTGTTGGTAGTGGTGGCTGTGCTGGTGTTGGTAGTGGTGGTTGTAGTGGTGTTGGCGCTGTTGGTGGTAGTTGTTGTGGTGGTGTTGGTAGTGGTGGTTGTGCTGGTGTTGGTAGTGGTGGTTGTAGTGGTGTTGGCGCTGTTGGTGGTGGTGGTTGTGGTGGTGTTGGTAGTGGTGGTAGTAGTGGTGTTGGCGCTGTTGGTAGTGGTGGTTGTAGTGGTGTTGGTAGTGGTGGTTGTAGTGGTGTTGGCGCTGTTGGTGGTGGAGGTTGTGGTGGTGTTGGTAGTGGTGGCTATGGTGGTGTTGGTAGTGGTGGTTGTAGTGGTGTTGGCGCTGTTGGTGGTGGTGGTTGTAGTGGTGTTGGTAGTGGTGGTTGTAGTGGTGTTGACGCTGTTGGTGGTGGTGGTTGTGGTGGTGTTGGTAGTGGTGGCTGTGGTGGTGTTGGTAGTGGTGGTTGTAGTGGGGTTGGCGCTGTTGGTAGTGGTGGTTGTGGTGGTGTTGGTAGTGGTGGTTGTGGTGGTGTTGGTAGTGGTGGTTGTAGTGGTGTTGGTAGTGGTGGTTGTAGTGGTGTTGGCGCTGTTGGTAGTGGTGGTTGTGGTGGTGTTGGTAGTGGTGGTTGTGGTGGTGTTGGCGCTGTTGGTAGTGCTGGTTGTAGTGGTGTTGGTAGTGATGGCTGTGGTTGTGTTTGTAGTGGTGGTTGTGGTGGTGTTGGTAGTGGTGGTTGTAGTGGTGTTGGTAGTGGTGGTTGTAGTGGTGTTGGCGCTGTTGGTGGTGGTGGTTGTGGTGGTGTTGGTAGTGGTGGTTGTAGTGGTGTTGGCGCTGTTGGTGGTGTGGTTGTGGTGGTGTTGGTAGTGGTGGTTGTGGTGGTGTTGGTAGTGGTGGTTGTAGTGGTGTTGGTAGTGGTGGTTGTAGTGGTGTTGGCGCTGTTGGTGGTGTTGGTTGTGGTGGTGTTGGTAGTGGTGGTTGTAGTGGTGTTGGCGCTGTTGGTGGTGGTGGTTGTGGTGGTGTTGGTAGTGGTGGTTGTAGTGGTGTTGGCGCTGTTGGTAGTGGTGGTTGTAGTGGTGTTGGTAGTGGTGGTTGTAGTGGTGTTGGCGCTGTTGGTAGTGGTGGTTGTGGTGGTGTTGGTAGTGGTGGTTGTGGTGGTGTTGGCGCTGTTGGTAGTGGTGGTTGTAGTGGTGTTGGTAGTGGTGGCTGTGGTGGTGTTGGTAGTGGTGGTTGTAGTGGTGTTGGCGCTGTTGGTGGTGGTGGTTGTGGTGGTGTTGGTAGTGGTGGTTGTAGTGGTGTTGGCGCTGTTGGTGGTGGTGGTTGTGGTGGTGTTGGTAGTGGTGGTTGTGGTAGTGGTGGCTGTGGTGGTGTTGGTAGTGGTGGTTGTAGTGGTGTTGGCGCTGTTGGTAGTGGTGGTTGTAGTGGTGTTGGCGCTGTTGGTAGTGGTGGTTGTGGTGGTGTTGGTAGTGGTGGTTGTGGTGGTGTTGGCGCTGTTGGTAGTGGTGGCTGTGGTGGTGTTGGTAGTGGTGGCTGTGGTGGTATTGGTAGTGGTAGTTGTAGTGGTATTGGCGCTGTTGGTGGTGGTTGTTGTGGTGGTGTTGGTAGTGGTGGTTGTAGTGGTGTTGGTAGTGGTGGTTGTAGTGGTGTTGGCGCTGTTGGTTGTGGTGGTTGTGGTGGTGATGGTAGTGGTGGTTGTATTGGTGTTGGCGCTGTTGGTGGTGGTGGTTGTGGTGGTGTTGGTAGTGGTGGCTGTGCTGGTGTTGGTAGTGGTGGTTGTAGTGCTGTTGTCGCTGTTGGTGGTGGTGGTTGTGGTGGTGTTGGTAGTGGTGGTTGGGGTGGTGTTGACGCTGTTGGTAGTGGTAGCTGTGGTGGTGTTGGTAGTGGTGGCTGTGGTGGTGTTGGTAGTGGTGGTTGTAGTGGTGTTGGCGCTGTTGGTGGTGGTGGTTGTGGTGGTGTTGGTAGTGGTGGTTGGGGTGGTGTTGGCGCTGTTGGTAGTGGTGGTTGTGGTGGTGATGGTAGTGGTGGTTGTAGTGATGTTGGTAGTGGTGGTTGTAGTGGTGTTGGTAGTGGTGGTTGTAGTGGTGTTGGCGCTGTTGGTAGTGGTGGTTGTGGTGGTGT
Source organism: Eledone cirrhosa (assembly GCA_964016885.1). NCBI lineage: Eukaryota > Metazoa > Mollusca > Cephalopoda > Octopoda > Eledonidae > Eledone > Eledone cirrhosa. The sequence goes on along the minus strand of OZ024741.1, from coordinate 404,269,216 downwards.
TGGTAGTGGTGGTTGTAGTGGTGTTGGCGCTGTTGGTAGTGGTGGTTGTAGTGGTGTTGGTAGTGGTGGTTGTAGTGGTGTTGGGGCTGTTGGTGGTGGTGGTGGTGGTGGTGTTGGTAGTGGTGGTTGGGGTGGTGTTGGCGCTGTTGGTAGTGGTGGTTGTGGTGGTGATGGTAGTGGTGGTTGTAGTGGTGTTGGTAGTGGTGGTTGTAGTGGTGTTGGCGCTGTTGGTAGTGGTGGTTGTAGTGGTGTTGGTAGTGGTGGTTGTAGTGGTGTTGGCGCTGTTGGTGGTGGTGGTTGTGGTGGTGTTCGTAGTGGTGGTTGTAGTGGTGTTGGCGCTGTTGGTGGTGGTGGTTGTGGTGGTGTTGGTAGTGATTGCTGTGCTGGTGTTGGTAGTGGTGGTTGTAGTGGTGTTGGCGCTGTTGGTGGTGGTGGTTGTGGTGGTGTTGGTAGTGGTTGCTGTGCTGGTGTTGGTAGTGGTGGTTGGGGTGGCGTTGGCGCTGTTGGCAGTGGTGGCTGTGGGGGTGTTGGTAGTGGTGGTTGTAGTGGTGTTGGCGCTGTTGGTAGTGGTGGTTGTAGTGGTGTTGATAGTGGTGGCTGTGGTGGTGTTCGTAGTGGTGGTTGTAGTGGTGTTGGCGCTGTTGGTGGTGGTGGTTGTGGTGGTGTTGGTAGTGGTGGTTGGGGTGGCGTTGGCGCTGTTGATAGTGGTGGCTGTGGGGGTGTTGGTAGTGGTGGTTGTAGTGGTGTTGGCGCTGTTGGTATTGGTGGTTGTAGTGGTGTTGGTAGTGGCGGTTGTAGTGGTGTTGGCGCTGTTGGTGGTGGTGGTTGTGGTGGTGTTGGTAGTCGTGGTTGTAGTGGTGTTGGCGCTGTTGGTGGTGGTGGTTGTGGTGGTGTTGGTAGTGGTGGTTGTGGTAGTGGTGGCTGTGGTGGTGTTGGTAGTGGTGGTTGTAGTGGTGTTGGCGCTGTTGGTAGTGGTGGTTGTAGTGGTGTTGGCGCTGTTGGTAGTGGTGGTTGTGGTGGTGTTGGTAGTGGTGGTTGTGGTGGTGTTGGCGCTGTTGGTAGTGGTGGCTGTGGTGGTGTTGGTAGTGGTGGCTGTGGTGGTATTGGTAGTGGTAGTTGTAGTGGTATTGGCGCTGTTGGTGGTGGTTGTTGTGGTGGTGTTGGTAGTGGTGGTTGTAGTGGTGTTGGTAGTGGTGGTTGTAGTGGTGTTGGCGCTGTTGGTTGTGGTGGTTGTGGTGGTGATGGTAGTGGTGGTTGTATTGGTGTTGGCGCTGTTGGTGGTGGTGGTTGTGGTGGTGTTGGTAGTGGTGGCTGTGCTGGTGTTGGTAGTGGTGGTTGTAGTGCTGTTGTCGCTGTTGGTGGTGGTGGTTGTGGTGGTGTTGGTAGTGGTGGTTGGGGTGGTGTTGACGCTGTTGGTAGTGGTAGCTGTGGTGGTGTTGGTAGTGGTGGCTGTGGTGGTGTTGGTAGTGGTGGTTGTAGTGGTGTTGGCGCTGTTGGTGGTGGTGGTTGTGGTGGTGTTGGTAGTGGTGGTTGGGGTGGTGTTGGCGCTGTTGGTAGTGGTGGTTGTGGTGGTGATGGTAGTGGTGGTTGTAGTGATGTTGGTAGTGGTGGTTGTAGTGGTGTTGGTAGTGGTGGTTGTAGTGGTGTTGGCGCTGTTGGTAGTGGTGGTTGTGGTGGTGTTGGTAGTGGTGGTTGTAGTGGTGTTGGCGCTGTTGGTAGTGGTGGTTGTAGTGGTGTTGGTAGTGGTGGTTGTAGTGGTGTTGGGGCTGTTGGTGGTGGTGGTGGTGGTGGTGTTGGTAGTGGTGGTTGGGGTGGTGTTGGCGCTGTTGGTAGTGGTGGTTGTGGTGGTGATGGTAGTGGTGGTTGTAGTGGTGTTGGTAGTGGTGGTTGTAGTGGTGTTGGCGCTGTTGGTAGTGGTGGTTGTAGTGGTGTTGGTAGTGGTGGTTGTAGTGGTGTTGGCGCTGTTGGTGGTGGTGGTTGTGGTGGTGTTCGTAGTGGTGGTTGTAGTGGTGTTGGCGCTGTTGGTGGTGGTGGTTGTGGTGGTGTTGGTAGTGATTGCTGTGCTGGTGTTGGTAGTGGTGGTTGTAGTGGTGTTGGCGCTGTTGGTGGTGGTGGTTGTGGTGGTGTTGGTAGTGGTTGCTGTGCTGGTGTTGGTAGTGGTGGTTGGGGTGGCGTTGGCGCTGTTGGCAGTGGTGGCTGTGGGGGTGTTGGTAGTGGTGGTTGTAGTGGTGTTGGCGCTGTTGGTAGTGGTGGTTGTAGTGGTGTTGATAGTGGTGGCTGTGGTGGTGTTCGTAGTGGTGGTTGTAGTGGTGTTGGCGCTGTTGGTGGTGGTGGTTGTGGTGGTGTTGGTAGTGGTGGTTGGGGTGGCGTTGGCGCTGTTGATAGTGGTGGCTGTGGGGGTGTTGGTAGTGGTGGTTGTAGTGGTGTTGGCGCTGTTGGTATTGGTGGTTGTAGTGGTGTTGGTAGTGGCGGTTGTAGTGGTGTTGGCGCTGTTGGTGGTGGTGGTTGTGGTGGTGTTGGTAGTCGTGGTTGTAGTGGTGTTGGCGCTGTTGGTGGTGGTGGTTGTGGTGGTGTTGGTAGTGGTGGTTGGGGTGGCGTTGGCGCTGTTGGTAGTGGTGGCTGTGGGGGTGTTGGTAGTGGTGGTTGTAGTGGTGTTGGCGCTGTTGGTAGTGGTGGTTGTAGTGGTGTTGGTAGTGGTGGCTGTGGTGGTGTTGGTAGTGGTGGTTGTAGTGGTGTTGGCGCTGTTGGTGGTGGTGGTTGTGGTGGTGTTGATAGTGGTGGTTGTAGTGGTGTTGGCGCTGTTGGTGGTGGTGGTGGTGGTGGTGTTGGTAGTGGTGGTTGGGGTGGTGTTGGCGCTGTTGGTAGTGGTGGTTGTGGTGGTGATGGTAGTGGTGGTTGTAGTGGTGTTGGTAGTGGTGGTTGTAGTGGTGTTGGCGCTGTTGGTAGTGGTGGTTGTAGTGGTGTTGGTAGTGGTGGTTGTAGTGGTGTTGGCGCTGTTGGTGGTGGTGGTTGTGGTGGTGTTCGTAGTGGTGGTTGTAGTGGTGTTGGCGCTGTTGGTGGTGGTGGTTGTGGTGGTGTTGGTAGTGATTGCTGTGCTGGTGTTGGTAGTGGTGGTTGTAGTGGTGTTGGCGCTGTTGGTGGTGGTGGTTGTGGTGGTGTTGGTAGTGGTTGCCGTGCTGGTGTTGGTAGTGGTGGTTGGGGTGGCGTTGGCGCTGTTGGTAGTGGTGGCTGTGGGGGTGTTGGTAGTGGTGGTTGTAGTGGTGTTGGCGCTGTTGGTAGTGGTGGTTGTAGTGGTGTTGGTAGTGGTGGCTGTGGTGGTGTCGGTAGTGGTGGTTGTAGTGGTGTTGGCGCTGTTGGTGGTGGTGGTTGTGGTGGTGTTGGTAGTGGTGGTTGGGGTGGCGTTGGCGCTGTTGGTAGTGGTGGCTGTGGGGGTGTTGGTAGTGGTGGTTGTAGTGGTGTTGGCGCTGTTGGTATTGGTGGTTGTAGTGGTGTTGGTAGTGGTGGTTGTAGTGGTGTTGGTAGTGGTGGTTGTAGTGGTGTTGGCGCTGTTGGTGGTGGTGGTTGTGGTGGTGTTGGTAGTGGTGGTTGTAGTGGTGTTGGTAGTGGTGGTTGCAGTGGTGTTGGCGCTGTTGGTGGTGGTGGTTGTGGTGGTGTTGGTAGTGGTGGTTGTAGTGGTGTTGGCGCTGTTGGTAGTGGTGGCTGTGGTGGTGTTGGTAGTGGTGGCTGTGGTGGTATTGGTAGTGGTAGTTGTAGTGGTATTGGCGCTGTTGGTGGTGGTTGTTGTGGTGGTGTTGGTAGTGGTGGTTGTAGTGGTGTTGGTAGTGGTGGTTGTAGTGGTGTTGGCGCTGTTGGTTGTGGTGGTTGTGGTGGTGATGGTAGTGGTGGTTGTATTGGTGTTGGCGCTGTTGGTGGTGGTGGTTGTGGTGGTGTTGGTAGTGGTGGCTGTGCTGGTGTTGGTAGTGGTGGTTGTAGTGCTGTTGGCGCTGTTGGTGGTGGTGGTTGTGGTGGTGTTGGTAGTGGTGGTTGGGGTGGTGTTGGCGCTGTTGGTAGTGGTAGCTGTGGTGGTGTTGGTAGTGGTGGCTGTGGTGGTGTTGGTAGTGGTGGTTGTAGTGGTGTTGGCGCTGTTGGTGGTGGTGGTTGTGGTTGTGTTGGTAGTGGTGGTTGGGGTGGTGTTGGCGCTGTTGGTAGTGGTGGTTGTGGTGGTGATGGTAGTGGTGGTTGTAGTGATGTTGGTAGTGGTGGTTGTAGTGCTGTTGGTAGTGGTGGTTGTAGTGGTGTTGGCGCTGTTGGTGGTGGTGGTTGTGGTGGTGTTGGTAGTGGTGGTTGGGGTGGTGTTGGCGCTGTTTGTAGTGGTGGTTGTGGTGGTGATGGTAGTGGTGGTTGTAGTGATGTTGGTAGTGGTGGTTGTAGTGGTGTTGGTAGTGGTGGTTGTAGTGGTGTTGGTGCTGTTGGTAGTGGTGGTTGTAGTGATGTTGGTAGTGGTGGTTGTAGTGGTGTTGGTAGTGGTGGTTGTAGTGGTGTTGGCGCTGTTGGTAGGGGTGGTTGTAGTGGTGTTGGTAGTGGTGGTTGTAGTGGTGTTGGCGCTGTTGGTGGTGGTGGTGGTGGTGGTGTTGGTAGTGGTGGTTGGGGTGGTGTTGGCGCTGTTGGTAGTGGTGGTTGTGGTGGTGATGGTAGTGGTGGTTGTAGTGGTGTTGGTAGTGGTGGTTGTAGTGGTGTTGGCGCTCTTGGTAGTGGTGGTTGTAGTGGTGTTGGTAGTGGTGGTTGTAGTGGTGTTGGCGCTGTTGGTGGTGGTTGTGGTGGTGTTCGTAGCGGTGGTTGTAGTGGTGTTGGCGCTGTTGGTGGTGGTGGTTGTGGTGGTGTTGGTAGTGGTGGTTGTAGTGGTGTTGGCGCTGTTGGTGGTGGTGGTGGTGGTGGTGTTGGTAGTGGTGGTTGGGGTGGTGTTGGCGCTGTTGGTAGTGGTGGTTGTGGTGGTGATGGTAGTGGTGGTTGTAGTGGTGTTGGTAGTGGTGGTTGTAGTGGTGTTGGCGCTGTTGGTAGTGGTGGTTGTAGTGGTGTTGGTAGTGGTGGTTGTAGTGGTGTTGGCGCTGTTGGTGGTGGTGGTTGTGGTGGTGTTCGTAGTGGTGGTTGTAGTGGTGTTGGCGCTGTTGGTGGTGGTGGTTGTGGTGGTGTTGGTAGTGGTTGCCGTGCTGGTGTTGGTAGTGGTGGTTGGGGTGGCGTTGGCGCTGTTGGTAGTGGTGGCTGTGGGGGTGTTGGTAGTGGTGGTTGTAGTGGTGTTGGCGCTGTTGGTAGTGGTGGTTGTAGTGGTGTTGGTAGTGGTGGCTGTGGTGGTGTTGGTAGTGGTGGTTGTAGTGGTGTTGGCGCTGTTGGTGGTGGTGGTTGTGGTGGTGTTGGTAGTGGTGGTTGGGGTGGCGTTGGCGCTGTTGGTAGTGGTGGCTGTGGGGGTGTTGGTAGTGGTGGTTGTAGTGGTGTTGGCGCTGTTGGTATTGGTGGTTGTAGTGGTGTTGGTAGTGGCGGTTGTAGTGGTGTTGGCGCTGTTGGTGGTGGTGGTTGTGGTGGTGTTGGTAGTGGTGGTTGTAGTGGTGTTGGCGCTGTCGGTGGTGGTGGTTGTGGTGGTGTAGGTAGTGGTGGCTGTGGTGGTGTTGGTAGTGGTGGTTTAGTGGTGTTGGCGCTGTTGGTGGTGGTGGTTGTGGTGGTGTTGGTAGTGGTGGCTGTGGTGGTGTTGGTAGTGGTGGTTGTAGTGGTGTTGGCGCTGTTGGTGGTGGTGGTTGTGGTGGTGTTGGTAGTGGGGGTTGTAGTGGTGTTGGTAGTGGTGGTTGTAGTGGTGTTGGCGCTGTTGGTTGTGGTGGTTGTGGTGGTGATGTTAGTGGTGGTTGTAGTGGTGTTGGCGCTGTTGGTGGTGGTGGTTGTGGTGGTGTTGGTAGTGGTGGCTGTGCTGGTGTTGATAGTGGTGGTTGTAGTGGTGTTGGCGCTGTTGGTGGTGGTGGTTGTGGTGGTGTTGGTAGTGGTGGTTGGGGTGGCGTTGGCGCTGTTGGTTGTGGTGGCTGTGGGGGTGTTGGTAGTGGTGGTTGTGGTGGTGTTGGTAGTGGTGGTTGTAGTGGTGTTGGCGCTGTTGGTGGTGGTGGTTGTAGTGGTGTTGGTAGTGGTGGTTGTAGTGCTGTTGGCGCTGTTGGTAGTGGTGGTTGTGGTGGTGATGGTAGTGGTGGTTGTAGTGGTGTTGGCGCTGTTGGTGGTGGTGGTTGTGGGGGTGTTGGTAGTGGTGGTTGTGCTGGTGTTGGTAGTGGTGTTTGTAGTGGTGTTGGCGCTGTTGGTAGTGGTGGTTGTAGTGGTGTTGGTAGTGGTGGTTGTAGTGGTGTTGGCGCTGTTGGTAGTGGTGGTTGTGGTGGTGATGGTAGTGGTGGTTGTAGTGGTGTTGGTAGTGGTGGTTGGGGTGGTGTTGGCGCTGTTGTTAGTGGTAGCTGTGGTGGTGTTGGTAGTGGTGGTTGTGGTGGTGTTGGTAGTGGTGGTTGTAGTGGTGTTGGCGCTGTTGGTGGTGGTGGTTGTAGTGGTGTTGGTAGTGGTGGTAGTGGTGGCTGTGGTGGCTGTGGTGGTGTTGGTAGTGGTGGTTGTGGTGGTGTTGGTAGTGGTGGTTGTAGTGGTGGTTGTGGTGGTGTTGGCGCTGTTGGTGGTGGTGGTTGTGGTGCTGTTGGTAGTCGTGGCTGTGGTGGTGTTGTTAGTGGTGGTTGTGGTGGTGTTGGTAGTGGTGGTTGTAGTGGTGGTTGTGGTGCTGTTGGTAGTCGTGGCTGTGGTGGTGTTGGTAGTGGTGGTTGTAGTGGTGTTGGCGCTGTTGGTAGTGGTGGTTGTGGTGGTGTTGGTAGTGGTGGTTGTGGTGGTGTTGGCGCTGTTGGTAGTGGTGGTTGTGGTGGTGTTGGCGCTGTTGGTAGTGGTGGCTGGGTGATGTTGGTAGTGGTGGTTGTGGTGTTGTTGGCGCTGTTGGTAGTGGTGGTTGTGGTGGTGTTGGTAGTGGTGGTTGTAGTGGTGTTGGCGCTGTTGGTCGTGGTGGTTGTGGTGGTGTTGGTAGTGGTGGTTTTTGTTGTGTTGGAAGTGGTGGTTGTAGTGGTGTTGGCGCTGTTGGTGGTGGTGGTTGTGGTGGTGTTGGTAGTGGTGGTTGTGGTGGTGTTGGCGCTGTTGGTAGTGGTGGTTGTGGTGGTGTTGGTAGTGGTGGTTGTGGTGGTGTTGGCGCTGTTGGTAGTGGTGTTTGTGGTGGTGTTGGCGGTGTGGGAGTGGTGGCTGTGGTGGTGTTGGTAGTGGCGGTTGTAGTGGTGTTGGCGCTGTTGTTAGTGGTGGTTGTGGTGGCGTTGGTAGTGGTGGTTGTGGTGGTGTTGGTAGTGGTGGTTGTGGTGGTTGTGGTGGTGCTGTTGGTACTGGTGGTTGTGGTGGTGCTGGCGCTGTTGGTAGTGGTGGTTGTGGTGGTGTTGGTAGTGGTGGTTTGGGTGGTTTTGGTGGTGCTGTTGGTAGTGGTGGTTGTGGTGGTGTTGGTAGTGGTGGTGTGGTGGTTGTGGTGGTGCTGTTGGTACTGGTGGTTGTGGTGGTGCTGGCGCTGTTGGTAGTGGTGGTTGTGGTGGTGTTGGTAGTGGTGGTTTTGGTGGTTTTGGTGGTGCTGTTGGTAGTGGTGGTTGTGGTGGGGTTGGTTGTGGTGGTTGTGGTGGTGTTGGTAGTGGTGGTTGTAGTGGTGTTGGTAGTGGTGGTTGTGGTGGTGTTGGTAGTGGTGGTTGTAGTGGTGTTGGTAGTGGTGGTGGTTGTGGTTGTGTTGGTAGTCGTGGCTGTGGTGGTGTTGGTAGTGGTGGTTGGGCTGGTGTTGGTAGTGGTGGCTGTGGTGGTGTTGGTAGTGGTGGTTGTAGTGGTGTTGGCGCTGTTGGTAGTGGTGGTTGTGGTGGTGTTGGTAGTGGTGGTTGTGGTGGTGTTGGTAGTGGTGGTTGTGTGGTGTTGGTAGTGGTGGTTGTATTGGTGTTGGCGCTGTTGGTAGTGGTGGTTGTGGTGGTGTTGGTAGTGGTGGTTGTGTTGGTGTTGGTAGTGGTGGTTTTGTTGGTGTTGGCGCTGTTGGTAGTAGTGGATGTGGTGGTGTTGGTAGTGGTGGTTGTGGTGGTTGTGGTGGTGCTGTTGGTACTGGTGGTTGTGGTGGTGCTGGCGCTGTTGGTAGTGGTGGTTGTGGTGGTGTTGGTAGTGGTGGTTTTGGTGGTTTTGGTGGTGCTGTTGGTAGTGGTGGTTGTGGTGGGGTTGGTAGTGGTGGTTGTGGTGGTGTTGGTAGTGGTGTTTGTGGTGGTGTTGGTAGTGGTGGTTGTAGTGGTGTTGGTAGTGGTGGTTGTGGTGGTGTTGGTAGTGGTGGTTGTAGTGGTGTTGGTAGTGGTGGTTGTGGTGGTGTTGGTAGTCGTGGCTGTGGTGGTGTTGGTAGTGGCGGTTGGGCTGGTGTTGGTAGTCGTGGCTGTGGTGGTGTTGGTAGTGGTGGTTGTAGTGGTGTTGGCGCTATTCGTAGTGGTGGTTGTGGTGGTGTTGGTAGTGGTGGTTGTGGTGGTGTTGGTAGTGGTGGTTGTGTGGTGTTGGTAGTGGTGGTTGTGTTGGTGTTGGCGCTGTTGGTAGTAGTGGTTGTGGTGGTGTTGGTAGTGGTGGTTGTGTTGGTGTTGGCGCTGTTGGTAGTAGTGGTTGTGGTGGTGTTGGTAGTGGTGATTGTGGTGGTGTTGGTAGTGGTGGTTGTAGTGGTGTTGGTAGTGGTGGTTGTGGTGGTGTTGGTAGTGGTGGTTGTGGTGGTATTGGTAGTGGTGGTTGTAGTGGTGTTGGTGCTGTTGGTAGTGGTGGTTGTGGTGGTGTTGGTAGTGGTGGTTATGGTGGTGTTGGCTCTGTTGTTAGTGGTGGTTGTGATGGTGTTGGCGCTGTTGGTAGTGGTGGTTGTGGTGGTGATGGTAGTGGTGGTGTTGGTAGTGGTGGTTGTGGTGGTGTTGGTAGTGGTGGTTGTGGTGGTGCTGGCGAAGTTGGTAGTGGTGGTTTTGGTGGTGTTGGTAGTGGTGGTTGTGGTGGTGTTAGTAGTGGTGGCTGTGGTGGTGTTGGCTCTGTTGGTGGTTGTGATGGTGCTGGCGAATTTGGTAGTGGTGGTTGTGGTGGTGTTGGTAGTGGTGGCTGTGGTGGTGTTGGTAGTGGTGGTTGTGGTGGTGTTGGTAGTGGTGGTTGTGGTGGTGCATGCGCTGTTGGTAGTGATGGCTGTGGTGGTGTTGGTATTGGTGGTTGTAGTGGTGTTGTTTGTGGTGGTTGTAGTGGTGCTGGCGCTGTTGGTAGTGGTAGTAGTCGTGAAGTGGGGGTAGTTGTTGTGGAGTGGTGGTTGTGGTGGTGTTAGTGGCGGTAGTTGTTGTGGAGTTGTGTACTGGTGGTAGTTGTCGTGGAGTGGGGGTAGTTGTTGTGGAATGGTGGTTGTGGTGGTGTTAGTGGTGGTAGTTGTTGTGGAGTTGTGGAGTGGTGGTTGTTTTTGTGGATTGGTGGACTGGTGGAGTGGTGGATTGGTGGTAGTTGTTGTTGAGTGGTGGAGTGATGGTAGTTGTGGAGTGCTGGAGTGGTTATAGTTGTTGTGGAGTGGTGGTAGTTGTTGTGGAGTGGTGGTAGTTGTTGTGGAGCGGGGGTAGTTGTTGTGGAGTGGTGGAGTAGTCGTAGTTGCTGTGAAGTGGTGGTAGTTGTTTGGGATTGGTGGAGTGGTAGATTGGTGGTAGTTGTTGTGGAGAGGTGTAGTGATGGTAGTTTTTGTGGAGTGGTGGTAGTTGATGTGGATTGGTGGAGTGGTGGAGTGGTGGATTGGTGGTAGTTGTTGTGGAGTGGTGGAGTGGTGGTAGTTTTTGTGGATTGGAGTGGTGGAGTGGTGGATTGGTGGTAGTTGTTGTGGAGTGGTGGAGTGATGGTAGTTGTAGAGTGCTGGAGTGCTTATAATTGTTGTGGAGAGGTGGTAGTTGTTGTGGAGTGGTGGTAGTTGTTGTGTAATGGTGGAGTGGTGGTAGTTGTCGTGGAATGGTGGAGTGTTGGTAGTTTTTGTGGGGTGGTGGTAGTTGTTGTGGGGTGGTGGAGTGATGATAGTTGTTGTGGAGTGGTGGTAGTTGTTGTGGATTGGTGGAGTGATGGAGTGGTGGATTTGTGGTAGTTGTTGTGGAGTGGTGGAGTGATGGTATTTGTTGTGGAGTGGTGGTAGATGTTGTGGATTGGTGGTAGTTGTTGTGGGGTGGTGGAGTGGTGGTAGTTGCTGTGGAGTGGTGATAGATTTTGTGGAGTGGTGGAGTGGTGGTATTTGTTGCGGAGTGGTGATAGTTGTTGCGGATTGGTGGTCGTTGTTGTGGAGTGGTGGTAGTTGCTGCGGAGTTGTGGAGTGGTCGTAGTTGTTGTTGAGTGGTGGAGTGGTGGTAGTTTTTGTGGAGTGGTGGATTGGTGGTAGTTGTTGTGGAGTGGTGGAGTGGTGGCAGTTGTTGTGGAGTGCTGGAGTGGTGATAATTGTTGTGGAGAGGTGGTAGTTGTTGTGGAGTGGTGGTAGTTGTTGTGGAATGGTGGAGTGGTGGTATTTGTTGTGGAGTGGTGGTAGTTGTTGTGGAGTGGTTGTAGTTGTTGTGGAGTAGTAGTAGTTGTTGTGGAGTGGTGGTAGTTGTTGTGGAATGGTGGAGTGGTGGCAGTTGTTGTGGAGTGGCGGTAGTTGTTATGGAAATGTGGTAGCTGTTGTGGAATGGTGGTAGTTGTTGTGGAATGGTGGTAGTTGTTACCTTTGCATTTCATCTTTACGGTAAAATAAAGTACCAGTCATACAGTGGTGTCAATTTAATCGAATTTCTCTTCCTCCAAATTTCTGGCCTTGTGCTTTAATCAGAAACCCATTATATGTATGTGGTAATAGTTGTAATATGGATCTTATATATGATGATGATGTTAGCTGAGGGGGACATGATAGAGGGAATGGTGAGAGGTATGGGTGTTTTTGATGTGCGGATATACACAGTGAAGTGAAAGCTGGTGATTGTAGGAATGGTAGTTTGGAAAAGGTGTAGAACGTCTGGTGATGGTAGGAATGGTAGTTTGGAAGAAGTTGTAGAACGTCAAGTGATGGTAGGAATGGTAAATTGGAAGAAACGGTAGAACGTCTGGTGATGGTAGGAATGGTATATTGGCAGAAGTGGTAGAACGTCTGGTGATGGTAGGAATAGTAGATTGGAAGAGGTTGTAGAAGGTTTGGTGATGGTAGGAATGGTAGATTGGAAGAAGTGGTAGAACGTCAGGTGAGGGTAAGAATGATAGATTGGAAGAAGTTGTAGAACGTCAGGTGATAGTAAGAATGGTAGATTGGAAGAAATTGTAGAACGTCAGGTGATGGTAAGAATGGTAGTTTGGAAGAAATTGTAGAACGTCAGGTGATGATAATAATGGTAAATTGGAAGAAGTTGTAGAACGTCAAGTGATGGTAGGAATGGTAAATTGGAAGAAACGGTAGAACGTCTGCTGATGGTAGGAATGGTAGATTGGCAGAAGTGGTAGAACGTCTGGTGATGGTAGGAATGGTAGTTTGGAAGAAGTTGTAGAATGTCAAGTGATGGTAGGAATGGTAAATTGGAAGAAACGGTAGAAGGTCTGCTGATGGTAGGAATGGTAGATTGGCAGAAGTGGTAGAACGTCTGGTGATGGTAGGAATAGTAGTTTGGAAGAAGTTGTAGAACGGCAAGTGATGGTAGGAATGGTAAATTGGAAGAAACGGTAGAACGTCTGCTGATGGTAGGAATGGTAGATTGGCAGAAGTGGTAGAACGTCTGGTGATGGTAGGAATAGTAGATTGGAAGAGGTTGTAGAAGGTTTGGTGCTGGTAGGAATGGTAGATTGGAAGAAGTGGTAGAACGTCTGGTGATGGTAGGAATGGTAGATTGGAAGAAATTGTAGAACGTCGGGTGAGGGTAAGAATGATAGATTGGAAGAAGTTGTAGAACGTCAAGTGATGGTAGGAATGGTAGATTGGAAGAAGTTGTAGAACATCAAGTGATGGTAGGAATGGTAAATTTGAAGAAACGGTAGAACGTCTGCTGATGGTAGGAATGGTAGATTGGCAGAAGTGGTAGAACGTGTGGTGATGGTAGGAATGGTAGATTTGAAGAAGTGGTAGAACGTGTGGTGATGGTAGGAATGGTAGATCGGCAGAAGTGGTATAACATCTGGTGATGGTAGGAATGGTAGATTGGAAGTGGTTGTAGAAGGTTTGGTGATGGTAGGAATGGTAGATTGGAAGAAATTGTAGAACGTCTGGTGATGGTAGGAATGGTAAATTGGAAGAAACGGTAGAACGTCAGGCGATGGTAAGAATGGTAGATTGGCAGAAGTGGTAGAACGTGTGGTGATGGTAGGAATGGTAGATTGGCAGAAGTGGTAGAAGGTCTGGTGATGGTAGGAATGGAAGATTGGAAGAAGTGGTAGAACGTCTGTTGATGGTAGGAATGGTAGATTGGAAGAGGTTGTAGAAGGTTTGGTGATGGTAGGAATGGTAGATTGGAAGAAGTGGTAGAACGTCTGGTGATGGTAGGAATGATAGTTTGGAAGAAACGGTAGAATGTCAGGTGATGGTAGGAATGGTAGATTGGAAGAAGTTGTAGAACGTCAGGTGATGGTAGAAATGGTAGTTGGAAGAAGTTGTAGAAGGTCTGGTGATAGTAGAAATGGTAGATTGACAGAAGTGGAAGAAGGTCTGGTGATGGTAGGAATGGAAGATTGGAAGAAGTGGTAGAATGTCTGGTGATGGTAGGAATGGTAGATTGGCAGAAGTGGTAGAAGGTCTGGTGTTGGTAGGAATGGAAGATTGGAAGAAGTGGTAGAACGTCTGGTGATGGTAGGGATGGTAGTTTGGCAGAAATGGTAGAACCTGTGGTGATGGTAGGAATGATAGATTGGCATAATTGGTAGAACGTGTGGTGATGGTAGGAATGGTAGATTGGCAGAAGTGGTAGTACGTGTGTTGATGGTAGGAATGGTATATTAGCAGAAGAGGTAGAACATCTGCTGATGGTAGGAATGCTATATTGGAAGAGGTTGGAGAGGGTTTGGTGATGGTAGGAATGGTAGATAGGAAGAGTAGTAGAACGTCTGGTGATGGTAGGAATGGAAGATTGGAAGAAGTGGTAGAAGGTATGGTGATGGTAGAAATGGTGGATTGGAAGAGGTTGTAGAAGGTCTGGTGATGGTAGAAATGGTAGATTGGAAGAAACAGTAGAACGTCTGGTGATGGTAGGAATGGTAGATTGGAAGAAGTTGTAGAAGGTCTGGTGATGGTAATAATGGTAGATTGACAGAAGTGGTAGAATGTCTGCCAAACGTGTAGAGGTTGTTTGGACAATTTACTTTCTCTGTTCAAATTCCGTCGAGTCAACTTTACGTTTCATTATTCTGAGTTCAAAAAGCGGTGGATAGACAGAATCGGTAGAGCATCCAACAACGTGCTTATCGACAAAGAGTTACGGCCATTTACGATCTGAGTTCAAATCCCGCCGATGTTAGCTTTGACTCTCATCCTTAAGGGGTCGATAAAATAAATTACCAGTAGTGCATTGGGGTATATTTAATCGACTTTCCCGTTTCCCACCAAAATTGTTGGCCTTGTGCCTAAATCAGAAACCCTTCTTTCGAGATCGATAAATAAGTTAGCAATCAATTACTGACCTCGATATAATCGATTTTTCCTTTCAGCAAATTGAAGGTCTTGTGTCAATGTGAGGAAGAATTATTATAAGTATTTAGTTCTGGTCATTAATCTTGTTGACCTATGATGAAAAGTTTTCTAGCTGTGACCTGTGACCATTCCATCTTATTTAAGACATAATATATCTAATACTACATAGACTGTTCAACATATTTGAAGAGTGTAGAGGGTGATTTAAGGGAGTTTTAGCTGGTACTTTTAGCCAATTGAGGCACCATATAGAGGTTGCTTCATAAACTCGTGGAAACAAAGTATGATTCGTTTGATACAGCTGTTTGCGGTCAAAATAGGAACTAGAGTGATAGTTACCATTATTGGTATTACTTGGGGTGAAGGTGGTCATAGCGTCTTCTATGGCGTAAGGAGAAAGTAGGAGTTTGAGGGTATTTTTTTAATGTTGTTTCATGCAACAGTCAAGCTGTTTTATGTTACAGCAGTGGTATTTGTGTTGATGCTTATAACCAGTTTAGCCTCAACTGTCAAAGATATTCTAAACTATGACCAATTAATTATAAAGAATACACCTAATACTACATCTTCAAAAAGGCAGTGAATTTTCAGAGTTGTTAGATCGACGGATACAATACTTTGCGGTATTATTTTCGGCTCTTTGAAATTCAAATCCCGCCGAGGTCAACTTTGTTTTTCATTCATTCGAGGTCAATAAAAAAATGTACCAGTCTACTTCTGGGGTCGATTCCTGCTCTATATCTTTTTCTCAACTCCCTTCTGCTACTTTCTATCTGTATCTAGATGGAAGTGTAGGGTGCGGCCAGATTTTAAAACTCCCTGTGAACACAGTATACCAATACAGCAGCCTTACGACTACCACAAGAGTTATCTCATAAGAGAGAGAGAGAGAGAGAGAGAGAGAGAGAGAGAGAGAGATCTTTAACAGGCATTAAGCAACTATTTCAAACAGGCGGTCATACGACTATACCTCCCCACGTGGCTTACGAAAGTAGATTCTGTGGAGGACATGGTACTTGTGGTAGTAAGATCAAAGTAGTGGACATACTGTTACATATAAGATCATGGTAGGGGACATACTGTTACATATAAGATCCTGGTAGGGGACATACTGTTACATATAAGATCATGGTAGGGGACATACTGTTACATATAAGATATATGGTAGGGGACATACTGTTACATATAAGATATATGGTAGGGGACATACTGTTACATATAAAATATATGGTAGGGGACATACTGTTACATATAAGATCATGGTAGGGGACATACAGTTACATATAAGATATATGGTAGGGGACATACTGTTACATATAAGATTATGGTAGGGGACATACTGTTACATATAAGATATATGGTAGGGGACATACTGTTACATATAAGATCATGGTAGGGGACATACTGTTACATATAAGATCAAAGTAGTGGACATACTGTTACAGATAAGATCATGGTAGGGGACATACTGTTACATATAAGATCATGGTAGAGGACATACTGTTACATATAAGATCATGGTAGGGGACATGCTGTTACATATAAGATCAAAGTAGTGGACATACTGTTACATATAAGATATATGGTAGGGGACATACTGTTACATATAAGATCATGGTAGGGACATACTGTTACATATAAGATCATGGTAGGGGACATACTGTTACATATAAGATCATGGTAGGGATCATACTGTTACATATAACATCATGGTAGGGGACATACTGTTACATATAAGATCAAAGTAGTGGACATACTGTTGCATATAAGATATATGGTAGTGGACATACTGTTACATATAAGATCATGGTAGGGGACATGCTGTTACATATAAGATCATGGTAGGGGACATACTGTTACATATAAGATCATAGTAGGGGACATACTGTTACATATAAGATGTATGGTAGGCGACATACTGTTACGTATAAGATCATGGTAGGGGACATACTGTTACATATAAGATCATGGTAGGGGACATACTGTTACATATAAGATCATGGTAGGGGACATACTGTTACATATAAGATATATGGTAGGAGACATACTGTTACATATAAGATCATGGTAGGGGACATACTGTTACATATAAGATATATGGTAGGGGACATACTGTTACAGATAAGATCATAGTAGGGGACATACTGTTACACATAAGATATATGGTAGGGGACATACTGTTACATATAAGATCATGGAAGGGGTCATACTGTTACATATAATCATGGTTGGGGACATACTGTTACAGATAAGATCATAGTACGGGACATACTGTTACAGATAAGATCATGGTAGGGGACATACTGTTACATATAATCATGGTAGGGGACATACTGTTACAGATAAGATCATGGTAGGGGACATACTGTTACATATATGATCATGGTAGGGGACATACTGTTACATATAAGATCATGGAAGGGGACATACTGTTACATATAAATCATGGTAGGGGACATACTGTTACAGTTAAGATCATGGTAGGGGACATACTGTTACATATAAGATCATGGTAGGGGACATACTGTTACAGATAAGATCATGGTAGGGGACATACTGTTACATATGAGATATATGGTAGGGGACATACTGTTACATATAAGATATATGGTAGGGGACATACTGTTACATATAAGATCATGGTAGGGACATACTGTTACATATAAGATCATGGTAGGGAACATACTGTTAAATATAATCATGGTAGGGGACATACTGTTACAGATAAGATCATGGTAGGGGACATACTGTTACATATATGATCATGGTAGGGGACATACTGTTACATATAAGATCATGGAAGGGGACATACTGTTACACATAAATCATGGTAGGGGACATACTGTTACAGATAAGATCATGGTAGGGGACATACTGTTACATATAAGATCATGGTAGGGGACATACTGTTACAGATAAGATCATGGTAGGGGACATACTGTTACAGATAAGATCATGGTAGGGGACATACTGTTACATATAAGATCATGGTAGGAGACATACTGTTACATATAAGATCATGGTAGGGGACATACTGTTACAGGTAAGATCATGGTAGGGGACATACTGTTACATATAAGATATATGGTAGGGGACATACTGTTACATATAAGATCATGGTAGGAGACATACTGTTACATATAAGATATATGGTAGGGGACATACTGTCACATATAAGATATATGGTAGGGGACATACTGTTACATATAAGATATATGGTAGGGGACATACTGTTACATATAAGATCATGGTAGGGGACATACTGTTACATATAAGATCATGGTAGGGGACATAATGTTACATATAAGATATATGGTAGGGGACATACTGTTACAGGTAAGATATATGGTAGGGTACATACTGTTACATATAAGATTATGGTAGGGGACATACTGTTACATATAAGATCATGGTAGGGGACATACTGTTACATATAAGATCACGGTAGGGGACATACTGTTACATATAAGATATATGGTAGGGGACATACTGTTACATATAAGATCATGGTAGGGGACATACTGTTACATATAAGATATATGGTAGGGGACATACTGTTACATATAAGATCATGGTAGGGGACATACTGTTACATATAAGATCATGGTAGGAGACATACTGTTACATATAAGATCATGGTAGGGGACATACTGTTACAGGTAAGATCATGGTAGGGACATACTGTTACATATAAGATATATGGTAGGGGACATACTGTTACATATAAGATCATGGTAGGAGACATACTGTTACATATAAGATATATGGTAGGGGACATACTGTTACATATAAGATATATGGTAGGGAACATACTGTTACAGGTAATATCATGGTAGAGGACATACTGTTACATATAAGATCATGGTAGGGGACATGCTGTTACATATAAGATCAAAGTAGTGGACATACTGTTACATATAAGATATATGGTAGGGGACATACTGTTACATATAAGATCATGGTAGGGACATACTGTTACATATAAGATCATGGTAGGGACATACTGTTACATATAAGATATATGGTAGGGGACATACTGTTACATATAAGATCATGGTAGGGGACATACTGTTACATATAAGATCAAAGTAGTGGACATACTGTTACAGATAAGATCATGGTAGGGGACATACTGTTACATATAAGATCATGGTAGAGGACATACTGTTACATATAAGATCATGGTAGGGGACATGCTGTTACATATAAGATCAAAGTAGTGGACATACTGTTACATATAAGATATATGGTAGGGGACATACTGTTACATATAAGATCATGGTAGGGACATACTGTTACATATAAGATCATGGTAGGGGACATACTGTTACATATAAGATCATGGTAGGGGACATACTGTTACATATAAGATCATGGTAGGGATCATACTGTTACATATAACATCATGGTAGGGGACATACTGTTACATATAAGATCAAAGTAGTGGACATACTGTTGCATATAAGATATATGGTAGTGGACATACTGTTACATATAAGATCATGGTAGGGGACATACTGTTACATATAAGATCATGGTAGGGGACATACTGTTACATATAAGATCATGGTAGGGGACATACTGTTACATATAAGATGTATGGTAGGCGACATACTGTTACGTATAAGATCATGGTAGGGGACATACTGTTACATATAAGATCATGGTAGGGGACATACTGTTACATATAAGATCATGGTAGGGGACATACTGTTACATATAAGATATATGGTAGGAGACATACTGTTACATATAAGATCATGGTAGGGGACATACTGTTACATATAAGATATATGGTAGGGGACATACTGTTACAGATAAGATCATAGTAGGGGACATACTGTTACACATAAGATATATGGTAGGGGACATACTGTTACATATAAGATCATGGAAGGGGTCATACTGTTACATATAATCATGGTTGGGGACATACTGTTACAGATAAGATCATAGTACGGGACATACTGTTACAGATAAGATCATGGTAGGGGACATACTGTTACATATAATCATGGTAGGGGACATACTGTTACAGATAAGATCATGGTAGGGGACATACTGTTACATATATGATCATGGTAGGGGACATACTGTTACATATAAGATCATGGAAGGGGACATACTGTTACATATAAATCATGGTAGGGGACATACTGTTACAGTTAAGATCATGGTAGGGGACATACTGTTACATATAAGATCATGGTAGGGGACATACTGTTACAGATAAGATCATGGTAGGTGACATACTGTTACATATGAGATATATGGTAGGGGACATACTGTTACATATAAGATATATGGTAGGGGACATACTGTTACATATAAGATCATGGTAGGGACATACTGTTACATATAAGATCATGGTAGGGAACATACTGTTAAATATAATCATGGTAGGGGACATACTGTTACAGATAAGATCATGGTAGGGGACATACTGTTACATATATGATCATGGTAGGGGACATACTGTTACATATAAGATCATGGAAGGGGACATACTGTTACACATAAATCATGGTAGGGGACATACTGTTACAGATAAGATCATGGTAGGGGACATACTGTTACATATAAGATCATGGTAGGGGACATACTGTTACAGATAAGATCATGGTAGGGGACATACTGTTACAGATAAGATCATGGTAGGGGACATACTGTTACATATAAGATCATGGTAGGAGACATACTGTTACATATAAGATCATGGTAGGGGACATACTGTTACAGGTAAGATCATGGTAGGGGACATACTGTTACATATAAGATATATGGTAGGGGACATACTGTTACATATAAGATCATGGTAGGAGACATACTGTTACATATAAGATATATGGTAGGGGACATACTGTTACATATAAGATATATGGTAGGGGACATACTGTTACATATAAGATATATGGTAGGGGACATACTGTTACATATAAGATCATGGTAGGGGACATACTGTTACATATAAGATCATGGTAGGGGACATAATGTTACATATAAGATATATGGTAGGGGACATACTGTTACAGGTAAGATATATGGTAGGGTACATACTGTTACATATAAGATTATGGTAGGGGACATACTGTTACATATAAGATCATGGTAGGGGACATACTGTTACATATAAGATCACGGTAGGGGACATACTGTTACATATAAGATATATGGTAGGGGACATACTGTTACATATAAGATCATGGTAGGGGACATACTGTTACATATAAGATATATGGTAGGGGACATACTGTTACATATAAGATCATGGTAGGGGACATACTGTTACATATAAGATCATGGTAGGAGACATACTGTTACATATAAGATCATGGTAGGGGACATACTGTTACAGGTAAGATCATGGTAGGGACATACTGTTACATATAAGATATATGGTAGGGGACATACTGTTACATATAAGATCATGGTAGGAGACATACTGTTACATATAAGATATATGGTAGGGGACATACTGTTACATATAAGATATATGGTAGGGAACATACTGTTACAGGTAATATCATGGTAGAGGACATACTGTTACATATAAGATCATGGTAGGGGACATGCTGTTACATATAAGATCAAAGTAGTGGACATACTGTTACATATAAGATATATGGTAGGGGACATACTGTTACATATAAGATCATGGTAGGGACATACTGTTACATATAAGATCATGGTAGGGACATACTGTTACATATAAGATATATGGTAGGGGACATACTGTTACAAATAAGATCATGGTAGGGGACATACTGTTACATATAAGATCAAAGTAGTGGACATACTGTTACAGATAAGATCATGGTAGGGGACATACTGTTACATATAAGATCATGGTAGAGGACATACTGTTACATATAAGATCATGGTAGGGGACATGCTGTTACATATAAGATCAAAGTAGTGGACATACTGTTACATATAAGATATATGGTAGGGGACATACTGTTACATATAAGATCATGGTAGGGACATACTGTTACATATAAGATCATGGTAGGGGACATACTGTTACATATAAGATCATGGTAGGGGACATACTGTTACATATAAGATCATGGTAGGGATCATACTGTTACATATAACATCATGGTAGGGGACATACTGTTACATATAAGATCAAAGTAGTGGACATACTGTTGCATATAAGATATATGGTAGTGGACATACTGTTACATATAAGATCATGGTAGGGGACATACTGTTACATATAAGATCATGGTAGGGGACATACTGTTACATATAAGATCATGGTAGGGGACATACTGTTACATATAAGATGTATGGTAGGCGACATACTGTTACGTATAAGATCATGGTAGGGGACATACTGTTACATATAAGATCATGGTAGGGGACATACTGTTACATATAAGATCATGGTAGGGGACATACTGTTACATATAAGATATATGGTAGGAGACATACTGTTACATATAAGATCATGGTAGGGGACATACTGTTACATATAAGATATATGGTAGGGGACATACTGTTACAGATAAGATCATAGTAGGGGACATACTGTTACACATAAGATATATGGTAGGGGACATACTGTTACATATAAGATCATGGTAGGGGACATACTGTTACATATAAGATCATGGTAGGGGACATACTGTTACATATAAGATCATGGTAGGGGACATACTGTTACATATAAGATGTATGGTAGGCGACATACTGTTACGTATAAGATCATGGTAGGGGACATACTGTTACATATAAGATCATGGTAGGGGACATACTGTTACATATAAGATCATGGTAGGGGACATACTGTTACATATAAGATATATGGTAGGAGACATACTGTTACATATAAGATCATGGTAGGGGACATACTGTTACATATAAGATATATGGTAGGGGACATACTGTTACAGATAAGATCATAGTAGGGGACATACTGTTACACATAAGATATATGGTAGGGGACATACTGTTACATATAAGATCATGGAAGGGGTCATACTGTTACATATAATCATGGTTGGGGACATACTGTTACAGATAAGATCATTATACGGGACATACTGTTACAGATAAGATCATGGTAGGGGACATACTGTTACATATAATCATGGTAGGGGACATACTGTTACAGATAAGATCATGGTAGGGGACATACTGTTACATATATGATCATGGTAGGGGACATACTGTTACATATAAGATCATGGAAGGGGACATACTGTTACATATAAATCATGGTAGGGGACATACTGTTACAGATAAGATCATGGTAGGGGACATACTGTTACATATAAGATCATGGTAGGGGACATACTGTTACAGATAAGATCATGGTAGGGGACATACTGTTACATATGAGATATATGGTAGGGGACATACTGTTACATATAAGATATATGGTAGGGGACATACTGTTACATATAAGATCATGGTAGGGACATACTGTTACATATAAGATCATGGTAGGGAACATACTGTTAAATATAATCATGGTAGGGGACATACTGTTACAGATAAGATCATGGTAGGGGACATACTGTTACATATAAGATCATGGTAGGGGACATACTGTTACAGATAAGATCATGGTAGGGGACATACTGTTACAGATAAGATCATGGTAGGGGACATACTGTTACATATAAGATCATGGTAGGAGACATACTGTTACATATAAGATCATGGTAGGGGACATACTGTTACAGGTAAGATCATGGTAGGGGACATACTGTTACATATAAGATATATGGTAGGGGACATACTGTTACATATAAGATCATGGTAGGAGACATACTGTTACATATAAGATATATGGTAGGGGACATACTGTTACATATAAGATATATGGTAGGGGACATACTGTTACATATAAGATATATGGTAGGGGACATACTGTTACATATAAGATCATGGTAGGGGACATACTGTTACATATAAGATCATGGTAGGGGACATAATGTTACATATAAGATATATGGTAGGGGACATACTGTTACAGGTAAGATATATGGTAGGGTACATACTGTTACATATAAGATTATGGTAGGGGACATACTGTTACATATAAGATCATGGTAGGGGACATACTGTTACATATAAGATCACGGTAGGGGACATACTGTTACATATAAGATATATGGTAGGGGACATACTGTTACATATAAGATCATGGTAGGGGACATACTGTTACATATAAGATATATGGTAGGGGACATACTGTTACATATAAGATCATGGTAGGGGACATACTGTTACATATAAGATCATGGTAGGAGACATACTGTTACATATAAGATCATGGTAGGGGACATACTGTTACAGGTAAGATCATGGTAGGGACATACTGTTACATATAAGATATATGGTAGGGGACATACTGTTACATATAAGATCATGGTAGGAGACATACTGTTACATATAAGATATATGGTAGGGGACATACTGTTACATATAAGATATATGGTAGGGAACATACTGTTACAGGTAATATCATGGTAGGGGACATACTGTTACATATAAGATCATGGTAGGGGACATACTGTTACATATAAGATCATGGTAGGGGACATACTGTTACATATAAGATCATGGTAGGGGACATACTGTTACATATAAGATATATGGTAGGGGACATACTGTTACATATAAGATATATGGTAGGGGACATACTGTTACATGTAAGATCATGGTAGGGGACATACTGTTACATATAAGATCATGGTAGGAGACATACTGTTACATATAAGATATATGGTAGGGGACATACTGTTACATATAAGATCATGGTAGGGGACATACTGTTACATATAAGATCATGGTAGGGGACATACTGTTACATATAAGATATATGGTAGGGGACATACTGTTACAGATAAGATCATAGTAGGGGACATACTGTTACATATAAGATCATGGTAGGGGACATACTGTTACATATAAGATCTTGGTAGGGGACATACTGTTACAGGTAAGATATATGGTAGGGGACATACTGTTACATATAAGATCATGGTAGGGGACATACTGGTACATATAAGATCATGGTAGGGGACAAACTGTTACATATAAGATCATCGTAGGGGACATACTGTTACAGTTAAGATCTTGGTAAGGGACAAACTGTTACATATAAGATATGTGGTAGGGGACATACTGTTAAAGATAAGATCATGGTAGGGGGCATACTGTTACATGTAAGATATATGGTAGGAGACATACCGTTACATATAAGATCATGGTAGAGGACATACTGTTACATATAAGATCATGGTAGGGTACATACTGTTACAGATAAGATATATGGTAGGGGACATACTGTTACATATAAGATCATGGTAGGGGACATACTGTTACATATAAGATCATGGTAGGGGACATACTGTTACATATAAGATCATGGTAGGGGACATACTGATACATATAAGATCATGGTAGGGGACATACTGTTACATATAAGATCATGGTAGGGGACATACTGTTACAGATAAGATCATGGTAGGGAACATACTGTTACAGGTAAGATCATGGTAGGGGACATACTGATACATATAAGATCATGGTAGGGGACATACTGTTACATATAAGATCATGGTAGGGGACGTACTGTTACAGATAAGATCATGGTAGGGGACATACTGTTACATATAAGATCATGGTAGGGGACATACTGTTAAATATAAGATATATGGTAGGGGACATACTGTTACATATAAGATCATGGTAGGGGACATACTGTTACATATAAGATATATGGTAGGGGACATACTGTTACATATAAGATCATGGTAGGGGACATACTGTTACAGGTAAGATCATGTTAGGGGACATACTGTTACATATAAGATTATGGTAGGGGTCATACTGTTACATATAAGATCATGGCAGGGGACATTCTGTTACATATAAGATCATGGTAGGGGACATACTGTTACATATAAGATCATGGTAGGGGACATACTGTTACAGATTAGATCATGGTAGGGGACATACTGTTACATATAAGATATATGGTAGGGGAGATACTGTTATAGATAAGATATATGGTAGGGGACATACTGTTACAGATAAGATATATGGTAGGGGACATACTGTTATAGATAAGATATATGGTAGGGGATATACTGTTACATATAAGATATATGGTAGGGGACATACTGTTATAGATAAGATATATGGTAGGGGACATACTGTTACAGATAAGATATATGGTAGGGGACATACTGTTATAGATAAGATATATGGTAGGGGATATACTGTTACATATAAGATATAGGGTAGGGGATATACTGTTACAGGTAAGATATATGGTAGGGGACATACTGTTACATATAAGATATATGGTAGGGGACATACTGTTACATATAAGATCATGGTAGGGGACATACTGTTACATATAAGATCATGGTAGGGGACATAATGTTACATATAAGATATATGGTAGGGGACATACTGCTACAGGTAAGATATATGGTAGGGTACATACTGTTACATATAAGATTATGGTAGGGGACATACTGTTACATATAAGATCATGGTAGGGGACATACTGTTACATATAAGATCACGGTAGGGGACAAACTGTTACATATAAGATCATGGTAGGGGACATACTGTTACATATAAGATTATGGTAGGAGACATACTGTTACATATAAGATCATGGTAGGGGGCATAATGTTACATATAAGATATATGGTAGGGGACATACTGTTACATATAAGATTATGGTAGGAGACATACTGTTACATATAAGATATATGGTAGGGGACATACTGTTACATATAAGATCATGGTAGGGGACATACTGTTACAGATAAGATCATGGTAGGGGACATAATGTTACATATAAGATATATGGTAGGGGACATACTGTTACAGGTAAGATATATGGTAGGGTACATACTGTTAAATATAAGATTATGGTAGGGGACATACTGTTACATATAAGATATATGGTAGGGGACATACTGTTACATATAAAATATATGGCAGGGGACATACTGTTAAAGATAAGATCATGGTAGGGGACATACTGTTACATGTAAGATATATGGTAGGAGACATACTGTTACATATAAGATCATGGTAGAGGACATACTGTTACATATAAGATCATGGTAGGGTACATACTGTTACAGATAAGATATATGGTAGGGGACATACTGTTACATATAAGATCATGGTAGGGGACATACTGTTACATATAAGATCATCGTAGGGGACATACTGTTACATATAAGATCATGGTAGGGGACATACTGATACATATAAGATCATGGTAGGGGACATACTGTTACATATAAGATCATGGTAGGGGACATACTGTTACAGATAAGATCATGGTAGGGAACATACTGTTACAGGTAAGATCATGGTAGGGGACATACTGATACATATAAGATCATGGTAGGGGACATACTGTTACATATAAGATCATGGAAGGGGACATACTGTTACATATAAATCATGGTAGGGGACATACTGTTACAGTTAAGATCATGGTAGGGGACATACTGTTACGTATAAGATCATGGTAGGGGACATACTGTTACAGATAAGATCATGGTAGGGGACATACTGTTACATATGAGATATATGGTAGGGGACATACTGTTACATATAAGATATATGGTAGGGGACATACTGTTACATATAAGATCATGGTAGGGACATACTGTTACATATAAGATCATGGTAGGGAACATACTGTTAAATATAATCATGGTAGGGGACATACTGTTACAGATAAGATCATGGTAGGGGACATACTGTTACATATATGATCATGGTAGGGGACATACTGTTACATATAAGATCATGGAAGGGGACATACTGTTACATATAAATCATGGTAGGGGACATACTGTTACAGATAAGATCATGGTAGGGGACATACTGTTACATATAAGATCATGGTAGGGGACATACTGTTACAGATAAGATCATGGTAGGGGACATACTGTTACAGATAAGATCATGGTAGGGGACATACTGTTACATATAAGATCATGGTAGGAGACATACTGTTACATATAAGATCATGGTAGGGGACATACTGTTACAGGTAAGATCATGGTAGGGGACATACTGTTACATATAAGATATATGGTAGGGGACATACTGTTACATATAAGATCATGGTAGGAGACATACTGTTTCATATAAGATATATGGTAGGGGACATACTGTTACATATAAGATATATGGTAGGGGACATACTGTTACATATAAGATATATGGTAGGGGACATACTGTTACATATAAGATCATGGTAGGGGACATACTGTTACATATTAGATCATTGTATGGGACATACTGTTACATATAAGATCATGGCAGGGGACATACTGTTACAGATAAGATCATGGTAGGGGACATACTGTTACATATAAGATATATGGTAGGGGACATACTGTTACATTTAAGATCATGGTAGGGGACATACTGTTACATATAAGATATATGGTAGGGGACATACTGTTACATATAAGATCATGGTAGGAGACATACTGTTACATATAAGATCATGGTAGAGGACATACTGTTACATATAAGATCATGGTAGGGTACATACTGTTACAGATAAGATATATGGTAGGGGACATACTGTTACATATAAGATCATGGTAGGGGACATACTGTTACATATAAGATCATGGTAGGGGACATACTGTTACATATAAGATCATGGTAGGGGACATACTGATACATATAAGATCATGGTAGGGGACATACTGTTACATATAAGATCATGGTAGGGGACATACTGTTACAGATAAGATCATGGTAGGGAACATACTGTTACAGGTAAGATCATGGTAGGGGACATACTGATACATATAAGATCATGGTAGGGGACATACTGTTACATATAAGATCATGGTAGGGGACGTACTGTTACAGATAAGATCATGGTAGGGGACATACTGTTACATATAAGATCATGGTAGGGGACATACTGTTAAATATAAGATATATGGTAGGGGACATACTGTTACATATAAGATCATGGTAGGGGACATACTGTTACATATAAGATATATGGTAGGGGACATACTGTTACATATAAGATCATGGTAGGGGACATACTGTTACAGGTAAGATCATGTTAGGGGACATACTGTTACATATAAGATTATGGTAGGGGTCATACTGTTACATATAAGATCATGGCAGGGGACATTCTGTTACATATAAGATCATGGTAGGGGACATACTGTTACATATAAGATCATGGTAGGGGACATACTGTTACAGATTAGATCACGGTAGGGGACATACTGTTACATATAAGATATATGGTAGGGGACATACTGTTATAGATAAGATATATGGTAGGGGACATACTGCTATAGATGAGATATATGGTAGGGGATATACTGTTACATATAAGATATATGGTAGGGGACATACTGTTATAGATAAGATATATGGTAGGGGACATACTGTTACAGATAAGATATATGGTAGGGGACATACTGTTATAGATAAGATATATGGTAGGGGATATACTGTTACATATAAGATATATGGTAGGGGATATACTGTTACAGGTAAGATATATGGTAGGGGACATACTGTTACATATAAGATATATGGTAGGGTACATACTGTTACATATAAGATCATGGTAGGGGACATAGTGTTACATATAAGATCATGGTAGGGGACATAATGTTACATATAAGATATATGGTAGGGGACATACTGTTACAGGTAAGATATATGGTAGGGTACATACTGTTACATATAAGATTATGGTAGGGGACATACTGTTACATATAAGATCATGGTAGGGGACATACTGTTACATATAAGATCATGGTAGGGGACAAACTGTTACATATAAGATCATGGTAGGGGACATACTGTTACATATAAGATTATGGTAGGAGACATACTGTTACATATAAGATCATGGTAGGGGGCATAATGTTACATATAAGATATATGGTAGGGGACATACTGTTACATATAAGATTATGGTAGGAGACATACTGTTACATATAAGATATATGGTAGGGGACATACTGTTACATATAAGATCATGGTAGGGGACATACTGTTACATATAAGATCATGGTAGGGGACATAATGTTACATATAAGATATATGGTAGGGGACATACTGTTACAGGTAAGATATATGGTAGGGTACATACTGTTAAATATAAGATTATGGTAGGGGACATACTGTTACATATAAGATATATGGTAGGGGACATACTGTTACATATAAAATATATGGCAGGGGACATACTGTTAAAGATAAGATCATGGTAGGGGACATACTGTTACATGTAAGATATATGGTAGGAGACATACTGTTACATATAAGATCATTGTAGAGGACATACTGTTACATATAAGATCATGGTAGGGTACATACTGTTACAGATAAGATATATGGTAGGGGACATACTGTTACATATAAGATCATGGTAGGGGACATACTGTTACACATAAGATCATGGTAGGGGACATACTGTTACATATAAGATCATGGTAGGGGACATACTGATACATATAAGATCATGGTAGGGGACATACTGTTACATATAAGATCACGGTAGGGGACATACTGTTACAGATAAGATCATGGTAGGGAACATACTGTTACAGGTAAGATCATGGTAGGGGACATACTGATACATATAAGATCATGGTAGGGGAAATACTGTTACATATAAGATCATGGTAGGGGACGTACTGTTACAGATAAGATCATGGTAGGGGACATACTATTACATATAAGATCATGGTAGGGGACATACTGTTAAATATAAGATATATGGTAGGGGACATACTGTTACATATAAGATCATGGTAGGGGACATACTGTTACATATAAGATATATGGTAGGGGACATACTGTTACATATAAGATCATGGTAGGGGGACATACTGTTACAGGTAAGATCATGTTAGGGGACATACTGTTACATATAAGATTATGGTAGGGGTCATACTGTTACATATAAGATCATGGCAGGGGACATTCTGTTACATATAAGATCATGGTAGGGGACATACTGTTACATATAAGATCATGGTAGGGGACATACTGTTACAGATTAGATCATGGTAGGGGACATACTGTTACATATAAGATATATGGTAGGGGACATACTGTTATAGATAAGATATATGGTAGGGGACATACTGTTACAGATAAGATATATGGTAGGGGACATACTGTTATAGATAAGATATATGGTAGGGGATATACTGTTACATATAAGATATATGTTAGGGGACATACTGTTATATATAAGATATATGGTAGGGGACATACTGTTACAGATAAGATATATGGTAGGGGACATACTGTTATAGATAAGATATATGGTAGGGGATATACTGTTACATATAAGATATATGGTAGGGGACATACTGTTACATATAAGATATATGGTAGGGGACACACTGTTACATATAAGATCATGGTAGGGGACATACTGTTACATATAAGATCATGGTAGGGGACATAATGTTACATATAAGATATATGGTAGTGGACATACTGTTACAGGTAAGATATATGGTAGGGTACATACTGTTACATATAAGATTATGGTAGGGGACATACTGTTACATATAAGATCATAGTAGGGGACATACTATTACATATAAGATCACGGTAGGGGACAAACTGTTACATATAAGATCATGGTAGGGGACATACTGTTACATATAAGATTATGGTAGGAGACATACTGTTACATATAAGATCATGGTAGGGGGCATAATGTTACATATAAGATATATGGTAGGGGACATACTGTTACATATAAGATTATGGTAGGAGACATACTGTTACATATAAGATATATGGTAGGGGACATACTGTTACATATAAGATCATGGTAGGGGACATACTGTTACATATAAGATCATGGTAGGGGACATAATGTTACATATAAGATATATGGTAGGGGACATACTGTTACAGGTAAGATATATGGTAGGGTACATACTGTTAAATATAAGATTATGGTAGGGGACATACTGTTACATATAAGATATATGGTAGGGGACATACTGTTACATATAAAATATATGGCAGGGGACATACTGTTACATATAAGATCATGGTAGGGGACATACTGTTACAGATAAGATATATGGTAGGGGACATACTGTTACATATAAGTTCATGGTAGGGGACATACTGTTACATATAAGATCAAAGTAGTGGACATACTGTTACAGATAAGAACATGGTAGGGGACATACTGTTACATATAAGATCATGGTAGGGGACATACTGTTACATATAAGATCATGGTAGGGGACATACTGTTACAGGTAAGATATATGGTAGGGGACATACTGTTACATATAAGATCATGGTAGGGGACATACTGGTACATATAAGATCATGGTAGGGGACAAACTGTTACATATAAGATCATCGTAGGGGACATACTGTTACAGTTAAGATCTTGGTAAGGGACAAACTGTTACATATAAGATATATGATAGGGGACATACTGTTACATATAAGATCATCGTAGAGGACATACTGTTACATATAAGATCATGGTAGGGTACATACTGTTACAGATAAGATATATGGTAGGGGACATACTGTTACATATAAGATCATGGTAGGGGACATACTGTTACATATAAGATCATGGTAGGGGACATACTGTTACATATAAGATATATGGTAGGGGACATACCGTTACATATAAGATCATGGTAGGGGACATACTGTTACATATAAGATCATGGTATGGGACATACTGTTACATATAAGATCATGGTAGGGGACGTACTGATATATATAAGATCATGGTAGGGGACATACTGTTACATATAAGATCATGGTAGGGGACATACTGTTACAGATAAGATCATGGTAGGGAACATACTGTTACATATAAAATCATGGTAGGGAACATACTGTTACATATAAGATATATGGTAGGGGACATACTGTTACAGGTAAATTCATGGTAGGGAACATACTGTTACATATAAGATATATGGTAGGGGACATACTGTTACAGGTAAGAACATGGTAGGGGACATACTGTTACATATAAGATCATGGTAGGAGACATACTGTTACATATAAGATATATGGTAGGGGACATACTGTTACATATAAGATCATGGTAGGGGACATACTGTTACATATAAGATCATGGTAGGGGACATACTGATACATATAAGATCATGGTAGGGGACATACTGTTACATATAAGATCATGGTAGGGGACATACTGTTACAGATTAGATCATGGTAGGGAACATACTGTTACAGGTAAGATCATTGTAGGGGACATACTGATACATATAAGATCATGGTAGGGGACATACTTTTACATATAAGATCATGGTAGGGGACGTACTGTTACAGATAAGATCATGGTAGGGAACATACTGTTACAGGTAAGATCATGGTAGGGGACATACTGTTACATATAAGATCATAGTAGGGGACATACTGTTACATATAAGATATATGGTAGGGGACATACTGTTACATATAAGATCATGGTAGGGGACATACTGTTACACATAAGATATATGGTAGGGGACATACTGTTACATATAAGATCATGGTAGGGGACATACTGTTACAGGTAAGATCATGTTAGGGGACATACTGTTACATATAAGATATATGGTAGGGGACATACTGTTACATATAAGATATATGGTAGGGGACATAATGTTACATATAAGATATATGGTAGGGGACATACTGTTACAGGTAAGATATATGGTAGGGTACATACTGTTACATATAAGATTATGGTAGGGGACATACTGTTACATATAAGATATATGGTAGGGGACATACTGTTATAGATAAGATATATGGTAGGGGACATACAGTTATAGATAAGATATATGGTAGGGGATATACTGTTACATATAAGATATATGGTAGGGGACATACTGTTACATGTAAGATATATGGTAGGGTACATACTGTTACATATAAGATTATGGTAGGGGACATACTGTTACATATAAGATCATGGTAGGGGGCATAATGTTACATATAAGATATATGGTAGGGGACATACTGTTACATATAAGATTATGGAAGGGGACATACTGTTACATATAAGATATATGGTAGGGGACATACTGTTACATATAAGATCATGGTAGGGGACATACTGTTACATATAAGATCATGGTAGGGGACATAATGTTACATATAAGATATATGGTAGGGGACATACTGTTATAGATATGATATATGGTAGGGGACATACTGTTACATATAAGATCATGGTAGGGGACATACTGTTACAGATAAGATCATGGTAGGGGACATACTGTTACAGATAAGATCATGGTAGGGGACATACTGTTACATATAAGATATATGGTAGGGGACATACTGTTACAGGTAAGATATATGGTAGGCAACATACTGTTACATATAAGATATATGGTAGGGGACATACTGTTACATATAAGATTATGGTAGGGGACATACTGTTACATATGAGATATATGGTAGGGGACATACTGTTACATATAAGATCATGGTAGGGGACATACTGTTACATATAAGATCATGGTAGGGGACATACTGTTACATATAAGATATATGGTAGGGGACATACTGTTACAGGTAAGATATATGGTAGGGTACATACTGTTACATATAAGATTATGGTAGGGGACATACTGTTACATATAAATCATGGTAGGGGACATACTGTTACATATAAGATCATGGTAGGGGACATACTGTTACATATATGATCATGGTAGGGGACATACTGTTACATATAAGATCATGGTAGGGGACATAATGTTACATATAACATATATGGTAGGGGACATACTGTTATAGATATGATATATGGTAGGGGACATACTGTTACATATAAGATCAAAGTAGTGGACATACTGTTACATATAAGATCATGGTAGGGGACATACTGTTACATATAAGATCATGGTAGGGGACATACTGTTACATATAAGATCATGGTAGGGGACATACTGTTACATATAAGATGTATGGTAGGGGACATACTGTTACGTATAAGATCATGGTAGGGGACATACTGTTACATATAAGATCATGGTAGGGGACATACTGTTACATATAAGATCATGGTAGGGGACATACTGTTACATATAAGATATATGGTAGGAGACATACTGTTACATATAAGATCATGGTAGGGGACATACTGTTACATATAAATCATGGTAGGGGACATACTGTTACATATAAGATATATGGTTGGGGACATACTGTTACATATAAGATATATGGTAGGGGACATACTGTTACAGATAAGATCATAGTAGGGGACATACTGTTACACATAAGATATATGGTAGGGGACATACTGTTACATATAAGATCATGGAAGGGGTCATACTGTTACATATAATCATGGTTGGGGACATACTGTTACAGATAAGATCATAGTACGGGACATACTGTTACGGATAAGATCATGGTAGGGGACATACTGTTACATATAATCATGGTAGGGGACATACTGTTACAGATAAGATCATGGTAAGGGACATACTGTTACATATATGATCATGGTAGGGGACATACTGTTACATATAAGATCATGGAAGGGGACATACTGTTACATATAAATCATGGTAGGGGACATACTGTTACAGTTAAGATCATGGTAGGGGACATACTGTTACATATAAGATCATGGTAGGGGACATACTGTTACAGATAAGATCATGGTAGGGGACATACTGTTACATATGAGATATATGGTAGGGGACATACTGTTACATATAAGATATATGGTAGGGGACATACTGTTACATATAATATCATGGTAGGGACATACTGTTACATATAAGATCATGGTAGGGAACATACTGTTACATATAATCATGGTAGGGGACATACTGTTACAGATAAGATCATGGTAGGGGACATACTGTTACATATATGATCATGGTAGGGGACATACTGTTACATATAAGATCATGGAAGGGGACATACTGTTACATATAAATCATGGTAGGGGACATACTGTTACAGATAAGATCATG
Organism: Eledone cirrhosa; assembly: GCA_964016885.1. Classification (NCBI taxonomy): domain Eukaryota; kingdom Metazoa; phylum Mollusca; class Cephalopoda; order Octopoda; family Eledonidae; genus Eledone; species Eledone cirrhosa. The sequence continues at coordinate 404,234,509 of OZ024741.1, read as the reverse complement.
GTAGGGGACATACTGTTACATATAAGATCATGGTAGGGGACATACTGTTACAGATAAGATCATGGTAGGGGACATACTGTTACAGATAAGATCATGGTAGGGGACATACTGTGACATATAAGATCATGGTAGGAGACATACTGTTACATATAAGATCATGGTAGGGGTCATACTGTTACAGGTAAGATCATGGTAGGGGACATACTGTTACATATAAGATATATGGTAGGGGACATACTGTTACATATAAGATCATGGTAGGAGACATACTGTTACATATAAGATATATGGTAGGAGACATACTGTTACATATAAGATATATGGTAGGGGACATACTGTTACATATAAGATATATGGTAGGGGACATACTGTTACATATAAGATCATGGTAGGGGACATACTGTTTCATATTAGATCATTGTATGGGACATACTGTTACATATAAGATCATGGCAGGGGACATACTGTTACAGATAAGATCATGGTAGGGGACATACTGTTACATATAAGATATATGGTAGGGGACATACTGTTACATATGAGATCATGGTAGGGGACATACTGTTACATATAAGATCATGGTAGGAGACATACTGTTACATATAAGATCATGGTAGGGGACATACTGTTACAGGTAAGATCATGGTAGGGGACATACTGATACATATAAGATATATGGTAGGGGACATACTGTTACATATAAGATATATGGTAGGGAACATACTGTTACAGGTAATATCATGGTAGGGGACATACTGTTACATATAAGATCATGGTAGGGGACATACTGTTACAGATAAGATCATGGTAGGGGACATACTGTTACATATAAGATCATGGTAGGGGACATACTGTTACATATAATATCATGGTAGGGGACATACTGTTACATATGAGATATATGGTAGGGGACATACTGTTACATATAAGATATATGGTAGGGGACATACTGTTACATATAAGATCATGGTAGGGGACATACTGTTACATATAAGATCATGGTAGGAGACATACTGTTACATATAAGATATATGGTAGGGGACATACTGTTACATATAAGATCATGGTAGGGGACATACTGTTACATATAAGATCATGGTAGGGGACATACTGTTACATATAAGATATATGGTAGGGGACATACTGTTACAGATAAGATCATAGTAGGGGACATACTGTTACATATAAGATCATGGTAGGGGAAATACTGTTACATATAAGATCATGGTTGGGGACATACTGTTACAGGTAAGATATATGGTAGGGGACATACTGTTACATATAAGATCATGGTAGGGGACATACTGGTACATATAAGATCATGGTAGGGGACAAACTGTTACATATAAGATCATCGTAGGGGACATACTGTTACAGTTAAGATATATGGTAGGGGACATACTGTTACAGGTAAGATATATGGTAGGCAACATACTGTTACATATAAGATATATGGTAGGGGACATACTGTTACATATAAGATTATGGTAGGGGACATACTGTTACATATAAGATATATGGTAGGGGACATACTGTTACATATAAGATCATGGTAGGGGACATACTGTTACATATAAGATCATGGTAGGGGACATACTGTTACGTATAAGATATATGGTAGGGGACATACTGTTACAGGTAAGATATATGGTAGGGTACATACTGTTACATATAAGATTATGGTAGGGGACATACTGTTACATATAAATCATGGTAGGGGACATACTGTTACATATAAGATCATGGTAGGGGACATACTGTTACATATATGATCATGGTAGGGGACATACTGTTACATATAAGATCATGGTAGGGGACATAATGTTACATATAACATATATGGTAGGGGACATACTGTTATAGATATGATATATGGTAGGGGACATACTGTTACATATAAGATCAAAGTAGTGGAAATACTGTTACATATAAGATATATGGTAGTGGACATACTGTTACATATAAGATCATGGTAGGGGACATACTGTTACATATAAGATCATGGTAGGGGACATACTGTTACATATAAGATCATGGTAGGGGACATACTGTTACATATAAGATGTATGGTAGGGGACATACTGTTACGTATAAGATCATGGTAGGGGACATACTGTTACATATAAGATCATGGTAGGGGACATACTGTTACATATAAGATCATGGTAGGGGACATACTGTTACATATAAGATATATGGTAGGAGACATACTGTTACATATAAGATCATGGTAGGGGACATACTGTTACATATAAATCATGGTAGGGGACATACTGTTACATATAAGATATATGGTTGGGGACATACTGATACATATGAGATCATGGTAGGGGACATACTGTTACATATAAGATCATGGTAGGAGACATACTGTTACATATAAGATCATGGTAGGGGACATACTGTTACAGGTAAGATCATGGTAGGGGACATACTGTTACATATAAGATATATGGTAGGGGACATACTGTTACAGATAAGATCATAGTAGGGGACATACTGTTACACATAAGATATATGGTAGGGGACATACTGTTACATATAAAATCATGGAAGGGGTCATACTGTTACATATAATCATGGTTGGGGACATACTGTTACAGATAAGATCATAGTACGGGACATACTGTTACAGATAAGATCATGGTAGGGGACATACTGTTACATATAATCATGGTAGGGGACATACTGTTACAGATAAGATCATGGTAAGGGACATACTGTTACATATATGATCATGGTAGGGGACATACTGTTACATATAAGATCATGGAAGGGGACATACTGTTACATATAAATCATGGTAGGGGACATACTGTTACAGTTAAGATCATGGTAGGGGACATACTGTTATATATAAGATCATGGTAGGGGACATACTGTTACAGATAAGATCATGGTAGGGGACATACTGTTACATATGAGATATATGGTAGGGGACATACTGTTACATATAAGATATATGGTAGGGGACATACTGTTACATATAATATCATGGTAGGGACATACTGTTACATATAAGATCATGGTAGGGAACATACTGTTACATATAATCATGGTAGGGGACATACTGTTACAGATAAGATCATGGTAGGGGACATACTGTTACATATATGATCATGGTAGGGGACATACTGTTACATATAAGATCATGGAAGGGGACATACTGTTACATATAAATCATGGTAGGGGACATACTGTTACAGATAAGATCATGGTAGGGAACATACTGTTACATATAAGATCATGGTAGGGGACATACTGTTACAGATAAGATCATGGTAGGGGACATACTGTTACAGATAAGATCATGGTAGGGGACATACTGTTACATATAAGATCATGGTATGAGACATACTGTTACATATAAGATCATGGTAGGGGTCATACTGTTACAGGTAAGATCATGGTAGGGGACATACTGTTACATATACGATATATGGTAGGGGACATACTGTTACATATAAGATCATGGTAGGAGACATACTGTTACATATAAGATATATGGTAGGGGACATACTGTTACATATAAGATATATGGTAGGGGACATACTGTTACATATAAGATATATGGTAGGGGACATACTGTTACATATAAGATCATGGTAGGGGACATACTGTTTCATATTAGATCATTGTATGGGACATACTGTTACATATAAGATCATGGCAGGGGACATACTGTTACAGATAAGATCATGGTAGGGGACATACTGTTACATATAAGATATATGGTAGGGGACATACTGTTACATATAAGATCATGGTAGGGGACATACTGTTACATATAAGATATATGGTAGGGGACATACTGTTACATATGAGATCATGGTAGGTGACATACTGTTACATATAAGATCATGGTAGGAGACATACTGTTACATATAAGATCATGGTAGGGGACATACTGTTACAGGTAAGATCATGGTAGGGGACATACTGTTACATATAAGATATATGGTAGGGGACATACTGTTACATATAAGATATATGGTAGGGAACATACTGTTACAGGTAATATCATGGTAGGGGACATACTGTTACATATAAGATCATGGTAGGGGACATACTGTTACAGATAAGATCATGGTAGGGGACATACTGTTACATATAAGATCATGGTAGGGGACATACTGTTACATATAAGATCATGGTAGGGGACATACTGTTACATATAAGATATATGGTAGGGGACATACTGTTACATATAAGATCATGGTAGGGGACATACTGTTACATATAAGATATATGGTAGGGGACATACTGTTACAGATAAGATCATAGTAGGGGACATACTGTTACATATAAGATCATGGTAGGGGAAATACTGTTACATATAAGATCATGGTTGGGGACATACTGTTACAGGTAAGATATATGGTAGGGGACATACTGTTACATATAAGATCATGGTAGGGGACATACTGGTACATATAAGATCATGGTAGGGGACAAACTGTTACATATAAGATCATCGTAGGGGACATACTGTTACAGTTAAGATCTTGGTAAGGGACAAACTGTTACATATAAGATATATGGTAGGGGACATAGTGTTAAAGATAAGATCATGGTAGGGGACATACTGTTACATGTAAGATATATGGTAGGAGACATACTGTTAGATATAAGATCATGGTAGAGGACATACTGTTACATATAAGATCATGGTAGGGTACATACTGTTACAGATAAGATATATGGTAGGGGACATACTGTTACATATAAGATCATGGTAGGGGACATACTGTTACATATAAGATCATGGTAGCGGACATACTGTTACATATAAGATATATGATAGGGGACAAACCGTTACATATAAGATCATGGTAGGGGACATACTGTTACATATAAGATCATGGTAGGGGACATACTGTTACATATAAGATCATGGTAGGTGACATACTGTTACAGATAAGATCATGGTAGGGGACATACTGTTACATATAAGATCATGGTAGGGGACATACTGTTACAGATAAGATCATGGTAGGGAACATACTGTTACATATAAAATCATGATAGGGAACATACCGTTACATATAAGATCATGGTAGGGGACATACTGTTACATATAAGATCATGGTAGGGGACATACTGTTACATATAAGATATATGGTAGGGGACATACTGTTACATATGAGATCATGGTAGGGGACATACTGTTACATATAAGATCATGGTTGGAGACATACTGTTACATATAAGATCATGGTAGGGGACATACTGTTACAGGTAAGATCATGGTAGGGGATATACTGTTACATATAGGATATATGGTAGGGGACATACTGTTACATATAAGATATATGGTAGGGAACATACTGTTACAGGTAATATCATGGTAGGGGTCATACTGTTACATATAAGATCATGGTAGGGGACATACTGTTACAGATAAGATCATGGTAGGGGACATACTGTTACATATAAGATCATGGTAGGGGACATACTGTTATATATAAGATCGTGGTAGGGGACATACTGTTACATATAAGATATATGGTAGGGGACATACTGTTACATATAAGATATATGGTAGGGGACATACTGTTACATATAAGATCATGGTAGGGGACACACTGTTACATATAAGATCATGGTAGGAGACATACTGTTACATATAAGATATATGGTAGGGGACATACTGTTACATATAAGATCATGGTAGGGGACATACTGTTACATATAAGATCATGGTAGGGGACATACTGTTACATATAAGATATATGGTAGGGGACATACTGTTACAGATAAGATCATAGTAGGGGACATACTGTTACATATAAGATCATGGTAGGGGAAATACTGTTACATATAAGATCATGGTTGGGGACATACTGTTACAGGTAAGATATATGGTAGGGGACATACTGTTACATATAAGATCATGGTAGGGGACATACTGGTACATATAAGATCATGGTAGGGGACAAACTGTTACATATAAGATCATCGTAGGGGACATACTGTTACAGTCAAGATCTTGGTAAGGGACAAACTGTTACATATAAGATATATGGTAGGGGACATACTGTTAAAGATAAGATCATGGTAGGGGACATACTGTTACATGTAAGATATATGGTAGGAGACATACTGTTACATATAAGATCATGGTAGAGGACATACTGTTACAAATAAGATCATGGTAGGGTACATACTGTTACAGATAAGATATATGGTAGGCGACATACTGTTACATATAAGATCATGGTAGGGGACATACTGTTACATATAAGATCATGGTAGCGGACATACTGTTACATATAAGATATATGATAGGGGACATACCGTTACATATAAGATCATGGTAGGGGACATACTGTTACATATAAGATCATGGTAGGGGACATACTGTTACATATAAAATCATGGTAGGTGACATACTGTTACAGATAAGATCATGGTAGGGGACATACTGTTACATATAAGATCATGGTAGGGGACATACTGTTACAGATAAGATCATGGTAGGGAACATACTGTTACATATAAAATCATGGTAGGGAACATACCGTTACATATAAGATCATGGTAGGGGACATACTGTTACATATAAGATCATGGTAGGGGACATACTGTTACAGATAAGATCATGGTAGGGGACATACTGTTACAGGTAAATTCATGGTAGGGAACATACTGTTACATATAAGATATATGGTAGGGGACATACTGTTACAGGTAAGAACATGGTAGGGGACATACTGTTACATATAAGATCATGGTAGGAGACATACTGTTACATATAAGATATATGGTAGGGGACATACTGTTACATATAAGATCATGGTAGGGGACATACTGTTACAGATAAGATCATGGTAGGGGACATACTGTTACATATGAGATCATGGTAGGGGACATACTGATACATATAAGATCATGGTAGGGGACATACTGTTACATATAAGATCATGGTAGGGGACATACTGTTACATATAAGATCATGGTAGGGGACATACTGATACATATAAGATCATGGTAGGGGACATACTGTTACATATAAGATCATGGTAGGGGACATACTGTTACAGATAAGATCATGGTAGGGAACATACTGTTACAGGTAAGATCATGGTAGGGGACATACTGATACATATAAGATCATGGTAGGGGACATACTGTTACATATAAGAGCATGGTAGGGGACGTACTGTTACAGATAAGATCATGGTAGGGGACATACTGTTACATATAAGATCATGGTAGGGGACATACTGTTACATATAAGATATATGGTAGGGGACATACTGTTACATATAAGATCATGGTAGGGGACATACTGTTACATATAAGATATATGGTAGGGGACATACTGTTACATATAAGATCATGGTAGGGGACATACTGTTACAGGTAAGATCATGTTAGGGGACATACTGTTACATATAAGATATATGGTAGGGGACATACTGTTACATATAAGATATATGGTAGGGGACATACTGTTATGGATAAGATATATGGTAGGGGACATACTGTTATAGATAAGATATATGGTAGGGGACATACTGTTACAGATAAGATATATGGTAGGGGACATACTGTTATAGATAAGATATATGGTAGGGTACATACTGTTACATATAAGATTATGGTAGGGGTCATACTGTTACATATAAGATATATGGTAGGGGACATACTGTTATGGATAAGATATATGGTAGGGGACATACTGTTACAGATAAGATATATGGTAGGGGACATACTGTTATAGATAAGATATATGGTAGGGGATATACTGTTACTTATAAGATATATGGTAGGGGACATACTGTTATAGATAAGATATATGGTAGGGGACATACTGTTACAGATAAGATATATGGTAGGGGACATACTGTTATAGATAAGATATATGGTAGGGGATATACTGTTACATATAAGATATATGGTAGGGGACATACTGTTACAGGTAAGATATATGGTAGGGGACATACTGTTACATATAAGATATATGGTAGGGGACATACTGTTACATATAAGATCATGGTAGGGGACATACTGTTACATATAAGATCATGGTAGGGGACATAATGTTACATATAAGATATATGGTAGGGGACATACTGTTACAGGTAAGATATATGGTAGGGTACATACTGTTACATATAAGATTATGGTAGGGGACAAACTGTTACATATAAGATCATGGTAGGGGACATACTGTTACATATAAGATTATGGTAGGAGACATACTGTTACATATAAGATCATGGTAGGGGGCATAATGTTACATATAAGATATATGGTAGGGGACATACTGTTACTTATAAGATTATGGTAGGAGACATACTGTTACATATAAGATATATGGTAGGGGACATACTGTTACATATAAGATCATGGTAGGGGACATACTGTTACATATAAGATGATGGTAGGGGACATAATGTTACATATAAGATATATGGTAGGGGACATACTGTTACAGGTGAGATATATGGTAGGGTACATACTGTTACATATAAGATTATGGTAGGGGACATACTGTTACATATAAGATATATGGTAGGGGACATACTGTTACATATAAAATATATGGCAGGGGACATACTGTTACATATAGGATCATGGTAGGGCACATACTGTTACAGATAAGATATATGGTAGGGGACATACTGTTACATATAAGTTCATGGTAGGGGACATACTGTTACATATAAGATCAAAGTAGTGGACATACTGTTACAGATAAGAACATGTTAGGGGACATACTGTTACAGGTAAGATCATGTTAGGGGACATACTGTTACATATAAGATATATGGTAGGGGACATACTGTTACATATAAGATATATGGTAGGGGACATACTGTTACATATAAAATATATGGCAGGGGAAATACTGTTACATATAAGATCATGGTAGGGCACATACTGTTACAGATAAGATATATGGTAGGGGACATACTGTTACATATAAGATCATGGTAGGGGACATACTGTTACATATGAGATATATGGTAGGGGACATACTGTTACATATAAGATCATGGTAGGGGACATACTGTTACAGGTAAGATCATGTTAGGGGACATACTATTACATATAAGATATATGGTAGGGGACATACTGTTACATATAAGATATATGGTAGGGGACATAATGTTACATATAAGATATATGGCAGGGGACATACTGTTACAGGTAAGATATATGGTAGGGTACATACTGTTACATATAAGATTATGGTAGGGGTCATACTGTTACATATAAGATATATGGTAGGGGACATACTGTTATAGATAAGATATATGGTAGGGGACATACTGTTACAGATAAGATATATGGTAGGCGACATACTGTTATAGACAAGATATATGGTAGGGGATATACTGTTACATATAAGATATATGGTAGGGGACATACTGTTATAGATAAGATATATGGTAGGGGACATACTGTTATAGATAAGATATATGGTAGGGGATATACTGTTACATATAAGATATATGGTAGGGGACATACTGTTACAGGTAAGATATATGGTAGGGGACATACTGTTACATATAAGATCATGGTAGGGGACATACTGTTACAGATAAGATCATGGTAGGGGACATACTGTTACAGATAAGATCATGGTAGGGGACGTACTGTTACATATAAGATATATGGTAGGTGACATACTGTTACATATAAGATATATGGTAGGGGACATACTGTTACATATAAGATCATGGTAGAGGACATACTGTTACATATTAGATCATTGTATGGGACATACTGTTACATATAAGATCATGGCAGGGGACATACTGTTACAGATAAGATCATGGTAGGGGACATACTGTTACATATAAGATATATGGTAGGGGACATACTGTTACATATAAGATCATGGTAGGGGACATACTGTTACATATAAGATATATGGTAGGGGACATACTGTTACATATAAGATCATGGTAGGGGACATACTGTTACATATAAGATCATGGTAGGAGACATACTGTTACATATAAGATCATGGTAGGGGACATACTGTTACAGGTAAGATCATGGTAGGGGACATACTGTTACATATAAGATATATGGTAGGGGACATACTGTTACATATAAGATCATGGTAGGGACATACTGTTACATATAATATCATGGTAGGGAACATACTGTTACAGGTAATATCATGGTAGGGGACATACTGTTACATATAAGATATATGGTAGGGGACATACTGTTACATATAAGATCATGGTAGGGGACATACTGTTACAGATAAGATCATGGTAGGGGACATACTGTTACATATAAGATATATGGTAGGGGACATACTGTTACATATAAGATCATGGTAGGGGTCATACTGTTACATATAAGATCATGGTAGGGGACATACTGTTACATATACGATCATGGTAGGGGACATATTGTTACAGATAAGATCATGGTATGGGACATACTGTTACATATAAGATCATGGTAGGGGACATACTGTTACATATAAGATCATGTAAGGGGACATACCGTTACATATAAGATATATGGTAGGGGACATACTGTTACATATAAGATATATGGTAGGGGACATACTGTTACATATAAGATCATGGTAGGGGACATACTGTTACATATAAGATCATGGTAGGAGACATACTGTTACATATAAGATATATGGTAGGGGACATACTGTTACATATAAGATCATGGTAGGGGACATACTGTTACATATAAGATCATGGTAGGGGACATACTGTTACATATAAGATATATGGTAGGGGACATACTGTTACAGATAAGATCATAGTAGGGGACATACTGTTACATATAAGATCATGGTAGGGGACATACTGTTACATATAAGATCATGGTAGGGGACAAACAGTTACATATGAGATCATCGTAGGGGACATACTGTTACAGTTAAGGTCTTGGTAAGGGACATACTGTTACATATAAGATATATGGTAGGGGACATACTGTTAAAGATAAGATCATGGTAGGGGACATACTGTTACATGTAAGATATATGGTAGGAGACATACTGTTACATATAAGATCATGGTAGGGGACATACTGTTACATATAAGATCATGGTAGGGTACATACTGTTACAGATAAGATATATGGTAGGGGACATACTGTTACATATAAGATCATGGTAGGGCACATACTGTTACATATAAGATCATGGTAGCGGACATACTGTTACATATAAGATATATGGTAGGGGACATACTGTTACATATAAGATCATGGTAGGGGACATACTGTTACATATAAGATCATGGTAGGGGACATACTGTTACATATAAGATCATGGTAGGTGACATACTGTTACAGATAAGATCATGGTAGGGGACATACTGTTACATGTAAGATATATGGTAGGGGACATACTGTTACATATGAGATCATGGTAGGGGACATACTGTTACATATAAGATCATGGTAGGGGACATACTGTTACATATAAGATCATGGTAGGGGACATACTGTTACATATAAGATCATGGTAGGGGACATACTGATACATATAAGATCATGGTAGTGGACATACTGTTACATATAAGATCATGGTAGGGGACATACTGTTACAGATAAGATCATGGTAGGGAACAGACTGTTACATATAAAATCATGGTAGGGAACATACTGTTACATATAAGATATATGGTAGGGGACATACTGTTACAGGTAAATTCATGGTAGGGAACATACTGTTACATATAAGATATATGGTAGGGGACATACTGTTACAGGTAAGAACATGGTAGGGGACATACTGTTACATATAAGATCATGGTAGGAGACATACTGTTACATAGAAGATATATGGTAGGGGACATACTGTTACATATAAGATCATGGTAGGGGACATACTGTTACAGATAAGATCATGGTAGGGGACATACTGATACATATAAGATCATGGTAGGTGACATACTGTTACATATAAGATCATGGTAGGGGACATACTGTTACAGATAAGATCATGGTAGGGAACATACTGTTACATATAAAATCATGGTAGGGGACATACTGTTACATATAAGATATATGGTAGGGGACATACTGTTACAGGTAAATTCATGTTAGGGAACATACTGTTACATATAAGATATATGGTAGGGGACATACTGTTACAGGTAAGAACATGGTAGGGGACATACTGTTACATATAAGATCATGGTAGGAGACATACTGTTACATATAAGATATATGGTAGGGGACATACTGTTGCATATAAGATATATGGTAGGGGACATACTGTTACAGGTAAGAACATGGTATGGGACATACTGTTACATATAAGATATATGGTGGGGGACATACTGTTACATATAAGATCATGGTAGGGGACATACTGTTACATATAAGATATATGGTAGGGGACATACTGTTACATATAAGATTTATTGTAGGAGACATACTGTTACATATAAGATATATGGTAGGGGACATACTGTTACATATAAGATATATGGTAGGGGACATACTGTTACATATAAGATTTATGGTAGGAGACATACTGTTACATATAAGATATATGGTAGGGGACATACTGTTACATATAAGATTTATGGTAGGGGACATACTGTTACATATAAGATATATGGTAGGGGACATACTGTTACAGGTAAGAACATGGTAGGGGACATACTGTTACATATAATATTTATGGTAGGGGACATACTGTTACATATAAGATCATGGTAGGGGACATACTGTTACATATAAGATCATGGTAGGGGACATACTGTTACATATAAGATCATGGTAGGGGACATACTGTTACATATAAGATATATGGTAGGGGACATACTCTTACATATAAGATATATGGTAGGGGACATACTGTTACATATAAGATCATGGTAGGGGACATACTGTTACATATAAGATCATGGTAGGGGACATACTGTTACATATAAGATCATGGTAGGGGACATACTGTTACATATAAGATATATGGTAGGGGACATACTGTTACATATAAGATCATGGTAGGGGACATACTGTTACATATAAGATCATGGTAGGGGACATACTGTTACATATAAGATATATGGTAGGGGACATACTGTTACACATTTGATCATGGTAGGGGACATACTGTTACATATAAGATCATGGTAGGAGACATACTGTTACATATAAGATATATGGTAGGGGACATACTGTTACATATAAGATCATGGTAGGGGACATACTGTTACATATAAGATATATGGTAGGGGACATACTGTTACATATAAGATCATGGTAGGGGACATACTGTTACACATAAGATATATGGTAGGGGACATACTGTCACATATAAGATCATGGTAGGGAACATACTGTTACAGGTAAGATCATGTTAGTGGACATACTGTTACATATAATATATATGGTAGGGGACATACTGTTACAGGTAAGATATATGGTAGGGTACATACTGTTACATATAAGATTATGGTAGGGGACATACTGTTACATATAAGATATATGGTAGGGGACATACTGTTATAGATAAGATATATGGTAGGGGACATACAGTTACGTATAAGATATATGGTAGGGGACATACTGTTACAGGTAAGATATATAGTAGGGGACATACTGTTACATATAAGATATATGGTAGGGGACATACTGTTACATATAAGATCATGGTAGGGGACATACTGTTACATATAAGATCATGGTAGTGGACATAATGTTACATATAAGATATATGGTAGGGGACATACTGTTACAGGTAAGATATATGATCATGGTAGGGGACATACTGTTACATCTAAGATTATGGTAGGGGACATACTGTTACATATAAGATCATGGTAGGGGAGATAATGTTACATATAAGATATATGGTAGGGGACATACTGTTACATATAAGATTATGGTAGGGGACATACTGTTACATATAAGATATATGGTAGGGGACATACTGTTACATATAAGATCATGGTAGGGGACATACTGTTACATATAAGATCATGGTAGGGGACATAATGTTACATATAAGATATATGGTAGGGGACATACTGTTACAGGTAAGATTTATGGTAGGGTACATACTGTTACATATAAGATTATGGTAGGGGACATACTGTTACATATAAGATCATGGTAGGGGACATACTGTTATAGATATGATATATGGTAGGGGACATACTGTTACATATAAGATCATGGTAGGGGACATACTGTTACAGATAAGATCATGGTAGGAGATATACTGTTACAGATAAGATCATGGTAGGGGACATACTGTTACATATAAGATATATGGTAGGGGACATACTGTTACATATAAGATATATGGTAGGGGACATACTGTTACATATAAGATTTATGGTAGGATACATACTGTTACATATAAGATATATGGTAGGGGACATACTGTTACATATAAGATTTATGGTAGGGGACATACTGTTACATATAAGATATATGGTAGGGGACATACTGTTACAGGTAAGAACATGGTAGGGGACATACTGTTACATATAAGATTTATGGTAGGGGACATACTGATACATATAAGATATATGGTAGGGGACATACTGTTACATATAAGATCATGGTAGGGGTCATACTGTTACATATAAGATATATGGTAGGGGACATACTGTTACATATTAGATCATGGTAGGGGACATACTGTTACATATAAGATCATGGTAGGGGACATACTGTTACATATAAGATCATGGTAGGGGGCATACTGTTACATGTAAGATATATGGTAGGGGACATACTGTTACATATAAGATATATGGTAGGGGACATACTGTTACATATAAGATCATGGTAGGGGACATACTGTTACATATAAGATCATGGTAGGGGACATACTGTTACATATAAGATCATGGTAGCGGACATACTGTTACATATAAGATATATGGTAGGGGACATACTGTTACATATAAGATCATGGTAGGGGACATACTGTTACATATAAGATCATGGTAGGGGACATACTGTTACATATAATATCATGGTAGGGGACATACTGTTACATATAAGATATATGGTAGGGGACATACTGTTACATATATGATCATGGTAGGGGACATACTGTTACATATAAGAACATGGTAGGGGACATACTGTTACATATAAGATCATGGTAGGAGACATACTGTTACATATAAGATATATGGTAGGGGACATACTGTTACATATAAGATCATGGTAGGGAACATACTGTTACATATAAGATATATGGTAGGGGACATACTGTTACATATAAGATCATGGTAGGGGACATACTCTTACACATAAGATATATGGTAGGGGACATACTGTTACATATAAGATCATGATAGGGGACATACTGTTACAGGGAAGATCATGTTAGGGGACATACTGTTACATATAAGATATATGGTAGGGGACATACTGTTACAGGTAAGATATATGGTAGGGTACATACTGTTACATATAAGATTATGGTAGGGGACATACAGTTACATATAAGATATATGGTAGGGGACATACTGTTACAGGTAAGATATATAGTAGGGGACATACTGTTACATATAAGATATATGGTAGGGGACATACTGTTACATATAAGATCATGGTAGGGGACATACTGTTACATATAAGATCATGGTAGGGGACATAATGTTACATATAACATATATGGTAGGGGACATACTGTTACATATAAGATCATGGTAGGGGACATACTGGTACATATAAGATCATGGTAGGGGACAAACTGTTACATATAAGATCATCGTAGGGGACATACTGTTACAGTTAAGATCTTGGTAAGGGACAAACTGTTACATATAAGATATATGGTAGGGGACATACTGTTAAAGATAAGATCATGGTAGGGGACATACTGTTACATGTAAGATATATGGTAGGAGACATACTGTTACATATAAGATCATGGTAGGGTACATACTGTTACAGATAAGATATATGGTAGGGGACATAGTGTTACATATAAGATCATGGTAGGGGACATACTGTTACATATAAGATCATGGTAGCGGACATACTGTTACATATAAGATATATGGTAGGGGACATACCGTTACATATAAGATCATGGTAGGGGACATACTGTTACATATAAGATCATGGTAGGGGACATACTGTTACATATAAGATCATGGTAGGGGACATACTGTTACATATAAGATATATGGTAGGGGACATACTGTTACATATGAGATCATGGTAGGGGACATACTGTTACATATAAGATCATGGTAGGGGACATACTGTTACAGGTAAATTCATGGTAGGGAACATACTGTTACATATAAGATATATGGTAGGGGACATACTGTTACAGGTAAGAACATGGTAGGGGACATACTGTTACATATAAGATCATGGTAGGAGACATACTGTTACATATAAGATATATGGTAGGGGACATAATGTTACATATAAGATCATGGTAGGGGACATACTGTTACATATAAGATCATGGTATGGGACATACTGATACATATAAGATCATGGTAGGGGACATACTGTTACATATAAGATCATGGAAGGGGACATACTGTTACAGATAAGATCATGGTAGGGAACATACTGTTACAGGTAAGATCATTGTAGGGGACATACTGATACATATAAGATCATGGTAGGGGACATACTTTTACATATAAGATCATGGTAGGGGACGTACTGTTACAGATAAGATCATGGTAGGGAACATACTGTTACATGTAAGATCATGGTAGGGGACATACTGTTACATATAAGATCATGGTAGGGGACATACTGTTACATATAAGATATATGGTAGGGGACATACTGTTACATATAAGATCATGGTAGGGGAAATACTGTTACACATAAGATATATGGTAGGGGACATACTGTTACATATAAGATCATGGTAGGGGACATACTGTTACAGGTAAGATCATGTTAGGGGACATACTGTTACATATAAGATATATGGTAGGGGACATACTGTTACATGTAAGATATACGGTAGGGGACATAATGTTACATATAAGATATATGGTAGGGGACATACTGTTACAGGTAAGATATATGGTAGGGTACATACTGTTACATATAAGATTATGGTAGGGGACATACTGTTACATATAAGATATATGGTAGGGGACATACTGTTATAGATACAATATATGGTAGGGGACATACAGTTATAGATAAGATATATGGTAGGGGATATACTGTTACATATAAGATATATGGTAGGGGACATACTGTTACAGGTAAGATATATGGTAGGGGACATACTGTTACATATAAGATATATGGTAGGGGACATACTGTTACATATAAGATCATTGTAGGGGACATAATGTTACATATAAGATATATGGTAGGGGACATACTGTTACAGGTAAGATATATGGTAGGGTACATACTGTTACATATAAGATAATGGTAGGGGACATACTGTTACATATAAGATCATGGTAGGGGGCATAATGTTACATATAAGATATATGGTAGGGGACATACTGTTACATATAAGATTATGGTAGGGGACATACTGTTACATATAAGATATATGGTAGGGGACATACTGTTACATATAAGATCATGGTAGGGGACATACTGTTACATATAAGATCATGGTAGGGGACATAATGTTACATATAAGATATATGGTAGGGGACATACTGTTATAGATATGATATATGGTAGGGGACATACTGTTACATATAAGATCATGGTAGGGGACATACTGTTACAGATAAGATCATGGTAGAGGACATACTGTTACAGATAAGATCATAGTAGGGGACATACTGTTACATATAAGATATATGGTAGGGGACATACTGTTACAGGTAAGATATATGGTAGGCAACATACTGTTACATATAAGATATATGGTAGGGGACATACTGTTACATATAAGATTATGGTAGGGGACATACTGTTACATATAAGATATATGGTAAGGGACATACTGTTACATATAAGATCATGGTAGGGGACATACTGTTACATATAAGATCATGGTAGGGGACATACTGTTCCATATAAGATATATGGTAGGGGACATACTGTTACAGGTAAGATATATGGTAGGGTACATACTGTTACATATAAGATTATGGTAGGGGACATACTGTTACATATAAATCATGGTAGGGGACATACTGTTACATATAAGATCATGGTAGGGGACATACTGTTACATATATGATCATGGTAGGGGACATACTGTTACAGATAAGATCATGGTAGGCGACATACTGTTACATAGAAGATCATGGTAGGGGACATACTGTTACATATAAGATCATGGTAGGGGACATACTGTTACAGATAAGATCATGGTAGGGGACATACTGTTACATATAAGATATATGGTAGAGGACATACTGTTACATATAAGATATATGGTAGGGGACATACTGTTACATATAAAATATATGGCATGGGACATACTGTTACATATAAGATCATGGTAGGGGACATACTGTTACAGATAAGATATATGGTAGGGGACATACTGTTACATATAAGTTCATGGTAGGGGACATACTGTTACATATAAGATCAAAGTAGTGGACATACTGTTACAGATAAGAACATGGTAGGGGACATACTGTTACATATAAGATCATGGTAGGGGACATACTGTTACATATAAGATCATGGTAGGGGACATACTGTTACATATAAGATCAAAGTAGTGGACATACTGTTACATTTAAGATATATGGTAGGGGACATACTGTTACGTATAAGATCATGGTAGGGGACATACTGTTACATATAAGATCATGGTAGGGGACATACTGTTACATATAAGATCATGGTAGGGGACATACTGTTACATATAAGATATATGGTAGGGGACATACTGTTACATATAAGATCATGGTAGGCGACATACTGTTACATATAAGATCATGGTAGTGGACATACTGTTACATATAAGATCATGGTAGGGGACATAGTGTTACATATAAGATCAAAGTAGTGGACATACTGTTACATGTAAGATATATGGGAGGTGACATACTGTTACATATAAGATCATGGTAGGCGACATACTGTTACATATAAGATCATGGTAGGGGACATACTGTTACATATAAGATCATGGTAGGGGACATACTGTTACATATAAGATATATGGTAGGGGACATACTGTTACATATAAGATATATGGTAGGAGACATACTGTTACATATAAGATCATGGTAGGGGACATACTGTTACATTTAAGATATATGGTAGGGGACATACTGTTACAGATAAGATCATAGTAGGGGACATACTGTTACATATAAGATATATGGTAGGGGACATACTGTTACATATAAGATCATGGAAGGGGTCATACTGTTACATATAATCATGTTTGGGGACATACTGTTACAGATAAGATCATAGTACGGGACATAACGTTACAGATAAGATCATGGTAGGGGACATACTGTTACATATAATCATGGTAGGGGACATACTATTACAGATAAGATCATGGTAGGGGACATACTGTTACAGATAAGATCATGGTAGGGGACATACTGTTACATATATGATCATGGTAGGGGACATACTGTTACAGATAAGATCATAGTACGGGACATACTGTTACAGATAAGATCATGGTAGGGGACATACTGTTACATATAATCATGGTAGGGGACATACTGTTACAGATAAGATCATGGTAGGGGACATACTGTTACATATAAGATATATGGTAGGGGACATACTGTTACATATAAGATATATGGTAGGGGACATACTGTTACATATAAGATCATGGTAGGGGACATACTGTTACATATAAGATCATGGTAGGGGAAATACTGTTACATATAATCATGGTAGGGGACATACTGTTACAGATAAGATCATGGTAGGGGACATACTGTTACATATATGATCATGGTAGGGGACATACTGTTACATATAAGATCATGGAAGGGGACATACTGTTACATATAAATCATGGTAGGGGACATACTGTTACTGATAAGATCATGGTAGGAGACATACTGTTACATATAAGATCATGGTAGGGGACATACTGTTACAGATAAGATCATGGTAGGGGACATACTGTTACAGGTAAGAACATGGTATGGGACATACTGTTACATATAAGATATATGGTGGGGGACATACTGTTACATATAAGATCATGGTAGGGGACATACTGTTACATATAAGATATATGGTAGGGGACATACTGTTACATATAAGATTTATTGTAGGAGACATACTGTTACATATAAGATATATGGTAGGGGACATACTGTTACATATAAGATATATGGTAGGGGACATACTGTTACATATAAGATTTATGGTAGGAGACATACTGTTACATATAAGATATATGGTAGGGGACATACTGTTACATATAAGATTTATGGTAGGGGACATACTGTTACATATAAGATATATGGTAGGGGACATACTGTTACAGGTAAGAACATGGTAGGGGACATACTGTTACATATAAGATTTATGGTAGGGGACATACTGTTACATATAAGATCATGGTAGGGGACATACTGTTACATATAAGATCATGGTAGGGGACATACTGTTACATATAAGATCATGGTAGGGGACATACTGTTACATATAAGATATATGGTAGGGGACATACTCTTACATATAAGATATATGGTAGGGGACATACTGTTACATATAAGATCATGGTAGGGGACATACTGTTACATATAAGATCATGGTAGGGGACATACTGTTACATATAAGGTCATGGTAGGGGACATACTGTTACATATAAGATATATGGTAGGGGACATACTGTTACATATAAGATCATGGTAGGGGACATACTGTTACATATAAGATCATGGTAGGGGACATACTGTTACATATAAGATATATGGTAGGGGACATACTGTTACACATATGATCATGGTAGGGGACATACTGTTACATATAAGATCATGGTAGGAGACATACTGTTACATATAAGATATATGGTAGGGGACATACTGTTACATATAAGATCATGGTAGGGGACATACTGTTACATATAAGATATATGGTAGGGGACATACTGTTACATATAAGATCATGGTAGGGGACATACTGTTACACATAAGATATATGGTAGGGGACATACTGTCACATATAAGATCATGGTAGGGAACATACTGTTACAGGTAAGATCATGTTAGTGGACATACTGTTACATATAAGATATATGGTAGGGGACATACTGTTACAGGTAAGATATATGGTAGGGTACATACTGTTACATATAAGATTGTGGTAGGGGACATACTGTTACATATAAGATATATGGTAGGGGACATACTGTTATAGATAAGATATATGGTAGGGGACATACAGTTACGTATAAGATATAGGGTAGGGGACATACTGTTACAGGTAAGATATATAGTAGGGGACATACTGTTACATATATGATATATGGTAGGGGACATACTGTTACATATAAGATCATGGTAGGGGACATACTGTTACATATAAGATCATGGTAGGGGACATAATGTTACATATAAGATATATGGTAGGGGACATACTGTTACAGGTAAGATATATGATCATGGTAGGGGACATACTGTTACATCTAAGATTATGGTAGGGGACATACTGTTACATATAAGATCATGGTAGGGGACATAATGTTACATATAAGATATATGGTAGGGGACATACTGTTACATATAAGATTATGGTAGGGGACATACTGTTACATATAAGATATATGGTAGGGGACATACTGTTACATATAAGATCATGGTAGGGGACATACTGTTACATATAAGATCATGGTAGGGGACATAATGTTACATATAAGATATATGGTAGGGGACATACCGTTACAGGTAAGATTTATGGTAGGGTACATACTGTTACATATAAGATTATGGTAGGGGACATACTGTTACATATAAGATCATGGTAGGGGACATACTGTTATAGATATGATATATGGTAGGGGACATACTGTTACATATAAGATCATGGTAGGGGACATACTGTTACAGATAAGATCATGGTAGGAGACATACTGTTACAGATAAGTTCATGGTAGGGGACATACTGTTACATATAAGATATATGGTAGGGGACATACTGTTACATATAAGATATATGGTAGGGGACATACTGTTACATATAAGATTTATGGTAGGATACATACTGTTACATATAAGATATATGGTAGGGGACATACTGTTACATATAAGATTTATGGTAGGGGACATACTGTTACATATAAGATATATGGTAGGGGACATACTGTTACAGGTAAGAACATGGTAGGGGACATACTGTTACATATAAGATTTATGGTAGGGGACATACTGATACATATAAGATATATGGTAGGGGACATACTGTTACATATAAGATCATGGTAGGGGTCATACTGTTACATATAAGATATATGGTAGGGGACATACTGTTACATATAAGATCATGGTAGGGGACATACTGTTACATATAAGATCATGGTAGGGGACATACTGTTACATATAAGATCATGGTAGGGGACATACTGTTACATATAAGATCATGGTAGGGGGCATACTGTTACATGTAAGATATATGGTAGGGGACATACTGTTACATATAAGATATATGGTAGGGGACATACTGTTACATATAAGATCATGGTAGCGGACATACTGTTACATATAATATATATGGTAGGGGACATACTGTTACATATAAGATCATGGTAGGGGACATACTGTTACATATAAGATCATGGTAGGGGACATACTGTTACATATAATATCATGGTAGGGGACATACTGTTACATATAAGATATATGGTAGGGGACATACTGTTACATATATGATCATGGTAGGGGACATACTGTTACATATAAGAACATGGTAGGGGACATACTGTTACATATAAGATCATGGTAGGAGACATACTGTTACATATAAGATATATGGTAGGGGACATACTGTTACATATAAGATCATGGTAGGGAACATACTGTTACATATAAGATATATGGTAGGGGACATACTGTTACATATAAGATCATGGTAGGGGACATACTCTTACACATAAGATATATGGTAGGGGACATACTGTTACATATAAGATCATGATAGGGGACATACTGTTACAGGGAAGATCATGTTAGGGGACATACTGTTACATATAAGATATATGGTAGGGGACATACTGTTACAGGTAAGATATATGGTAGGGTACATACTGTTACATATAAGATTATGGTAGGGGACATACTGTTACATATAAGATATATGGTAGGGGACATACTGTTATAGATAAGATATATGGTAGGGGACATACAGTTACATATAAGATATATGGTAGGGGACATACTGTTACAGGTAAGATATATAGTAGGGGACATACTGTTACATATAAGATATATGGTAGGGGACATACTGTTACATATAAGATCATGGTAGGGGACATACTGTTACATATAAGATCATGGTAGGGGACATAATGTTACATATAAGATATATGGTAGGGGACATACTGTTACATATAAGATCATGGTAGGGGACATACTGGTACATATAAGATCATGGTAGGGGACAAACTGTTACATATAAGATCATCGTAGGGGACATACTGTTACAGTTAAGATCTTGGTAAGGGACAAACTGTTACATATAAGATATATGGTAGGGGACATACTGTTAAAGATAAGATCATGGTAGGGGACATACTGTTACATGTAAGATATATGGTAGGAGACATACTGTTACATATAAGATCATGGTAGGGTACATACTGTTACAGATAAGATATATGGTAGGGGACATAGTGTTACATATAAGATCATGGTAGGGGACATACTGTTACATATAAGATCATGGTAGCGGACATACTGTTACATATAAGATATATGGTAGGGGACATACCGTTACATATAAGATCATGGTAGGGGACATACTGTTACATATAAGATCATGGTAGGGGACATACTGTTACATATGAGATCATGGTAGGGGACATACTGTTACATATAAGATCATGGTAGGGGACATACTGTTACAGGTAAATTCATGGTAGGGAACATACTGTTACATATAAGATATATGGTAGGGGACATACTGTTACAGGTAAGAACATGGTAGGGGACATACTGTTACATATAAGATCATGGTAGGGTACATACTGTTACAGATAAGATATATGGTAGGGGAAATAGTGTTACATATAAGATCATGGTAGGGGACATACTGTTACATATAAGATCATGGTAGCGGACATACTGTTACATATAAGATATATGGTAGGGGACATACCGTTACATATAAGATCATGGTAGGGGACATACTGTTACATATAAGATCATGGTAGGGGACATACTGTTACATATGAGATCATGGTAGGGGACATACTGTTACATATAAGATCATGGTAGGGGACATACTGTTACAGGTAAATTCATGGTAGGGAACATACTGTTACATATAAGATATATGGTAGGGGACATACTGTTACAGGTAAGAACATGGTAGGGGACATACTGTTACATATAAGATCATGGTAGGAGACATACTGTTACATATAAGATATATGGTAGGGGACATAATGTTACATATAAGATCATGGTAGGGGACATACTGTTACATATAAGATCATGGTATGGGACATACTGATACATATAAGATCATGGTAGGGGACATACTGTTACATATAAGATCATGGAAGGGGACATACTGTTACAGATAAGATCATGGTAGGGAGCATACTGTTACAGGTAAGATCATTGTAGGGGACATACTGATACATATAAGATCATGGTAGGGGACATACTTTTACATATAAGATCATGGTAGGGGACGTACTGTTACAGATAAGATCATGGTAGGGAACATACTGTTACAGGTAAGATCATGGTAGGGGACATACTGTTACATATAAGATCATGGTAGGGGACATACTGTTACATATAAGATATATGGTAGGGGACATACTGTTACATATAAGATCATGGTAGGGGAAATACTGTTACACATAAGATATATGGTAGGGGACATACTGTTACATATAAGATCATGGTAGGGGACATACTGTTACAGGTAAGATCATGTTAGGGGACATACTGTTACATATAAGATATATGGTAGGGGACATACTGTTACATGTAAGATATACGGTAGGGGACATAATGTTACATATAAGATATATGGTAGGGGACATACTGTTACAGGTAAGATATATGGTAGGGTACATACTGTTACATATAAGATTATGGTAGGGGACATACTGTTACATATAAGATATATGGTAGGGGACATACTGTTATAGATACAATATATGGTAGGGGACATACAGTTATAGATAAGATATATGGTAGGGGATATACTGTTACATATAAGATATATGGTAGGGGACATACTGTTACAGGTAAGATATATGGTAGGGGACATACTGTTACATATAAGATATATGGTAGGGGACATACTGTTACATATAAGATCATTGTAGGGGACATAATGTTACATATAAGATATATGGTAGGGGACATACTGTTACAGGTAAGATATATGGTAGGGTACATACTGTTACATATAAGATTATGGTAGGGGACATACTGTTACATATAAGATCATGGTAGGGGGCATAATGTTACATATAAGATATATGGTAGGGGACATACTGTTACATATAAGATTATGGTAGGGGACATACTGTTACATATAAGATATATGGTAGGGGACATACTGTTACATATAAGATCATGGTAGGGGACATACTGTTACATATAAGATCATGGTAGGGGACATAATGTTACATATAAGATATATGGTAGGGGACATACTGTTATAGATATGATATATGGTAGGGGACATACTGTTACATATAAGATCATGGTAGGGGACATACTGTTACAGATAAGATCATGGTAGAGGACATACTGTTACAGATAAGATCATAGTAGGGGACATACTGTTACATATAAGATATATGGTAGGGGACATACTGTTACAGGTAAGATATATGGTAGGCAACATACTGTTACATATAAGATATATGGTAGGGGACATACTGTTACATATAAGATTATGGTAGGGGACATACTGTTACATATAAGATATATGGTAAGGGACATACTGTTACATATAAGATCATGGTAGGGGACATACTGTTACATATAAGATCATGGTAGGGGACATACTGTTACATATAAGATATATGGTAGGGGACATACTGTTACAGGTAAGATATATGGTAGGGTACATACTGTTACATATAAGATTATGGTAGGGGACATACTGTTACATATAAATCATGGTAGGGGACATACTGTTACATATAATATCATGGTAGGGGACATACTGTTACATATATGATCATGGTAGGGGACATACTGTTACAGATAAGATCATGGTAGGCGACATACTGTTACATAGAAGATCATGGTAGGGGACATACTGTTACATATAAGATCATGGTAGGGGACATACTGTTACAGATAAGATCATGGTAGGGGACATACTGTTACATATAAGATATATGGTAGAGGACATACTGTTACATATAAGATATATGGTAGGGGACATACTGTTACATATAAAATATATGGCAGGGGACATACTGTTACATATAAGATCATGGTAGGGGACATACTGTTACAGATAAGATATATGGTAGGGGACATACTGTTACATATAAGTTCATGGTAGGGGACATACTGTTACATATAAGATCAAAGTAGTGGACATACTGTTACAGATAAGAACATGGTAGGGGACATACTGTTACATATAAGATCATGGTAGGGGACATACTGTTACATATAAGATCATGGTAGGGGACATACTGTTACATATAAGATCAAAGTAGTGGACATACTGTTACATTTAAGATATATGGTAGGGGACATACTGTTACGTATAAGATCATGGTAGGGGACATACTGTTACATATAAGATCATGGTAGGGGACATACTGTTACATATAAGATCATGGTAGGGGACATACAGTTACATATAAGATATATGGTAGGGGACATACTGTTACATATAAGATCATGGTAGGCGACATACTGTTACATATAAGATCATGGTAGTGGACATACTGTTACATATAAGATCATGGTAGGGGACATAGTGTTACATATAAGATCAAAGTAGTGGACATACTGTTACATGTAAGATATATGGGAGGTGACATACTGTTACATATAAGATCATGGTAGGCGACATACTGTTACATATAAGATCATGGTAGGGGACATACTGTTACATATAAGATCATGGTAGGGGACATACTGTTACATATAAGATATATGGTAGGGGACATACTGTTACATATAAGATATATGGTAGGAGACATACTGTTACATATAAGATCATGGTAGGGGACATACTGTTACATTTAAGATATATGGTAGGGGACATACTGTTACAGATAAGATCATAGTAGGGGACATACTGTTACATATAAGATATATGGTAGGGGACATACTGTTACATATAGGATCATGGAAGGGGTCATACTGTTACATATAATCATGTTTGGGGACATACTGTTACAGATAAGATCATAGTACGGGACATACCGTTACAGATAAGATCATGGTAGGGGACATACTGTTACATATAATCATGGTAGGGGACATACTATTACAGATAAGATCATGGTAGGGGACATACTGTTACAGATAAGATCATGGTAGGGGACATACTGTTACATATATGATCATGGTAGGGGACATACTGTTACAGATAAGATCATAGTACGGGACATACTGTTACAGAAAAGATCATGGTAGGGGACATACTGTTACATATAATCATGGTAGGGGACATACTGTTACAGATAAGATCATGGTAGGGGACATACTGTTACATATAAGATATATGGTAGGGGACATACTGTTACATATAAGATATATGGTAGGGGACATACTGTTACATATAAGATCATGGTAGGGGACATACTGTTACATATAAGATCATGGTAGGGGACATACTGTTACAGATAAGATCATGGTAGGGGACATACTGTTACATATATGATCATGGTAGGGGACATACTGTTACATATAAGATCATGGAAGGGGACATACTGTTACATATAAATCATGGTAGGGGACATACTGTTACTGATAAGATCATGGTAGGAGACATACTGTTACATATAAGATCATGGTAGGGGACATACTGTTACAGATAAGATCATGGTAGGGGACATACTGTTACAGATAAGATCATGGTAGGGGACGTACTGTTACATATAAGATATATGGTAGGTGACATACAGTTACATATAAGATATATGGTAGGGGACATACTGTTACATATAAGATCATGGTAGAGGACATACTGTTACATATTAGATCATTGTATGGGACATACTGTTACATATAAGATCATGGCAGGGGACATACTGTTACAGATAAGATCATGGTAGGGGACATACTGTTACATATAAGATATATGGTAGGGGACATACTGTTACATATAAGATCATGGTAGGGGACATACTGTTACATATAAGATATATGGTAGGGGACATACTGTTACATATAAGATCATGGTAGGGGACATACTGTTACATATAAGATCATGGTAGGAGACATACTGTTACATATAAGATCATGGTAGGGGACATACTGTTACAGGTAAGATCATGGTAGGGGACATACTGTTACATATAAGATATATGGTAGGGGACATACTGTTACATATAAGATCATGGTAGGGACATACTGTTACATATAATATCATGGTAGGGAACATACTGTTACAGGTAATATCATGGTAGGGGACATACTGTTACATATAAGATATATGGTAGGGGACATACTGTTACATATAAGATCATGGTAGGGGACATACTGTTACAGATAAGATCATGGTAGGGGACATACTGTTACATATAAGATATATGGTAGGGGACATACTGTTACATATAAGATCATGGTAGGGGTCATACTGTTACACATAAGATCATGGTAGGGGACATACTGTTACATATAAGATCATGGTAGGGGACATATTGTTACAGATAAGATCATGGTATGGGACATACTGTTACATATAAGATCATGGTAGGGGACATACTGTTACATATAAGATCATGTAAGGGGACATACTGTTACATATAAGATATATGGTAGGGGACATACTGTTACATATAAGATCATGGTAGGGGACATACTGTTACATATAAGATCATGGTAGGAGACATTCTGTTACATATAAGATATATGGTAGGGGACATACTGTTACATATAAGATCATGGTAGGGGACATACTGTTACATATAAGATCATGGTAGGGGACATACTGTTACATATAAGATATATGGTAGGGGACATACTGTTACAGATAAGATCATAGTAGGGGACATACTGTTACATATAAGATCATGGTAGGGGACATACTGTTACATATAAGATCATGGTAGGGGACAAACTGTTACATATGAGATCATCGTAGGGGACATACTGTTACAGTTAAGGTCTTGGTAAGGGACATACTGTTACATATAAGATATATGGTAGGGGACATACTGTTAAAGATAAGATCATGGTAGCGGACATACTGTTACATGTAAGATATATGGTAGGAGACATACTGTTACATATAAGATCATGGTAGGGGACATACTGTTACATATAAGATCATGGTAGGGTACATACTGTTACAGATAAGATATATGGTAAGGGACATACTGTTACATATAAGATCATGGTAGGGAACATACTGTTACATATAAGATCATGGTAGCGGACATACTGTTACATATAAGATATATGGTAGGGGACATACTGTTACATATAAGATCATGGTAGGGGACATACTGTTACATATAAGATCATGGTAGGGGACATACTGTTACATATAAGATCATGGTAGGTGACATACTGTTACAGATAAGATCATGGTAGGGGACATACTGTTACATGTAAGATATATGGTAGGGGACATACTGTTACATATGAGATCATGGTAGGGGACATACTGTTACAGGTAAATTCATGGTAGGGAACATACTGTTACATATAAGATATATGGTAGGGGACATACTGTTACAGGTAAGAACATGGTAGGGGACATACTGTTACATATAAGATCATGGTAGGAGACATACTGTTACATATAAGATATATGGTAGGGGACATACTGTTACATATAAGATCATGGTAGGGGACATACTGTTACAGATAAGATCATGGTAGGGGACATACTGATACATATAAGATCATGGTAGGTGACATACTGTTACATATAAGATCATGGTAGGGGACATACTGTTACAGATAAGATCATGGTAGGGAACATACTGTTACATATAAAATCATGGTAGGGGACATACTGTTACATATAAGATATATGGTAGGGGACATACTGTTACAGGTAAATTCATGTTAGGGAACATACTGTTACATATAAGATATATGGTAGGGGACATACTGTTACAGGTAAGAACATGGTAGGGGACATACTGTTACATATAAGATCATGGTAGGAGACATACTGTTACATATAAGATATATGGTAGGGGACATACTGTTGCATATAAGATATATGGTAGGGGACATACTGTTACAGGTAAGAACATGGTATGGGACATACTGTTACATATAAGATATATGGTGGGGGACATACTGTTACATATAAGATCATGGTAGGGGACATACTGTTACATATAAGATATATGGTAGGGGACATACTGTTACATATAAGATTTATGGTAGGAGACATACTGTTACATATAAGATATATGGTAGGGGACATACTGTTACATATAAGATATATGGTAGGGGACATACTGTTACATATAAGATTTATGGTAGGAGACATACTGTTACATATAAGATATATGGTAGGGGACATACTGTTACATATAAGATTTATGGTAGGGGACATACTGTTACATATAAGATATATGGTAGGGGACATACTGTTACAGGTAAGAACATGGTAGGGGACATACTGTTACATATAAGATTTATGGTAGGGGACATACTGTTACATATAAGATCATGGTAGGGGACATACTGTTACATATAAGATCATGGTAGGGAACATACTGTTACATATAAGATCATGTTAGGGGACATACTGTTACATATAAGATATATGGTAGGGGACATACTCTTACATATAAGATATATGGTAGGGGACATACTGTTACATATAAGATCATGGTAGGGGACATACTGTTACATATAAGATCATGGTAGGGGACATACTGTTACATATAAGATCATGGTAGGGGACATACTGTTACATATAAGATATATGGTAGGGGACATACTGTTACATATAAGATCATGGTAGGGGACATACTGTTACATATAAGATCATGGTAGGGGACATACTGTTACATATAAGATATATGGTAGGGGACATACTGTTACACATATGATCATGGTAGGGGACATACTGTTACATATAAGATCATGGTAGGAGACATACTGTTACATATAAGATATATGGTAGGGGACATACTGTTACATATAAGATCATGGTAGGGGACATACTGTTACATATAAGATATATGGTAGGGGACATACTGTTACATATAAGATATATGGTAGGGGACATACTGTTACATATAAGATCATGGTAGGGGACATACTGTTACATATAAGATCATGGTAGGGGACATACTGTTACATATAAGATATATGGTAGGGGACATACTGTTACAGATAAGATCATAGTAGGGGACATACTGTTACATATAAGATCATGGTAGGGGACATACTGTTACATATAAGATCATGGTAGGGGACAAACTGTTACATATGAGATCATCGTAGGGGACATACTGTTACAGTTAAGGTCTTGGTAAGGGACATACTGTTACATATAAGATATATGGTAGGGGACATACTGTTAAAGATAAGATCATGGTAGCGGACATACTGTTACATGTAAGATATATGGTAGGAGACATACTGTTACATATAAGATCATGGTAGGGGACATACTGTTACATATAAGATCATGGTAGGGTACATACTGTTACAGATAAGATATATGGTAAGGGACATACTGTTACATATAAGATCATGGTAGGGAACATACTGTTACATATAAGATCATGGTAGCGGACATACTGTTACATATAAGATATATGGTAGGGGACATACTGTTACATATAAGATCATGGTAGGGGACATACTGTTACATATAAGATCATGGTAGGGGACATACTGTTACATATAAGATCATGGTAGGTGACATACTGTTACAGATAAGATCATGGTAGGGGACATACTGTTACATGTAAGATATATGGTAGGGGACATACTGTTACATATGAGATCATGGTAGGGGACATACTGTTACAGGTAAATTCATGGTAGGGAACATACTGTTACATATAAGATATATGGTAGGGGACATACTGTTACAGGTAAGAACATGGTAGGGGACATACTGTTACATATAAGATCATGGTAGGAGACATACTGTTACATATAAGATATATGGTAGGGGACATACTGTTACATATAAGATCATGGTAGGGGACATACTGTTACAGATAAGATCATGGTAGGGGACATACTGATACATATAAGATCATGGTAGGTGACATACTGTTACATATAAGATCATGGTAGGGGACATACTGTTACAGATAAGATCATGGTAGGGAACATACTGTTACATATAAAATCATGGTAGGGGACATACTGTTACATATAAGATATATGGTAGGGGACATACTGTTACAGGTAAATTCATGTTAGGGAACATACTGTTACATATAAGATATATGGTAGGGGACATACTGTTACAGGTAAGAACATGGTAGGGGACATACTGTTACATATAAGATCATGGTAGGAGACATACTGTTACATATAAGATATATGGTAGGGGACATACTGTTGCATATAAGATATATGGTAGGGGACATACTGTTACAGGTAAGAACATGGTATGGGACATACTGTTACATATAAGATATATGGTGGGGGACATACTGTTACATATAAGATCATGGTAGGGGACATACTGTTACATATAAGATATATGGTAGGGGACATACTGTTACATATAAGATTTATGGTAGGAGACATACTGTTACATATAAGATATATGGTAGGGGACATACTGTTACATATAAGATATATGGTAGGGGACATACTGTTACATATAAGATTTATGGTAGGAGACATACTGTTACATATAAGATATATGGTAGGGGACATACTGTTACATATAAGATTTATGGTAGGGGACATACTGTTACATATAAGATATATGGTAGGGGACATACTGTTACAGGTAAGAACATGGTAGGGGACATACTGTTACATATAAGATTTATGGTAGGGGACATACTGTTACATATAAGATCATGGTAGGGGACATACTGTTACATATAAGATCATGGTAGGGAACATACTGTTACATATAAGATCATGTTAGGGGACATACTGTTACATATAAGATATATGGTAGGGGACATACTCTTACATATAAGATATATGGTAGGGGACATACTGTTACATATAAGATCATGGTAGGGGACATACTGTTACATATAAGATCATGGTAGGGGACATACTGTTACATATAAGATCATGGTAGGGGACATACTGTTACATATAAGATATATGGTAGGGGACATACTGTTACATATAAGATCATGGTAGGGGACATACTGTTACATATAAGATCATGGTAGGGGACATACTGTTACATATAAGATATATGGTAGGGGACATACTGTTACACATATGATCATGGTAGGGGACATACTGTTACATATAAGATCATGGTAGGAGACATACTGTTACATATAAGATATATGGTAGGGGACATACTGTTACATATAAGATCATGGTAGGGGACATACTGTTACATATAAGATATATGGTAGGGGACATACTGTTACATATAAGATCATGGTAGGGGACATACTGTTACACATAAGATATATGGTAGGGGACATACTGTCACATATAAGATCATGGTAGGGAACATACTGTTACAGGTAAGATCATGTTAGTGGACATACTGTTACATATAAGATATATGGTAGGGGACATACTGTTACAGGTAAGATATATGGTAGGGTACATACTGTTACATATAAGATTATGGTAGGGGACATACTGTTACATATAAGATATATGGTAGGGGACATACTGTTATAGATAAGATATATGGTAGGGGACATACAGTTACGTATAAGATATATGGTAGGGGACATACTGTTACAGGTAAGATATATAGTAGGGGACATACTGTTACATATAAGATATAGGGTAGGGGACATACTGTTACATATAAGATCATGGTAGGGGATATACTGTTACATATAAGATCATGGTAGGGGACATAGTGTTACATATAAGATATATGGTAGGGGACATACTGTTACAGGTAAGATATATGATCGTGGTAGGGGACATACTGTTACATCTAAGATTATGGTAGGGGACATACTGTTACATATAAGATCATGGTAGGGGACATAATGTTACATATAAGATATATGGTAGGGGACATACTGTTACATATAAGATTATGGTAGGGGACATACTGTTACATATAAGATATATGGTAGGGGACATACTGTTACATATAAGATCATGGTAGGGGACATACTGTTACATATAAGATCATGGTAGGGGACATAATGTTACATATAAGATATATGGTAGGGGACATACTGTTACAGGTAAGATATATGGTAGGGTACATACTGTTACATATAAGATTATGGTAGGGGACATACTGTTACATATAAGATCATGGTAGGGGACATACTGTTACATATAAGATCATGGTAGGGGACATAATGTTACATATAAGATATATGGTAGTGGACGTACTGTTACATATAAGATATATGGTAGGGGACATACTGTTATAGATATGATATATGGTAGGGGACATACTGTTACATATAAGATCATGGTAGGGGACATACTGTTACAGATAAGATCATGGTAGGAGACATACTGTTACAGATAAGATCATGGTAGGGGACATACTGTTACATATAAGATATATGGTAGGGGACATACTGTTACATATAAGATATATGGTAGGGGACATACTGTTACATATAAGATTTATGGTTGGATACATACTGTTACATATAAGATATATGGTAGGGGACATACTGTTACAGGTAAGAACATGGTAGGGGACATACTGTTACATATAAGATTTATGGTAGGGGACATACTGATACATATAAGATATATGGTAGGGGACATACTGTTACATATAAGATCATGGTAGGGGTCATACTGTTACATATAAGATATATGGTAGGGGACATACTGTTACATATAAGATCATGGTAGGGGACATACTGTTACATATAAGATCATGGTAGGGGACATACTGTTACATATAAGATCATGGTAGGGGACATACTGTTACATATAAGATCATGGTAGGGGCATACTGTTACATGTAAGATATATGGTAGGGGACATACTGTTACATATAAGATATATGGTAGGGGACATACTGTTACATATAAGATCATGGTAGGGGACATACTGTTACATATAAGATCATGGTAGGGGACATATTGTTACATATAAGATCATGGTAGGGGACATACTGTTACTTATAAGATATATGGTAGGGGACATACTGTTACATATAAGATCATGGTAGGGGACATACTGTTACATATAAGATCATGGTAGGGGACATACTGTTACATATAATATCATGGTAGGGGACATACTGTTACATATAAGATATATGGTAGGGGACATACTGTTACATATATGATCATGGTAGGGGACATACTGTTACATATAAGAACATGGTAGGGGACATACTGTTACATATAAGAACATGGTAGGAGACATACTGTTACATATAAGATATATGGTAGGGGACATACTGTTACATATAAGATCATGGTAGGGAACATACTGTTACATATAAGATATATGGTAGGGGACATACTGTTACATATAAGATCATGGTAGGGGACATACTCTTACACATAAGATATATGGTAGGGGACATACTGTTACATATAAGATCATGATAGGGGACATACTGTTACAGGGAAGATCATGTTAGGGGACATACTGTTACATATAAGATATATGGTAGGGGACATACTGTTACAGGTAAGATATATGGTAGGGTACATACTGTTACATATAAGATTATGGTAGGGGACATACTGTTACATATAAGATATATGGTAGGGGACATACTGTTATAGATAAGATATATGGTAGGGGACATACAGTTACATATAAGATATATGGTAGGGGACATACTGTTACAGGTAAGATATATAGTAGGGGACATACTGTTACATATAAGATATATGGTAGGGGACATACTGTTACATATAAGATCATGGTAGGGGACATACTGTTACATATAAGATCATGGTAGGGGACATAATGTTACATATAAGATATATGGTAGGGGACATACTGTTACAGGTAAGATATATGGTAGGGTACATACTGTTACATATAAGATTATGGTAGGGGACATACTGTTACATATAAGATCATGGTAGGGGACATAATGTTACATATAAGATATATGGTAGGGGACATACTGTTACATATAAGATTATGGTAGGGGACATACTGTTACATATAAGATATATGGTAGGGGACATACTGTTACATATAAGATCATGGTAGGGGACATAATGTTACATATAAGATATATGGTAGGGGACATACTGTTACAGGTAAGATATATGGTAGGGTACATACTGTTACATATAAGATTATGGTAGGGGACATACTGTTACATATAAGATCATGGTAGGGGACATACTGTTACATATAAGATCATGGTAGGGGTCATACTGTTACATATAATATATATGGTAGGGGACATACTGTTACATATAAGATCATGGTAGGGGACATACTGTTACAGATAAGATTTATGGTAGTGGACATACTGTTACATATAAGATATATGGTAGGGGACATACTGTTATAGATATGATATATGGTAGGGGACATACTGTTACATATAAGATCATGGTAGGGGACATACTGTTACAGATAAGATCATGGTAGAGGACATACTGTTACAGATAAGCTCATGGTAGGGGACATACTGTTACATATAAGATATATGGTAGGGGACATACTGTTACAGGTAAGATATATGGTAGGGGACATACTGTTACATATAAGATATATGGTAGGGGACATACTGTTACATATAAATCATGGTAGGGGACATACTGTTACATATAATATCATGGTAGGGGACATACTGTTACAGATAAGATCATGGTAGGGGACATACTGTTACATATAAGAACATGGTAGGAGACATACTGTTACATATATGATCATGGTAGGGGACATACTGTTACAGATAAGATCATGGTAGGCGACATACTGTTACATATAAGATCATGGTAGGGGACATACTGTTACATATAAGATCATGGTAGCGGACATACTGTTACATATAAGATCAAAGTAGTGGACATACTGTTACATTTAAGATATATGGTAGGGGACATACTGTTACGTATAAGATCATGGTAGGGGACATACTGTTACATATAAGATCATGGTAGGGGACATACTGTTACATATAAGATCATGGTAGGGGACATACTGTTACATGTAAGATATATGGTAGGGGACATACTGTTACATATAAGATATATGGTAGGGGACATACTGTTACATATAAGATCATGGTATGGGACATACTGTTACATATAAGATCATGGTAGGGGACATACTGTTACATATAAGATCATGGTAGGGGACATACTGTTACATATAAGATATATGGTAGGGGACATACTGTTACATATAAGATCATGGTAGGGGACATACTGTTACATATAAGATCATGGTAGGGGACATACTGTTACAAGTAAGATATATGGTAGGGTACATACTGTTACATATAAGATATATGGTAGGGGACATACTGTTACATATATGATCATGGTAGGGGACATACTGTTACATATAAGAACATGGTAGGGGACATACTGTTACATATAAGATCATGGTAGGAGACATACTGTTACATATAAGATATATGGTAGGGGACATACTGTTACATATAAGATCATGGTAGGGGACATACTGTTACATAGAAGATATATGGTAGGGGACATACTGTTACATATAAGATCATGGTAGGGGACATACTGTTACACATAAGATATATGGTAGGGGACATACTGTTACATATAAGATCATGGTAGGGGACATACTGTTACAGGTAAGATCATGTTAGGGGACATACTGTTACATATAAGATATATGGTAGGGGACATACTGTTACAGGTAAGATATATGGTAGGGTACATACTGTTACATATAAGATTATGGTAGGGGACATACTGTTACATATAAGATATATGGTAGGGGACATACTGTTATAGATAAGATATATGGTAGGGGACATACAGTTACATATAAGATATATGGTAGGGGACATACTGTTACAGGTAAGATATATAGTAGGGGACATACTGTTACATATAAGATATATGGTAGTGGACATACTGTTACATATAAGATCATGGTAGGGGACATACTGTTACATATAAGATCATGGTAGGGGACATAATGTTACATATAAGATATATGGTAGGGGACATACTGTTACAGGTAAGATATATGGTAGGGTACATACTGTTACATATAAGATTATGGTAGGGGACATACTGTTACATATAAGATCATGGTAGGGGACATAATGTTACATATAAGATATATGGTAGGGGACATACTGTTACATATAAGATTATGGTAGGGGACATACTGTTACATATAAGATATATGGTAGGGGACATACTGTTACATATAAGATCATTATAGGGGACATAATGTTACATATAAGATATATGGTAGGGGACATACTGTTACAGGTAAGATATATGGTAGGGTACATACTGTTACATATAAGATTATGGTAGGGGACATACTGTTACATATAAGATCATGGTAGGGGACATACTGTTACATATAAGATCATGGTAGGGGTCATACTGTTACATATAATATATATGGTAGGGGACATACTGATACACATATGATCATGGTAGGGGACATACTGTTACATATAAGATCATGGTAGGAGACATATTGTTACATATAAGATATATGGTAGGGGACATACTGTTACATATAAGATCATGGTAGGGGACATACTGTTACATATAAGATATATGGTAGGGGACATACTGTTACATATAAGATCATGGTAGGGGACATACTGTTACACATAAGATATATGGTAGGGGACATACTGTTACACATAAGATCATGGTAGGGAACATACTGTTACAGGTAAGATCATGTTAGTGGACATACTGTTACATATAAGATATATGGTAGGGGACATACTGTTACAGGTAAGATATATGGTAGGGTACATACTGTTACATATAAGATTATGGTAGGGGACATACTGTTACATATAAGATATATGGTAGGGGACATACTGTTATAGATAAGATATATGGTAGGGGACATACAGTTACGTATAAGATATATGGTAGGGGACATACTGTTACAGGTAAGATATATAGTAGGGGACATACTGTTATATATAAGATATATGGTAGGGGACATACTGTTACATATAAGACCATGGTAGGGGACATACTGTTACATATAAGATCATGGTAGGGGACATAATGTTACATATAAGATATATGGTAGGGGACATACTGTTACAGGTAAGATATATGATCATGGTAGGGGACATACTGTTACATATAAGATATATGGTAGGGGACATACTGTTACATATAAGATCATGGAAGGGGTCATACTGTTACATATAATCAAGGTAGGGGACATACTGTTACAGATAAGATCATAGTACGGGGCATACTGTTACAGATAAGATCATGGTAGGTGACATACTGTTACATATAAGATCATGGTAGGGGACATACTGTTACATATAACCATGGTAGGGGACATACTGTTACAGATAAGATCATGGTAGGGGACATACTGTTACATATATGATCATGGTAGGGGACATACTGTTACATATAAGATCATGGTAGGGGACATACTGTTACAGATAAGATCATGGTAGGGGACATACTGTTGCATATAAGAACATGGTAGGAGACATACTGTTACATATATGATCATGGTAGGGGACATACTGTTACAGATAAGATCATGGTAGGCGACATACAGTTACATAGAAGATCATGGTAGGGGACATACTGTTACATATAAGATCATGGTAGGGGACATACTGTTACATATAAGATCAAAGTAGTGGACATACTGTTACATTTAAGATATATGGTAGGGGACATACTGTTACGTATAAGATCATGGTAGGGGACATACTGTTACATATAAGATCATGGTAGGGGACATACTGTTACATATAAGATCATGGTAGGGGACATACTGTTACATATAAGATATATGGTAGGGGACATACTGTTACATATAAGATCATGGTAGGCGACATACTGTTACATATAAGATTATGGTAGGGGACATACTGTTACATATAAGATCATGGTAGGGGACATACTGTTACATATAAGATCAAAGTAGTGGACATACTGTTACATATAAGATATATGGTAGGGGACATACTGTTACATATAAGATCATGGTAGGGGACATACTGTTACATATAAGATCATGGTAGGGGACATACAGTTACATATAAGATCATGGTAGGGGACATACTGTTACATATAAGATATATGGTAGGGGACATACTGTTACATATAAGATCATGGTAGGGGACATACTGTTACATATAAGATCATGGTAGGGGACATACTGTTACATATAAGATATATGGTAGGAGACATACTGTTACATATAAGATCAGGGTAGGGGACATACTGTTACATTTAAGATATATGGTAGGGGACATACTGTTACAGATAAGATCATAGTAGGGGACATACTGTTACATATAAGATATATGGTAGGGGACATACTGTTACATATAAGATCATGGAATGGGTCATACTGTTACATATAATCATGGTAGGGGACATACTGTTACAGATAAGATCATAGTACGGGACATACTGTTACAGATAAGATCATGGTAGGTGACATTCTGTTACATATAAGATCATGGTAGGGGACATACTGTTACATATAACCATGGTAGGGGACATACTGTTACAGATAAGATCATGGTAGGGGACATACTGTTACATATATGATCATGGTAGGGGACATACTGTTACATATAAGATCATGGAAGGGGACATACTGTTACATATAAGATCATGGTAGGGGACATACTGTTACATATAAGATCATGGTAGGGGACATACTGTTACATATAAGATCATTGTAGGGGACATTCTGTTACAGATAAGATCATGGTAGGGGACATACTGTTACATACAAGATATATGGTAGGGGACATACTGTTACATATAAGATCATGGTAGGGGACATACTGTTACAGATAAGATCATGGTAGGGGACATACTGTTACATATAAAATATATGGTAGGGGACATACTGTTACATATAAGATCATGGTAGGGGTCATACTGTTACATATAAGATCATGGTAGGGGACCTACTGTTACATATAAGATCATGGTAGGGGACATACTGTTACAGATAAGATCATGGTAGGGAACATACTGTTTCATATAAGATCATGGTAGGGGACATACTGTTATATATAAGATATATGGTAGGGGACATACTGTTACATATAAGATATATGGTAGGGGACATACTGTTACATATAAGATCATGGTAGGGGACATACTGTTACATATAAATCATGGTAGGAGACCTACTGTTACATATAAGATATATGGTAGGGGACATACTGTTACATATCAGATCATGGTAGGGGACATACTGTTACATATAAGATCATGGTGGGGGACATACTGTTACATATAAGATATATTTTAGGGGACATAGTGTTACAGATAAGATTATAGTAGGGGACATACTGTTACATATAAGATCATGGTAGGGGACATACTGTTACATATAAGATCATGGTAGGGGACATACTGTTACAGGTAAGATATATGGTAGGGGACATACTGTTAAATATAAGATCATGGTAGGGGACATACTGTTACATATAAGATCGTGGTAGGGGACAAACTGTTACATATAAGATCATGGTAGGGGACATACTGTTACGGATAAGATCTTGGTAAGGGACATACTGTTACATATAATATATATGGTAGGGGACATACTGTTAAAGATAAGATCATGGTAGGGGACATACAGTTACATGTAAGATATATGGTAGGAGACATACTGTTACATATAATATCATGGTAGGGGACATACTGTTACATATAAGATCATGGTAGGGTACATACTGTTACAGATAAGATATATGGTAGGGGACATACTGTTACATATAAGATCATGGTAGGGGACATACTGTTACATATAAGATCATGGTAGGGGACATACTGTTACATATAATATATATATGGTAGGGGACATACTGTTACATATAAGATCATGGCAGGGGACATTCTGTTACATATAAGATCATGGTAGGGGACATACTGTTACATATAAGATCATGGTAGGGGACATACTGTTACAGATTAGATCATGGTAGGGGACATACTGTTACATATAAGATATATGGTAGGGGACATACTGTTACATATAAGATCATGGTAGGAGACATACTGTTACATATAAGATCATGGTAGGGGACATACTGTTACATATAAGATCATGGTAGGGGACATACTGTTACAGATAAGATCATGGTAGGGGACATACTGATACATATAAGATCATGGTAGGGGACATACTGTTATAGATAAGATCATGGTAGGGAACATACCGTTACATATAAGATCATGGTAGGGGACATACTGTTACATATAAGATATATGGTAGGGGACATACTGTTACAGGTAAATTCATGGTAGGGAACATACTGTTACATATAAGATATATGGTAGGGGACATACTGTTACAGGTAAGAACATGGTAGGGGACATACTGTTACATATAAGATCATGGTAGGAGACATACTGTTACATATAAAATATATGGTAGGGGACATACTGTTACATATAAGATCACGGTAGGGACATACTGTTACATATAAGATATATGGTAGGGGACATACTGTTACATATAAGATCATGGTAGGGGACATACTGTTACACATAAGATATATGGTAGGGGACATACTGTTACATATAAGATCATGGTAGGGGACATACTGTTACAGGTAAGATCATGTTAGGGGACATACTGTTACATATAAGATATATGGTAGGGGACATACTTTTACAGGTAAGATATATGGTAGGGTACATACTGTTACATATACGATTATGGTAGGGGACATACTGTTACATATAAGATATATGGTAGGGGACATACTGTTATAGATAAGATATATGGTAGGGGACATACTGTTACATATAAGATATATGGTAGGGGACATACTGTTATAGATAGATATATGGTAGGGGACATACTGTTACATATAAGATCATGGTAGGGGACATACTGTTACAGATAAGATCATGGTAGGGGACATACTGTTACAGAG
Source organism: Eledone cirrhosa (assembly GCA_964016885.1). Lineage (NCBI taxonomy): Eukaryota > Metazoa > Mollusca > Cephalopoda > Octopoda > Eledonidae > Eledone > Eledone cirrhosa. The sequence continues at coordinate 404,191,117 of OZ024741.1, read as the reverse complement.
AAGATCATGGTAGGGGACATACTGTTACATATAAGATATATGGTAGGGGACATACTGTTACATATAAGATATATGGTAGGGGACATACTGTTACATATAAGATCATGGTAGGGGACAAACTGTTACATATAAGATCATCGTAGGTGACATACTGTTACAGATAAGATCTTGGTAAGGGACATACTGTTACATATTAGATATATGGTAGGGGACATACTGTTAAAGATAAGATCATGGTAGGGGACATACTGTTACATGTAAAATATATGGTAGGAGACATACTGTTACATATAAGATCATGGTAGGGGACATACTGTTACATATAAGATCATGGTAGGGTACATACTGTTACAGATAAGATATATGGTAGGGGACATACTGTTACATATAAGATCATGGTAGGGGACATACTGTTACATATAAGATCATGGTAGGGGACATACTGTTACAGATAAGATATATGGTAGGGGACATACTGTTACATATAAGATCATGGTAGGGGACATACTGTTACATATAAGATCATGGTAGGGGACATACTGTTACATATAAGATATATGGTAGGGGACATACTGTTACATATAAGATCATGGTAGGGGACATACTGTTACATATAAGATCATGGTAGGGGACATACTGTTACATATAAGATCATTGTAGGGGACATTCTGTTACAGATAAGATCATGGTAGGGGACATACTGTTACATACAAGATATATGGTAGGGGACATACTGTTACATATAAGATCATGGTAGGGGACATACTGTTACATATAAGATCATGGTAGGGGACATACTGTTACATATAAGATATATGGTAGGGGACATACTGTTACATATAAGATCATGGTAGGGGACATACTGTTACAGATAAGATATATGGTAGGAGACATACTGTTACATATAAGATCATGGCAGTGGACATACTGTTACATATAAGATCATGGTAGAGTACATACTGTTACAGATAAGATATAGGGTAGGGGACATACTGTTACATATAAGATCATGGTAGGGGACATACTGTTACATATAAGATCATTGTAGGGGACATACTGTTACATATAAGATATATGGTAGGGGACATACTGTTACATATAAGATCATGTTAGGGGACATACTGTTACAGATAAGATATATGGTAGGGGACATACTGTTACATATAAGATCATGGTAGGGACATACTGTTACATATAAGATCATGGTAGGGGACATACTGTTACATATAAGATCATTGTAGGGGACATTCTGTTACAGATAAGATCATGGCAGGGGACATACTGTTACATACAAGATATATGGTAGGGGACATACTGTTACATATAAGATCATGGTAGGGGACATACTGTTACATATAAGATCATGGTAGGGGACATACTGTTACATATAAGATATATGGTAGGGGACATACTGTTAAATATAAGATCATGGTAGGGGACATACTGTTACAGATAAGATATATGGTAGGAGACATACTGTTACATATAAGATCATGGCAGTGGACATACTGTTACATATAAGATCATGGTAGGGTACATACTGTTACATATGAGATATATGGTAGGGGACATACTGTTACATATAAGATATATGGTAGGGGACATACTGTTATAGATATGATATATGGTAGGGGACATACTGTTACATATAAGATCATGGTAGGGGACATACTGTTACATATAAGATCATGGTAGGGGACATACTGTTACATATAAGATCATGGTAGGGGACAAACTGTTACATATAAGATCATCGTAGGGGACATACTGTTACGGATAAGATCTTGGTAAGGGACATACTGTTACATATAAGATATAAGGTAGGGGACATACTGTTAAAGATAAGATCATGGTAGGGGACATACTGTTACATGTAAGATATATGGTAGGAGACATACTGTTACATATAATATCATGGTAGGGGACATACTGTTACATATAAGATCATGGTAGGGTACATACTGTTACAGATAAGATATATGGTAGGGGACATACTGTTACATATAAGATCATGGTAGGGGACATACTGTTACATATAAGATCATGGTAGGGGACATACTCTTACATATAATATATATATGGTAGGGGACATACTGTTACATATAAGATCATGGCAGGGGACATACTGTTACAGATTAGATCATGGTAGGGGACATACTGTTACATATAAGATATATGGTAGGGGACATACTGTTACATATAAGATCATGGTAGGAGACATACTGTTACATATAAGATCATGGTAGGGGACATACTGTTACAGATAAGATCATGGTAGGGAACATACTGTTACATATAAGATCATTGTAGGGGACATACTGTTACATATAAGATATATGGTAGGGGACATACCGTTACAGGTAAATTCATGGTAGGGAACATACTGTTACATATAAGATATATGGTAGGGGACATACTGTTACAGGTAAGAACATGGTAGGGGACATACTGTTACATATAAGATCATGGTAGGAGACATACTGTTACATATAAAATATATGGTAGGGGACATACTGTTACATATAAGATCATGGTAGGGACATACTGTTACACATAAGATATATGGTAGGGGACATACTGTTACATATAAGATCATGGTAGGGGACATACTGTTACAGGTAAGATCATGTTAGGGGACATACTTTTACATATAAGATATATGGTAGGGGACATACTTTTACAGGTAAGATATATGGTAGGGTACATACTGTTACATATAAGATTATGGTAGGGGACATACTGTTACATATAAGATATATGGTAGGGGACATACTGTTATAGATAAGATATATGGTAGGGGACATACTGTTACATATAAGATATATGGTAGGGGACATACTGTTACATATAAGATCATGGTAGGAGACATACTGTTACATATAAGATCATGGTAGGGGACATACTGTTACAGATAAGATCATGGTAGGGAACATACTGTTACATATAAGATCATGGTAGGGGACATACTGTTACATATAAGATATATGGTAGGGGACATACTGTTACAGGTAAATTCATGGTAGGGAACATACTGTTACATATAAGATATATGGTAGGGGACATACTGTTACAGGTAAGAACATGGTAGGGGACATACTGTTACATATAAGATCATGGTAGGAGACATACTGTTACATATAAAATATATGGTAGGGGACATACTGTTACATATAAGATCATGGTAGGGACATACTGTTACATATAAGATATATGGTAGGGGACATACTGTTACATATAAGATCATGGTAGGGGACATACTGTTACACATAAGATATATGGTAGGGGACATACTGTTACATATAAGATCATGGTAGGGGACATACTGTTACAGGTAAGATCATGTTAGGGGACATACTGTTACATATAAGATATATGGTAGGGGACATACTTTTACAGGTAAGATATATGGTAGGGTACATACTGTTACATATAAGATTATGGTAGGGGACATACTGTTACATATAAGATATATGGTAGGGGACATACTGTTATAGATAAGATATATGGTAGGGGACATACTGTTACATATAAGATATATGGTAGGGGACATACTGTTATAGATAAGATATATGGTAGGGGACATACTGTTACATATAAAATCATGGTAGGGGACATACTGTTACATATAAGATCATTGTAGGGGACATTCTGTTACAGATAAGATCATGGTAGGGGACATACTGTTACATACAAGATATATGGTAGGGGACATACTGTTACATATAAGATCATGGTAGGGGACAAACTGTTACATATAAGATCATCGTAGGGGACATACTGTTACAGATAAGATCTTGGTAAGGGACATACTGTTACATATGAGATATATGGTAGGGGACATACTGTTAAAGATAAGATCATGGTAGGGGACATACTGTTACATGTAAGATATATGGTAGGAGACATACTGTTACATATAATATCATGGTAGGGGACATACTGTTACATATAAGATCATGGTAGGGTACATACTGTTACAGATAAGATATATGGTAGGGGACATACTGTTACATATAAGATCATGGTAGGGGACATACTGTTACATATAAGATCATGGTAGGGGACATACTGTTACAGATAAGATATATGGTAGGGGACATACTGTTACATATAAGATCATGGTAGGGGACATACTGTTACTTATAAGATCATGGTAGGGGACATACTGTTACATATAAGATATATGGTAGGGGACATACTGTTACATATAAGATCATGGTAGGGGACATACTGTTACATATAAGATCATGGTAGGGGACATACTGTTACATATAAGATCATTGTAGGGGACATTCTGTTACAGATAAGATCATGGTAGGGGACATACTGTTACATACAAGATATATGGTAGGGGACATACTGTTACATATAAGATCATGGTAGGGGACATACTGTTACATATAAGATCATGGTAGGGACATACTGTTACATATAAGATATATGGTAGGGGACATACTGTTACATATAAGATCATGGTAGGGGACATACTGTTACAGATAAGATATATGGTAGGAGTCATACTGTTACATATAAGATCATGGTAGGGGACATACTGTTACATATAAGATCATGGTAGGGGACATACTGTTACATATAAGATCATTGTAGGGGACATTCTGTTACAGATAAGATCATGGTAGGGGACATACTGTTACATACAAGATATATTGTAGGGGACATACTGTTACATATAAGATCATGGTGGGGGACATACTGTTACATATAAGATGTTGGTAGGGGACATACTGTTACATATAAGATATATGGTAGGGGATATACTGTTACATATAAGATCATGGTAGGGGACATACTGTTACAGATAAGATATATGGTAGGAGACATACTGTTACATATAAGATCATGGTAGTGGACATACTGTTACATATAAGATCATGGTGGGGTACATACTGTTACAGATAAGATATATGGTAGGGGACATACTGTTACATATAAGATCATGGTAGGGGACATACTGTTACAGATAAGATCATGGTAGGGGACATACTGTTACATACAAGATATATGGTAGGGGACATACTGTTACATATAAGATCATGGTAGGGGACATACTGTTACATATAAGATCATGGTAGGGGACATACTGTTACATATAAGATATATGGTAGGGGACATACTGTTACAGGTAAATTCATGGTAGGGAACATACTGTTACATATAAGATATATGGTAGGGGACATACTGTTACAGGTAAGAACATGGTAGGGGACATACTGTTACATATAAGATCATGGTAGGAGACATACTGTTACAGATATGATATATGGTAGGGGACATACTGTTGCAAATAAGATCATGGTAGGGGACATACTGTTACATATAAGATCATGGTAGGGGACATACTGTTACAGATAAGATCATGGTAGGGGACATACTGTTACATAGAAGGTCATGTTAGGGGACATACTGTTACATATAACATCATGGTAGGGGACATACTGTTACATATAAGATATATGGTAGTGGACATACTGTTACATATAAGATCATGGTAGGGGACATACTGTTACAGATAAGATTTATGGTAGTGGACATACTGTTACATATAAGATATATGGTAGGGGACATACTGTTATAGATATGATATATGGTAGGGGACATACTGTTACATATAAGATCATGGTAGGGGACATACTGTTACAGATAAGATCATGGTAGGGGACATACTGTTACAGATAAGATCATGGTAGGGGACATACTGTTACATATAAGATATATGGTAGGGGACATACTGTTACAGGTAAGATATATGGTAGGGGACATACTGTTACATATAAGATATATGGTAGTGGACATACTGTTACATATAAGATTATGGTAGGGGACATACTGTTACATATAAGATATATGGTAGGGGACATACTTTTACATATAAGATCATGGTAGGGGACATACTGTTACATATAAGATCATGGTAGGAGACATACTGTTACATATAAGATATATGGTAGGGGACATACTGTTACAGGTAAGATATATGGTAGGGTACATACTGTTACATATAAGATCATGGTAGGGGACATACTGTTACAGATAAGATCATGGTAGGGGACATACTGTTACAGATAAGATCATGGTAGGGGACATACTGTTACATATAAGATATATGGTAGGGGACATACTGTTACAGGTAAGATATATGGTAGGGGACATACTGTTACATATAAGATATATGGTAGGGGACATACTGTTACATATAAGATCATGGTAGGGGACGAACTGTTACATATAAGATCATCGTAGGGGACATACTGTTACAGGTAAGATCATGGTAGGGGACACACTGTTACATAGAAGATAATGGTACGGGACATACTGGTTGTTTGTGGTAATGATAGCATTCATTGGTATTATTACTTTTGCCGATGATCTGAGTGTTGATATATATTCTACTAGCTGGTGTGATGGTGTTACTAGTGGTATTGGTAATACAATCAAGATGTGATAGGTGATATGTACAGGACTTTGTTTGGTGTTAAAAATAGACATCGTGGGACCGTGAGGCTGGCTAACGAGGGAATGGTGGTAGTGTGAGGCTGGCTAAGGAGGGAATGGTGGTTGTGTGAGGGTGGCTAAGGAGGGAATGGTGGTAGTGTGAGGGTGGCTAAGGAAGGAATGGTGGTAGCGTGAGGCTGGCTAAGGAGGGATAGGTGGTAGCGTGATGCTGGCTAAGGAGGGAATGGTGGTAGTGTGAGGCTGGCTAAGGAGGGATAGGTGGTAGCGTGATGCTGGCTAAGGAGGGAATGGTGGTAGTGTGAGGCTGGCTAAGGAGGGAATGGTGGCAGTGTGAGGGTGGATAAGGAGGGAGTGGTGGTAGCGTGAGGGTGACTAAGGAGGGAATGGTGGTAATGTGAGACTGGCTAAGGAGGGAATGGTGGTAGTGTGAGGCTGACTAAGGAGGGAATGGTGGTAGTGTGAGGGTGGCTAAGGAGAGAGTGGTGGTAGTGTGAGGGTGGCTATGGAGGGTGTGCTGGTAGTGTGAGGCTGACTAAGGAGGGAATGGTGGTAGTGTGAGGGTGGCTAAGGAGGGAATGGGGGTAGCGTGAGACTGGCTAAGGAGGGAATGGTGGTAGTGTGAGGCTGGTTAAGGAGGGAATGTTGGTAGTGTGAGGGTGGCTAAGGAGGGAATGGTGGTAGTGTGAGGGTGGCTAAGGAGGGAATGGTGGTAGCCTGAGCCTGGCTAAGGAGGGCATGGTGGTAGTGTGAGGCTGGTTAATGAGGGAGTGGTGGTAGTGTGAGGCTGGCTAAGAAGAGAATGGTAGTAGCGTGAGGCTGGCTAAGGAGGGAATGGTGGTAGTGTGAGGCTGGTTAATGAGGGAGTGGTGGTAGTGTGAGGCTGGCTAAGGAAGGAATGGTGGAAGTGTGAGGGTGGCTAAGGAAGGAATGGTGGTAGTGTGAGGCTGGCTAAGGAGGGAAAGGTGGTAGTGTGAGGCTGGCTAAGGAAGGAATGGTGGTAGTGTGAGGCTGGCTAAGGAGGGAAAGGTGGTAGTGTGAGGCTGGCTAAGGAAGGAATGGTGGTAGTGTGAGGCTGGCTAAGGAGGGAAAGGTGGTAGTGTGAGGCTGGCTAAGGAGCGAATGGTGGTAGTGTGAGGCTGGCTAAGGAGGGAGTGGTGGTATATGTGAGGCTGGCTAAGGAAGGAATGGTAGTAGTGTGAGGCTGGCTAATGAGGGCGTAGTGGTAGTGTGAGGGTTTTTAAGGAGGGAATGGTGGTAGTGTGAGGCTGGCTAAGGAGGGAATGGTGGTAGCCTGAGGCTGGCTAAGTAGGGAATGGTGGTAGACTGCGGGTGGCTAAGGAAGGAATGGTGGTAGTGTGAGTCTGGCTAAGGTGGGAATGGTGGTAGGGTGAGGCTGGTTAAGCAGGGAATGGTGGTAGTGTGAGGTTGGCTAAGGAAGGAATAGTGGTAGCGTGAGACTGGCTAAGGAGGGAATTGTGGTAGCGTGAGACTGGCTAAGAAGAGAATGGTAGTAGCGTGAGGCTGGCTAAGGAGGGAGTGGTGGTATATGTGAGGCTGGCTAAGGAGGGAATGGTGGTAGTGTGAGGCTGGCTAAGGAGGGAATGTTGGTAGTGAGAAGGTGGTTAAGGAGGGAATGGTGGTAGTGTGAGGCTGGCTAAGGAGGGAATGGTGGTAGTGTGAGGCTATCTAAGGAGGGAGTGGTGCCATATGCGGGGCTGTCTAAGGAGGGAATGGTGGTAGTGTGAGGCTGGCTAAGGAGGGAATGGTGGTAGTGTGACATTAGCTAAGGAGGGAATGGTGGTAGTGTGAGGCTGGCTAAGGAGGGAATGGTGGTAGCGTGAGGCTGGCTAAGGAGGGAGTGGTGGTAGTGTGGGTCTGGCTAAGGAGGGAGTGGTGGTAGTGTGAGTCTGGCTAAGGAGGGAGTGGTGGTAGTGTGGGTCTGGCTAAGGAGGGAATGGTGGTAGCGTGAGGCTGGCTAAGGAGGGAATGGTGGTAGTGTGAGGCTGGCTAAGGAGGGAATGGTGGTAGTGTGAGGCTGGCTAAGGAGGGAATGGAGGTAGTGTGAGGGTGGTTAAGGAGGGTGTGGTGGTAGTGTGAGGGTTTTTAAGGAGCGAATGATGGTAGCGTGAATCTGGCTAAGGAGGGAGTGGTGGTAGTGTGGGTCTGGCTAAGGAGGGAATGGTGGTAGCGTGAGGCTGGCTAAGGAGGGAATGGTGGTAGTGTGAGGCTGGCTAAGGAGGGAATGGTGGTAGTGTTAGGCTGGCTAAGGAGGGAATGGCGTTAGTGTGAGTGTGGTTAAGGAGGGAATGGTGGTAGTGTGACGCTGGCTAAGGAGGGAATAGTGGTAGTGTGAGGCTGGCTAACAAGGGAAGGGGGGTAGTGTGAGGGTGGTTAAGGAGGGAATTGTGGTAGTGTGAGGCTGGCTAAGAAGGGAATGGTGGTAGTGTGAGGCTGGCTAAGGAGGGAATGGTGGTTGTGTGAGGCTGGCTAAGGAGGGAGTGGTGCTATATGTGGGGCTGTCTAAGGAGGGAATGGTGGTAGTGTGAGGCTGGCTAGGGAGGGAATGGTGGTAGTGTGAGGGTGGCTAAGGAGGGAATGGTGGTAAAGTGAGGCTGGCTAAGGAGCGAATGGTGGTAGTGTGAGGCTGGCTAAGGAGGGAGTGGTGGTATATGTGAGGCTGGCTAAGGAAGGAATGGTGGTAGTGTGAGGGTGGCTAAGGAGGGTGTGGTGGTAGTGTGAGGGTTTTTAAGGAGGGAATGGTGGTAGTGTGAAGCTGGTTAAGGAGGGAGTGGTGGTAGTGTGGGTCTGGCTAAGGAAAGAATGGTGGTAGCGTGAGGCTGTTTAAGGAGGGAATAGTGGTAGTGTGAAGCTGGCTAAGGAGAGAATGGTGGTAGTGTGAGGGTGGATAAGGAGGGACTGGTGGTAGTGTGAGGCTGGTTAATGAGGGAGTAGTGGTAGTGTGAGGCTGGTTAAGGAGGGAATGGTGGTAGTGTGAGGCTGGCTAAGAAGAGAATGGTGGTAGTGTGAGTCTGGCTAAGGAGGGAATGGTGGTAGGGTGGGGCTGGTTAAGGAGGGAGTGGTGGTAGTGTGATGATGGCTAAGTAGGGAATGGTGGTATTGTGAGGCTGGTTAAAGATGGAATGGTGGTAGTGTGAGGGTCGCTATGGAGGGAATGGTGGTAGTGTAAGGCTGGCTAAAGAGGGAATGGTGGTAGTGTGAGGCTGGCTAAGGAGGGAGTGGTGGTAGTGTGAGGCTGGTTAAGGAGGGAATGGTGCTAGCGTTAGACTGGCTAAGGAGGGAATGGTGGTAGCGTGAGGGTGGCTAAGGAGCGAATGGCGGTAGCGTGAGGGTGGCAAAGAAGGAATGGTGGTAGTGTGAGGCTGGCTAAGGAGAGAATGGTGGTAGCGTGAGGGTGGCTGAGGAGGGAATGGTGGTATTGTGAGGCTTGCTAAGGAGGGAATGGTGGTAGTGTGAGGCTGGCTAAAGAGGGAGTGGTGGTAGTGTGGGGCTGTCTAAGGAGGGAATGGTGGTAGTGTGAGGCTGGATGTGGAGGGAATGATGGTAGCGTGAGACTGGCTAAAGAGGGATTGGTGGTAGTGGGAGGCTGGCTAAGGAGGGAGTGGTGGTAGTGTGAGGCTGGTTAAGGAGGGAATGGTGGTAGTGTGAGGCTGGTTAAGGAGGGAATTGTGGTAGTGTGAGGCTGGTTAAGGAGGGAATGGTGGTAGTGTGAGGATGGCTAAGGAGGGAATGGTGGTAGTGTGAGGCTGGTTAAGGAGGGAATGGTGGTAGCGTGAGGCTGGCTAAGGAGAGAGTGGTGGTAGTGTGAGGCTGGTTAAGGAGGGAATGGTGGTAGTGTGAGGCTGGCTAAGGAGGGAATGGTGGTAGTGTGAGTGTGGCTAAGGAAGGAATGGTGGTAGCGTGAGACTGGCTAAGGAGGGAATGGGGGTAGCTTGAGACTGGCTAAGGAGGGAATGGTAGTACCGTGAGACTGGCTAAGGAGGGAATGGTGGTAGCGTGAGGTTAGCTGAGGCAGGAATGGTGGTAGTGTGAGCCTGGCTAAGGAGAGAATGGTGGTAGCGTGAGACTGGCTAAGGAGGGAACGGTGGTAGTGTGAGGGTGGCTAAGGAAGGAATAGTGGTATCGTGAGACTGGCTAAGGAGGGAATGGTGGTAGCCTGAGGTTGTTTAAGGAGGGAATTGTGGTAGTGTGAGGCTGGCTAAGAAGAGAATGGTAGTAGCGTGAGGCTGGCTAAGGAGGGAGTGGTGGTATATGTGAGGCTGGCTAAGGAGGGAATGGTGGTAGTGTGAGGCTGGCTAAGGAGGAAGTGGTGGTCTATGTGAGGCTGGCTAAGGAGGGAATGGTGGTAGTGTGAGGCTGGCTAAGGAGGGAATGGTGGTAGTGTGAGGCTGGCTAAGGAGGGAATGGAGGTAGTGTGAGGGTGGTTAAGGAGGGTGTGGTGGTAGTGTGAGGGTTTTTAAGGAGCGAATGATGGTAGTGTGAGGCTGGCTAAGGAGGGAATGGTGGTAGTGTGAGGGTGGTTAAGGAGGGAATGGTGTAGTGTGAGGCTGGCTAAGAAGGGAATGGTGGTAGTGTGAAGCTGTCTAAGGAGGGATTGGTGGTAGTGTGAGGCTGGCTAAGGAGGGAATGGTAGTAGTGTGACATTGGCTAAGGAGGGAATGGTGGTAGTGTGAGGCTGGCTAAGGAGGGAATGGTGGTAGCGTGAGGCTGGCTAAGGACGTAGTGGTGGCAGTGTGAGGGTTTTTAAGGAGTGAATGATGGTAGTGTGAGTCTGGTTAAGGAGGGAATGGTAGTAGTGTGAATCTGGCTAAGGAGGGAATGGTGGTAGCGTGAGGCTGGCTAAGGAGGGAATGGTGGTAGTGTGAGGCTGGCTAAGGAGGGAATGGTGGTAGTGTGAGGCTGGCTAAGGAGGGAATGGAGGTAGTGTGAGGGTGGTTAAGGAGGGAATGGTGGTAGTGTGAATCTGGCTAAGGAGAGAATGGTGGTAGCGTGAGGCTGGCTAAGGAGGGAATGGTGGTAGTGTGAGGCTGGCTAAGGAGGGAATGGTGGTAGTGTGAGGCTGGCTAAGGAGGGAATGGTGGTAGTGTGAGGCTGGCTAAGGAGGGAGTGGTGCTATATGTGGGGCTGTCTAAGGAGGGAATGGTGGTAGTGTGAGGCTGGCTAAGGAGGGAATGGTGGTAGTGTGAGGGTGGCTAAGGAGGGAATGGTGGTAATGTGAGGCTGGCTAAGGAGCGAATGGTGGTAGTGTGAGGCTGGCTAAGGAGGGAGTGGTGGTAGTGTGAGGCTGGCTAAGGAAGGAATGGTGGTAGTGTGAGGCTGGCTAAGGAGCGCGTGGTGGTAGTGTGAGGGTTTTTAAGGAGAGAATGGTGGTAGTGTGAATCTGGCTAAGGAGGGGGTGGTGGTAGTGTGGGTCTGGCTAAGGAAGGAATGGAGGTAGTGTGAGGCTGGTTAAGGAGGGAGTGGTGGTAGTGTGAGGCTGGCTAAGGAGTGAATGGTGGTAGCGTGAGGCTGTTTAAGGAGGGAATAGTGGTAGTGTGAGGCTGGCTAAGGAGAGAATGGTGGTAGTGTGAGGCTGGCTAAGGAGTGAATGGTGGTAGTGTAAGGCTGGCTAAGGAGAGAATGGTGGTAGTGTGAGGCTGGCTAAGGAGGGAGTGGTGGTAGTGTGGATCTGGCTAAGGAAGGAATGGAGGTAGTGTGAGGCTGGCTAAGGAGTGAATGGTGGTAGCGTGAGGCTGGCTAAGGAGGGAATGGTGGTAGCGTGAGGATGTTTAAGGAGGGAATAGTGGTAGCGTTAAGGTGGATAAGGAGGGACTGGTGGTAGTGTGAGGCTGGTTAATGAGGGAGTAGTGGTAGTGTGAGGCTGGTTAAGGAGGGAATGGTGGTAGTGTGAGGCTGGCTAAGAAGAGAATGGTGGTAGTGTGAGTCTGGCTATGGAGGGAATGGTGGTAGTGTAAGGCTGGCTAAAGAGGGAATGGTGGTAGTGTGAGGCTGGCTAAGGAGGGAGTGGTGGTAGTGTGAGGCTGGCTAAGAGAGGAATGATGGTAGTGTGAGAGTTGCTAAGGAGGGAATGGCGGTAGCGTGAGGGTGGCAAAGGAAGGAATGGTGGTAGTGTGAGGCTGGCTAAGGAGAGAGTGGTGGTAGTGTGAGGCTGGCTAAGGAGAGAATGGTGGTAGCGTGAGGGTGGCTGAGGAGGGAATGGTGCGAGCGTGAGACTGACTAAGGAGGGATTGGTGGTAGTGTGAGTCTGGCTAAAGAGGGAGTGGTGGTAGTGTGGGGCTGGCTAAGGAGGGAATGGTGGTAGTGTGAGGCTGGATGAGGAGGGAATGGTGGTAGTGTGAGGCTGGTTAAGGAGGGAATTGTGGTAGTGTGAGGCTGGTTAAGGAGGGAATTGTGGTAGTGTGAGGATGGCTAAGGAGGGAATGGTGCTAGTGTGAGGCTGGTTAAGGAGGGAATGGTGGTAGCGTGAGGCTGGCTAAGGAGAGTGTGGTGGTAGTGTGAGGCTGGTTAAGGAGGGAATGGTGGTAGTGTGAGGATGGTTAAGGAGGGAATGGTGGTAGTGTGAGGATGGCTAAGGAGGGAATGGTGCTAGTGTGAGGCTGGTTAAGGAGGGAATGGTGGTAGTGTGAGGCTGGTTAAGGAGGTAGTGGTGGTAGTGTGAGGCTGGTTAAGGAGGGAATAGTGGTAGTGTGAAGGTGGCTAAGGAGGGCATGGTGGTAGTCTGAGGCTGGCTAAGGAGGGAATGGTGGTAGTGTGAGGGTGGCTAAGGAGGGAATAGTGGTAGTGTGAGGGTGGCTAAGGAGGGCATGGTGGTAGTCTGAGGCTGGCTAAGGAGGGAGTGGTGGTAGTGTGAGGGTGGCTAAGGAGGGAATAGTGGTAGTGTGAGGGTGGCTAAGGAGGGCATGGTGGTAGTCTGAGGCTGGCTAAGGAGGGAATGGTGGTAGTGTGAGGGTGGCTAAGGAGGGAATAGTGGTAGTGTGAGGGTGGCTAAGGAGGGCATGGTGGTAGTCTGAGGCTGGCTAAGGAGGGAATGGTGGTAGTGTGAGGGTGGCTAAGGAGGGAATAGTGGTAGTGTGAGGGTGGCTAAGGAGGGCATGGTGGTAGTCTGAGGCTGGCTAAGGAGGGAATGGTGGTAGTGTGAGGCTGGCTAAGGAGGGAATAGTGGTAGTGTGAGGGTGGCTAAGGAGGGAATGGTGGTAGTGTGAGGCTTGCTAAGGAGGGAATAGTGGTTATGTGAGGCTGGTTAAGGAGGGAATGGTGGTAGTGAGAGGCTGGCTAAGGAGGGAGTGGTGGTATATGTGAGGCTGGCTAAGGAGGGAATGGTGGTAGTGTGAGGGTGGTTAAGGAGGGAATGGTGGTAGTGTGAGGCTGGCTATGGAGGGAATGCTGGTAGTGTGAGGCTGGTTAAGGAGGGAATGGTGGTAGGGTGAGGCTGGCTAAGGAGGGAATGGTGGTAGTGTGAGGCTGGCTAAGGAGGGAATGGTGGTAGTGTGAGGCTGGCTAGGGAGGGAATGGTGGTAGTGTGAGGGTAGTTAAGGAGGGAATGGTGGTAGTGTGAGGCTGGCTAAGTAGGGAATGGTGGTAGTGTGAGGGTAGTTAAGGAGGGAATGGTGGTAGTGTGAGGCTGGTTAAGGAGGGAATGGTGGTAGTGTGAGGGTGGTTAAGGAGGGAATGGTGGTAGTGTGAGGCTGGCTATGGAGGGAATGCTGGTAGTGTGAGGCTGGTTAAGGAGGGAATGGTGGTAGGGTGAGGCTGGCTAAGGAGGGAATGGTGGTAGTGTGAGGCTGGCTAAGGAGGGAATGGTGGTAGTGTGAGGCTGGCTAGGGAGGGAATGGTGGTAGTGTGAGGGTAGTTAAGGAGGGAATGGTGGTAGTGTGAGGCTGGCTAAGTAGGGAATGGTGGTAGTGTGAGGGTAGTTAAGGAGGGAATGGTGGTAGTGTGAGGCTGGTTAAGGAGGGAATGGTGGTAGTGTGACTCTGGTTAAGGAGGGAGTGGTGGTAGTGTGAGGCTGGTTAAGGAGGGAATGGTGGTAGTGTGAGGCTGGCTAAGGAAGGAATGGTGGTAGTGTGAGACTGGTTAAGGAGGGAATGGAGGTAGTGTGAGGGTCGCTAAGGAGGTAATGGTGGTAGTGTGAGGGTTGCTAAGAAGGGAATTGTGGTAGTGTGAGGCTGGCTAAGGAGGTAATGGTGGTAGTGTGAGGCTGGCTAAGGAGGAATGGTGGTAGTGTGAGGGTGGTTAAGGAAGGAATGGTGGTAGTGTGAGGCTGGCTAAGAAGAGAATGGTGGTAGTGTGAGGCTGGCTAAGGAGGGAGTGGTCGTAGTGTGAGGGTGGCTAAGGAGGAATGGTGGTAGTGTGAGGGTGGTTAAGGAAGGAATGGTGGTAGTGTGAGGCTGGGTAAGGAGGGAATGGTGGTAGTGTGAGGCTGGCTAAGGAGGGTGTGCTGGTAGTGTGAGGGTGGCTAAGGAGGAATGGTGGTAGTGTGAGGGTGGTTAAGGAAGGAATGGTGGTAGTGTGAGGCTGGCTAAGGAGGGAATGGTGGTATTGTGAGGCTTGCTAAGGAGGGAGTGGTGGTAGTGTGAGGGTGGCTAAGGGGGGAATGGTGGTAGTGTGAGGCTTGCTAAGGAGGGAATGGTGGTAGTGTGAGGCTTGCTAAGGAGGGAATGGTGGTAGTGTGAGGCTGGCTAAGGAGGGAACGGTGGTAGGGTGAGGCTGGTTAAGGAGGGAGTGGTGGTAGTGTGAGGCTGGCTAAGGAGGGAGTGGTGGTTGTGTGAGTCTGGCTAAGGAGGGAATGGTGGTAGTGTGAGGCTGGCTAAGGAGGGAGTGGTGGTAGTGTGAGGGTGGCTAAGGAGGGAATGGTGGTAGTGTGAGGCTGGTTAAGTAGTTAGTGGTGGTAGTGTGAGGCTGGCTAAGGAGGGAGGTGTGGTAGTGTGAGGCTGACTAAGGAGGTAGTGGTGGTAATGAGAGGCTGGCTAAAGAGGGAATGGTGGTAGTGTGAGGATGGCTGTGGAGGGAATGGTGGTAGTGTGAGTATGGCTAAGCAGGGAATGGTGGTAGTGTGAGGCTGGCTAAGGAGGGAATGGTGGGAGTGTGAGGCTGGTCAATGAGGGAGTGGTGGTAGTGTGTGGCTGGTTAATGAGGGATGGATGGTAGTGTGAGGCTGGTTAAGGAGGGATTGGTGGTAATATGAGTGTGGCTATGCAGGGAATGGTGGTAGCGTGAGCCTGGTTAATGAGGGAGTGGTGGTAGTGTGAAGTTGGTTAATGAGGGAGTGGTGCTAGCGTGAGGCTGGTTAAGGAGGGAATGGTGCTAGTGAGAGGCTGGTTACTGAGGGAGTGGTGGTTGCGTGAGTTTGGTTAAGGAGGGAGTGGTGGTTGTGTGAGGCTGGTTACGGAAGGATTGATGGTAGTGTGAGGCTGGTTAAGGAGGGAGTGGTGGTAGTGTGAGTTTGGTTAAGGTGGGAATGGTGGTAGCGCGAGTTTCTTTAAGGAGGGAATGGTGGTAGAGTGAGGCCGGCTAAGGAATGACTGGTGGTAGTGTGTGACTGGTTAAGGAGGGAATGGTGGTAGTGTGAGGCTGGTTAATGAGGGAATGGTGGTAGTGTGAGGCTGGTTAAGGAGGGAATGGTGGTAGTGTGAGTCAGGCTAAGGAGGGACTGGTTGTAGTGTGAGGCTGGTTTAGGAGGGAGTGGTGGTAGTGTGAGGCTGGTTAAGGAGGGAATGGTGGTAGTGTGAGGCTGGTTAATGAGGGAATGGTGGTAGTGTGAGGCTGGTTAAGGAGGGAATGATGGAACCGTGAGGCTGGTTAAGGTGGGAATGGTGGTAGTGTGAGGCTGGTTAGGGAGGGAATGGTGGTAGTGTGAGGCTGGTAAAGGAGGGAATGGTGGTAGTGTGAGGCTGATTAAGGAGTGTGTGGTGGTAAATTGAGGCTGGCTAAATAGGGAATGGTGGTAGTGTGAGGCTGGTTAAGGAGGGTATGGTGGTACGTGAGGCTGGTTAAGGAGGGAATGGTGGTTGTGTGAGGCTGGCAAATAGGGAATGGTGGTAGTGTGAGGCTGGCTAAGGAGGGAATGGTGGTAGTGTGAGGCTGACTAAGGAGGGAATGGTGGTAGTGTGAGGCTGGCTAAGGAGGGAGTGGTGGTAGTGTGAGGCAGGCTAAGGAGGGAATGGTATAGCGTGAGGCTGGTTAAGGAGGGAATGGTGGTAGTGTGAGGCTGGCTAAGGAGGGAATGATGGTAGTGTGAGGCTGGATAAGGAGGGAGTGGTGGTAGTGTGAGGCTGGTTAAGGAGGGAATGATGGTAGCGCGAGGCTGGCTAAGGAGGGGATGGTGGTAGTGTGAGGCTGGTTAAGGAGGGAATGGTGGTAGTGTGAGGCTGGTTAAGGAGGGAATGGTGGTAGTGTGAGGCTGGTTAAGGAGGGAATGGTGGTAATGTGAGGCTGGCTAAGGAGGGAGTGGTGGTAGTGTGAGGCTGGTTAAGTAGGGAATGGTGGTAGTGTGAGGCTGGCTAAGGAGGGAATGGTGGTAGTGTGAGGCTGGCTAAGGAGGGAGTAGTGGTAGTGTGAGACTGGCTAAGGAGGGAATGGTGGTAGTGTGAGGCTGGCTAAGGAGGGAATGGTGGTAGCGTGAGGCTGGTTAAGGAGGGAGTGGGCCGTTTATACGATGTAATGTTTAATCCGTGCAAATGATGTGAACCGATCATCGTAAGTGAGAAAAGGTGGGTAATACATGGAGAGCTGTGAAATGTGGGAATATTATAAAAAGAAGACATTCATTGTAGTGAGTTAATGTCAAGATTATGTCTATATACCTTCTAGGACAGACACACATAAACATAGTGGAATATAGACATAAACACACACATATACCAACAGTCACACATACACACAGTCACACACATACACACATACACACAGACACACACATACACACACAGGCACACTTACAGACAGACACATACACACAGAGAAACACATATACACAGACACACACATACACACAGACACACATACACACACTTACAGACAAACACATACACACAGAGACACACATATACACACAGTCACACACAGACACACAGTCACACCCATACACACAGACACACACACAGAGACAGACATACACACACATGCACACTTACAGACAGACACATACACACAGACACGCACATATACACACAGTCATACACAGACACACATTCACACACATACACACAGACACACACCGACACACACATACACACATACACACACATACACACACATACACACAGTCACACATATGCACACAGTCACACACAGACACAAAGACACACACATGCACACAGACACAAACATGCACGCATACACAAAGATGCACACAGACACACACATACACACAGACACACACAGCCACCCAGTCACACACATACACTACAGACACACACATACACATACACACACACAGTCACACATATACACACCCATACACACAGACACACACGCATAAACACACACATACACATAAACACAGAAACACACATAGACACAGACAAACGCACACACACACACGTATACACATATACACACATTTACACAGACACACACACACATGCACACACACACACACACACACATAGACAGTCAAAATAACAAAATAACATATTAACACTATTAAATAAGGTACTAAAAAATGAGTAGAAATCGTTGATAATAAATCTCAGATAGAAATGAATCTCCAAGACTGAAGCTGTTTCATTCCCGATGGACTTGCGATAATGAAAGAGAGTTTTGTGTATTAGATATAGCGAGGGGGAGTGTTTGGTGTTAATTAACATAGAGAGAGGGATCGGTAGGTGGTGGACTAGCAAATATACATACGTACTATATGTTATGGCCCCTTTGACATTGTTAATCTATGTAATAAGCTGCTGTCAACCAAAAGACCTACTAGTAAGGTCTAGAAACATCTGACTGATAACATGACAAGTCAGTCAATCATATTGGTGGCCTCCCCACAGCCCCGGCGGACAGAATGGAGGAGGCGTTTCCCCGGTGGACGGCAAAGGAGACGCGCTGGAAAAGGAAGCAGTCATATAGAAGTCATTTGTATTTTGAATAAACTGTATACACACGCACACACACCACACACCACACACACCACACACCACACACCACACACCACACACACCACACACCACACACCACATACCACACACGCACACACACCACACACCACACACCACACACACCACATACCACACACGCACACACACCACACACCACACACACCACACACCACATACACCACACACCACACACGCACACACACCACACACACCACACCACACACACCACACACCACATACCACACACGCACACACACCACACACCACACACCACATACACCACATACCACACACGCACACACACCACACACCACACACACCACACACCACACACCACATACCACACACGCACACACACCACACACCACACACCACATACACCACATACCACACACGCACACACACCACACACCACACACACCACACACCACACACCACATACACCACACACCACACACGCACACACACCACACACACCACACCACACACACCACACACCACATACACCACATACCACACACGCACACACACCACACACCACACACACACCACACACCACATACACAAAATACCACACACGCACACACACCACACACCACACACACACCACACACCACACACCACATACACCACATACCACACACGCACACACACCACACACCACACACCACATACACCACATACCACACACGCACACACACCACACACCACACACCAGACACCACACACGCACACACACCACACACACCACACACACCACACACCACACACCACATACACCACATACACGCACACGCATACACTCATATATATATATATACACAACGAAGGAAGTGTGGTAAGGAACCAGGTGGACTATAACGCACCAGAGTATTCGATACTTTGGGTAGTAGAGTGGGTAATAGGAAAAGAGTCAAGAACCCGACGGCAGAGCTCAAGCCGTTTCGGCGGCTATTTCTGGACTAAATAACACTTTTAGCATGGTGCGGATATAGCCGAACTCTTCATTCCATATATAGGCATGCGATAATCGCGATCAACGCATGCCTATATATGGAATTACACCTTGAAGAGTTCGGCTATATCAGCATCATGCTAAAAATTTAATTTAGTCTAGAAATAGCCGTCGAAACGACTTGAGCTCTGCCGTCGGGGTCTTGACTCTTTTCCTATATAATTATTATTATTATTATATATATATTTATATATGTACATATATATATATATATATATATATACACACACACATATACGAATATATATATGTCTTCACCCTAAGTTAAAATACGGTGAAAGCTATTCTATTTTCTAATTTCAAACCTGGTCACTGTTTCAAAACATACTTACTTATATATATATATATATATATATATATATATATATATATATATATATATATATATATATATATATATATACACACACACATATATATATATATATATATATACATATATATATGAGGGAGGTTCCAAAACCTCTTGGTCTAAATGGGAATAGAAATGAAATTGAAAAATATAATTCTATTTCAATATTTCAATACAACCAAATTTTACCTGAGGACTTTTATTAAATCGTTGTATTATCTTTCTATTCCATCGCAAAAGAAGTCCTTGACTTTGATCTGGAAATGCAAATTTAATGCAAATTCGGGTTTCTTTTCTAGTATGTTATGATGTGATGTAGAAGCTATCTTCTTCGTTTGCATATATTTTATTAACAAGTACAGGAGAAATTTGGCAAATAGAAAAACATCAATGGGAAGAAAACAGCCATCTTTCTGATCACGTTTTTATTACATTATAGTTTCGTTGTTTTTTGTTTTGTTTTTTTGTTGTTTTGCTACTTTGTTGTTCTGTTGCCTTATTAACTTGTTGCCTTGTTGATTAGTTGCCTTGTTAACTTGTTGCCTAGTTGCCTTGTCTTGTTGCCTTGTTGCGTAGTTGCATTGATGCGTAATTGCCTTGTTGCCTAGTTGCCTTATTTTTTGTTGCCATGTTGCGTAGTTGCATTGATGCTTAATTGTCTTGTTGCCTAGTTGCTTTGTAGCCTAGAAGCCTAGTTGCCTAGTTGCCTTGTTGCCTAGTTGCCTTGTTGCGTAGTTGCCTTGTTGCGTAGTTGCATTGATGCTTAATTGCCTTGTTGCCTAGCTGCCTAGTTGCTTTGTAGCCAAGTTGTATAATTGCGTAGCTGCCTTGTAGCTTTGTCACCTCGTTGCTTCGTTGCTTTTTTGTTCTGTTGCCTTGTTATTGTACCCATATTGTCCTGTTGCTTAGTTACCTTTTTGCCTTGTAGCCAAGTTGCCTTGTTGTCTAGTTGCCTTGTTGCTTCGCTGACAACATCCCCTCTGAGGCAGAAGTGGAAAAGAAGAAATGAAATAGTAGTAGAGGCACTGGAATGAAAACAAGAGGAAGGATAGACATATAGAGAAAATATGAGGCGTATGAGGGAGAGGAAACGTTGTTGTTGTTGATGATGATGATGATGATGATGTGATCTGGCAGTAATCTCCTTCAAACTAATGAATGAATACAGTTAAGACAGAAGCTAATGGAAGCCCATAACAGATATATATACCGACTGTAAACATGTATCTTGTGACAGGTTGTGGGATAACAACACATCTATACCGGCCCCAGTATAGATGAGTCATATGATATTGAAGAGGTTGGGAAGACGGACGTGTGATTGAGTTGCAGAATAATAATTGTAGCATTTATTGATTTACTACACCTTACA
>OZ024741.1:404137288-404167288 GCA_964016885.1 Eledone cirrhosa | reverse complement strand
AATAATGTGCTCCAAGGGGTATAGATTCCATACACTGGTGGTTCACTGATGGCGCACTGTCTCTCTCTCTCTGGTGTGTTATCTTTTCTACATATTGTATATATATATATATATATATATATATATATATATATATAATATATATATATATAGTCAAAAATGGAACGGGAACAAAACAGAGAGGCAGTACAAACAAAGGTTTATTAGTTTCACGCTCTTGAGAATGGGGGGGGGGCGTTTCAGGCATAAACCCTTCTTCAGGCGAAAGGTGGGAGGGAAGAGAGTTCCGAGGGTGTGTAGGGGAGTGGGGGAGAGACATTTAGAAAGGGGGGGGGGGTGGAAGGGGTACAAATAAAAATAAAAATAAACATGAAGATAAACAAGTGGTGGAAGGATGTGTGACGAAAGAACTTTTACAGACTATATATATATATTTATATCTGTATTTTTAACCGTTGGTCAATCGACCATAAACATTGATTGCCAGGTAAATTAACTATGGAGATATAAAATATACAGAAGCGAAAACCAACCCAAACCAAACAGTGTGTTCTGTTATTGTTTCTGGTAATATTATAAAAATTTAACCCTCCCCAAATATAACAATATATATAATATATAAATATATATATATATAACTATATATAGCTCTCTCTCTCTCTCTCCCTCTCTCTCTCTCTCTCTCTCTCTCTCTCTCTCTCTCTCTATATATATATATATATATATATATATATATATATATATATATATATATATATATATATATATGGAAAATAATGAAACGAAATTTCATTTCTCACTTTTAGTACGGCTGATACCTAAATATAAGTATGTATACGTACATACATATATGTGTACAGAGGTACAGTAGTATGTATATATATATATACATACATGCACACATATATATATGTACGTATGGGTTTACCGAACATTTATTATAATGTTCGGTTTGTTTGTAAAGAAACAGCCCGAATTACGCCGTACAGTGCTCGGCAACCATCGTCGCCCTTTTGTTCAACACTGACACAGGAACGATGTACTAGTTTCAAGCTTATTAGCTATCGTCAGCATCGTATACCTTTCTGTCAGATGATTGAACGTGTGAAAGTATATATTTTCCTCATGCATATTTACGGCTGAGCAGCCTAATTTGCATATCGAGTGAGTTAGTCGGCTGTACATATATACATACTACTGTACGTCTGTACACATATATGTATGTACGTATACATACTTATATATATATGTCAGATCATCAGTTGGTGCTACTGGTAACATGTATTCCAGTACAACCTGTCCCATGGTCGGGTCGTTGGCGACTAGACTGGCAACCCCACCAAGGTTTCTTGGTGAGGACTTTGGACATCCTGTAGGACTAAAAACAAAACCTGTCAAAGGGCAAAGGAGCTCTTAAGAGTCAATGGCCATCCAAAATCACTGGGAGAGATGACCCCTTAGCATTTGTCAAGGCAGAATTCTAGGAGAAGGAAAACTGATATACCACCTGCAACCCTGATGGTATCCAATGATGTTGACTTGTTCTTCTTTTTGGTAAATATCATCTTGGTTAAGAGAGTGGCACTGGCTTTGTGCAGTGCCTTTGCTCACTATAAAAGCTTCACGGCACAGGCATTGCTTTATATCTGGAGATCTCTCTGCACTTGTCGTCACATGGTACCATGGGCCCAGCACTGTGTCAATAATTGTCACAAGTGTAGTGTTTGTACCAGAGTTTTCAAGTCGCTGACTGGACTAAAAAGTCACACTTGTTCAGTTGGCAGCCACCATATATATATATATATATATATATATATATATATATACAGTATATAGAGTTATATAAACAAGTAAGAATGAATTTAAATACTGTAAAGCTAATGACAATAATATGTTACAGAGAAAACCTACTTCTTCAATTCTGCTTCTGAGAATTGAAGAAGTATCTCATGCAATTCGAACGATTTCGGCTTTCTTTCATGCTGTAAATTTTCCAGCCGAAACGGAGACGGCAAGAGACCGCCGCCACGGTGGCGGTCAGTGGTAAGAGAAAAAGGAGACGAGCCCACCCGGCGGAAGGCGGCCATAGGCGGGCATAGGCGGGCATAGGCGGGCATTAACGCAAGAAGGAACACAGCTTCTTTGTTTCAGCTCCTAAATTGGCATGTCAAGATTAGGCGACGAGAATGTTAGAGATTTCTTGGAATGGCAGGACTTGGGCCTCATTCAGGCAGACATTTTGAATTTAAAACAAGAAACGTAACGTATTTTATTGTGAAAGAGGAACAGATGTATGTGAGACTCAAACTAAAGCATTCTCAACTAATAGTCTTAGCAGAGAAATGCTTTGTTTTTTGGTCATTCATTTTTATAACTATTTACTATCTATGTGTGTGTATCTGTGTGTGTGTATGTATCTGTCTGTGTCTGTGTGTGCGTGTATCTGTGTTTGTGTGTGTGTGTATCTGTGTATGTATGTGTGTGGGTGTGGGTGTGTGAAATAAGATCAAACTCTCATGGCAATAGTTGTTTTAACATGTACAGAGAGACACAAACAGACACACACATACACACACAGATACACACACACACACATCGACACAGACACACACAGACACACACACACACACATAGACACAGACACACACAGACACATACATTCCCCCATATATATATATATATATATATATATAATGATGATTTCTAAAGAATGAAACAGTTCTAGTCCTGTAGAATCTCATCTATATTAAAACTGTATATATATATATATATATAAATAAGCAATGAGTTATTTAACTTGTTCATTATTGTATTTGACTATTCAAATAGAACTCACAACATTAAGTTCTTGTCTGGATATGTCACTATCTGTAAACCAATTTTTGTATTTTATGTGATGAGAGCGTACCAAGAATTTGGTACCCTTGAAATATATATAATAAAATAATTATGGTTTTATAAAGATAGCTTCCATTTATTAATATTATTGATATATATATATATATATATATATATATATATATATATATATATATATATATATATATATATATATATATATATATATATATATATATATATATATATATATATATATATATATATATATATATATATATATATATATATATATATATATATATATATATATATATATATATATATATATATATATATATATATATATATATAAAATACAAATAAAGTACAGAGTTACTAACTCATATTGATACCCTGTAATTAACAACCTCAACGTATAAATACTGAGCGCAGTATCGGTAGAGGGTCGAACGCCATGCTTTCCAGCATAGTTACGTTCCTTTACGATCTGAGTTCAAATCCCGCCGAGGTTGACTTTGCCTTTTATCCTTACGGGGTCGATAAAATAAAGTACCAGTAATGCACTGGTTAATTGCTGGCCTTGTGCCTAAAGTAGAAACAATTATATAATAATATATGTAGAAATAAACACAGTAAATTGTGTGTCTAAAATTACGAGGGTTGAGATACCACATTGGTTTGATAAATTTAACCTGAAACAAACGGAAGATATAGAATATTGTATACAGACCGTCTCAATAACTATTTCATCTCTCGGACAGATTAGAGATTTAATCTGTTTCGTGCTGAAAATTCTGTTTGTAACAGATAATCCGTAATATATATAAGAGGAAGTAAGGGAGGCAATGACAGTAGTATGTCGAACATCCTGCAAAGAAGGCAATAAAACATCTCTTCCTTGGCCCATATAAATCATTTAACTACTACAAGCTGCAACTGCATCCAATTCAATGTTTCATTATATACTGGCAGTGGATTGGCAGTATCAGTAGAGGGTCGGACGCCATGCTTTCTAGCATAGAGTTACGGCCTTTGCCATTCTGATTTCAAATCCCGCCGAGGTTAATTTTGCCTTGCATCCTTACGGGGTCGATAAAATAAAGTACCAGTAATGTACTGGGTTATTCCTGGCCTTGTGCCAAAAGTAGAAACAATTATTTATATTGATTTTTCGGTGGAGCTCCAGAAACTATGCTTCATCGCATAAAATTACGGTCCTTTACGTTCAGAGTCAAATCCTGCCGAGGTTAGCTTTGCCTTTCATCCTTCCGCGGTCAATAAAATAAAGTACCAGTAACAAACTAGTGTCGATTTAATCGACTTTCCCATCTCAAATTGCTGCCCTTGTGCCTAAACCAGAAAGCATTTTAAGGGCGGTGGATTGGCAGTAATCGGTAGAACGTCGGACACCTTGCTATACAGCATAGAGTTACATCCCTTTACGTTATGAGTTCAAATCCCGCCGAGGTAGAACGTCGGACATCATGCTTTGCAGCATAGAGTTACATCTCTTTACGGTCTGAGTTCAAATCCAGCCGAGGTTAGCTTTGCCTATCATCTTTACGTGGTCGATAAAATAAAGTACCAGTAATACACTTAGGTCAATTTAATTGACTATCCCCTCCCCACAAAAAGTTTGGCCTATAATAGAAATCATTATTTGTATTGATTTTGAAACTGATATTTCCTGAAGATATATCTGAAATTTAACGAATTATAAAATTTTATTTCAATGTCTAGACAACAGTCTGTGGTGTTAATTGTAATTATATTTCTGAACATTAGTAGAGACGTCTTGCAGCAGTCATCGGGATAATCATATTTGTCTTTATATATCACTATAGCTACCTCTTTATTTACCTGTATTTCCGTCTCACTATCTCACTATTATTCTATTTATCTATCGAAGGCGGTGGATTGGCAGTATCGGTAAAGGATCGGACTCCATGCTTTGAGGCATAGAGTTACGGCCGTTGCTATTCTGAGTTCAAATCCCGCCGAGGTTAACTTTGCCTTTCATCCTTACGGGGTCGATAAAATAAAGTACCAGTAATGTACTGAGTAATTGCTGGCCTTGTGCCAAAAGAAGAAACAATTATTCTATTTATCTATCAATTTAACTCTCTCTTCTTCCCTGCTTATTTCTTTTCATTTCTCTCTCTCTCTCTCTCTCTATATATATATATATATAGACCCACCCGCACACACATACGTATATATATACATGAATGTAAATCAGGATGGATTCCGTTGGAAGCTACTTAGGCGGTATTACTCAATAGAGTAATCGATACTCGGGGTAGTAGATTATGGTCATATTATAAAAAGTCGAGACCCGACGGTCGAGCTCAAACCGTTTCGACGGCTATTTCCAGAAATAGCCGCCGAAACGGCTTGAGCTCTGCCGTCGTACTTTTTCCTATTACCCACTCTACTACCCTAAATATTGAGTACTCTGGTGGGTTATGGTCCATCTGGTTCCATACCACATTTCCTTTGTTATATATATATATATATATATACATATAAATTAATATGTATGTGATAAAACACAGATACCAACACATCCGTGTATATATATTGCGAAAGAAAAGTTTAGCCAGATTGAAGTATACTAATTATTATACTACAGTTTGTCCATATCGATTTAAAATAATAAATCAACGGAGACGAACTGTATTGGCATATATATATATGTTAATAAAAGATCGGAGATTATATTCAGTTGATTCAGGTTTATTTAAAACTCCGTTATACATATTTCACTAAGGACTATCATTTAAGATAGCTTGAGCTCTACAGACGGCACGTTCCCAAGAAACCTTTAAATTTAGAAAATCCAATAATTATATTCTTTTCGTGACAGAGGAGGCTGGCCGGACGCTGTGGTGTTGTTTCTTCGATATATATTTTTCTGAGGAAGACGGTGACATTGATCAGGGGTTTCGATATTAGAAACAACTAGTGATATAACCACGACCTGTAACTCGATATATCGACCTACACTGATCAATTGACTTTCTGAAACAATCTCAAAACTTTGAACTAATTAGTAATCTATCTCTGACTAACACATGAAGAGTAAAAGTTATAATTATTATTTCTAAAGTTGGTACAAGTCCAGAAATTTGTGAGGAGGGGTCGGAAAATTGGAATAGATCACCCCAGTTCATTATTGGTGCTTTAATTTATCGACCCCTTAAAAATGAAAGAAAGCTTAACCTCGGCGGGATTTGAACACACAACGTAGAGGGCTGTAACTCTATGCGACAAAGCATGGTGTCAGACTTTCTACCGATATTACTAATCCTCCAATACTGCTAATAATAATAATTGTTTCTATATTTTGCACAAGGCCAGCAATTTGAAAGGCAGTGAGTCGATTAAATCTACCCAGTACATTACTGGTACTTTATTTTATCGACCATGTAAGGATGAAAGGCAAAACTAACCTCGGTGAGATTTGAACTTACAAGGTAAAGGGATGTAACAGAATGCCACAACGCATGTTGTCCGATGCTCTACCGATATCGCCAATCTACCAATACTGCCAATAATAATAATTGTGTCTGCTTTAAGCAACAGGGCCAGGAACATTTGGTTTGAACTCATAACATAAACGAACCTAACTTTATGCCACAAAGCATATTGTCCGATGCTCTACTGGAACTGCCGATAATAATAATAATAATAATCGCTTCTACTTTAGGCACAAGGCCAGCAATTTGAAGAGGAGAGGGAAAGTGAATTAAATCGACCCCGGTACGTGACTGGTACTTTATTTTATCGACACTGTAAGGATGGAAGACAAAACAAATCTAGGCTGCATTTCAACTCAGAAGGTAAAAGGCCATAACTTTGAGCATATTATCCGACGCTGTAGCGATTCTGTCAATAATAATTGTTTCTACTTTTGGCACCAGCCAGCAATTATCCAGTACATTACTGGTACTTTATTTTATCGATCCTGTAAGGTTGAAAGGCAAAGTTGACCTCGGCGGGATTTGAACTCAGAATGGCACGGACAATAACTCTTTGCTGCAAAGCATAGTGTCCGACCCTCTACCGATACTGCCAATCCACCACCCTAACATGGTGTCCGACCCTCTACCGATACTGCCAATCCACCACCCTAGCATGGTGTCCGACCGTCTACCGATGCTGCCAATCCACCGCCCTAGCATGGTGTCCGACCCTCTACCGATACTGCCAATCCACCACCCTAGCATGGTGTCCGACCCTCTACCGATACTGCCAATCCACCGCCCTAGCATGGTGTCCGACCCTCTACCGATACTGCCAATCCACCTCCCTAGCATGGTGTCCCACCCTCTACCGATACTGCCAATCCACCGCCCTAGCATGGTGTCCGACCCTCTACTGATACTGCCAATCCACCGCCCTAGCATGGTGTCCTACCCTCTACAGATACTGCCAATTCACCCCCTAGCATGGTGTCCGACCCTCTACCGATACTGCCAATCCAGCACCCTAGCATGGTGTCCGACCCTCTACAGATACTGCCAATCCACCGCCCTAGCATGGTGTCCGACCCTCTACCGATACTGCCAATCCACCACCCTAGAATGGTGTCCGACCCTCTACAGATACTGCCAATCCACTGCCATAGCATGGTGTCCGACCCTCTACCGATACTGCCAATCCACCACCCTAGCATGGTATCTGACCCTTTACCAATACTGCCAATCTACCGCCCTAGCATGGTGTCCGACCCTCTACCGATACTGCCAATTTACCACCCTAGCGTGGTGTCCCACCCTCTATAGACACTGCCAATCCACCACCCTAGCATGGTGTCCGACCCTCTATAGACACTGCCAATCCACCACCCTAGCATGGTGTCCGACCCTCTACCGATACTGCCAATCCACCACCCTAGCATGGTATCTGACCCTTTACCAATACTGCCAATCCACCACCCTAGCATGGTGTCCGACCCTCTACCGATACTGCCAATTTACCACCCTAGCGTGGTGTCCCACCCTCTATAGACACTGCCAATCCACCACCCTAGCGTGGTGTCCCACCCTCTATAGACACTGCCAATCCACCACCCTAGCATGGTGTCCGACCCTCTACCGATACTGCCAATCCACCACCCTAACATGGTGTCCGACCCTCTACCGATACTGCCAATTCACCACCCTAGCACGGTGTCCGACCCTCTACCGATACTGCCAATCCACCACCCTAACAGGCTGTCCCACCCTCTACCGATACTGCTAATACACCGCCCTAGTATGGTGTCCCACCCTCTACCGATACTGCCAATCCACCACCCTAACATGGTGTCCGACCCTCTACCGATACTGCCAATTCACCACCCTAGCACGGTGTCCGACCCTCTACCGATACTGCCAATCCACCACCCTAACAGGCTGTCCCACCCTCTACCGATACTGCTAATACACCGCCCTAGTATGGTGTCCGACCGTCTACCGATACTGCCAATCCCACCGCCCTAGCATAGTGTCCGACCCTCTACCTATACTACAAATCCACCACCCTAGCATGGTGTCCCACCCTCTACGGATACTGCCAATCCACCACCCTAGCATGGTGTCCGACCCTTTACCGATACTGCCAATCCACCACCCTAGCATGGTGTCTGACCCTCTACCGATACTGCCAATCCACCACCCTAGCATGGTGTCCGACCCTTTACCGATACTACAAATCCACCACCCTAGCATGGTGTCCCACCCTCTACGGATACTGCCAATCCACCACCCTAGCATGGTGTCCGAACCTTTACCGATACTGCCAATCCACCACCCTAGCATGGTGTCCCACCCTCTACGGATACTGCCAATCCACCACCCTAGCATGGTGTCCGACCCTCTACCGATACTGCCAATCCTCCCCCCTAACATGGTGTCCCACCCTCTACCGATACTGCCTATCCACCACTCTAGCATAGTGTCCGACCCTCTACCGATACTGCCAATCCACCACCCTAGCATGGTGTCCGACCCTCTACATATACTGCCAATCCACCACCCTAGCATGGTGTCCCACCCTCTACCGATACTGCCTATCCACCACTCTAGCATAGTGTCCGACCCTCTACCGATACTGCCAATCCACCACCCTAGCATGGTGTCCCACCCTCTACCGATACTGCCAATCCACCACCCTAGCATGGTGTCCCACCCTCTACCGATACTGCCAATCCACCACCCTAGCATGGTGTCCGACCCCCTACCGATACTGCCTATCCACCACTCTAGCATGGTGTCCGACCCTTTACCGATACTGCCAATCCACCACCCTAGCATGGTGTCCCACCCTCTACCGATACTGCCAATCCACCACCCTAGCATGGTGTCCCACCCTCTACCGATACAGCCAATCCACCACGCTAACATGGTGTCCGACCCTCTACCGATACTGCCAATCCACCACCCTAGCATGGTGTCCGACCCTTTACCGATACGGCCAATCCACCACCCTAGCATGGTGTCCCACCCTCTACCGATACTGCCAATCCACCACCCTAGCATGGTGTCCGACCCTCTACCGATACTGCCAATCCTCCCCCCTAACATGGTGTCCCACCCTCTACCGATACTGCCAATCCACCACCCTAGCACAGTGTCCGACCCTCTACCGATACTGCCAATCCACCACCCTAGCATGGTGTCCGACCCTCTACCGATACTGCCAATCCACCACCCTAGCATGGTGTCCGACCCTCTACCGATACTGCCAATCCTCCCCCCTAACATGGTGTCCCACCCTCTACCGATACTGCCAATCCACCACCCTAGCATGGTGTCCGACCCTCTACCGATACTGCCAATCGACCACCCTAGCATGGTGTCCCACCCTCTACCGACACTGCCAAACCACCACCCTAGCATGGTGTCCCACCCTCTACCGACACTGCCAATCCACCACCATAGCATGGTGTCCCACCCTCTACCGATACTGCCAATCCACCACCCTAGCATGGTGTCCCACCCTCTACCGACACTGCCAATCCACCACCATAGCATGGTGTCCCACCCTCTACCGACACTGCCAATCCACCACCCTAGCATGGTGTCCCACCCTCTACCGACACTGCCAATCCACCACCATAGCATGGTGTCCCACCCTCTACCGATACTGCCAATCCACCACCCTAGCACAGTGTCCGACCCTCTACCGATACTGCCAATCCACCACCCTAGCACAGTGTCCGACCCTCTACCGATACTGCCAATCCACCACCCTAGCATGGTGTCCCACCCTCTACCGGTACTGTTAATCCACCGCCCTAGTATGGTGTCCGACACTCCCCCGATACTGCCAATCCACCACCCTTGCATGGTGTCCGACCCTCTACCGATACTGCCAATCCACCACCCTAGCATGGTGTCCGACCCTCTACCGATACTGCCAATCCACCACCCTAGCATGGTGTCCCACCCTCTACCGGTACTGTTAATCCACCGCCCTAGTATGGTGTCCGACCCTCTACCGATACTGCAATCCACCACCCTAGCATGGTGTCCCACCCTCTACCGGTACTGTTAATCCACCACCCTAGTACGGTGTCCCACCCTCTACCGATACT
This sequence comes from Eledone cirrhosa, assembly GCA_964016885.1. Lineage (NCBI taxonomy): Eukaryota > Metazoa > Mollusca > Cephalopoda > Octopoda > Eledonidae > Eledone > Eledone cirrhosa. Next base: position 404,156,865 of record OZ024741.1, on the reverse strand, counting down.
GCCAATCCACCACCCTAGCATGGTGTCCCACCCTCTACCGGTACTGTTAATCCACCACCCTAGCATGGTGTCCGACCCTCTACCGATACTGCCAATCCACCACCCTAGCATGGTGTCCCACCCTCTACCGATACTGCCAATCCACCACCCTAGCATGGTGTCCCACCCTCTACCGATACTGCCAATCCACCACCCTAGCATGGTGTCCGACCCTCTACCGATACTGCCAATCGACCACCCTAGCATTGTGTCCCACCCTCTACCGACACTGCCAATCCACCACCCTAGCATGGTGTCCCACCCTCTACCGACACTGCCAATCCACCACCATAGCATGGTGTCCCACCCTCTACCGATACTGCCAATCCACCACCCTAGCACAGTGTCCGACCCTCTACCGATACTGCCAATCCACCACCCTTGCATGGTGTCCCACCCTCTACCGATACTGCCAATCCACCGCCCTAGTATGATGTCCGACCCTCTACCGATCCTGCCAATCCACCACCCTAGCATGGTGTCCCACACTCTATCGATACTGTTAATCCACCACCCTAACATGGTGTCCCACCCTCTACCGATACTGCCAATCCACCTCCCTAGCATGGTGTCCCACCCTCTACCGACACTGCCAATCCACCACCCTAGCATGGTGTCCCACCCTCTACCGATAGTGCCAATCCACCTCCCTAGCATGGTGTCCCACCCTCTACCGATACTGCCAATCCACCGCCCTAACATGGTGTCCGACCCTTTACCGATACTGCAAAGCCACCACCTTAAAAGGGTGTCCGACCCTTTACCGATACTGCCAATCCACCGCACTAACATGGTGTCCGACCCTTTACCGATACTGCCAATCCACCACCCTAACATGGCGTCCGACCCTCTACCGTTACTGCCAATCCACCACCCTAACATGGTGTCCGACCCTTTACCGATACTGCCAATCCACCGACCTAACATGGTGTCCGACCCTTTACCGATACTGCCAATCCACCACCCTAACATGGCGTCCGACCCTCTACCGTTACTACCAATCCACCCCCTAGCATGGTGTCCGACCCTCTACCGATACTGCCAATCCACCACCCTAGCATGGTGCCCCACCCTCTACCTATACTGCCAATCCACCACCCTAGCATGGTGTCCGACCCTCTACCGATACTGCCAATCCACCACCCTAGCATGGTGTCCCACCCTCTACCGGTACTGTTAATCCACCACCCTAGTACGGTGTCCCACCCTCTACCGATACTGCCAATCCACCACCCTAGCATGGTGTCCCACCCTCTACCGGTACTGTTAATCCACCACCCTAGCATGGTGTCCGACCCTCTACCGATACTGCCAATCCACCACCCTAGCATTCTGTCAGACCCTCTACCGATACTGCCAATCCACCACCCTAGCATGGTGTCCCACCCTCTACCGATAGTGCCAATCCACCTCCCTAGCATGGTGTCCCACCCTCTACCGATACTGCCAATCCACCGCCCTAACATGGTGTCCGACCCTTTACCGATACTGCAAAGCCACCACCTTAAAAGGGTGTCCGACCCTTTACCGATACTGCCAATCCACCGCACTAACATGGTGTCCGACCCTTTACCGATACTGCCAATCCACCACCCTAACATGGCGTCCGACCCTCTACCGTTACTGCCAATCCACCACCCTAACATGGTGTCCGACCCTTTACCGATACTGCCAATCCACCGACCTAACATGGTGTCCGACCCTTTACCGATACTGCCAATCCACCACCCTAACATGGCGTCCGACCCTCTACCGTTACTACCAATCCACCCCCTAGCATGGTGTCCGACCCTCTACCGATACTGCCAATCCACCACCCTAGCATGGTGCCCCACCCTCTACCTATACTGCCAATCCACCACCCTAGCATGGTGTCCGACCCTCTACCGATACTGCCAATCCACCACCCTAGCATGGTGTCCCACACTCTACCGATACTGTTAATCCACCACCCTAACATGGTGTCCCACCCTCTACCGATACTGCCAATCCACCTCCCTAGCATGGTGTCCCACCCTCTACCGATACTGCCAATCCACCACCCTAGCACTGTGTACCACCCTCTACCGATACTATTAATCCACCACCCTAACATGGTGTCCCACCCTCTACCGATACTGCCAATCCACCACCCTAACATGGTGTCCCACCCTCTACCGATACTGCCAATCCACCGCCCTAGTATGGTGTCCGACCCTCTACCGATACTGCCAATCCACCTGCCTAGCATGGTGTCCCACCCTCTACCGATACTGCCAATCCACCACCCTAGCATGGTGTCCGACCCTCTACCGATACTGTTAATCCACCACCCTAGCATGGTGTCCGACCCTCTACCGATACTGTTAATCCTCCACCCTAGCATGGTGTCCGACCCTCTACCGATACTGCCAATCCACCTCCCTAGCATGGTGTCCCACCCTCTAACGATACTGCCAATCCACCACCCTAGCATGGTGTCCGACCCTCTACCGATAGTGCCAATCCACCTCCCTAGCATGGTGTCCCACCCTCTACCGATACTGCCAATCTACCACCCTAGCATGGTGTTCGACCCTCCCCCGATACTGCGAATCCACCTCCCTAGCTTGGTGTCCCACCCTCTACCGATACTGCCAATCCACCACCCTAGCATGGTGTCCGACCCTCTACCGATACTGCCAATGCACCACCCTAGCATGCTGTCCCACCCTCTACCGATACTGCCAATCCACCACCCTAGCATGGTGTCCCACCCTCTACCGATACTGCCAATCCACCGCCCTAACATGGTGTCCGACCCTTTACCGATACTGCCAATCCACCACCCTAACATGGTGTCCGACCCTTTACCGATACTGCCAATCCACCCCCTAGTATGGTTTCCGACCCTCTACCGATACTGTCAATCCACCACCCTAGCATGGTGTCCGACCCTCCCCCGATACTGCCAATCCACCACCCTAGCATGGTGTCCCACCCTCTACCGATACTGCCAATTCACCGCCCTAACATGGTGTCCGACCCTTTACCGATACTGCCAATCCACCCCCTAGCATGGTGTCCAAACCTCTACAGAAACTGCCAATCCACCACCCTAGCATCGTGTCCGTCCCTCCCCCGATACTCCCAATCCACCACCCTAGCATGGCGTCACAGCCTCTACCTATGCTGCCAATCCACCACCCTAGCATGGTGTCCGACCCTCTACCGATACTGCCAATCCACCACCCTAGCATGGTGTCCCAACCTCTACGGATACTGTCAATCTACCAACCTAGCATGGTGTCCGACCCTCTACCGATACTGCCAATCCACCTCCCTATCATGGTGTCCGACCCTCTACCGATACTGCCAATCCACCACCCAGCATGGTGTCCCACCCTCTACCGATACTGCCAATCCACCTCCCTAGCATGGTGTCCCACCCTCTACCGATACTGCCAATCCACCGCCCTAACATGGTGTCCGACCCTTTACCGATACTGCCAATCCACCACCCTAACATGGTGTCCCACCCTTTACCGATACTGCCAATCCACCCGCTAGCATGGTGTCTGACCCTCTACCGATACTGCTAATCCACCGCCCTAACATGGTGTCCCACCCTCTACCGATACTGCCAATCCACCACCCTAGCATGGTGTCCGACCCTCTACCGATACTGTTAATCCACCACCCTAGCATGGTGTCCGACCCTCTACCGATACTGCCAATCCACCACCCTAGCATGGTGTCCGACCCTCCCCCGATACTGCCAATCCACCACCCTAGCATGGTGTCTGACCCTCCCCAGATACTGCCAATCCACCACCCTAGCATGGTGTCCCACCCTCTACCGATAGTGCCAATCCACCTCCCTAGCATGGTTTCCCACCCTCTACCGATACTGCCAATCTACCACCCTAGCATGGTGTTCGACCCTCCCCCGATACTGCCAATCCACCTCCCTAGCATGGTGTCCCACCCTCTACCGATACTGCCAATCCGTCACCCTAGCATGGTGTCCCAACCTCTACCGATACTGCCAATCCACCCCCTAGTATGGTTTCCGACCCTCTACCGATACTGCCAATCCACCGCCCTAACATGGTGTCCGACCCTTTACCGATACTGCCAATCCACCACCCTAACATGGTGTCCGACCCTTTACCGATACTGCCAATCCACCACCCTAACATGGTGTCCGACCTTTTACCGATACTGCCAATCCACCACCCTAGTATGGTGTCCGACCCTCTACCGATACTGCTAATCCACCACCCTAGCATGGTGTCCGACCCTCCCCCGATACTGCCAATCCACCACCCTAGCATGGTGTCCGACCCTCCCCCGATACTGCCAATCCACCATCCTAGCATGGTGTCCCACCCTCTACCGATACTGCCAATCCACCACCCTAACATGGTGTCCGACCCTTTACCGATACTGCCAATCCACCCCCTAGCATGGTGTCCGACCCTCCCCCGATACTGCCAATCCACCACCCTAGCATGGTGTCCCACCCTCTACCGATACTGCCAATCCACCACCCTAACATGGTGTCCCACCCTCTACCGATACTGCCAATCCACCACCCTAGCACTGTGTCCCACCCTCTACCGATACTATTAATCCACCACCCTAACATGGTGTCCCACCCTCTACCGATACTGCCAATCCACCACCCTAACATGGTGTCCCACCCTCTACAGATACTGCCAATCCACCGCCCTAGTATGGTGTCCGACCCTCTACCGATACTGCCAATCCACCTGCCTAGCATGGTGTCCCACCCTCTACCGATACTGCCAATCCACCACCCTAGCATGGTGTCCGACCCTCTACCGATACTGTTAATCCACCACCCTAGCATGGTGTCCGACCCTCTACCGATACTGTTAATCCTCCACCCTAGCATGGTGTCCGACCCTCTACCGATACTGCCAATCCACCTCCCTAGCATGGTGTCCCACCCTCTAACGATACTGCCAATCCACCACCCTAGCATGGTGTCCGACCCTCTACCGATAGTGCCAATCCACCTCCCTAGCATGGTGTCCCACCCTCTACCGATACTGCCAATCTACCACCCTAGCATGGTGTTCGACCCTCCCCCGATACTGCGAATCCACCTCCCTAGCTTGGTGTCCCACCCTCTACCGATACTGCCAATCCACCACCCTAGCATGGTGTCCGACCCTCTACCGATACTGCCAATGCACCACCCTAGCATGCTGTCCCACCCTCTACCGATACTGCCAATCCACCACCCTAGCATGGTGTCCCACCCTCTACCGATACTGCCAATCCACCGCCCTAACATGGTGTCCGACCCTTTACCGATACTGCGAATCCACCACCCTAACATGGTGTCCGACCCTTTACCGATACTGCCAATCCACCCCCTAGTATGGTTTCCGACCCTCTACCGATACTGTCAATCCACCACCCTAGCATGGTGTCCGACCCTCCCCCGATACTGCCAATCCACCACCCTAGCATGGTGTCCCACCCTCTACCGATACTGCCAATTCACCGCCCTAACATGGTGTCCGACCCTTTACCGATACTGCCAATCCACCCCCTAGCATGGTGTCCAAACCTCTACAGAAACTGCCAATCCACCACCCTAGCATCGTGTCCGTCCCTCCCCCGATACTCCCAATCCACCACCCTAGCATGGCGTCACAGCCTCTACCTATGCTGCCAATCCACCACCCTAGCATGGTGTCCGACCCTCTACCGATACTGCCAATCCACCACCCTAGCATGGTGTCCCAACCTCTACGGATACTGTCAATCTACCAACCTAGCATGGTGTCCGACCCTCTACCGATACTGCCAATCCACCTCCCTATCATGGTGTCCGACCCTCTACCGATACTGCCAATCCACCACCCAGCATGGTGTCCCACCCTCTACCGATACTGCCAATCCACCTCCCTAGCATGGTGTCCCACCCTCTACCGATACTGCCAATCCACCGCCCTAACATGGTGTCCGACCCTTTACCGATACTGCCAATCCACCACCCTAACATGGTGTCCCACCCTTTACCGATACTGCCAATCCACCCGCTAGCATGGTGTCTGACCCTCTACCGATACTGCTAATCCACCGCCCTAACATGGTGTCCCACCCTCTACCGATACTGCCAATCCACCACCCTAGCATGGTGTCCCACCCTCTACCGATACTGTTAATCCACCACCCTAGCATGGTGTCCGACCCTCTACCGATACTGCCAATCCACCACCCTAGCATGGTGTCCGACCCTCCCCCGATACTGCCAATCCACCACCCTAGCATGGTGTCCGACCCTCCCCAGATATTGCCAATCCACCACCCTAGCATGGTGTCCCACCCTCTACCGATAGTGCCAATCCACCTCCCTAGCATGGTTTCCCACCCTCTACCGATACTGCCAATCTACCACCCTAGCATGGTGTTCGACCCTCCCCCGATACTGCCAATCCACCTCCCTAGCATGGTGTCCCACCCTCTACCGATACTGCCAATCCGTCACCCTAGCATGGTGTCCCAACCTCTACCGATACTGCCAATCCACCCCCTAGTATGGTTTCCGACCCTCTACCGATACTGCCAATCCACCGCCCTAACATGGTGTCCGACCCTTTACCGATACTGCCAATCCACCACCCTAACATGGTGTCCGACCCTTTACCGATACTGCCAATCCACCACCCTAACATGGTGTCCGACCTTTTACCGATACTGCCAATCCACCACCCTAGTATGGTGTCCGACCCTCTACCGATACTGCTAATCCACCACCCTAGCATGGTGTCCGACCCTCCCCCGATACTGCCAATCCACCACCCTAGCATGGTGTCCGACCCTCCCCCGATACTGCCAATCCCCCACCCTAGCATGGTGTCCGACCCTTTACCGATACTGCCAATCCACCCCCTAGCATGGTGTCCGAACCTCTACTGATACTGCCAATCCACCACCCTAGCATGGTGTCCCACCCTCTACCGATACTGCCAATCCACCACCCTAACATGGTGTCCGTCCCTGCCCCGATACTGCCAATCCACCACCCTAGTATGGCGTCCCAGCCTCTACCTATGCTGCCCGTCCACCACCCTAGCATGGTGTCCCACGCTCTACCGATACTGCCAATCCACCACCCCAATTCTGCCAACAATAATTGTTTCTACTTTAGGCACAAGGCCAGCAATAAATCAGTGTATTACTGGTACTTTATTTTACCGAACCTGTAAGGATGAAAGGTAAAGCTAGTGTAGGCAGGATTTAAATACTGAATGCAATGGGCCGTAAGTCTATGCCACAAAGCATGTTGTTCGATGCTCTACCGATACTGCCAATAATAATAATGGTTTCTAATTTAAGCAACAGGCCCAGAAATATTTGGGGAGGGGAAACATAATCTCGATGGGGTTTGACCTCAGAACAAAATACGAACGTAACTCTATGTCACAAAGCATGTTGTCGGACGCTCTACCGAAACTGCCAATCCACCAATACTGCCAATAATACTAATAAAAATACTGCCAATAATACTAATAATAATATAGCCAATAATACTAATAATGCTTTCTGTATTAACCGCAAGGGTTTACATAAAGTAGACATTAAGGACAATAGAGGACAATACAGGACGGTACAAATGGGCATTTCTGCGTGTAAAAAACAAAAACAGAGCATGTAACAAAAAAATAACAATGAAAAATTCCCCAATACGGGGGAGACTTCCGAGGGACAATCGTGGAGAAAGCCCATTAAAAAGCCACAGTGACCCAGACCACCAGGGCAAGTACCCTCTCCCAGTTGTCCACCTTTAATTTACAGACATAATTTAATACTAATAATAATACAATAATAATTGCGTCTTATAAACGCACAAGGCCTTTTGGGGGAGGGGGAAGTCGATTAAATCGATCCCAGTGCGTGACTGTTACTTTATTTTATCGACGCCGTAAGGATGAAAGGCAGAGTTAACCTTGGCGGGATTTGAACTCAGTTCATAAAGGCGCGTAACTCTTTGCTGCAAAGCATGGCGTCCGACCCTCTACCGATACTGCCAATCCACCACCCTAGCATGGTGTCTGACCCTCTACCGCTACTGCCAATCCACCACCCTAACATGGCGTCCCACCCTCTACCGATACTGCAAATCCACCACCCTAGCATGGCGTCCCACCCTCTACCGATACTGCCAATCCACCACCCTAGCATGGTGTCCGACCCTCTACCGATACTGCCAATCCACCACCCTAGCATGGTGTCCCACCCTCTACCGCTACTGCCAATCCACCACCCTAGCATGGTGTCCGACCCTCTACCGATACTGCCAATCCACCACCCTAGCATGGTGTCCCACCCTCTACCGATACTGCCAATCCACCACCCTAGCATGGTGTCCCACCCTCTACCGCTACTGCCAATCCACCACCCTAACATGGTGTCCGACCCTCTACCGATACTGCCAATCCACCACACTAGCATGGTGTCCCACCCTCTACCGATACTGCCAATCCACCACCCTAGCATGGTGTCCCACCCTCTACCGCTACTGCCAATCCACTGCCCTAGCATGGTGTCCGACCCTCTACCGATACTGCCAATCCACCACCCTAGCATGGTGTCCCACCCTCTACCGCTACTGCCAATCCACCACCCTAGCATGGTGTCCGACCCTCTACCGATACTGCCAATCCACCACCCTAGCATGGTGTCCCACCCTCTACCGATACTGCCAATCCACCACCCTACCATGGTGTCCCACCCTCTACCGCTACTGCCAATCCACCACCCTAACATGGTGTCCGACCCTCTACCGATACTGCCAATCCACCACCCTAGCATGGTGTCCCACCCTCTACCGATACTGCCAATCCACCACCCTAGCATGGTGTCCCACCCTCTACCGCTACTGCCAATCCACCACCCTAGCATGGTGTCCGACCCTCTACCGATACTGCCAATCCACCACCCTAGCATGGTGTCCCACCCTCTACCGATACTGCCAATCCACCACCCTAGCATGGTGTCCGACCCTCTACCGCTACTGCCAATCCACCACCCTAGCATGGTGTCCGACCCTCTACCGATACTGCCAATCCACCACCCTAGCATGGTGTCCGACCCTCTACCGATACTGCCAATCCACCACCCTAGCATGGTGTCCGACCCTCTACCGATACTGCCAATCCACCACACTAGCATGGTGTCCCACCCTCTACCGATACTGCCAATCCACCACCCTAGCATGGTGTCCCACCCTCTACCGCTACTGCCAATCCACCACCCTAGCATGGTGTCCGACCCTCTACCGATACTGCCAATCCACCACCCTAGCATGGTGTCCCACCCTCTACCGATACTGCCAATCCACCACCCTAGCATGGTGTCCGACCCTCTACCGCTACTGCCAATCCACCACCCTAGCATGGTGTCCGACCCTCTACCGATACTGCCAATCCACCACCCTAGCATGGTGTCCGACCCTCTACCGATACTGCCAATCCACCACCCTAGCATGGTGTCCGACCCTCTACCGATACTGCCAATCCACCACACTAGCATGGTGTCCCACCCTCTACCGATACTGCCAATCCACCACCCTAGCATGGTGTCCCACCCTCTACCGCTACTGCCAATCCACCACCCTAGCATGGTGTCCGACCCTCTACCGATACTGCCAATCCACCACCCTAGCATGGTGTCCGACCCTCTACCGATACTGCCAATCCACCACACTAGCATGGTGTCTGACCCTCTACCGCTACTGCCAATCCACCACCCTAGCATGGTGTCCCACCCTCTACCGATACTGCCAATCTACCACCCTAGCATGGTGTCCGACCCTCTACCGATACTGCCAATCCACCACCCTAGCATGGTGTCCCACCCTCTACCGCTACTGCCAATCCACCACCCTAGCATGGTGTCCCACCCTCTACCGCTACTGCCAATCCACCACCCTAGCATGGTGTCCCACCCTCTACCGCTACTGCCAATCCACCACCCTAGCATGGTGTCCCACCCTCTACCGCTACTGCCAATCCACCACCCTAGCATGGTGTCCCACCCTCTACCGATACTGTCAATCCACCACCCTAGCATGGTGTCCGACCCTCTACCGATACTGTCAATCCACCACCCTAGCATGGTGTCGGACCCTCTACCGCTACTGCCAATCCACCAAATAACACTGAAAATAATTTAGCATTATATTTAAAAAAAACTCTGTAATGCGGCTCGAGCGCTATTGAAGTGGAACTTAAAAGTGTAGTATACGTGTGTACCCATCTTCCTGTATTAATGGATGTCTGTTCCTGGCAATGTGTCGTACTATTATTGATTTTACAACTGCTGCAGCCATACACTGGTAACAAGAGATACCAACTTATGTCTCTCAGAATACTTACCATTGCGCCAGGAAACTCAAATGAATGAATAGATACATAATTGTAATATCAAATAATAAAATAATAAAATATATATATTATTGGTGTATATGTGGGCATACATATATACATACATACATTCATACATGCATACTTTACATACATACATACATATATATATATATATGTATATATGTATATATATATATATATATATATATATAAATATATAAATATATATATATATATATATATATATATATATATATATATATATATATATACATATACATATACATACATTGCATATATATTACATTTATATACATACAGACATATGTGCACATATATATACATATGTATATATATACATGTATATATATACATGTATATATATCAGTGGATTGGCAGTATCGGTAGAGGGTCGGACACCATGCTTTGACGCATAGAGTTACGGCCCTTGCCATTCTGAGTTCAAATCCCGCCGAGGTTAACTTTGCCTTTCATCCTTATGGGGTCGATAAAATAAAGTACCAGTAATACACTGGGTAATTGCTGGCCTTGTGCCAAAAGTAGAAACAATATATATATATACAATACATATATATATATATATATATAAATATCTCTCTTTCTCTCTCTCTCTCTGTATATATATATATATATATATATATATAAATATATAGTAAGAATATTTTCGAAACAGCGAGCGGGTTTGAAATTATTATAAATGTAAGTTATCGCCGTATTTTGAAGAAATTAAAGAAATTATTTAGCCAGATATTGGAGTTAAGAACCCTCGGAGAAATGGAAAAAGATGAGTATTGACGTACATGGGAGTAAATGTATATATATATATATATATATAGATATAGATATTTAGGGAATTGCCTCGTCTGACGAACGAATGCAGACGTTTCTTGTATTCGTCTTATTCGGGAAACCTCTGGTAATGAGGTAATTATTTTAATCTGGTAATTATTATACATTAAATATATATACATATATACATATATATATACATATACAAACATACATGCATACATATATATATATATATTTATATGTACATATATATACACACACATACATACACACACACACACACACACATATATATATATATATATATATATATATATATATATTCGTGTGTGTGTATGTGTGTATAGATATATATGTATGTATACACACACATATATAAATAATATATATATGCGTCTCTCTCTATATCTATCTATCTATCTATATATCTATCTATCTGTCTATCTATCTATATATAGGAAAATGTTCAAGACCACGACCGCAGAGTTCAAGCCGTCTGGAGTTCAGAAATAGCCGTCGAAACGGCTTCAGTTCTGCAGTCGGGCCCTTAAACATTTTCCTATTACCCACTCTACTATCCAAAGTATTGAGTACTCTGGTGCGTTATGGTCCACCTGTTTCCTTACTACACCTCCTATATATATATATATACATATATATATATATATATATATATATATATATATATATATATATATATATATATATATATACATATATATATATATATATATATATATATATATAAATATATATATATATATATATATATATATATATATAAATATATATATATATATATATATATATATATATATATATATATATATATATATATATTTATATGTTTCAGAAGATCCCGTTAAGGGTGAAAGCAGCGATTCTTTGCTAAAACTTTAATCCGTTATTTTAATATATATATATATATATATATATATATTTATATATATATATATATATATATATATATATATATATATATATATATATATATATATATATATATATATATAGTGACGAAACATAAGTCAATTGCATGAACTCATAATCCTTTATTTACTGCTATCTATATTTCAATGATAGCCATTGAATGGCTATGACCTCATCAGGCAGTTAGTCAGTTCTTAGATATGCCAGCTCTGTGTTTATAGTGTTGATGGTATCAGAGCCTTTGGACATATGAGCTTGTTAGGAATAATTTAATGTTGTCAGCAGGAATGGTCTTAATTCTCATTGGTCAGTTTGTAGATGGTAGTAGGGTTGGTATTTGACCTCAAAGAGGCAGGTGGTGTTGTAAAGTTCAAACCGTCAGGCAAGATGACAATAGTTCCATATGACTGATTTTTACAAAAAGCATTCCTGGTCAGATATATATTCAATTGAGGTTTATAGTATGAAATAGATACTACAGGTCATTCTTAAATTGATGAATTTATGTGGAGTGGTGCTACTGAAAATTATGGTTAGAGTAGAAAATTTACAAATAAAAGACTTATGTAGGTTGGCTTGCACGTACACTCACACCCACCTCCACAGACACACACCCACACATACAAATTGTGGAATTAATGTGGGGTGGTAATACTTAAAATAATGGTTAGAGTCAAATACTTAGATAGTTTAGAAAATTTAGAAATAAAAGGCTTATGTTGGTTGACTTGTACATACACTCACACTTCATACAATTGACTTATGTTTCGTCATTATTATAACTCCGGAACTTATATCTTCGTTGAGTGCTCCCTATCCGCATACTGAAGTACTGGATTTTACCAACACTTACTTTCTTGCTTATATATATATATACAGTATTTACGTATCGAGAAAGAGAAAAAAAAGGGGAGGATAGGTGATACATATAGTTATTTGCCAAGTAGCGTATGCCAAAGTTGCTCGATACTAGTGCCGGCAGTATTAAATATTCGAAGTGTTAATATTTAGTGGGCTAGAGAGTTAGCAGAGCGTAAGCACGTGGGAAAGTAAAAAATCGGAGAATAGACCGTTAAAACATGTTTATTTAAAACAGCACCTACGTACGTTTCGCCCAGTTGGGCTTCTCAAGGGCATAAATAATCAAAAGTGTTCCTTAAATTGCTCGGAAAGAGTTTTGGGGGTTAAACCACATCAAGGTTCATTGCACGCAAAAATAGCTTGTTTTGATTTTGCAGCAGGTCAAGCGAGGTAACTCTGGCCGGTGTTAGGGCAGTCTTTCCCGGACAAATTTTTTTTATCTGCTACGAGATGAGGTTACAACCTTACCATTGTCGATACGCATGTAATCAACGCTTATTTTGAGAGCTTTTCTTTTTTTTTGCCGCATCTGTTTGTCTGAGTCGTTTGAGGCTGGGTCTGGTATGCAAGGATTGTTTCCTGGGTGTTATTTTGCAGCGCCTGCCCGCCGGGGTGTTAAGACTTGTTGCAGGGAGATCCGGTGCACGGTTTCACTCCTCATTCTTAACCCATCTGAAGAAGGATATTTTTAAGCGATGTGTACAACTCATCGCTGTTTCAGCTCTGCTGTTGATGAGTTCGTGGGGTGCAGTTATGATGTGGTAGAGTTCCATGAGGCAAATATCGCATTTCCTCTTGAAGTTGTACGGTGCAGCCCTGCCGACAATCTCCCAGTGCGTGGAGAAGCTGATGTTTAAGTCCTTTAGTGATGTGATCTAAAGGACTTAAACATCAGCTTCTCCACGCACTGTGAGATTGTCGGCAGGGCTTCACCGTACAACTTCAAGAGGAAATGCTATCTTTGCCTCATGGAGCTCTACCACATCATAACTGCACCCCACGAGCTCGTCAACAGCAGAGCTGAAACAGCGATAAGTTATACACATCGCTTAAAAATATCCTTCTTCAGATGGGTTAAGGATGAGGAGTGAAAACGTGCACCGGATCTCCCTGCAATAAGTCTTAACACCCCGGCGGGCAGGCGCTGCAAAATAACATCCAGGAAACAATCCTTGCATACCAGACCCAGCCTCAAACGACTCAGACAAATAGATGCGACAAAAAACCCCCAAAAAAACTCTCAAAATAAGCGTTGATTACATGCGTATCGACAATGGTAAGGTTGTAACCTCATCTCGTAGCAGATGAAAAAAAATTGTCCGGGAAAGACTGCCCTAACACCGGCCAGAGTTACCTCTCTTGACCTGCTGCAAAATCAAAACAAGCTATTTTTGCGAGCAATGAACCTTGATGTGGATTTAACCCCCAAAACTCTTTCCGAGCAATATAAGGAACACTTTTGATTATTTCTGCCCTTGAGAAGCCCAACTGGGCGAAACGTACGTCGGTGCTGTTTTAAATAAACATGTTTTAACGGTCTATTCTCCGATTTTTACTTTCCCACGTATATATATATATATATATATATATATATATATATATATATATATAATTGAAAAACATCATCACAACCAAACACACGCCAGAGTACATCACCACAATACATCAACAAACCCAATTCTCAGCCAAACCTACAAAACCATATAGAAGAACCGGCGAATAGAAAAGCATCTAAACGTAACTACCATCTACCTGACAAATGCCATTTAAAAAATAGATGCCTAGAGATAAATATAGTATACCTATGTACTATAAATTCAGGTAGCTTGCATGGCATTACATTGCTCCCACAGCGGGGGAGTTTAAGAAAAGGTGGTACGTAAACAGATACTCTATGACTAACAGGAATCTCTCAAAGACAACGACTCTCACCAATAAAATCTGGCAACTTAAAGATGCAAACATGGAACATAAAATCAGCTGGACAAAGCTATCACAAGCAAAGGCCTATCAAATTCGTATGTCCCACTGTAGTTTCTGTAATATGGACCTTTTACCAATTTTAAATTACAGCAAAATTCTTCTTAACAGTAAAATTGAAAAAAACATTTTTTGTCGACATAATTCGGCGACTAAATTTGAGAACTTTAGACCAGCTTAATTCCATCTTATCTATTCCATAACCCAGAGTGTACCACTTGGATCTATATCACATTATCAACATCATCATCATTATAATTATAATTATAATTATAATTATAATTATAATTATAATTGTCATCATCTATCAAAGAACAACATCAAAACCTCTTATATTTACATTCTTATTTTATATATCTCTACTTTTCACTCTTTATCTTAATATTTCTCTCCCTAAATTTATTTCATCTCTGTCATTTTATTTTATCATATAATATAACTTAAAACTAATTAATTAATTTATTTCTTACAATAACCAATACACACATAAATATATTTAACATTATCATATTTTCACCATTTTTTCGTATATTTTTTATATATCTATTTTTATTTTTATTTACATTTATTCAAGTATTAACGTTTGTTTATCTATTGTCCCTCTATTCTTCTCTCTATCCTACCTTATTTCACTTATGTTTGTCTCTCCTCTATTTGCCATCATCTTCTATATATCTTCCTCTCTTTATATTTCTATCTATAATGATGTCTCCTTTTCTTCTCCTTTCTCTTTTTCTTTCTCTTTTTCCTTCTTCTTCTTTCTCCTCCCTTTCCTTTCTTTCTTTACTGTATCTATCTCCCTTTCTTCCTCCTTTTCTCTCTATATCTTTATTATTAATATTATTATTGATGATGTAAATTGAATTTGTAATTTTGCCGGTTACATATATATTTTTTTAACAGTTTCCGATGATCATCGTATTTAAAATTGAGTGGCACTGCTTTTAGTGTTCAGCAATTTTTAGACATCTCTATCAGTGAAACAATTGTTAGACTGCAAATAAATCCCCTTTTATGTACTGTTTACCATGTTATTCTCCACTTTTTCAATTTTATTACTCCAAGATAAACTTACATACGAATACAAGTGAAATCAGAAACTCGTCATCTACGTAAACCACTTGTTGAGTCAAGCAACGCCGTACGCTAAAACCATCCATAATAAGAAGTATTCACAACCTTTAATTGGATTACCTATAACGATATTTTGTTTCGACAGCTGTTTCTGTCCATTAATAGCCGTCGAAACGGCTTGAGCTCTGCCGTCGGGGTCTTGAACATTTTCCTATATATATATATATATATATATATATATATAGAGAGAGAGAGAGAGAGAGAGAGATATGTAGAGGTGCAAGATAGTTGCGTCCATGTGTATATATAAATACAAATATATATTTACATATACACACACATTGTTGATCAGTTTTAGATTTACCCAAGTGAACAGATATATAGTAATGATATTTCAGTTGTGACCAACGAATCTTCTTTGTAATTTATCCCACTTGTCTTTTTTACTGAGATTAGATATGATTTAAAGGAGTTTTAGCTGTTATTCATATCAGGTCAAATGGACAAGCAGATAAACTTGGATAACAATCATTTGGGGAGTCATATAACTAACTAAACAGAAAAATCAATGTGGAAATTTATTTTAAAAACAGTTTCATTTGGAATAAAGCCAAGTTGATGATAGCGCACTGCCACCCGCACACATCACACACACATACTCACACACATACACAAACACACGCACACACACAAATATATATATATATATATATACATGCGAGCGTGTGTGGTGTGTGTGTGCCCATACCTGTTCATATATATATATATATGCGTGTGTATGCGTGTATGCCTGTGTGGGTGTGCGTATGTTCATATTTGTAAATATGTGTATATATATATATATATATATATATATATATATATATATATATATATGTGTGTGTGTGTGTGCATATATATACACACAAGGTTAAAAGTTCAATGCTTATTTGTATATTTTATAAATACTCGACTGACAGAAAATTGAACAGTTTAAAAGTTCAATGGAGAATAGCAGGAATCAATGTACTGATTATAATATCTAAACACATGTAGGAAGAATGGAATTTGAACAACGTGTTGCACAATTTCTGTTCCTTATATATTTTTGTCTGCTCAACTTTGTGGAAGCCCGTTAGACGTATATAATGTAGTAAACCTTTCATCTTCAGAAGTCGTTTATTTTTATTATTTTCATTGTTGTTTTATTTAATACGATTATATATTCGTGCACACACACACACAGACACATGTATAGGTATATATATATATTTATAAATGCACAGACAAAAATACATGTATATATAATTATATATATATATATAAATATATGTATGTATATATATATACATGTATATATATATATACATCTATATACATACATATATATATATATATACCTACATATATATATATACATATACATGTATATATATATATACATATGCATATATATATATATATATATGTGTGTGTGTATGTGTGTGTGTGCGTGTGTGTGCGTGTGTGTGTGTCTATTTATATATATTGACATAAAAGATGCTCGAGATGATTTTGTCAAGATTGATATGACATCTATAATTTTGATAAAATTGCTGAATCTACCTCTTCAATATATTTCAATGTTAATTAAATTTCATAAATGTGGTTGAAGCAACGGATAAGCTACTTCCTTTTGCTACAGTATATCTGGGACTATCGTGGTTTTTAACCCCACTAAATGCAAACCAGAAGCAAAGGAACCCATTGCATCCGGCATATTAATTTATAGTAGTTACTCGAAGACCATCCCTAGATTATTATTCGATATGAAATTTAGTAGAAGGAAGACGCACTAGAGGTAGACCACGAAAAACATGGGCGGAGATGGTGAGAGCAGACCTAAGATCGCTGAAACTCACGGAGGAGATGTCGAAGGACCGTGACAAGTGGAGAGATACTGTGCTGAATAGGACCCGTCCCACCCTTGCAAGCAGGAAAAAGCAGACGTAAAATGATGATGATGATGATGATGATGATACCTGTATTGATGATTTATTTATTCAAGCTAAACGTCCGCATAGAACTAGTAAGCCATGACAGAGTAGGAGAAGTATTGAGTACTTCTTACAATTACTAATCAAAAACAGCTAGTGAGACAAGTAATAAAATAAGAGTTAAAAGTGTAAAAAATGAAATAAAATACTAATAAAATTTCAAATATTGAAGGCTAGTAGGAGGCAGATTATGGATGAGAAAAGGAAAAAGGAAACGTAATAGAATTTGGTGTAAAATATTGTGTTAAATTCTAACAACATATGACCAAAATAATGTTAACATCAACATTAGAATTTAATCTTTCACATAGCGGATATGTAAATACATTCGTGAGTTTTATATCAAATAATAACAGAGTAATAATTTTGGGGGAGGGGAAAGTCGATTAAATTGACCCCAGTGCGTGATTGATACTTTATTTTTTCGACCCCGTAAGGATGAAAGGCTAAGTTAACCGCGGCGGGCTTTGAACTCAGATCATAAAGGGCCGTAACTCTATGCTGGAAAGCTTGGCGTCCGACCCTCTACCGATACTGCCAATCCGCTGCCCTAATAATAATTGTTTCTAATTTTTGGCACAAGGCAAGCAAATACCCAGTGCATTACTGGTACTTTATTTTATCGGATCATTGCAAGTCTTATCTTCTAGCGGTGCCAAAAGGATGGCGATGGTCATTAAAAATACATAATTAAAAATATATAATTTAATGAGGCTGTTTGCTTGCGAACGAATCGATTATTATTATTATTCGATATAAAACTCACAAATGCATTTACGTATCCGCTGTGTTAGAGCGAAAAACGAAATTATAATTTTGTTTTTAATTTTCGTTAAAGCTAGCCGTAAAATCGCTCAGTATGCAAATTAGGCTAATCAGCCGATGTATATTTTAGAGAATACTATATATTCTCAAGTGTTCCAGTGTGTTACAGGAGAGAGATATATAATCTTGACGAAGGGCAATGACTCAGAAACAATATTGTCGGTTGATTCTCTGTCACCACTAGAACAACAGGATGGCGATTGTCACTAAAATACATGGTGTAATGAGGCTGTTTGCTTGCAAACAAATCAAATATTACTATTATTCAATATAAAACTCCTGAATACACAATATTTAGATCACATAAGATAAAAAAAAAATCTTTCAGTATGAAGTTTCATCTTACTGTCTAAACTATCATCAGTTGCCTTCTACGATAACTTTATTCACACTATAATTTATAAGAACAAAGGTCGTTGCGTACAGCGCTGGCAGAGAGGCATCGTATTATTAATGTTGCAATCCTGAACTTGCTTTAATTAACATTACTAATTATTGGTTTATAATATCCTTACATAATATTTTAAAATCACATACTTTTTTATCCAGATAGTGAACGACATTTTATAGCAAATAGTGAATCTCTGATATAAGCTGGTAAACCGCCTTTCCATAGCTCTGTGTACAAGACTTCAAACATTTTAATTCAGCTTACTAATGTCTACTTTTC